>JARYZH020000115.1:852500-1485452 GCA_030021035.2 Notholithocarpus densiflorus | reverse complement strand
TTGAATAAAACATAAAAATTTAAGTGGAAAGCATGTTTTGAGTTTTACATCATAAATATTTACAAAAAGAATATAGAATTCTAAGATCTTAAGAACTATTATTTTTGAGATTAAGTTTAATTTTTATCTTTTTTTTTATGAACAGATTTTTCTTTTACTCATAGATATAACAAATTAAAAATTAAAAACATATTACTAGCATGTATAAAATCCCTAAAATTTTAATTGAAGAAGCATACATGAGACCCTAATTATCCTAGCAAGATTATATCTTGCTCATTGAACATAAAAACAATCATGCTTCATATTTATTGAAAAAAAAAATAAAATAAATTGTTACCTGCATATAATAGCAGTAATGAGTTCCAGTATCTCTGAGTTAAATTAAGAATTATTGTTTCATTGTACTAAGCATCTTGGCAGACCTTAGCACAAAAGCAAGACCTAATCTTTCCAAAATTAAGAGATTTAATTTAACTATTTTGTAAAATGTTTATTAAATCCATTAATATTGAAAAGATCAAGTACATGTATTCACATAATTGTTTCAAGCTTATCCAATAGGATTTTGACATGTAATTAATTTTAATTTAACCAAGTTATGCTATATGTTTATATTTCAATTGGTTTTTACTTGATCGCATTTTACTTGTTCTATATACATGCCTTGATTTCTACTTGTCTCAAGCTTAATGAACTTATTTGTTATGTGCAAGTGTTTCAAGTTACAGGTATATATGGTACAAGTTCTTCACCAGTTTTAGATTTAAGTGTGAGTGAGTTTTGCCTCTGTTCCTAAACTCACATTTCGTCACAGAATAGCCAAATGAGGAGATTGTAAAGTTGTGTCTTTCAACTATATTTTGTTAGCTTTAATTCCGTGTCAAATTTGATTGTATTTTGTCAATCTTTTCCCTATATGTTTGTGAGATTTAATGTAAAGGTTGAGTGTGAGAGTTTGGTGAAGAATTGTGAAGACCGTGAAGTTCGCAACTTGCTCGCGACTGACTCGCAAGTGGACAACCCACGAAAGGTCACGGGAGAAGCACATAATGGAATATGAACAGTCTTTCCAGGCTATATTTTGCGAGTCACTTCGCGACTTGGCTAACCCTCGAGTGACCCGCAAAACTCTTTGCTTGGATATTTTTAAAGAGTGCTTTCCTCATTTCTATACCCATACTATATAAGCCCACATTACTCACGAAATTGTAAAAAGTCTTTTAGAGAGAAAACCCTAGCAACACACTTGAGAGTTAAAGCTTGTGAACCCACAATCATCTACACAATTTCTCTTAGTTTTCCTCTACTCCTACCTCTCCAATTACAAATCCTTGAGAGGTTCTTAGCCCAAACACTTACCTCACCCAATCTGAGTGTTGAGAGAAGTTTTTGTGCGTGTGGGAAGTATTGGAAGAAGCCATTGATTGGAGGATGCAATTTGGAGTTAATTGCGGGATCCGGATAACTAGTGAAGACATGGCTCAATGAAGTCCATTGGTAGCTAGAACTCGGAAGGTTCAAGTACATTTGGTAGATTAGGCTTAGAGGGTCTTTTTGATATCTTTGTACTCCAACTTTATTCACTAGTAGATCGATTCGGCTTGGAGGGCCACATAAAGGTTTTTCGCAGAGTTCTTCGGTTTCCTCTTTGATAACATGTCTTGGTGTTATTTTGTATTTGCATCTCTCTTCCCTTACTCTTTAAGCTTTACATTTACTGTTTATTGTATGTGCTTATGCTTTAGAGAGTAGATCCGGTTTTATTGCATCACACTTACTCTTTTTCCGCATTTAGTTAAGTAGAGTAAAAGTAATGTAGCCGTAAGTTTTAATTTGGGGGTCTAAACAAGTTATAGTGTTTCACACTATTTGAGCTTTCATAATGGATCGTGGTTTGCACTTCATGACATTTCCACTATTAAAATAATTCAATCCTGCAAAGGATTGTTCATGGAACTCTCATGTAATCGAGGTTGATGGCTCGAGTATTGACATATCACATTGATTATGCAAATGGTTTTCAAGGTCATTGAACTTACCTACAAATTACATTATCTTTGTTTATTCTCAATTCTCATTGCTTGCAAAATTTCAAGACAATCAAATATTAATAACTAGGTTATCGATCAGATATTTAAAATGCAAGTTTTTGTAGTTTAAAATTATACTTGAAAGATAGGTTTATTGATCAAAGATAGGTCTAAACCACACAATATTATTGGTAAGTTTTTATTGTTTCTTACATAGTCCCACCACCGACAATATTTTTTAACCTACCATTACAAACTAGTCGCAAATGTGAACTTTGTTGTGTCTCTAAAATTATTGATTTTTTTTTCTTTGATCATTCGATAATTAGGTAAGGAGGGATTTGAACCATGGATATGTCTGCTAGAAACGCTAAAAAGTGTCAACATTTTTTCATTTTTGAAATGGTTAGAAAATTCTCTACCCTTGCAACTTGACCCAACCGTCCTTTGGACCCCTTTCACTTTAGTGCATAAGAGGTACCACTTGGACTAAAGAGTTCATTCGATGTCAACGAGATGAGTTATAAAACTTTTAACTAAAATTATTGAATTTAAGAACATGTTAAGATAATAAATTGTAACTGGTGTATGATAAAAATACTAGTGGACCAAAGTAAAAACTACTTAGACTTTAGCAACAAAAAAGTAAAGTAAAAAATACTTAGATGATGCTGTCATCAAAACTTGACACCTTATCATTGTGTAAAATTAGGTATAAAATTAGGTGTATTTTATTGTTAATTAAACAACTAAAGAAGCTCAAAAAATGAAAGATAAGTATTACATTTACAATATTTTTACAACGTTTTGGTAACAAATTCTAGGTAAAAAGTTGTTATTGATTTTAATTTAAACCCATAAATAAAGTGTATTATGAAAATATCATGAATAGAGCATTTTTCAAAGGTAAAAGAAGAAGTAAAATAATCTTTCTTTTTTTGTTTTTTGTTATTAAAAAGACATGACAACTGGTCAAGTAGTGTAAGCTTTTGAGTGTGACGGTGCTCCCTGATTTTGGATCTTTGGGTTGTTAGGCGATGGTTGAGGATTACAACTCACAATTGGGTATCAGTGCGTGGTATTAGTTGGGCCAGTTGGCCCATTTCTAGGCAAAATATGGGTGTAAACTGTGAAATGGTTAGTGGTTAGTGGGCTAGTGGCTAAGCCTATGGGTTTGACTGTGAAGGCTTTTGGAATACCTTTTTGTTTTTGAAGGGAGAAATTTTATTATTTTCTATTAATTTTTGTAAACTTGGATGAAAAAAATATATTAATGGCTATTAATTAATTCACACCAATTAAACCTTTCATTAAAAAAAAAAATCAAAATCAACATCAAAACAATTAAACCATACGGAAGTTTGGTGTAAGTTCTTGAAAAGTTGAAGTATCCAAAGCTCTAAACAACACAATATTTGTAATTATTCATGTTATTTTGTATAACAATTATGTCTAACTACGTATATGATGATGGAAGTGGAAAGTAACATTGTAATAAATACTTCTCAAAGGCAATAATGGAGTAGATATGAAACTCAAACTCAAGAGAGAGTATTTGGTGGTGGTGGTAGGACTAAGGTCACATAATGGCCATGGTAATTATGGTCACTAGATAATCTAGTACCATATTGGAAGGGTAACATAATGGTGACTCTTTTTTTTTTTCCCCTATATATTTTACTGTAAATGATCCATTGCTAGTGGAGAGTGAGGTCATGAATTCAAGACCTGGTGAATACCAATAAATAATATTAAAAAAAAAAAACCTAAAAGAAAGATACGATATATACAACAAAAGAAATATAAATTTTACCTTTGTACATTTAACAGTTATCAGTTATTGGTTATGATCATTGACTTACAACCATATTTTGTTCATGCATTGATATATAAAAATAACGATAAAGTTTTCCTCTTTAAGGAATCTCATACAATTCATTACGCGGCTATTCACAAGTCAATCCGATGCGTGTTAAATCACATAATTTATTAAATTATATAAACAAGTTAGAAAATTGCAAAGTAGGTCATATGATTATAAGTATGCATAGATGCTCATTTGACTTATCACTTGATAGGTTAGAGGAACTTTCCTAATATCCTCCAACTCGATTTTAAAATAAAATTTTGTCTAATCATTTAAAAATAGCGTGACTTGTTAAAATAATTTAATAAGTAAAGTACTTTAATACACGTTGATATCGCTAAATACTTTTAATTTTCTTTTGGAAAAATATACCATTCACATAATATCCATACTTTCAAATTAATATTGGAAAATATATGTTCGGGAGTTGAGTTTTTTTTTTTCCTTTGAGTGAAGCGTTTGAGATAATTTTTTTTCTTTTTCTTTTTTGCTGAGGAGATAATCTTTAAAAAAAAAAAAAAATTATGTGTGTCAACAAACTTCATCAACCTCGATGAATAAGGACATTTTATCTATTTTTATTTTTTGAGTAAAAGTTAGAAATGAATAAGGAGTTAAAAGGACATTATTGGCAAAACAAAACAAATGCACACAAGACAGTTTCAATCGGCGGCAGTACGGAACTCCCGGGATCTCAACAGTCTCTTAATACGTGTCTACTTTCCCATTAAAAGCTGTCCCCACAGAAAGACAAAGATTTATTTTTTTTTAATATATATAATTTTTTTTAATATTTGAAAACAAAAAAGAAAAAGAAAAAACCAAAATCCTTTTATAAAAGTATCGCGCATGTAACATTTTTACAATATTTTGATAATAAATCTTAGGTGTTAGATTGTTATAAGTTTTTAATTTGAATGAAATTACTTTCTTATGTACCAGCAATAGCCTGTAATAACCTGCCACCTAAGATTCGTTGTGAAAATATTGCGAAAATGTTGTATATATAGCATTTTTTGTTTTTAGATAAACCATAATCCTTATTTTAGGAAAATAATAAAACCTCTGAAACAAAAAATACACAATAAAAAAAGTAATGCTATAGTCACAAATTATTTTACAATATTTTTACAAACTGTTATTGTAGCTAACTTTTTATTGGTTTTCATCTAAGCCTATTAACGTTACTTTTTTATTTACCAATAACCACTCACCACATTTGCCGTTTGTAAATTTTATTGTAAAAAGTTTGTATCTCTAACCGTGCTCAAAATAAAATAAAATAAAAAATTAGTTTTTTGTTTTTTGTTTTTTTGAAACCAAATAAAAAAAGTAGTTAAATCTGGCCTAATTTTATAAAATAAAATTCTGGCCTAATTTTTTATTTTTGGGTGATAGAATCTGGCCTAATTCTTGATAGTACAGTACAGAAAACTAAACCAATTTTCAATATTTTCTGTTTGGCCAGACTGACAGCTATAATATTAAAAAAATAAAACAAATTAATAAATTAAAAAAAACAGAATAAACAAAACCAAAGCAGAAACAGGGAAAAAGTGAAACAGAAAAAACGAAAACAGCGAGCAATAAAAGAAGAAAGAGCAAAAAAAAAAAAGTAGAGACAAACAAAGAGACACGACCTCGTCATCATCATCATCATCATCATCGATCACCGATCACCATCACAAATCGATCTCTCTCTCTCTCACATCTTCTTCTTCCTTCACAAGGTCAGCTCTCAGATCCCATTTCTTCTCTCTTCTTAGATTTTTTTTTTTAATGTTTTTTTTTTACAACAATGAGTGTGATTATCATTTTTCGATTTGATTTGTGTTTTTTTCATTTGGGTTTTTGGGTATTTCTTAAAGGGTGTTTTTTGTTTTTGTTGATCTTTGATTTTTTTTAATAAAAAAGAAGAATTTTTGAAGATCTTTAGGTTCTGGGTTTTCATTTTCATTTCACTGTCAATCTGGGTTTTGGATTTTTTGTAATGGGTTTTTGCTTGATATATGATTTACATGTTTTTTAAGTGGGTTTGTGAAGTTGATTTACATGTTGTTTGGAATGTGGGTGTGTTCTGAATTGGTTGTATTTTCCATTTTCATTTTCTGGGATTTGTTTCAATTCATTTTCTGGGATTCAGTTATGATTTCTAGGAATTGGGGTCTTATGTTTTTGTTTGTTGTGGTGGTTTTTTTGTCTTGTGATTTGTTGTTGTTGCATGCGTGTATCAATTGGGAATTGGTGAGTGGAATTGTGGGCTTGTGGTTTTTGGGACAATTATGAGTGTGGCATTTCATTTTAAAGATTTAGATTTTAATTTGAAGAAAACCATTTTATTGGGTTCATCTTGGTGATGTTTGGCAGTTTGGTGGACTAACTATTCTTGCACATTGTTTATCGATTATTATTTTGATAATTGTGAAGAACTCTTTTTGGGTTTGTGTAGATGATATATACATAATAGTAAGGGGCTAACTTTCATTGCGGGAAAATATGATACTAATGTTTATACCAATGGAATTGGACCAAATGAATAATTTTTCCCCATCAGTAAGGGATTGAAGATTAGGGCTTGGGTTTAATCTTGTATGTGTGCCTAAGTTGTGTATTTGACACTATAAGAAGTTACTTTGGGGGTTTGTGTAGATGATATATACATAATAGTAGGAGCTAACCGTTGCGAAAATATGATATTAATGTTTATACCAATGGAATTGGACCAAATGACTAATTTTTCCCCATCAGTAAGGGATTGAAAATTAGGGCTTGGGTTTAATCTTGTATGTGTGCCTAAGTTGTGTATTTGACATTAGGGCTCAGGTTTAATCTCCTAATTCAATTTGAATGAAGTGGGGAATTCTAGCCGAAATTTTCATTATAAGAATTAAGAAGTTTGGAGATAATTCTTCTATTCGAAAATTGATGTTTTATAATTGGTTGGTTTGTGGGATGATACCTCCTGTTCCTCTTTCAACTCTATATATGTTGTAAAGATAAGAGGGAAAAAAATGAATGGAATGTTGAATATTTTCCCTGATATTACTTTTGCCTGCATGAGAACAATGAGGTTTCTTGACAGTTGTGCTATAAGAAGTTTCTGTATAAGAACCACAAACTTTTTAATGAAAGATTTCTTTATGGTTGGTTTGCATCCTTAATTTATTTGTGTTAAGTGTGAATTAGAAGATGCAAGGCCAAGGGTTTCTGTTTTTGAATTATATCAGCTTAACAATCTCTGATCACATTTTTTTTTTAATCAATATGATGTAGGTTCATATGGATTAGCTGCATATATTTTGTTTTCTAATGCTAAAAAAATAATTTTTCTTATAATTGTTGCAGTAACATTTTTGGCTCATTTGAACCAGAAAGATGTCTCCAGCGTCAAAATCCAAGTCTAAATCCAAGAGTAAGCCCTCTGCAGGGGCAACCAAGGAACAACAGAAGACTTCTTCTAAGCCTTCTGGATCTAGCAACACTGGGGGTGGTAATCCAGCAAGTGCTTACAATCCAGTCTCTGGAACATTCCATTCCATTGAAACATCATCTGCTGCCACTTCGCCACCTTTTCATGACAATGGTCGTTATTGTAATATAGATGATACAGATGAACATTCTAGTAGCCCTCGTGGAACGGTATCGGAGTATGACTCAATTTCCAACAATGGCAGCTGCTCTGGTGAGTCTGAAGACCCAAAAGATAAAATAGCTCATTCTACTCCACGGCAAGAGGCAGTACCTGGTTCTGACAATGACAGACGAGAGAAGATCCGTCTGAAAAATGAGAGGAAGCACCAGCGGCAGAGAGAAAGGCGGGCACAAGAGTTGCATGACCGTTGCAATGGCTATCTCATGTCAAGAAAGCTGGAAGCACTATCTCAGCAGCTTGTGGCAATGGGGTTCCCTTCTGAACGGGCAACGTTGGCTCTGATGTTGAATGAGGGCAAGGTAGAGGAATCAGTCACCTGGCTTTTTGAGAGAAATGAAGAAGAAAATCACCAAAATGATAATACGAACCTTGGGAGTCAGGCCAATATGAAGATTGATATTAGTGAAGAGCTTGCTCGGATTTCAGCATTAGAGGTGAGATACAAATGCTCAAAGCAAGAGGTTGAAAGAGCTGTTGTTACTTTTGAAGGTGATCTTGATAAGGCAGAAGATACATTGAGAACGCAGAAGCAGGAACAGCATGCTACTATGTCAAAGCCAGAGGAAACGGCTGGAACAAGGAACCTGATAAGACCACAAGAAATGCCTGTAGCTTCAGTTACAATACAGCAAAGAAGAATTGAAAGGGATTATAACTACCCCCAGACAGCTATGGCAGTGCCAGCATTTTCAGAACCTGGGAATAGGAACCTACAGATTTTAAAGGCAAATCATCTGAAGGCACTGGCAGAGAAGAGGTGGCTTGCTATGGGAGCAAGCCCTTCTGCTCCATTGAATTTGGCACCACCTATGCAAGTAGCACCTCCATCGGCAAAAGTGGAGGCACGACTTGGTGTTGTTGGAAATGATGGAAGAATAATACAGCAAGGAGCAGTGAGGGAGCCAGTGGTTGTGATGCAGCGCCCCCAGTCCATAAATGCCAAGCAAAATTCTGTTTCTAGCATTAGTGCGTCAGCATCAGGAGCAGTTCCATGGTATGCAAGCAGTGTTCCGGGTGTTGACAACATAAGGTCAAATGGGAAATTCATGCAAAATCAGAGTGCAGGGAGCTTTGGTCCGGAAAATCAGCGATCAGAGCAGTTCTACCATCAAGCTCCTTATAAAGAATATCCATTCATGTTTGGGCCAGTGGATTCCACATCAGCTGGCCTGGGGGGCTCGTGGAGCACAATGGGTGCATCTTCACCTTCACACTCAGTTCCTTCTGAGCCTCGAGGCTCATGGAACACAATGGGTGCATCTTCACATTCACTAACAGTTCCATCCTCCCTCGGGCTGTTTTCTGGTCAGGGTTCAGCTGGAACGTTTGGCTCACCTGCACATGTGGATTGGAATACAGGGGGGTTGATGCCTGAGTTGGACTATACCAGTATAGATTGGACTTTGGATTACCCATCATCTGCCAAATCAAATGGACTATGGCTGGGGCTTTCTTCATTTTTGAGGAATAGTTCAGGCATGAGACTGGGCAGTGCAAATGGCAAATTCATATCAGATGGTGGAGTGGCTACAGAAACATCTTCTGCTGGTTTGAATGAGTGGACGTCTCCCTTTGCAGGCAAGGACATCTTCAGTGCGCCCAGGCAGTTTGTTTCTTCTCCATCTCCTTAGGACTAGGAATATGACTTTGGAGCAAAAGGAGAAAATGTAAACAGATGTGGTTGGTTTGGGATGGCTGTGTTGATGGTTGTTTCTGGTTTACTAATGAAAATGCATCTGCTAGTTTCTGGCTTATTATTTGGTTTCTCACTTCTTTCTTTTTTCACCTTTTCAATTCATTTAGATACCTTTGCATTACTTTCATATATGCACAACACTTTCAACCCAGGTAACACGTGAGAGGTGACTATTACATAGTTTCGTCTGCCAAACAAGGGCATCCATGGTTCTCCTACTTTGGTTTCCATCACACGCCCGCCTCAACAACCACCTCCCCCCCCCCCCCCCCCCCGGCGCCCGAAAATGCTGTGGTAAATGCTGTGTGTGTTTAATCCTTTGCTAAAAACTTCTGATGATTGAAGGTTACAATCCTGCTGTTGAATTGTGAGAATTGCTTTGAGTTGAAGTATATTTGAACTAAAAGACCAAAGTTGATCTCAGAATTTAAAACAAAATTGCATTTAAATAAAAGTTTCATAGAAATAGAATCTCTCCCTTCCTCTCCCGACATTTAATCTTCACCAGGTTGTAGCTTATGCAAGGATCTGTGAGTACCATGATTTATCCATCACGCTAGTATACCTGTTTCCTCTTGTATAACTATTAACTAGTAGCCTGTGCACTCTTCCATCGATTTTCAGTATAAGCTTCAATTAGTGCAAAACAAATTACTAGTTCTTCATATTTTTTTGGAAGTGCATTTATATTGATGTATACCCGCATAAATTAAGCGTTGAACACACAAGATTACCAATCAATATCAATCACTATAATGTAAACTAAATTGTAGTATAACAACTTAAGGGCCACATGAAAAGATGTTTGAGTATGCTATTGGTTGTTTTCTCTTAAATTACTCCATTGAAAAATACTTCTTATTGATTAGTGCTTACTTTTAAAACGATGCTGGCGTAGTTGCAGCAAGCCAGCAATTTTAGTCGAGAAGGCACGAGGCATGGATACCATCATACCAGTCTATAATATATATATATATATATATATATATATATATATATAGTCATCAATTTCAGCATGGTGACATAGCCTACAAATTAGCTATGATTTTTTTGTGGTTAGTATTTAGTATAAACTAGTCACAGACCCACGCGATACGTGAGAATATAAAAATTATGTAATGAGGTATAATATATAAAAAGTAACCATTGCTTCAAGTATCGTCTATTTAAAAAAAAAAAATATTCTACAAGTACTTTTTATCTTTTTATCTCTACAAAATATACCATTTTATTATTATTATTTTTTATGTTTGATTAATATTTTTTTAAGGTGAATCATATTCTTCTAACTTCTATTGTAGTGTATTATATTTGCTTAATATACAACTAAACTTTATAAGTTTCAAATTTATTATTCAAATTTCTCATCTCTTAAGGAATAATGAAATTATCATAATAACAAAACTCATTACAAAATTACAATGTTATCTTAACCAAAATTAAAATGAAACTAAAGGAATAAATAATAGGTTTTATAATAATTTATTACTCAAACAATTGGTAGGCATATTCAAATTCATGTTTCCAAAAAAATTAAGTATTAACCCAAACTAAAATTCAACCAAAGTTATAAAAGGGAAAGATAAGACTTTTTGATGGAATATTAAAAAAAAAAAAAAAAAAAAAAAAAAAAAAAAAAAAAAAAACAATGCCAAAACACATATTTAAAAAAAAAAAAACCATCAACCTTAATTAGAGTTATAAGAAAGAATAAAAATTCACTGAGAGAGAGAAAGAGAGAGAGTACTCACAGTTTTGTGTGGGGAAAATATGAATTGAATGGGAAAATGATATCAATTTATACAAAATAAAATGGGTAGAAGAATAGTCAAAATATTCAAAAGAGGAAGGAAGTATAACGGTAAAGTAGTGGAGAGATAAAAATGCAAAAAGGAAAATGAAAGGTTGGAAGAAGTGTAACAGTAGGTGTGTGAACTAATAGGGAGAATAAGAGTTTTTTTTTTTTTTTTTGAAAATAGGGGGAAGAAAAGTTTAAATAGTAAAAAAATAAATAAAAAATAAATGAATGATGTAGCTGCTAATGTGGCTCAATAGGAGCGTAGCAACAATAAATTCTACGTTTTTTTTAGTAATATATAGATATATATTGGTTTCCTGTCAAAGTGGATAGACATGCTTTAACACGATTTTAAATGAATCAATTTTGTGTTGTAATCACCCAAAATAACCTAATTCATATAAATAAAAATTTTATTTAATAAAAATTTGAATTCTAAGTATAATTGAAGAATGAAAGAATTTCAATGATTATATTGATAACTTTTGTATTGAGAGTTTGAAACTCTAAATTCCCAAACTTTTTTACTCAAAACAAAGAAAAACAAACTCTATTTTCATCTTATTTTCTAAGGCCGTGTACTAAATGAGTTGAAATAGGTTTTGTTGTGTCAACCAGCTTAATAAATAAGTTGTGTTGAGATGTTGACACAATTATTAAAATGGTCATGTTAGGATTAAGACATGTTTTTGAACACATAAACACGACCTCCCAACTGAATTGTCACCCTTTTTTAACTGAAATTTTTACTTTTGCCTTTGTCGGGCTCAAAAACTAGACTATCTCACACCAGATTCAATAGTTGAATTAGCTAGCTTTTACAAGTTCTTATCTAAACATCACCAAAATTAATTTTTTTTTTAATCTCATTTTATTTATTTATTTTTGTTTTGTATATAGACTTTCTCACCAATTCATAAACCAGAAAAGAAAGTCCACTACCGTACCACCACACACACATACATAGATCTCAAAACTTCTTTAGGAAGCAAAAAAATTCCCATCTCTCTATTTTTAATGGTCTGAAAATCCTCACAAAACCCAAACAACAAAATGGAGACCCAATGGCGGGGTAACAATGTTTGACATGAATCACAAATAAGATATCCTTTTTTCTTAGGATTAGTGTTTATTATAAATTGGTTCATGTCAAAGTGGATGGACATGCTTTAACACCATTTTAAATGGACCAATTCTATATTGCAATCAACTCGAAAATGACCATATTTATATATAAAAAATGTCACTTTTATCTAATAGAAATATGAATTCTAAAATATAATTGAAGAATTAAAGAATTTCAATGATTGTATCCATGACTTTTGCATTGAAACTCAAGTCCCTAATCCTTTAACTCAAAAAAATAAGGGAAAAATCAGTCATATTAGGGCTGATCTATGTATTTTCAATTAATTAACACAACATGTCAACATGAATTGCCACCTTTTTGCGGCCTAATTTTTATTCTTGCCTTTGTCAGACTCAAAACTAGCTCGAATGCATGAGCAATGTTACATATAAAAAAAAAAAAAAAAAAAATTTAACAATATTTTTTATTACAGTTGAGTTGACAAGTTTTTATTAGTCAATGAATTTTTTGTATTATCTCTTCTTTATATATTAAGAGGATTCAAAAAGTTAGTTATGATTTCAAAAAATGTCAAAAATACCCCTAATGTAATTAAATAATCTTTTTTCCTAAAAATTAGCTCACTCTCTATTTAAGAGAGATACTACATCCACAACATTTTTACAATATTTTCACAAAAAATCATAGGTGGTTAGTTATTATTGGTTCAAATTTGAACGTAACACTAAGATTACTTTTTTACCCCAACAATAACAACCAGTAATAACCTGCCACTTAAGATTTGTTGTAAAAATATTGTGGACATATCATTTCTCTTTAAGTATATCTCATGCATGTTTAATACATTTTTTCCTAAAAATTAGTAAACACTAAACCAGCAGTTTACTCTATTTCAAATACTAAGGGGTTGTTTGGTAAATGTGTTTAAACATATGTTTTTAGTTTTTAAACAACATTACACACATTTTCACCAACTTTTTCATCCACACGTATTTCTAAAAAATACAAACAACATTTGGTAACAGCCCCTAAATTTTAGTTTCTTAAAATTCCCTTGCGTTATCTCGCTAAGTCATATCACACGTGCGGAGTGCCAGAGGCTGGTTTATTTATATTTTTTTTGTGTGTGGTATAAACTTCCTCACCAATGCATAGATAGACCAAAAAGAAAGTCCACTACTTCTTTACCACTCCTTGTGAATCAAACAATACGCTGACACCGTGACACGCATAAATCTCAAAACTTCCTTAGGAAGGTCAAAAAAAAAAAAATTCATTCAAAAAGATAGTTATAATTTCAAAAAATGTCAAAAATATCTTTAATGTAATTATATAAATTTTTTTTTATAAAATTAGCATATTCTCTATTTAAATATATTTCACGTACATTTAATACCTAAAAACTAGTACACACTAAACCTAGCAATTTATTTTATTTCAAATTCTAAATTTTAATTAAAAAATTACATTAAACTTAAAATAAAAAAGAGAATCATATCACACGTGCGGAGTGAGGAGGCTAGTTTATTTATATTTTCTGTGTATAAAGTATAAAACTTCCTCACCAATGCATAGATAGGATAAAAAAGAAAGAATTCAGCAAAAAAAAAAAGATCAAAAAGAAAGTCCACTACTTCTTCACTACTCCTTGTGAAACAAACAACACGCTGACACCGTGACACGCATAAATCTCAAAACTTCCTTAGGAAGCACAAAAAAAATTTCCCCATCTCTTTCCTCCTCAACAAAATCCCCATTTCCTCTCATATTTTTAAAGGTCTGAACATCCCTCGCAAAACCCATACACACCAACAACAAAAAATATGGAGACCCAACAATTCCTAAGCTCGGTCCTCTCCCAACGCGGGCCTTCCGCCCTCCCATACTCCGAAGACACCAAATGGCTAATCCGCCAGCACCTCGTTGCTTTAACCTCCGCATACCCATCTCTCGACCCCAAAACCGCCACCTTCACCCACAACGACGGCCGCTCCGTCAACCTCCTCCAGGCCGAAGGCACCATCCCGGTATCCTTCCAGTCCGTCACCTACAACATCCCGATCATAGTCTGGCTCATGGAGTCCTACCCCCGCCACGCGCCCTGCGTCTACGTCAACCCCACGCGCGACATGATCATCAAGCGCCCTCACCCTCACGTCAACCCTTCGGGCCTCGTGTCTATCCCTTACCTACAGAATTGGATCTACCCGAGCTCCACCCTCGTCGACCTCGCCCGGAATCTCAGCCTCCACTTTGGCCGCGATCCGCCGCTGTACTCGCAGCGCCGGCCGAACCCTAACCCTAGCCCTAATTTTAACCCTTATGGCCCCACTCACGCGCCGGCGGCGGCTTACACGCGTCCTGCGATTCCTCCGCCGCGGTCCTACCCGGCTTCCCCTTACGGTGCCGCGGCGGCGGCGGTGGCGGCGCAGACGGAGGATCCGTCGGAGGTGTTCAAGAGGAATGCGGTGAACAAGCTCGTGGAGGCGGTGCACGGCGAGGTTGTTTCGATGAGGAAGGCGCGTGAGGCGGAGATGGAAGGGATGTTCAACGCGCAGTCGGTGCTCCGGTACCGGGAGGAGCAGCTGAGGAAAGCCGTGAAGGAAATGCACGACGAGAAGGAAGGGTTGGAGCAGCAGTTGCAGATGGTTCTGATGAATGCGGATATTCTTGAATCTTGGTTGAGAGAGAACGAAGCGAAGGTGCGTAGCTTCGGAGAAGGTGTGGATGTGGACGACGCGTTCGAGTGTATGGACGCGTTGTCGAAGCAGATGATGGATTGCACGGCGGCGGACTTGGCGATCGAGGACGCCGTGTACGCGCTCGACAAGGCGGCGCAGGAGGGGGCAGTGCCGTTCGATCAGTATTTGAGGAATGTGAGGCTCTTGTCGCGCGAGCAGTTCCTTCATCGCGCCACCGCGACGAAAGTTAGGGCGGCGCAAATGCAGACTCAGGTGGCTAATATGGCTGCTCGGATATCGCACTATGGTGGGGATCCTGATGCGTTGCCGCGTGTTCGAGCTTGATTTTGATTTGCTGCACGCTGCTTTGTAAGTTGGAAAAGTCATAGTTTTTAAGGTCATGTGAAAATTTGTCAATGCTTTATTTTTTTTTTCGTTTTCGAAAATTGATTTTTAGATTGTACTTAATGATATGTATGTAAACAAGTACAGGTTTTTTGATATGATATTATGGAATAATTGATGGTTTAATGTCAAAATTTTGTTGGATCTTATCTATATTTACTTGTGAATTTAAGATAAGGTCGTTTCGTTAAGATGGGTTTCGGAGCTTAGTTGCAATTCTTTGGTTTGGTTAGTTCTCAATTTGTGTTCTGAGGAATATCTCCTGGTGTAATATGTTTGTAGTTTGAGTTTCCTGTTTTTGTTATAAATAAGTTATCAACTTGGTGAGTGTACTTATACATGTACTTTTAGATGATCTCTTGATGCCAATCAGTCCTCTCTAAAATGGCTCCTACTCTATTTGTAAGAGCAAGGTGGAAGGTGAGCTAATAACGTATCAAAAAAAAGAAAAAGAATCTTCTAATAAGGTTTGGCTTATCTCCAGTACCTTTTCAGCTGGACATGTAGTTAGTTTCTCCTTGAGATAGAATGATGTGGTAGTGGGTGTTAATCTCCATCTTTAATTTAATTAGTGGGTGATGTGGCAGTTTTTTATTAAAACAAAAGGAGATTTCTGTTAAAAAAGTACCGGAGGTAAGCCAAACCCCTTCTAATATATGTGATCTTGCTAAGGAGTATTGATTTTGTGGTTCAGCTTTTGCATTGAGATGCTCTGGTTTATTGTGCAAAGCATAATGCTGATGATTCTTCCTTGAGTCATTTCACTTATTTCAGTTACTAGAATCTTTTCCTGATATGCTAAACTTTCTGGTGAAGATAACTTACCACTGGATATAGCAGTTACTACTTTCCGCATTTCAGTCACCCCATGTACTTAAGATTTAAGCAATAGGAATTGATCTTTGTTTGTATTCAATTAAATTAGATCTCTTCATTTTATGAATTTTCTCACAAATGAGTCCTTTGATGTGAATTTTGATCATCTTATATCAAAAGAAATGAATGGTAATCTTTCACTTGTACATAATTCCATTGAGGGAAAATTCATTTTAAGTCATTTGATAAATCTTAAAAGTCCATGTATGTGTAGCTTTTCAACAAGTCTGTTCTGTAATCCTGCACCTACTAGATTGCCATTCAAAAGGCTGAAATTTTTATCTGCTCTGTGCTTTTATAGGATCTGGACAGCAGTTGGTTTGCCTTAGAGATTTTGGTCTATTCGTAGTCACTATATAATAAGAACTATAAGTAGGATGCAACACTGACATAAGCCTGTCCATTGATCCAACTTAACTGTATGTTTGAATGTGAGTTGACAGGGGAGAGGAGATGAGAGGAAAGAAAGGGGTGTTTGAATGTATGTTGTCATTAGTGTGTTGTGAGCTTATTATTTATTGTCTGGTGGTCTCTACTGAGGCATGAAATTTTAGTCCTGTTAATTCACAGTTGATTTCTATCTACTGAATGGCCGAAAGTGTATTAACCTACTGCTGTTGTGTGCATTATTCTCTAAAGAGTACACACTGACTTGGTTTTGAATTAGGTTACCAAAGTATGCCTAGAAACTTTGCTGTTAAAAAAGTGTTTTCATTACTGTGCAATTTTTTTGATAAAGGGATGTTAAAAATCTAACATAGGAGGCCACAAGGTGGAGATCATTTTTTGTACTTAACAATCTATTCTCTTGTTAACAGCTTTAAGAGAACCATTTTGAGATGATTCCATAGACTTGTATGATCGTTATTAATTTTGTAGTTTTTCTGGTACATGACATTACTAATCATTTACTTTTGCTATTACTATAAGTGTTTTTGGTGCTTTCTGCCAGTACTGTTACCTACATAATTTAACTCACAAAAATATTCTGGAATCTGAATATTTGGTAGGTGCCTTCTAATTGCTGCATTGGAAATGTTCTGCAAGGCTTGGACGTCCAACACTAGAAATTTTTTATGTGCCATGTACTTGATCCACAAAAGTACATGACAGTATGTGAATATATAACTATGTACATATTTTCTTTTGCAAATGAAATTTGTATATCATGTATGACAAACATGACCTTATTGCACGGGAATTTTCAGTTTCAATCCCTTCTTAAAATAAAAGTCTGTTTTCATTAGTTTGTATATTTGGGATCCATAAAGCCGATCTCAATTTTATTGGGATTAAGGCTTTAGTTAAGTTCATAAATATTCTTTATGTTCTTGTCGCTTCTGTATAATTTTGGCTAATGTTAAGCCTAAAAACAGCATTTGCCTTAGCTTCAACTACCCAGCTGACCTATTCAATCAATTAAAAGACCATCTTACTTAAGAAATAAACACAATTACTGCATCAACATAATGGATTTTGGTATTTTGAACTATCGAATGAGGTTTAGTTAGATCCTTCTTCCTCATAGAATGCTTAGTCTGGGACTGTAGGTATGAAGAGACGAACTTGGGATGATGTATGGATACACTACCGATTACTGTTGTCAGATTTTTTGATAACGTTGAACTACTGTTGTTAGTAGTTGCACTAGTGACAGGGCATTTGCTTCTTCTGTTAGCTAACATTTGGCAAAAAATCAAAGTAGCTCGGTTAAGTTGCTCTACATGCTTTTGTGTGGCATAGTTGAAAAGGTGCAGATGATTCATGATTGTACTGAAAACCATCGCATAACTAAGGCTTATGATGTGGGCTCAGGATGCTAGTATGGCTGATTAGGATTCACCTTCTATATTGTGGTATAAGAAAACACATGCTTTCATTTATCTCTCTTCACAGTAAATTGCAAGCATTTCATGAGTAATTGAGTTTGTTTATTGACTTATGCAACTTTGTGATTCCAGTGTCAGTGTGAGAGACTCTTTACATCTTTTTCTTTGGTTCCTTTTATTGCTTGTCTGTTAAATTATTCTTCACTTTAGAGCATCCTCGTTAAACCTCTCAAATGCTAAAAATCCTATTTTTTAGCATTTTTGAGATAAAAACACCACTCCATTAAACCGGCTAAATCTTAAAATTTTAAGATTCAAGCTACAGTGCAATCTCATATTTGAGACTGCACTGTAGCTACAATTGTAAAACAAAAATGATTTTTTATTCCCTTAGGCTCTCTCCCTTCTCTCCGTCTCTCACATCTCTCTCATTTCCTCACTCCCTCTCTGTCTTTCTCATTTCCTCACTCCCTCTCTCTCTCTCATTTCCTCACTACCTCACAACAAGATCATACGTTTGAGATCGGCTTGGTGGCGATGAGAACAGCGTGAGATCGGCATGGAGGAGATCGGCGTGGAGATCGGTGTGTTGTGTGTTTTCTTGTGGCGATTTTTTGTGGTTCTTGTGGTGGTGGTTTCTTGGGTTCAGATTGGGGTTCTTGGTGGTTCTTGTAATGTTTGGTGGGTGTTTGGTCCATCTAGGTTGAAGTTGGTTGTGGTGGTTGGGTTGCTGAGTGGTGGTCATCGGAGAGGTTGGGGTGGGTTTGGCTACGGCGTGTTGTGGTGGGTTCAGATCGGGGTTGAGGTTGCTGGGGTGGTGGGTTTTGGCTGCGGTTTGTGCCGTGGTTTTTTTTTTTTTTTTTTTTTTTTGGTTGTTTGGGGTTGGGGGTTGAGGTTGTGGTTGGTGGTGGTGGCTGTAGCTGTGGCCGTGGTTAGAAGTGATGAGCTTGAAAAGCTCAGGCCATGAGGTTTTGAGAGAAAATATCAGAAAGAGAGGGAGAAGCTTCTAGACTGGGTTGAGAAAGATGGAGAGACAGTGGGAGAGAGAGACAGAGGGAGAGAGAAATAATTAAAAAAATAATAAAGAAATAATATTTAAATGAAGTGTTAAAAAAATAGAAGTTTTGATAGTAGTTGTATTGTAAAGTGATGTGTTAAATGCTGTAAATTTAGGTTTTTAGGTGTTATATGCTAAAATTTTTAAAATGCTTGATAAGGATGCTCTTACTTCAATGGAAACTTAATGTGGCAGAAATTTCTTATGCTTCTTTTTTAGAATTCAATAGTTTTAACTGGGGAGGGGTGATTCGAACCTAGTTCTCTTGTAAAGAAAAAGGAGGCAATGTCATTGTGCTACAAGGCTTAACATGGTCAAAAGCTGTCATTTTCACCTTCCGTTGGTATTTGGCGATGAACTGATGATTATAAAAATGAAAAAAAAAACATGCGGACTCCAGAAGTAGTATCTGGCAACTAAATCATATCCATAATATTCCAGCATTGGGACCAACCATTGTGCATCATCGTTCAATGCTAATGCTAATGAAAGGGGCATGATCTAATATTAACTACTCCGAACAACCATTGTGCATCATCACTCAAATGTTAGTGATTCATTACTCTACTGAGTTGGATTTAATGTGGAACTTTAGCCGATTGTGTTGTTGGGCAGATGAGGAGTCCAAAATCCAAATGCAAAATGTCTCAACTTTCATTGAAATGGATCGAAACGGATTGAACTAGACCAAAGTTGACCGAATAGATAAAAAAATATACAATAAAATTTTCACATCTCATATTCTCAATTACTGAATTACATATAACATTCGAGAAAGTACAACTTAAACTCATCACAACACAAAAATATTTGGAAGGGTGTGAAAACAATCTCTGAATCATTCAGAGTGGAGAAACTTTTAGACTTTTCATTCTTAACGCTTTGTTTGTTTCAATGAAAAATCTTGAGTAAAGATAGTAACATTAGAAAAAATGAATCAAATAAAATATTTAGTCAACATAAAAAAATATGGCTTATTTTTAGACATAACAAGCTAAATAAAAAAAGTAAGGTGATTATTTTTCATCTCATTTAAAATTGCTATTAAATAAAGAAAAATGAGATAGTTTTATATAATTTTTTTTGCCAAATAACTCATTTTCTAGAAAATATCAAAACAAATAGTGCGTGCCAAGAACTTGATTATTATCTTCTAACAAAAAAAAAAAAAACATTTATTATTTCTCACTTCGTAAAAGTTGTAACTTGTAATAAAGCACTACATTATTATTATTATTATTTTAAAAGACAAACAAACTGCAAACAATCAAAATTTTGAAGAACTTCATCCTCAACTCAACAGCCACAGCAAATGTAGAGAAAGCGAGATAGAAAGAAGAAGAAGAAGATGATGAGCTCTTCTTCACAGTTCTTGCACCTCACAAACAACAAACCTCCATCATCAATTCCTCCCTCTAAACCAAACCTCACTTCTCACACTCTGTCCCAAAGAACCCACATTCCTTCTCATGTCTACAAGCACCCTTCAGCTCTCCTCCTCGAGCTCTGCACTTCCATGAAAGAGCTCCACCAAATCCTCCCTCTCATCATCAAAAACGGCCTCTACAACGAGCATTTGTTCCAAACCAAGCTCCTCAGCTTGTTCTGCAAATACGGCAGTGTCAACGAAGCTGCTCGTGTTTTCGAGCCCATTGAGGATAAACTCGACGTGCTTTATCACACTATGCTTAAAGGGTATGCTAAGAACTCGTCGTTACACAACGCCATGTCGTTTTTTGTTCGAATGAAGTGTGATGATGTTAAGCCTGTTGTTTATAACTTTACTTATTTGTTGAAAGTTTGTGGTGATAATGCGGACCTTAGGAGGGGTAAAGAGATTCATGGGCAGGTGATAACTAATGGGTTTTCGTCGAATGTGTTTGCAATGACTGGGGTTGTGAATTTGTATGCGAAGTGTAGACAGATTGATGATGCGTATAAGATGTTTGATAGAACGCCTGAAAGAGACCTGGTGTGTTGGAATACGATAATTGCTGGATTCGCGCAAAATGGGTTGGCGAGAGTGGCGTTAGATTTGGTTTTGAGGATGCAGGAGGAAGGGCAGAAGCCTGATTCAATCACGGTGGTGACTGTCTTGCCTGCCGCTGCAAATATTGGGTCTTGGAGGATTGGGAAGTTGATTCATGGGTATGCTATAAGAGCTGGGTTTGAGTTGCTTGTAAATATTTCTACTGCTTTAGTAGACATGTATTCGAAATGTGGGTCGGTGGGGACTGCTCGGTTGATCTTTGATAGGATGAAACAAAGGACTGTTGTTTCATGGAATTCCATGATTCATGGGTATGTACAAAGTGGAGATCCTGAGGAAGCAATGGCAATTTTCCAGAAGATGTTAGATGAAGGGGTTGAACTGTCCAATGTTACTGTTATGGAAGCTTTACATGCGTGTGCTGATTTGGGTGATCTTGAGTGGGGAAAATTTGTTCATAAATTAGTGGATGAATTGAAACTTGGATATGATGTTTCTGTAAAGAACTCTTTGATATCCATGTATTCCAAATGTAAGAGAGTTGATCTTGCTGCTAAAGTATTTGAAGGCTTGCAGGGCAAAACCATTGTGTCATGGAATGCCATGATATTAGGTTATGCTCAAAATGGGCGGGTAAATGAGGCTTTAAATCACTTCTGTGAGATGCAATCCCAAAATATAAAACCAGATTCATTTACATTGGTGAGTGTGATTCCTGCTCTTGCAGAGTTGTCAGTTACGCGTCAAGCAAAGTGGATGCATGGACTTGTTATAAGAAATTGTTTGGACAAAAATGTCTTTGTGATGACTGCTCTTGTTGACATGTATGCTAAATGTGGAGCTATTCGCACTGCAAGAAAGCTCTTTGACACGATGGAGGAGCGGCATGTGACAACTTGGAATGCTATGATAGATGGATATGGGACTCATGGCCTTGGAAAAGATGCTGTCGAATTGTTCAATGATATGCAAAAGGGAACCATCAAGCCAAATGACATAACTTTTCTGTGTGTTATCTCTGCTTGCAGCCACTCAGGTTTGGTGCAAGAGGGTCTCCACTTCTTTTCCAGCATGAAGGAAGATTATGGTTTAGAGCCTGCCATGGATCACTATGGAGCTATGGTTGACCTTCTTGGTCGAGCTGGACAGCTCAATAAAGCTTGGGATTTCATTCAAGATATGCCTGTTGAGCCTGGGATTACAGTATTTGGTGCCATGTTGGGCGCTTGTAAAATTCATAAAAATGTTGAACTGGGTGAGAAGGCAGCAAAAAAACTGTTTGAGTTAAACCCAGATGAAGGTGGGTACCATGTACTGCTCTCGAATATATATGCCACAGCTTCAATGTGGGACAAAATGGCCAAAGTGAGAACCATGATGGAGAAGACTGGGCTTCAAAAGACTCCTGGCTGCAGCCTAGTGGAATTGAAAAATGAGGTTCACAGTTTTTATTCTGGAAGCACGATCCATCCCCAATCCAAAAGAATATATGCTTTTCTTGAGACATTGGGAGAAGATATTAAGGCTGCTGGTTATGTGCCTGATACTAATTCAATTCATGATGTGGAGGATGATGTTAAGAAGCAGTTGCTCAATAGTCACAGTGAGAAGCTGGCTATTGCGTTTGGACTGTTAAATACCAGCCCTGGAACAACCATACACATCCGAAAAAACCTCCGAGTTTGTGGAGATTGCCATAATGCGACTAAGTATATTTCTCTTGTGACCGGACGTGAAATCATAGTGCGTGATATGCATCGGTTCCACCATTTCAAAAACGGAACTTGTTCTTGCGGAGATTATTGGTAAAGTTGTGGCGGAGATTATTGGTAAAGTTGTCAATGGTTGATTCTTGAGAATTGATGTACTAGCTACAAAAATGATGATTTACTAGGAATGGGGCCTCGGGGTACAGATAAAAGAGTTCCTTGGATGAGTTTTGTTGTTTCCATATTGTTACACATCATGATATGTTTGACAATCTTCCCCAAACTGTGCAAATTAATATCTTAATAAGAGAACAAACAGAAGGTCTGGAAGTTGAGCTGCCATTTGTCTAACCAACAAACATTAAAAAGGTACATCTTGTAATAATCAGATCATAGTTGATTAAATTATTGTAATTTTTGCCCTTTCCCATTTACTTCTGAAAAGAAATACAAAGTCTTTATGAAAATCCTTATATCAAAATCTAAGCTTCTTCTTCTACCGTTTATATATTTATTGGTTTAAGCAGAGTAATCCCTGGTACTGATTTGAAATGGATGGAGCATGTTCTCTGAGTTACAGGCCAAACTGGCTCTGGTCATGAAAAGGTTACCACCTGTCCTTCCATATTAAAATTCACAATCGTTGAATTTTTATTTTCTAATATTCAGATTATAAATGACCTCCCGGGCTGATGTATTCAGTGCTCAGTCATTACCTTAAATAAACAATAATTTAGTGTCAAGTAGGATATGCCAATTATTTGCTGTGAACTAAAACAGTAAGCCGGTTCAATACAGCTCTAATAATTATGATAAAAAGAAATGAAATAAGAGAGAAAAAAAATTCCAGGATCAAATTCATTTTAGTTTTAATTTCAAAGTGGTGACATAAAGTAATTTCTCCCACGTTGCCAAATCAATTCATCTTCAGAAAAGATCAACTTGGAATTAGAAGTTCCTCCCAGCAGAATCAGCACCAATATGATAATTACGTTTCTGAAGTCAACAGCAATGATAATAATAATAATATTATTATTATTATAGTAATGATAATAAGACGTAGAAAGAGCATACCAATTGTTAAAAAGGCACAGCTTAAAACATAATTAAGAACTTGTGAAAATTTTGGTGTCTACAATATGCAGCATGGTATACTTGAGTGTAATGCTCAATCCAACTGCTCTAATCTGTCGGTTGCTTACCTGTCTGCTAGCATCCAATGGAAATGGCAAAACAATTGTAAACAAACCAACAAGGCCGAAAAGGCCTCAACAGTCGACAACACAGCTCGAAACAATTCGTGGTAAACACATAAATTCCATGTAAGGCTGAAAGAGAAAATTCCACCGGCTATTTCCAGGTTTAGAAAAGCTAAAGGGGGTAAAAAGCAAGAAAATAAATCTTCTTAAGCCTACTGCTAGTTTGATAGCTTCACTTCCAAAACAGGCAGCATGGAAGCCAGAACATGTCTCTACAATCCTAGCTGCTTGCCAATTATATTCACCCTGTGAATATCTGATATCTATACAGTCACCTCCAAAAACATCAACAAAAGATGGTTCAAATAATGTGCAAACATCCAGAAAACACCAACAATATCATGAGTTATATACCCCAAAAGTCCTAAGACTTGGCCCTACTTTCCCTTCCACCACCAGAACTGTCGAAACAAATACGTCTTCCTCATTCGAGGGTTGTAAGTCAAGAAGGCTCTAGCTTTGACAGGGTCAGCATTCAAATACTCAAAAGCATACATCTGTTTAGCCTCTTCCAGGCCATCGATCTCCATCACTGCCTGTAATAGCGCATGTGAGTCAATTGAGCATTTGCTTCGCTCCATAGAATCAGCCAAGCGCCGAATGCTGGATGCCACAGCCAACATTGCATCCTGAAGAGCCTCTGAGCCACGGGACCGTTTTGGGATTTGTCTCAGAGGCTGGGCCATAGGAGGATCTTGAGTACCATCTGGCATTTGGGCATACTCTGGTGTTCCAGTATATGACTCTGTCCCATCTGTGTCGCTTAGTTCTTCTGAACTTGGAGAAAGATACGAGACAGAGTCATCATCACAATTCCTGAAATCTGTTGGATGGCTTCCGTCCTTCATCTTAGCCCAACGACTAGGGGCTTGGTAATTCCCACAAACAATCTTTAGTTCATCATACATCTCTATCTGTTTACCTCGAAATCCTCTTGCATCAGGGTGTGCCTACTCCAATGAATCCATGAACACCAACAGGAACATTGTAAACAACAGTATGACAAATTTTAAAGAGAAAAAAAAGGGGGAGAGGGGGGAAGACTTACTGCCACATATCTCTTCCAAAGATCATCGCTGTCACACTCAATCATCTTTGTATTTGGATTCCACTTGAATCCCTCTTGACTTAGCATATCCTTCATTGCCTTATACCTCTTCTTAATTGTCTTGAGTCGATTAATAACTTTCTGATTGTTCAAGTTCAAGTTAAAACGAGAGTTCACAGCAATACAAGCAGCAGTGTAAGCATTTTCATTAAAACATTTGTCAATTTTGTTCCCGTTTCTAGCCTGCACAGCAAGGGCTTCAATAAGGCACTTGTCCATTGCAATTGACCATACTACATTCCTTCCTTTGTGCTTCATATCCCGTCTTTGCCCTTGAAGGTCATATTGCTCCATTCCTATATCAGTAAAGGACAGATAAATACATTTGGTGCCACATGATAAAACAGAATTCAACATACCAATTGACATACTAATCATCTCAGTGATTAGGAATAGAAAATGCAAATGACCTAGTCCAACATTATCAACATGGATCACGTATTAATTACATGGCATCTACTTCACTTTATTAGGATCAATAGATAGATGGCCTTTTAGTCATTAATATCAGATTCAAAGAGAAAAACAACTACTAAATTGATAGATTGTTGCAACCATAGCAGTATATGAAGTGAAAACTTGGTTGGACAGTTCCATTTTATGTTGTAAGTCTTTGCACTAATGTATGGGTACTGAGTTTTCAAGTTATCATCATCAGTGCTAGATAATATGGCAATGAGGTTATCTCCAATGGAACCTTCTCCCTTTGTAAGAGCAAGGTGGAGAGTGAGGTTGTTGACCACCACAGGTGCAATCCATAATCAGCTTGCAATATCTAGAACTGTAAATTTTTTAAGGGGAAAAAAATTATGATCTGTGATTCTACTTCAGTTTATTTATTCCAAAATGCTTCAACAATATAAACACTTAAACGGCATTCATTATTTTATTCTCTTACCCAATAAACTCACAAACAAGCAAAATTGTAACCACAATCTAGAGGCTCCCAACACCAATTCAACTCACAGTGCATTTTATAACGCATCTTTGGTTCTGATATCCTACATAATCAACCACTATCTTCCAATTTTATAGGACCATAATCTGTTTAGCATGCTAGGAAGTTAAATTATATTTGTGCTTATAAACACTCAATTCCTAAATTCTTCTTCAGTATAACATTATTCTAATTGCCCTTTTCTCTCTTCTTCTCTGCAGCAGCAACTTAAATTTGAGCAAAATTGTCAACCATGGGTGAAAGGTCACAAAACAAACCAACTGGCCATTAATTTGTGAAAGTACAAGGTCACAAGTATTAGTATATGCTTAATTTATGAGCAATGAACAACTTGAATGCAGGAATCAAGTATAAATCCATACCCCTTTAACGCCGTTAGGTTAGCAGTTCATGGCTGACTTTAGATCTGGCCATTGCCAGTGCATACATATATTACCAATATAATTTGCCTCTTGATCTATTCAATTGGGGATGACATGTGAACATATCCATATTACTATATTATGCTCAATAAGTCTCAAGGCCATTGGCATGGTAGATAGATGTAGAACAGAAGCTTCCTGTCCTGTATTTAATTTAGGTTTGCAGAGTACATCCAGTCTCGTAGCACAAAACTAAATATGTTGGACATATACATTAGACTTACAAAACATTGATGAGAGTTCATAAGCAATAGCATTTCCTCCCTCTAAAAACACATATTTTTTTCTTTTTTATTGTTAAGTTACATAAGTACCCAGTGAATTTTGAAACATTACCTCACCCTCCACCTCATTTTTTTTATGAAGGGAGGAAGTGCCATGTGAGCTTAGAGCTCATTGACTACATAGATGTAACCAACATACTACAGCCCAATTCTTATTAGACCAAAATCAGTAACCAAAACCTACAACTCAATCTGAAAAAATGCATTCAACTAATTACATATAAAAATTATAAGGTATTCTTGAATCAAATCAGGTTCAAATGCAAATCATGTTTACATGAATTAACATACAAGTGTCAGAGGAAGTCAATTCATATATCCAGTCATCCATTATCAACATCATCCAACCCCCATAAGTTTCTAAACATTCTTACAACATTCATTAGAAGTAAAAAGTACATAATATAATCCTATTTATAAATATTCTGACTATTTTAACTGTCATTATGGTTCACACATTCCATAAGATATCTATAATAAAGTAATCACCAAAAGCATATTATTCAAAGAAATTATTATGTAAATTTCAGAATTGACAGCATGGAAGTCCACATTTAATTCTTGTGAATGTTACAATGTTTGAACATTTAAGGGATTGAAGATTCTTCAATTTCATGTTGAGCTGGGCATAAGTAAGAAGGCACTTTCACAAAATAAAACACGCGGTGCTACACATATTTGCCAAGAAAACAGAGGGGAAGGAATTAAAACCTTGTAACAACTTCCACTTCTTTCACTTTATAATCATTATGGAAAACATTAACTCATAAATAGAGATGAAATTCACTACAGATGCTCCCCTCCCCCTATTTAACAAGCCAAAACAGTAAAAACTAACTAACCCCAACAACTTGTGCTAGCCACTAAGCCTAGACTCCTAGTCACCTAGTAAGCATGGACACAATACGGGTACGGGTACAGGTGCAACACGAGTAATTTCTGAAAAATTACAACATGACACGGCGGGTACGACACCCCAAATGAAGTGTCCATGCTTCCTAGTAGTCACAACTCTTGCCTTTCTCCTAAAGTTCAATAAAGCATATCTTCAGATAGTTTTCGGGAATTATAAGATCAATTCGCAAACATCCAGTCACTCTATTTTGTTTTTCATAGTGTTTCAAACCCAAAACACACAATATAAGAAGAAATTTCAACTAAGTGGTCTCATGCAATTACACCACACACACATACAGAGAAAAATCCAGTAAATGCTAACACTTTCAATTACACAAATGAAACCAAAAAAAAGCAACTAGTACAAAAAAATGCCCACCCAATAAAATTTCACAAGCTATCTCACCCAAATATTTTTCATCCAAAAAAAAAAAAATTACAACAAATGTTAACAAAAACACACACACAAAAAAAGAAACTGCATGCATGGATTCACACACACACATATATATCTAGAGAGAGAGAGTGATACCTGAGTCAACGGAGAGAGGAGATTCTGATCTTTGGAGTGGTGGAAATCTCTCGCCGGTCAGATCGCCGTTTCCGACTTCATCTGATCGCCGGAGATGAAGCGACAGAGTCAAGACGATGAAGGAGAACGACTACTTCTGCTGCTGCTGCTATTACTAGGGCGGCTCATTTGGGAGGCTAGGGTTTTTTTTTTTTTTCTCGAGAAAATAATGTTTGAAAATTTTTTTCCCGATCCGCACTTTCTCGATAACCAAACGCTTACGAGAGAAAAGTTTATTTGAGTTCATTGGTTAACGTACACGGCGGTTTGGTAAATTATAAGACCGTCGTATCAGTAGCTGCCACGTAAGCAAAAGAGTCAAAACATAGCAAAATAAATATTGAAGTTTAAAATCATCGGAAATTGGGCATTAAATTAAGCATTTTACTGTTGCAAATGGAATAATTTATGCAAAGTGAATCCAGATGTAGAAAAATGTTGATTCAAAGAGAATATATTGAATATTTGGATTCCAATTTTTCTAAATCTCTCTCTGTCTCTCTCATTGGATTTGTGTGTGTGTGTATTTTTTTCCCCTTATAGAATGGGGTACCGTGGATTCATGTGTGTGACCCACATGCTATAAGAGAGAAAATGTGCGTATATCTTATACATAAGATTGATTCATTTTACTTAAGAACCAAGAAGACATAATGCATAATTAAAAAATGGAAAAACAAAAAATCATTCTCCATGGGATGATGGTGTCGTGCACAAATCAATTCCAATCGATCTTGTTCAAAATAACCAAAATTTTCTGTTCCAATAAGTTAACTCATATGAATCACTTCTTATTCCACTTCAATTTAAATTTTAGTCCATTTTGCTCTATTCCACCAATTTTGATCCGCTTTGCTAAATTTTAGTTAATATGTGAACAAAACTTTTTTTTTCCTAGGCATTTTTTTATTTTATAATTTCCTTATTATTGAGTTTGATTGTTCTATTAGATATTATTTCCATGTGACATTAGTATCCGTTTGGATACTAATGATAACGTTGAGTGTCTGCGTTTTGGCTTTTTTTTTTTTTTTTTGGAGAAGCGCGTTTCTATCTTTTCCAGTGGATTCCGTGCATTGTTCGCGGGACCCACAAACCTCTTTTTTCACCAAAACTTTCATTAAAAATGGGTCCTACAGTACTATTCACACATTTAAAAATTATTTTGTTACAGTGTTTTTAGTTTTCAGCAAAATAAGCAGTATCCAAACACACCCTTAAAGCAATTTCAGCTATTAAATTGATTTGATCTTTTTTTTTTTCTTGATTTGATTATCGAAATTCGGTTCTATTAGGCTTGACTCGTTCTAAATTAATGGGCTACTTATTATGTAATGAGATATATGAATACCCATTATGTAATGTTGATTTTAAAAAGTGAGTAATAATTGATAATTTAATTTAGTATGAAACTTAAGTATATTGGGGTTTAATGATAGTCTAGTAGTAATAGCATCATTTATTTATGATCCCTCATGTTTGTCAATTTATGGTATTAATTACAATATTATTTTTGTGTTAGAAATGAATATTATACAATTAGCAACAACTTTGAAACGTTTTATCAATATAAATTAGTACAAGAATATTCAGTTCCAACTTTCAAACAAACCAAACACAGTCATTGGAGCAAGATTGGAAACTCTGTTTGAGCAACCCATGCCTTTGCATGAGTGGATTACCATTTTTATTGCTGCAGAGAGAGAGAGAGACTTAGGTACAATGTTGAATTTTTTCCAAATATTAATAAAAATGTGAAATTTAGTTACAATTTTTTAGGTACAGAGTATTAGGTTCTCCAATTAACTTTAATACAACTATATGTAAAGGAATTTGGACCAGTTTCTATAACAATGCCATCTCTTTTATATATGTTTGCAATTATTTAGACCAATCTCTCTAACAATTTCTGGCTACACATTTTTTCACGTTTTTTATTTTCAATGAGCAACAATTTTTATCTTTACTAGAAATTTTTAAGTGGTACTGAATTCCCTTTTAGAATAACAATTTTGCTTTGAACTATTAAAATAATGGTCCACATTCAACATTTGATGCAAGTCCAGATTATGCACAGTTAGAAGTTTCTTCAACATAATTCATAAGAGACAAATGTTGCATTGAAGAGAGAGAGAGAGAAAGAGAGAGAGAGAGAGAGAGAGAGAGAGACTCAATTCAAAGCTACAATTATCTACTGAAAATGAATCCATGAAATGGTTGATACAAAAGAATCTACAACATTGGCATGGCAAAAAATTTCTTAATTGCTTGCTAATTTTTGGCATTGGCTAAATAGAGAGATGAATCTTCTACCTAAGTTCGAGGCTTGCAGAAATCTTCATCCCACTTCCCACAATTGATGGCCTTACTTTAGTTTAGATTAATCGAAGGACCTTGCTCAAACAAACACTTGTATTTCCAAATTCCAATAACGGCTAAGTAGTTCTTAACGTGGCTGTATTTTTTGAGGCTTGTCAAATATTTTTGCCTTCTCATTCATATTTTCCAATTTTACTAAACCCATGGTCCATAGCTTCAGACATTTGACCCTCCCTTCCATGGTATTCCGGACTTATCGCGTCTTTAAAAGTTTTTGCTTTAGACATTGTGATCCCTTCTTCCATGGATTTCCGGGCTTATCACGCCTGGCTATATTTAAATGGTGTGTAGCTTATATTGTTCTCTCAATGAAAATGCTAGGATTATCAATGCTGAAAGAACGAGAAACAAGAAAATTTAGTGTTGCCACATATGTAGTGGAATAGAAATCAATGAAATGACCTATATACTTTCAGCACAAAATGAAGTGCTTACAACTTGTGGAATCCTGTTTTCAAAAAATGAAAGAATGTTTATGAGGTACTCAGATCAACAGTCTAAATCTAGCAGAGAGATTGAGAAAGAAATTTCTAAACACAATTTTGTGCTTAGGTTGATCATTGATGTTTTCAGTTTTCACCCTCAAACATTCATCAAATATAACCATTTTTTTTTTATCATTAGGACCAAGAATCCAATCAATGTTAAACAAATGGATTCGCTACAAAGAGAAGTAAAATAAGAAATACTAGGAATCATCAATGTTCTTATGAATAGATTTAATTATTAGACATGCCATCTCATATAAAGTAGGCATTGATTGTAATATTTAAGCTTTTAGTTCATAATAGAACTAGAAAATAGTCGCTCTATATCGCTTTCCAATAACAATATCTTACTTATAGGAGTTCATACATAATTTTGACAGTGTCTTACTTGTAGTATTTCAATGAATAGAAATAACTAAATCAAAGACAACCATAATGGCTGTAACAGCAATAACAACTAAATCAAAGAGCCTAAATTGGTCAAAAAGATTGCAACTAAAAAAGGTTCAAATGCGTATGCACTCATCTCCTAAAAGAGTGTTAGATTGACAAAAATAAAATGATTTGAAAGCCTTCCATATTAACACAATTTTTAACAAAAATGATATTATTTTTGGGTTAGAGATAAGATTTATATTTTAATTTTTAATTTTTAAAGGAATAAAAATGTATTATTCCCTGCATAGATCAAGCACATAAGCCACAAGTTAGTATAGAGCAGGTTCAAAGATTATCATATATAAGCTAACAAATGCTATTCCTTTTTCACTATTAAATTGGGTCCTGGGATTTATTATATAAACACTGTTGGCCCAACCCCTGCATTGATGATCCTGTGTTTGTAAAAGCTCCATATTATTTTACTAGTAGTTTATAATTAATTGAATATAAATATAAACCAAGTTGAACAACGTGTGACAAAAATTGATATGCAGAAATAATACATTAAAGTGAACATTAATAAGAGGACTATGGAACAGGACATACCACCACAGATCTCTACAATCCCTGAACAAATGAGTTTTTCTACACAAACATCTGTTTATCTTCGTCTTATCACTGCAAACATAAATCAGACACCAATTAATTATTTGGATAAATAATTCATAATTTGAAATGGTCACTTATTAAAAGGTTGTAATAGTTACACAACATGTGTATGAGGCAGACAATGCCACTTCAGCTGAAATGGTGTTTTGAAAACACGATTTCATGCATTCGGAAGTATGCAACAAGAAGTGTGCAATAAGATTTTTTTATTTTATTTTTATTTTTTTTAAGTATACACTATAAAGTATAAACAATATTTCAGCACACATTGACTTGTGCCTATGGCATGCAATGTAATTTCTGAAAATTGGAACTGCAATTTTAATTGGCCTAGCCTAAAAATGTGAGTGAATTAAAAAAGTTGAGCAAATTATATATTGATATTATTGGTATGGTCCGACGCGGTCCAAGGAACAAAAACATTTCAATTAGTCGAAAGGGATGAACGGTAAAACAAAAAAATAAAACTCGGTTTCCCAAAAATTAATATACACTATGGGTCCGTTTGGATACAACTTATTTTACTGAAAACTGAAAACACTGTAGTAAAATAATTTTTAAATGTGTGAAAATTACTGTTTACTCTTTTTTTAACTGTTCATATGCCTTGGTGCACTGTTCATGTCCCATGAACAGTGCACCAGGCGCTGGCCGATTTAAAAAAAAAAAAAAAAAAAAAAAAAGCTGAAAACGTGCAAAAGGGACAAACGTGAATGTGGACGCTTTATCCAAACCAGGCTTATGTACCTTTTTTTCATTATGGCACACAATTAATTTTGGGGAAAAACAGAAATTGTATACTTTAGACTTTAGACTCAAAAACTAGATGCATGAGAAATTTGATAGCCCAAAGAAAAACCCAAGGCCATTTGGTGAAATATCATGGAAAAGACTAAGATTTGTTTAACTCATTCACTCTAGAATAAGAATAACATAAAAAAGACTATCCGTATAACAATAGCAAAAAAAAGCTTGTTATTCATAGAAGTATTGGAAAGTCATTCTTAATCATAAAAGAAATGCACTTACATTTCAATTGTAGGTTTATTACTTTTTGAAATATGGATTTCTTCTGGTAAATCATTGATCCAATTTGACAATCCAGTAATCTTTTTTGAGATCACATTCGTGTTTGATTTTTGAAGGGGTGGATATATAGGTGGATTGGGTGGGATTGGAAATGGAAGATGGGAAACAAAGGGAACATGAGCAATTAGGTATGACGCCATAGCAAAGGCATTAAGAATTGAGATGGGTAGACAGGGCTAGCCATGAAGGGTATTTATGCCCCAAGAATACAGACTGAAAATAAAAGGCATGACACGCCTATTATTGTCAATTTTGGAAACACAATCCAGCATTTATTGTAATTTTGGAAACAAAGTAAGGGGAGGTTATTACATTACAATTAGCTACCAAATTAAAAAAGGACCCTCTGATTCCCATGCTAGACATGCCTTACATGTTATTTTATGATCAATGCAATTTTACCGTCCAAAAATGGCCAACCATATATTCCATTGGCTTAATTTCATACCAAACCTAAGATGCATGCATGTTAGTTTTTCTCCATGTATAGCATGTTTGCATGGACGGAACCAGGATTCAAACTTAGAGGGGGCCAAAGTTCTTTGTTCAAAGATTTTAAAAATTTTGGAATATCAATACTAGAGGTTGACAACAATATATTATTAGCATTAATTATTTAATTATTTGTATTTTTTCTTTTGAAGAAAAATCAATAATAGGAATTTATAAACAAGAATTTTATAAGTCAATTGGCAAGTCCTAATATATTCAAGATCTAACCAAGGTTAGACCAATTCTTTATTCTATCCACATTATAATTTTTTTATAATTTTTTTTTATTCTTTTCACATAATTCTAAAACTAATAACTTCATAATGCTATGTATATTATAAAAAGCTAAAATAATGGTTAAGAAATATCATGCATTAATATTCAACAAAAAAAGGGTGAGAGAATTATTGGTGTCTTGGTAAGGTTGAGATTTTTTTTCCTTTAAATAAATTGCAAGTTTGAAAAAATAATATATATTTTTTAATTAAAAAGAGATCTATTAAACAATCACATGATAATGGATGCCAACTTTGAGTCTTTTTTTTTTTTTTAAGTAAACAATAAAGTTTTTCCCATCATTACATTAATTTAGCTAAGGCACAAAGTTTATTACCAATAGACTAATCACACACATACTTTGGTGGCAGTTAGGTAAGGCACAAAACAATAAATTGTTGTTATTTCACACATGTATCACCATTTGTGCATGCATGTCAAGTGTGTCCCAAAGTTAATAAAACATTAAAAATCAATAAATTCTATCATTCATAAAATAAATAATTTTTTTCATTGGTTGAGTTAAAGGCACCAACTAATCCAAGTTGTTGGTGATACTAACTAGCTAATGTGTGGATGGAGCGATTAGTAACATAAGAGTTGTCTATGTGACTACGGGGGTGGAGTAGTTTAAGAGGGGCATAGAGCTCTCAAATGAGAATGAGAAATTGGGCAAAAGTTATTTGGGATTTTGTGATTTGTTTTGCTAGGATTTGCAATTGATTTGTTGCTATTGTTTTTGCTTAGACTGGATTTATGATTTGTCCAAAGATTTTCCTTATTATCTGAATATGTTTGTAAATACGTAAGTTCGAATCCTAAGTTAGTTCTGTCACTGCATGTTTGTAATCTAGTCTATCAAATTGTGATTCTCATATAACAACCTTGCTTGAAATTGTTAGGAGGGAAGCAAATGGAGGCTGACAATGCGCCCTGGTCGGATGTGGAACGGCAACGAGTCAGTCCACCGATCAACTCAAGGTGTGGACTAATGCAGATTGCGGCAGCATTCTAACTTGTAAGTGGTGATTTGTTTTGCCAATTTTATAGATATAATCTTGTACATATGAATAATAGAAAATTCTTAATTTATAGCTTGTCTCTAAAATATTCATCAGGTACATGCTCACTATAACGTACTTCTCATGCTAAATAGATGATAAAATATGTTATCATCTCAAAACCTAATTGCAGTTTAGATTTTATCATGATAATCTTCATACTAAGAATCTCAATAGTTTTTAGGATAATTCAACCATAAAGTTTGTAAATATTCAATCACTTTGAAATAAATGGATTTGATTTTGTCATGTCATTAACACTTAAATAAATGTTGGCTATTACTATTTTAATATATTGTAAATTACTGATGACGGATGAGGTGTTAAAATCCAATATTCTTATTTCAAAACAAATGTATAGAATTTTACAAACTCCATATGGTGAAATTACTCTAAAAGACTCCAAGAAAATCTTAATTCAAAGTCCTCATAGCAATTGATTAGAATTGAGGTTGTCATCAATCGCTTTGTAAAACTAACTTCACTTCTTCTATGTAATTTCAGTGATGTGCGATTTGATCCATAAGTTGATTTTATAAATACGTAACCATGTGTAAAATTTAGTTAATTCAATTAGTAAAATCTCTTATCCTTGAATGAGAGACCTAAGTTCGAATCCTACCTACAACAAAACCAACTTTATTACAGACACAACTTTTTTCACAACTTACAAAAGTGGCAACACAAAACATGAGATGAGAGCCCATTATTGTGGCAACACAAGATTTAGACATCATAGAGGACAAATCTTTTTCATGATTATAATCATTTCATCTATATATGATTTCCTTTGTTGCACTATTAAATCACCACTTTTCAAAGAATTGAAATAAATAAGAAATGTTTCATCAAAAAATAAATAAGAAATTTGGAAAGGACTAGATTAATTTCATTGCATTGTTGCCAAGAAAGTACCAGTCCATTTCCTGCTATAGATAAATGTTGGAATTATACTTAAAAAGTAATAATTCAAGAGAAACACATATAATACATCTATCAATTAACAATTATATCATGTGCATATGTAATAAAATTCAACAATAAGATGTGAGAAATATACATACTAGATTATGTTATTCAAGGACCTCACAAGCAATCAGGATGCTCTCCCCAGCTGGTCAGGATTAATAAGAGCTTTATTTTCTCTTTTCACACCCCCTTGCAAGTGTGGCCTTGACAATATTTATAATATTCAGAAAGGACATGACCAGCCATAAAATCCTTCCTATCGTAATAACACTTCATGTAACAGATATGTTACATTTGTTAATAAACAACTTTATTAATTAGATTCATTAATGAATGAAGAAGTTTATTAACGTGTTATTACTTTTGTAACTCCATGCTAATACATGGATTCATCTATCGTTCATATCCAGAACTACTATAATGACAACACCTTTAATAGGAGTTCAAGTTACTGGTAATGACACGATAGATTTATTAAAGCCAACACTCAACGTGCATGAATCTCATTATGGAAGGACTTCCGAGATTATTATGCACTAACCATCGAAAGACTAGCCCTTATTGTCTTCCATAGTCTGAGCAATTTTAACTTGCACCTCCTTTCCATCATGGTCCAACAATGTACCTATCAGAATAAGCTACATCATGATGGATATGGTCAAGTCAAGGACTACAATGAATGCATTCATAATCTTAGTCTACTAAATCAAGTAGACCTATTTCAATATATCAATATCTTACATCATAAAAGTATTGCATAATTTCACAAGAGACTGAATATTTATTTGTTAATAATAAAGGCATCATATGTATTATGTTGGGCCACATTATTCTAACAATAAAAAGCAGCCTTTGCTATGTGCAAGGCACACTGTCCAGTCTAGATTATTGACTCAACTAAGTCTATCCAGTTTCAATTTCTTGGCTCCAACCTAACCAAATTTGGTCAGTTAAAACCAAAATTAACTTTAAGTTGGCAAGGACGAAGAAAAAAACAATAACATATCTCTATTTCTCTTGGTCATGTAGTTGCTTCAGCTTGAGTTATTAAAGCTGACCTTCTAAGAATTCAAATGCGATGAAATGAGTTTGTGGAAAAAGATAAATTTAGGATCCAACAGAAATTACCAAGGAATTTCATATCCATGAATAAAATTGGCAAAACAGAGAGCATTAAATCATACTACATGGGATGTCTAAAAAAAAAGAATCAGGCAAATCAAAATTAATACAAAAAGCCAGATAATTGAAACGTTATAGTAAGGTCAGATATGCTCTTGAAATTTTCTCTATTGATATTCATCTATCTACACTGACCATGGTTTCCATCAAAGTATATGAAACTTAGTTTGTCACATTACCCTGTGATACGGACCCTCACTGTCCTAAAGTGACCAAGCATTTGTGAATTTCCCTACAACAAATAGACATCAAGGCAAGCCATAGTTGAGATGTTATTGCAGAAAGGTCATCCCAAACCCTCAACCAGCACTCACTCTAAATATATCAATAACCAATCCTCCCCCAAAATTCTATCACAAGTCCATTGCATAAAAAAATCAACAATTTACTGTTCCATCAACAAATTATAGAGATTGAAGAGAATAGATAATCCCATCATCCATATAAGATGCGATTTTATCTTCCATAAATCACAAAAAAATTTCTTCTTAATAAGGAAAATAAATACCTATGGTATACAAATAAGTAGGAGCTCAGGAAAAATAACTCTAAAACACATTTCGACCTGTGAATGAAACAAGGCTCTCCACGTAATTACGTAAACCATAGCTTTTGTTGGGACGAATGACTTTGGAAAGTGTTAAGAAAAGGGTTGAGAAGCAGACTGTCAAGAATGAATCAGGTCTAAGCAAATCTAAGGAATCAAAGAAGGAAGGTATGAAGAAGGGAGGTTTGAAGTCTGTGAAGCTGAAGAATAAGAAGAGCTTAAACGACAACAACAGGTTTAAAGAAAGAAAGAAGGCCTGTAGCAGAACGATAGCGTTTTGGGTTAAACAATTAAATAGATTGCTTGTAGTTTTGAGAAGTTAAATGATGCATATGAGTGTCACGTGAGACTAAGTGTATGTTAGAAGTAGGGATAGATGTCATAAGGTTATTGGTTCCGTGTTTGAAGGGAAGTTAGTTTTCTTTCCCGCCTAGAATCAGTTGCTCTGTTTTTGTATATAAACGCAGAGCTTGTACATTGTAGAAACACTTTTTCATTTTCTCATTTTTCAGTATAAAGAAATTCTCTTTCTCTTTGTGTGTTCTTCTGGTTTTCTTTAGAATCATCTTCTAGTTTCTAGGTTTTCACATGGTATCAGAGCGTTTAGCAAGATCAACTCAGTTTGTGTTTCATTGTTTTGCTTGATTCTTGTTTTCTTTCAAGCTTTGAAGATTCAACAATGGCAACTACTGAAGAAGCTTCGAATAATCAGTCTTCTTCTGCTGTGCATGAGGATTCTATCAATCCTTTCTTTCTTAGCAGTGGTGATAGCAACACGGTTCAATTGGTGTCTGAGAAATTGATTGGTGGAAAGAATTATTTTCCATGGGCGAGATCAATGATCATCTCACTCACTGCTAAACACAAGATTGGATTCATTAATGGCACAATTCCAGTGCCAGATCCAGATTCATCACAATTCATCTTGTGGACACAATGCAATATGATAGTTCTGAGTTGGATCATCAATTCGGTTTCACCTGGAATTGGTTCTAGCATTATGTACACTAATAATGCTAGAGCAATTTGGCTTGATTTGCGTCATAGGTTCTCTAAAAAAAGTGGCCCTCGGATCTTTGAGCTTCAAAAGGAATCGGCTTATCTGGTGCAAGGCCAATTTTCTGTGGAAGAGTATTATACCAAATTTAAGGCTTTGGTTGATGAGTTGGCCAATTACCAGTCCATTCCTCACTGCAAGTGTCCTTGCACTTGTGGAGCACAAAGAGCTAACTTAGATCTTGGAGATCGTGATCAAGTGATGAGGTTTCTAATGGGATTAAACGATTCCTATTCAGCAATTAGGGGTCAGATTTTGTTATATGAGCCTTTACCTGATATAAACAAGGTATTATCCTTGATTTTGCAAGAAGAGAAGCAAAGAAGTTTCAAGAATGGAGATTTCACTGATGCTGCAATGGTTCATCCTATTGAGGCTACTGCATTATACTCTAATGCTAAGACTAGACCTAAGCATAATCAAGGTGGAAAGGGCAATTTCAAGAAAGAAGGACCAATTTGTACCTACTGTGGTAAGATTGGGCATGTGGCAGACAAGTGCTATAGGCTTCATGGTTTCCCTCCAGGGTTCAAGTTCAAGAACAAGTCTTTGGCAAATCAGGTTTCTTGCAACCAAATGCCACATCCAGGAAATCACTTCAATTTTCAGCCTATGGAAGACCCAGCTTCAACATTCCCACAATGTCCAATCAGTAAGTCACAATGTGAGCAGCTGCTTGCCTTCCTCAACTCTTAGGCTGTGACTGAACCTCAGGCTGTTGCTGTGACCACTGCAGGACCAAGCACATCTCAGCCCATTGCCTTGAGTGCCTCTACTTCTGATTACTTGGAACAATTTCTCAGGTAAAGTTTTTTGTTCTTCCTCCCTTTTGCCTTCAAATTCCACTATTTTCACTGCTAGAGTGGTAAATAGGTCAGCTTTTACAAGCATAGATTGGATCATTGACACAGGAGCCACTGATCACATGGTTCATTTCATTTATGTGTTTAGTTCCATTACCTCTTTGTCTAATACCTATGTTTACTTACCTAATGGTGAAAGGGCATTGGTGACTCATATAGGGACTGTTCATCTCACAGAAAAATTGATACTTCATAATGTGTTGTGTGTTCCATCCTTTTCCTTTAATCTCATTTCTGTCAGTTAGCTTAACAAATCTTTGACATGTTGCCTTATTTTTCTTGGTTCATTTTGCTTCATTCGAGATCTTGCTCTTTGGAGCACGATTGGTCTGGGTAGAGAGCAAAATGACCTTTATCTGTTGGACAACAAGTTCAAGGTTTCATCTTCTATTCCAGCTTCCTTTTCTTTTTGTCAGTCTGTTTGGGGCATCCTTCAAGTGGTAAACTTGATCTTCTGAATAAGGTTGTGCCTTTTGTATAGTGTAATAAGATAGTACATTGTGACATTTGTCCAATTGCTAAGCAAAAAGGATTGCCTTTTACTTCAAGTACTAGTATTTCTCAATTTCCTTTTGATCTTATTCATTGTGATCTATGGGGTCCATTTTCTGTTCCTACAATGCATGGTTATAGATACTTTCTCACAATTGTTGATGACTTTTCTAGATGCACTTGGGTTTATTTGTTAAAAGCTAAATCAGAAACACAGTTGCTGCTATCTCAGTTTTATACTTTGATTAAAACATAATTTAACAAGAAAATTAAATGCATTAGAACAGATAATGGCACTAAATTTCTGATGAAAGACTTTTTTAAATCCAAAGGCATTATTCATCATTTGAGTTGTGTAGAAACACCTCAACAAAATTCCATTGTTGAGAGAAAACACCAGCATATCTTGAATGTTGCAAGATCACTTAAGTTTCAGTCCAATGTTCCTTTGGAGTATTGGGGTGACTGTGTTCTTACAGCAGTGTAACTCATAAATAGGACTCCATCTTCTGTTCTTTCTAACAAAACTCCTTATGAAGTTTTATTTGGACAACTTCCTTCTTTTTCCCATCTAAGGGTTTTTGGATGTCTTTGCTATGCTTCAACTTTACATCATGTCAGACACAAGTTTTCTCCAAGAGCTACTAAATGCATTTTCTTAGGCTATCCTTTTGGCATTAAAGGTTACAAAGTCATGGATCTTAACACACATTCTATTTTCATTTCTAGAGATGATCAGTTTCATGAGTCCATTTTCCCTTTTCATTCCCCAAATTCCAATTTTCCTTCCTCATCTTCCAATTTTGATGCACCTTTTTCTGTTTTACCAACTCCTTTGGATGATGAGAATACTACCTATGTTTCCCTACGTACTGACATTACTTCTATTGCACCTGCTATGTTCCCTGACACACTTAATGCAGATTGTCCTACTTCTGTTTCACCTTCATTCATTGATTCAGCTCCCATAGACCCTCCTATTCCTTCACTTCCTGACCACACTTCTTATATTTAAATCATTTTAGATGTTCAGTGTATTTTTGTCATTTACGAGGTATCGAAGTTTGATTGCTCATTCTAGCCGTTTCAAGGGTATTTTGGTAATTATAGAGCTTTTCGGGTTATTTTTGTCGTTGTAGAGATTTTGAGGCAATTTTGGTCAATTAGAAGGTTTTGGGGGTTTTTTTTTTTTGACATTTTCTGGTTTTGGGGGTATTTTTGTGATTTTGGTGATTTTGGGGGTATATTGGTCGGTGTAGTGATTTCAAGGGTACTTTTTAGTCAAAAAAAATTATTTTACCTGTGAGAATTACCAAAATATCCAAAAACCTACAAAGAGACCAAAACCTCTAAAATGATCCCCTTAGAATTGCTAAAATGGCTAAAATGCAACACGAACGTCCAAAATATCCCAAATCCCTAGAAATTGACCAAAACGCCCTCAAAACGACCACAATACACACGGATACTTTTAAAACGACCCAAATACCATTGACTCGTAAAAAAAAATTAAAATAACCTCAAAACCTCTTAAAATAACCAAAATACTCCTAAAATAAGCCAAAATACACTCGATTTTTTAGACTTTGTCCGTATTTTGGTCGGATTCAAGTTTCTTTGCTCATTCAAGAGGATTTTACGGCAGTCTGCACATTTTAGCAATGTTGAGGTGTAGATTTTAATCATTTTAGATGGTTGGGGTATTTTGACCATTTACGAGGCATTGAGATTTGACAGCTCATTCTAGCCGTTTTACGGGTGTTTTGGTCATTTTAGAGGTTTACGGGTTATTTTAGTCGTTTTAGGGATTTTGAAGCTATTCTGGTCAATTAAGAGGTTTCGGGGGGTTTTTTTTGGACATTTTGTGGTTTTACGAGTATTTTGGTGATTTTGGGAGCATAATGTCCATTCTAGTGATTTCATGGGTAATTTTTGTTAAAAAAAAATTATTTTACCCGAGAGAATTACAAAAATATCAAAAAACCTATAAATACGCTAAAACCTCTAAAATGACCCCTTTAGAACTGCCAAAATGACTAAAATGCACTACGAATGTCCAAAATATCTGAAATTCCTGGAAAATGACCAGCACACCCCAAAAACGACCACAACACCCCCGGAAACTTTTAAAATGACTAAAATTCCACTGAATCCCCAAAAATAAGCAAAATACCCTCGAAACCTCTGAAAATGACCAAATTCCACTAAACTAAGCCAAAATACACTCGATTTTTTAGATTTTTGGGGTACGTTGGTTGGTTTCTAGTTGTTTTTCTCATTTTAGAGGATTTTAGGATAATTTGCTCGTTTTATCAATGTCTAAGGGTATTTTTTAATCAATTTAGATGTTTGGGGCATTTTGGTCTTTTATGAGGTATCGTGATTTGACTTCTCATTCTAGCCATTTCTGGGTATTTCGGTCATAGTAGAGATTTTGAGGTTATTTTAGTCGTTTTATAGATTTTGAAGCTATTTTGGTCAATTAAGAGGTTTCGGGGTTTTTTTTTGGACATTTTGTGGTTTTGGGGTATTTGGTAATGTTGATAGTATATTTGCCATTTTAGTGATTTCAAGGGTGTTTTTTTACGAAAAAAAAAATTTATTTGACCCGTGTGAATTACCAAAATACCAAAAATCCAATAAATACACCAAAACCTCTAAAATGACCCCCTTAAAACTGTCAAAATGACCAAAATGCACCATGAATGTCCAAAATATCTCAAAACTTTAGAAAATGACCAAAACACCCCCAAACCGACCACAATACCCCTGAAAACTTTTAAAATGATCAAAATACCATTGAATCCTCAAAAATTGGCAAAATACCCTCGGAACCTCCGAAAATGACCAAAATACCCCTAAGCTAATCCAAAATACACTCAATTTTTTAGATTTATGGGGTATTTTGGTCAGTTTCATGTTGTTTTTCTCACTCTAGAAGATTGTGGGGCATTTTACTCATTTTAGCATAGTCGAGGTGTATATTTCAATCATTTTAGATGTTCAGTGTATTTTTGTCATTTACGAGGTATCGAGGTTTGATTGCTCATTCTAGCTGTCTCAAGGGTATTTTGGTCAATATAGAGCTTTTCGGGTTATTTTTGTCGTTGTAGTGATTTTGGTAAGGCACAACTTAGTACAGAACAGGTTCAAAGATTATCATATATAAGTATACAAATGCAATCCTTTTTCACTTTTAAATTGGGTCCCGAGATTTATGATATAAACACTGTCGGACCAGCCCCTGCATTGAAGATCCTGTGTATGTAAAAGCTCCATATTTTTCTACTAGTAGATTACAATTAATCGAATCTAAATATAAGCCAAATTGAAAAACATGTGACAATTGAAAAAAAATTGATATGAAGAAATGATACATTAAAGTTAGCAACTTAATTAATAAGAGGACTACGGAACAAGACATACCTCCGCAGGTCTCTTCTTTCCCTGAACAAATGAGTCTTTCTACACAAACACCTGTTTATCGTCATCCTATTACTGCAAACATGAATCAGACACCAATTCTTTGGATAAATAATTCATTATTTGATTGCACAAAAGATTTCCAGTGTCGACTTACTCACTTACAAGTTTCAATAACTACTCTCAAGAGTTTTTAAGAAAGAAAAACATGGAGGAAAAAAAACAAAGAAGCATGAAATGGTCACTGTTTAAAAAGTGGTGACAGTTATATATCATACGCAGTAGACAATACCACTTCAGCTGAAATGGTGTTTTGAAAACATGATTTCATGTATACGAGAGTGTGCAACAAGAAGTGTGTAACAAGATTTTGTTATTTTTAAATTATAAACAATATTTCAGCACACACTGGCTTGTGCCATCTGGCATGCAAATGCAATTTTGAAAATTGGAACTGCAATTTTAACTGGCCTATCCTAAAAATGAGAGAGAATTAAAAAAAATTGAGCCGATTACTTAGGACATTATTATTATTATTATTTTTTTTGAGAAGACTTAGGACATTATTGATATGGTCTAACTCTAACCCGGTCTAAGGAACAAAAAGAGTTCCTTTTTTTCTTTTTCTTTTTGAGATTGAAGATAGAAACTTTATTGATATAAAGAAAAATATGTGTACAAAAAAAGACTTGCAGCAACTATGCATGTCCCACTAAATACAAGAACACATGAACGAAAAACAGTTCCAAACAACCAAAACCACAGGCCTAAGAGTTCTCTTGAGTGGCTGAGACCCGCTGATATGTCTCCAAAACTGTCAATGCCCCATCCATGATTCCCTTAGAAAGGAATGAACGGTAGAAAAACTAAAAACAAAAATTCATTTGTCGAAAAATATACACTAAATACTTTTTTCATTATGGGACACCAATCACACCATAATTTTTGGGGCAATAACAGAGAAACTTTTTAGAGTTTAGACTAAAAAACTAGATGCATGATAAATTTGAGATAGGCATAGCAGCCCAAAGAAAACCCAAGGCCATATAGAGAACTATCGTGGAAAAGGCAAAGATTTGTTTAACCCATTCATTTTAGGGTAAGAATAACATAAAAAAAGACTATCCCAATAACAATAGCAAAAAACTTGTTATTAATAAGAGTATTGAAAATTCTTTCTGAATCATAAAAGAAATGCACTTACATTTCAATTGGAGTTTTAATAATAATTGAAATATGGATTTCTTCTGGTAAATCACTAATCCGATTTGACAATCTAGTAATCTCTTTTGAGATCATGTTCACATTTGATTTTTGAAAGGGCGGATAAATAGGAGGATTGGATGGGAATGGCAATGGAAGATAGGAAACAAAGGAAACATGAGCAACTGGGGATGAGGCAATTGCAAAGGCATTGAAAATTGAGATGGGCAGACAGGGCTAGCATGAAGGTTATTTATGCCCCCAGAACACACTGAAATTAAAAGCATGACATGCCTATTAATGTTAATTTTGGAAACACAATCCAACATTTATTGCAATTTTGGAAACAAAAATAAGGTGAGTTTATTACATTACAATTAGCTACCAAATTAAAAAGGAGCCTCTGATTCCCATACTAGACATGCCTTACATGCCATTTTATGATCAATGCAATTTGATTGTCCAGAAATGGCCAACCATATTTTCCATTTGTTTAATTTCTTATCAAAGCTAAGATGCATATGCATCTTAGTTTCTTCCCATGTATAACATGTTTGTAATCTCGTCTGGCAAATTATGATTCTCATATAACAACCTTGCTTGAAATTGTTAAAAGGGAAGCCGATGGGGGCCGGCAATGTGCCACGTAAGCAAAGAGTCAAAACATAGCAAAATAAGTATTGAAGTTTAAAATCATCGGAAATTGGGAATTAAATTAAGCATTTTACTGTTGCAAATGGAATAATTTATGCAAAGTGAATCCAGATGTTGAAAAATGTTATTCAGCAAAAAAAAAGATGTTGAAAAATGTTGATTCAAAGTTTTATATAATTTTGTCACTCAGAGAATATATTGAATATTTGGATTCCAATTTTTCAAATTTTCTCTCTCTCCTCCTGTCTCTCCCTCTCTCTCTCTCACTCCATCTCTAATTGGATCTTTGTGGGGGCATCGTGGTTTCATGTGTGTGACGCACATGCTATAAGAGAGAAAATGCATATACCTTACACATAAGATGATTCATTTTCCTTGAAAACTAAGAAAACACAATGCATAACTAAAAAAAGGAAAAACAAAAAAAATCCTTCTCCATGGGATAATAGTGTTTTGCACAAATCAATTCCAATCGGTCCTCTTCAGAATGACCAATTTTTTTTTTTCCCTATAAGTTAACTAGTATGAATCATTTTTAATTCCATCTCGGTTTTAATTTTATTCCATTTCACTTTATTCCACCTATTTTGATCCGTTTTACTAAATTTCAGTCAGTATGTGAACAAAACTCTTTTTTTTTTTTTTATAGGTTTTTTATTTATTTATTTTTAAATTTCCTTCTTAGAATATAAGATTTGAATGTGATTATTCTATTTGATATTATTTCAGTGAGAATTTTAAAGCAACTTGAGTTATTGATTTGATTCAATCATAATTTTTTTCTTGATTTAATCTTTGCAATTCGGTTCTATTAGGCTTGATTCATTCTAAATTAATGGGCTACTTGGTATGTAATGAGATATGTGAATCCCCATTGTTATGTAATGTTGATGTTAGTAAAATTTGATTTTTAATTGATAATTTAATATGGTATAAAATTATGTGAATCCGTTTTCTTGATTTTTAAGTATATTGGGGTTTAATGATAGCCTAGTAGTAATAGCATCATTTTATGTCACTCATGTAGGTCAATTTGTGGTATTAATTACAGTGAAATAGACGTCATAGGTTGAAACTCTTTAAAAAAAAGTATTGTATTATTTTTGTGTTAAAAATGAATATTATTATACAATTAGCAACAACTTTTTCTTCTCAAAAAAAGAAAAAAGAAAAAAGAAAAAAGAAAAGCAACAACCTTGAAATAGTTTATCAAAATATTTAGTTCCAACTTTCAAGCATCAAGAGCCTTGTAGCTTAATTGACAGTCTAGACAAAAGAGGTTCGAGTTATGAGATTAGCAATATATTGTAATTATTTTTTTTTTTTAAAAATCTAACAAATCAAAACAAACATTTGGAACAAGATTGGAAAATTTTCTTGTGCAACCCATGCCTTAGCATGAGTGGATTACTTTTTGCTATCGCCTAGGGGAGATCAATTAAACAGATATATAGAGCGAGATGTTGAACTTCTTTCAAAATTAATAAAAATGTGAAACTTCTATACAATTTCTTAAGCACAGAATATTAGTTCCTCCAATTAAATTCAAGAGAGCTATGTAAAGGAATTTTGTCTAAATAGCTGTAAAGGAATTTGGACCAATCTCTTTAACAATTTCTGGCTACATATGTTTTCATGCTATTGACTTTCATAGAGCATCTTTACTAGAAATTTCTACGTCACTGAATTCCCTATTTTGCTTTGAAATAATGGTCTATATATATATATATATATAGAGAGAGAGAGAGAGAGAGAGAGAGAGAGAGAGAGAGCTTAGAGAAAGTTCAATTAGAATTTGAAATTAGAATCCAATTTTGCGTTTGCGCTATGTATCTAAATTTATGTGGGGATTAATACACCATAAGTATCCACTTAAGTTTTTTAATCTTTGTGCCAAGTGAGTTAAAGAGTGCAAATTATTAAGAATATAATTTTAATGAACTATAAAATTAAAAAAAAAAAAAACCAATCACATATACTCAATAAAAATCACCACACAAAAAAGATCATTACACATTCTATCTTATTAAAAATTAGAAAAAAAAGAAAGATCATAAGTAGTATTAAATTTAGGTAAGAATTTTAATATGTGACTAATTATGTTTACTTTAAAAATAATAATTTGACTAATTATTTATATTTTTATGATAAAAATTGTGTTTGATTTTAAATGTATATATACGTATGCATGTATTAGATACTATTTTTTTTTAAATAATTTGACTAATTATTTATATTTTTATAATAAAAATATTGTTTAATTTTAAATCATTCATGCGTTTGCATGAGTTACATGTTAGTTCAACATTATTCATAAGAGACAAATGTTGCATTGGAGAGAGAGACTCAATTCAAAGCTACAATTATCTGCTGAACAATGAATCCATGAAATGATTGATACAAAAGAATCTCCAACATTGGCGTGGAAAAAAAATTTCTTAATTGCTCTGTAATTTTTGGCCTTGGCTAATTAGAAAGATGAATCTTCAACCTAAATTTGAGGCTTGCAGAAATCTTCATCCCACTTCCCACAACTGATGGCCTTACTTTAGTTTAGATGAATAGAAGCACCTCGCTCTAACAAATGGTTGTATTTCCAAATTCCAAAATGGCTGTAGGCTCGAGGCTTGTCAAAAGTTTTTGACCCCTTTGCCTCATCTTTCAATTTTACCACACCCGTAGAACCATAGCTTCAGACACTTGATGCTTCCTTTCATGGTATTTCCGGGCTCGTCTTTAAAAGTTTTAGCTTTAGACATTGTGATCCTTCTTCCATGGATTTCTGGGCTTATCACGCTTGGCTATATCTAAACGGTGTGTAGCTTATATTTTTCTCCAGATGAAGGTGCTATAATTATCAATGCTGAAAAGATGAGAAACAAAAAATTATTGCACTTCAAAGTGTTTGCTATATACTATTGTACAACTAAAGACCCTAAATTGTTCAAAGAGATTGCAACTAAAAGAGGTTCAAATATGTATGCACGAGTATCCTAAAAGAGAGTTAGATTGACAAAAAAAAAATGATTAAAAAGCCTTCCATACATTTAGAAGATTGAGGAACACATGCTAGACATGCCTTACAATTACCTACCAAATTAGAAAGGCCCCCTCTGATTCCCATGCTAGACATGCCTTACATGCAATTTTATGATCAATGCAATTTGATTCTCCAAAAATGACCAACCATATATTGCATTTGTTTAATTTCTTACCAAAGCTAAGATGCATGCAAGTTAGTTTTTTCCCATGTATGGCATGTTTGTAATCTCTTGTCTGTCAAATTATGATTCTCATATTACAACCTTGCTTGAAATTGTTAAAAGGGAAGCCGATGGGGGCCAGCAATGCGCCCCGGTTGGATGTACCAGTCAACTTTCATTGCATTTTGCTGCTAAGAAAGTACCAGTAACTTCCTGCTACAGATAAAAGCAGCATTTGCTATGTGCAAGTCACTGTCCAGTCCAGATTATTGACTCAACTAAGGCTATCGAGTTTCAATTTCTTGGCTTCAACCTAAACACCTTTGGTCAGTTATAACCAAAACCAACTCTAAGTTGGCAAGTACGAAGAAAAAAACAATAATATTTCTCTTGGTCATGCGGTTACTTCAGCTTAAATTATTACAGCTGACCTTCTAAGGATTCAAATGCAATGAAATGAGTTTGTGGAAAAAAATAAGATTAGGATCCAACAGAAATTACCAAGGAATTTCATATCCATGAATAACATTGGAAAACAGAGAGCATTAATCATATATGGGAAGTCTTAAAAATTTAGAATCTGGCAAATCAAAATTACTACTGGTATAAAAAAAAAAAGGCCAGATAATTGAAATGCTAAGAGACCACAAAAGCTATAATAAGGTCAGATATGCTCTTGAAATTTTCTCTATTGATATTCATCTACCTACACTGACCATGGTTTCCATCAAAGTATATGAAACTTAGTTCGTCACAGGACCCTCACTGTCCTAAAGTGACCTAGTATTTGTGAATTTCCCTACAATAAATAGACATCAAGGCAAGCAATAGCTGAGATCTTATTGCATAAAAGTCATCCCAAACCCTTAACCAAAATTCTATCAGAATTCCATTGCATAAAAAATCATCAATTTACTGTTTCATCAACAAATTATAGAGAGTGAAGAGAATAGAGAATTGAAATTTAACCCATCATCCATACAAGAAGTGATATTATCTTTCCATAAATCACACAAAAAATTCTTCTTTGATAAGGAAAATAAAGACCTATGGTATACAAATAATTAGGAGCTCAGGAAAAATAACTCTAAAACACATTTCGACTTGTGAATGGAACAAGGCTCTCCACGTAAACCATAGCTTTTGTTGGGAAGAATGACTTTGGAAAGCTTGTAGGTTGAAGAATCTTAATTTCTTGAGAACCAATGTTATACAGTAGCAATGCATTGTGGGTGTAGTGGTCACCAAGCAGAAGAAGCTCTCCATTCTTTGCAAATGGTAGTGCCTGTGAATTCTTAACAGTGGTCCTACAACAAGTTGTTTGGTCCAAGAATCCTCAATCAGGAAGTATGGGATAGTGAACAGTTTTACGTTTTCTGATTGTTGGATTCCATAATACAAAGCCATGAAAGCCGTCAATGAAGTAACCACCGAAGCAAATAATACCATTGATGCAACCAATAATGTCGCAAAATTGATGTTTCTTTATGCCCATGTCCTTCCAACTTCAAATTAATGAGTACTCTTTGATGATGATGATGTGCAAAGACAAGAGAGTTAAGTCAAAGCTCTTGAAGAAAAGAGTTGGATTTGGATTTGTTTGTTGGAGAAGGTGTTTAGCAATGAAAGTTGGGTTTTGGAGAAGAGTAGTGGACCATGAATTTTGAACGCACCTGAAACGTGTTAATGATTTCACTGGAAGTCTTGATAGGATCTCTTCCAACAACTCTTCAGATAATGATATAATATTATATTGAAATATGGATTTCTTTTGGTAAATCATTGATCCGATTTGACAATCTAGTAATCTCTTTTGAGATCATGCTCACAATTGATTTTTGAAGGGGCAAATAAATAGGAGGATTGGATGGGATTGTCAATGGAAGACTAGAGACAGAGAGGACATGAGCAATTGGGGATAAAGCCATGGCAAAGGCATTAGAATTGAGATGGGTAGGTAGGGCTAGCATGAAGAAGGGTATTTATGCTCCAAGAACACATACTGAAAATAAAAGCATGACACCCCTATTATTGTTAATTTTGGAAACACATTGAAGCATTTAGTGCAATTTTGGAAACAAAATTAAGGGCATTATATTGAAATATGGATTTCTTCTGGTAAATCACTGATCCGATTTGACAATCTAGTAATCTCTTTTGAGATCATGTTCACAATTGATTTTTGAAGGGGCAAATAAATAGGAGGATTGGATGACATTGGCAATGAAATACAAGAGACAGGGAGGACATGAGCAACTAGCGATGAAGCCAGGGCAAAGGCATTGAGAATTGAGATGGGTAGGTAAGGCTAGCACGAAGAAGGGTATTTATACCCCAAGAACACATACTGAAAATAAAAGCATGATACGCATATTATTGTTAATTTTGGAAACACATGCATTTATTGCAATTTTGGAAACAAAATTACGGGCATTACAATTAGCTACCAAATTAGAAAGGCCCCCCCTCTGATTCCCATGCTAGACATGCCATTTTATGATCAATATTGCAATTTGATTGTCTAGAAATGACCACCATATATTGCATTTGTTTAATTTCTTACCAAAGCTAAGATGCATGCATATTAGCTTTTCCTCATGTATAGCATGTTTGTCATCTCTTGTCTGTCAAATTATGATTCTCATATAACAACGTTATTCTAACTTGTAATTGGTAACTTATATTGTCAATTTTAGAGATATAAATCCTGTACATATATTAATAGAAAATTCTTGATAAAATCCTGTCTTTTAAAATATTCATCAAGTACACGTTCACCATAACATACTTCTCATGCTAAATAGATGAAAAAATATGTTAGCTTCTCAGTTTATCATGATAATCCTCATACTAAGAATCTTAAGAGTTTTTAAGATAATTCGACCATAAAATTTCTAAATATCATTCAATCACTTTGAAATAAATGGACTTGATTTTGCCATGTTATCAACATTTAAACAAACGTTTGCTAGTATTTCTACTTTAATACTGTATCTTTTAATTTTGTTTGATAGGAATCTTTTTTTTTTTTTGAGTAAATTGATAGGAATCTCTTAAATTATTGATGAGGTGTTAAAATTCAATCTTCTTATTTCAAAATAAATGTATGGAATTTTAGGAATTAAAAAAATGATGAAACTTGGGTATGTTTGGTAATTGTTTTTTTCTCTTATTTTCTGTTTTCAAAAACAATTTTCTATTTTTAAGACTAAAAAACTTGTTTGGAAATCCAAAATGGATAGAAAACAAAAATTGTTCTCAAGACTCAATTTGTGAAGAAAATTGAAAACATGCAAAAGCCTGTTTTCAGTTTCTAATTTTCAAAAGTTAATGAAAATACGCATTTAATTTAATGAATCTAACTCATTTAATGAGTTAGCATTAGAGTTCAAATTTTAGTATTTTCTATTTTTTTTTCTTCAAAAAACTACGTATTTTTTAATTTCAACTAACCAAACATGTTTTTGATTTCAAAAATACAAGAAAATTGTTTTTTCGTTATATTCCCAAAAACAAGTTTTTGAGAATAGAAAACAAAAACTGTTACCAAACATAACTTTTAGGTACAATTTCTTAGATACTGGATATTAAGTTCTTCAATTTGATTCAAACAGGTATATATATATACACACACACACTAGCCTCATCACACGTGCAATTATGCTTTTTTTTTTGTTGCTTTAGAGTCATAATTTTCCGGAAAATAAAAGGAAAAACAAAATGACTAAAGATCATCAAATAAATGACAAAATTGAACTGCTAGATGATATAAATTTAGCATAAATGTAAAATTAGAATCAAACCACCAAAAGAACTGAAACCAATTAAATAATCTCTGATGATGGAAAATTAGCAGTTTAGCATGGATATTTAAGCCTGAAAAATCTGTAAGTAAATAAAAATTGAAGCAAGCAATCATAGAGACTCAAACAGTAGCAATATATAAACAAACTTGTTTGTGTTTGGTTAGCTTAAAAAATTAAGTGAGAAAAAGTGAGAACCTTTTTCATTGTCTTTTCCTGTGAGTGTTGAAGATAGATGCATCATTTGTAGTGTTTTCTCGTCTTTTGTTGCTTTTTTTTTTTCTATCAATTTTTTACAAAGGGATATTTTGTAGAAGTGTTCAGTTTTTTTCAATCTTTTTAAATGTTGTGAGTTAAGATTGTGTTAATCATTTAAACGTGAGTTAGTGAGAGGCGTGCATCAAGGAAATTGTTAGAAACGGTTCAGTTTGAAGTTTATCACTTTGTTTTAAATTTAATTCTTTTTGTTTGATATTAAAATTTAAAAAGAAAAAAAAGTGCTTAATTTTTTTTTTTTTGGGGGGATAGAACAGTGCTTGATACCAGGAGAGTTTGCTCTCTCTCTCTCTCTCTCTCTCTCTCTTCTTTATGAGAAATGATATGTCTACAACATTTTTACAACAAATCCTAAGTGACAGGTTGTTACTGGTTGTTATTGTTGGGGCAAAAAAGTAATCTTAGTGTTAGTTTTAAATTTGAACCAATAACAACTAACCACCTGTGATTTGTTGTAAAAATGTTGTGGACGTAGCATCTCTTTTTCTTTAAAGGGTTATACATAATCCTTAAAAAAAAAGAAAAAGAGTATTTTGTTTTATAGGATAATTGAGACTTGAGATTATTTGAATTCAAATAGGAAATGAACTTTTCAAATAGAGAACAGATGAACTTCGTTAGATTTTGAATAATGCCAAATTACGCTTCTAACCTTTTTGTTGTCTTTTATAGCAAATAAAATTAAACTAAAGTGTATGTGATTTTAGATTTTGTGTGAGGATATTTTGGTACGCAAAATGTTGAAAACCAAACCGAGAATCTTGTTATTAGTAGTATAGAAGATATAAATATATATATATATATATTTGGATTTAAGATGAAATAATGTTTATTGATTAAAAATTTCTTGTTTGATCATTCATATGCTCACAAGCATTTTAAATTCAGATTTCTTAAATTCATTGTTTGATGCAGTGAATTTAAGTTTAGAATTATATCTTCATCTTAGCGTAAATAAATTGTCAATTTTTCATATTAAGAATTTACTTTTATTTTCATTAAAGTTCTCCCCAAAATTTTGAGATCAAATCAAACTTTCTGGCTACATATGCTTTCATGTTTTTGACTTTCAATGAGCAAACAATTTTTATCTTTACTAGAAATTTCTACGTGTCACTGAATTCCCTATGAGAATAGTAATTTTGCTTTGAAATAATGGTCCACATTCAACATTTGATGCAAGTCCAGATTGCGCACAGAGAAGTTTCTTCAACATAATTCATAATAGACAAATGTTGCACTGGAGAGAGAGAGAGAGAGAGAGAGAGAGAGAGAGAGAGAGTCAATTCAAAGCTACAATTATCTACTGAAAATGAATCCAGGAAATGGTTGATACAAAAGAATCTACAACATTGGCGTGGCAAAAAATTTCTTAATTGCTTGCTAATTTTTGGCCTTGGTTAAATAGAGAGATGAATCTTCTACCTAAGTTCGAGGCTTGCAGAAATCTTCATCCCACTTCCCACAATTGATGGCCTTGCTTTAGTTTAGATGAATCAAAGGACCTTGCTCAAACAAACACTTGTATTTCCAAATTTCAATAACAGATAAGTAGTTCTTAATGTGGCTGTATTCTTGACACTTGTTGTCAAATATTTTTGCCTTCTCAGCCATATTTTTCAATTTTACCAAACTCAGGCCATAGCTTCAGACATTTGATCCCTCCTTCCATGATATTTCCGGGCTTATCGCGTCTTTAAAAGCTTTTGCTTTAGACATTGTGATCCCTTCTTCCATGGATTTTCGAGCTTATCACGCCTGGTTATATCAAAATGTTGTGTAGCTTATATTGTTCTCTAGATGAAAGCGCTAGAATTATCAATGCTGAAAGAATGAGAAACAAGAAAATTAAGTGTTGACATATGTAATGGAATTGAAATCAATGAAACGAGCTACATACTGTTAGCACTAAATTGAAGTGCTTACAAATTGTGAATCCTGTTTAAAAATAAAGAGAAAAATATTTATGTAGTACTCTGATCAACAGTCTAAAAATATGACAGAGAGATTAAGAAAAAAATTTCTAAACACAACTTTGTGCTTAGGTTGATGTTTTCAGTTTTCATCGTCAGGCATTCATCAAATATAACCAATAAAAAAAAGTGTTGATCATTAGGATCAAGAAACTAGCCAATGTTAAACAAATGGATTCGCTACAAAGAGAAGTAATATAAGAAATACTACGAATCTTCGATGTTCTGATGAATAGATTTAAGCTTTTAGTTCATAATATAGTTAGAAAATAATAGCTCTATATTGCTTTCCGATAACAAAAATTCTAACCTTCTCTTAATTATAGGAGTTCATAGAAAGGTGTCCTGCTCTCTTTAGACTTGCATATACAGGTAAACTTACCAAAAGATAAAAATTATTGCACTTCAAAGTGTTTGCTATATATTGTACAACTAAAGAGCCTAAATTGTTCACAAAGATTGCAAACTAAAAAAGGTTCAAATATGTATGCACTTATCTCCTAAGAGATTGAGGAACACATTTTTTTTGTTAAAATGATATTATTTTTTGGTTAGAGATAAGATTTATAATTTAAATATTGAGTTTTTATTGAAGAAAAATGTATTATTCCCTGCATAGATCAAGCACATAAGGCACACGTTAGTACAGAACAGGTTCAAAGATTATCATATATAAGTTAATAAATGCTATTCCTTTTTCACTTTTTAAATTGGGTCCCTAGATTTATTATATAAACACTGTCAGACCAGCTCCTTCATTGAAGATCCTGTTTATGTAAAAGCTCCATATTTTTCTACTTGTGGATTACAATTAATCAAATATAAATATAAGCCAAATTGAACAACAATTGACAAAAATTGTTAAGAAGAAATGATACATTAAAGTTAACATTAATAAGAGGACTACAGAACAGGACATACCACCACAAGTCTCTTCGTTCCCTGAACAAATGAGTCTTTCTAAATAAACACCTGTACATAAATCAGATACCAATTCTTTTGATAAATAACTCATAATTTGATCACATAAAGATTTTTAGTGTTGACTTGCAAGTTGCAGTAACTACTCTTAAGAGTTTTTTGAGAAAGAAAAAGATGAAAAACACAAAGATGAATGAAATGGTCACTTTTTAAATTAGAAACAATATTTCAGCACCCATTGGCTTGTGCAAATGCAAGTTCCGAAAATTGGAACTGTAATTTTAATTGGCCTAGCCTAAAATTGAGAGAGAATTAAAAAAATTGAGCAGATCATTTAGGACATTATTGATATGGTCCAACCTGGTCCTAAAAAATACACTACGTATTCCTCCCCCCCCCCCCCCCCCCCCCCCAAAACCCCAATTTGGCACACTATCATTTTTTGGGGGAAAAACAAAGAAACATATTAGAGTTTAGACTAAAAAATTAGATGCATGAGAAATTTGAGATAGGCATAGCAAGTTAGCAACCCAAAGAAAACCCAAGGTCATTTAGAGAACTATCATGGAAAAAGCAAAGATTTGTTTAACCCATTCACTTTGGGGTAAGAATAACATAAAAGACTATCCCAATAACAATAGCCAAAAACTTGTAATTCATAGAAGTATCTGATTTTTCTTCTTAGTCATAATAGAAATGTAGTAATGTACTTACATTTCAATAGTGGGTTTATAAATCATTGTAATATAGATTTCTCCTGGTAAATCATTGATCCAATTTGAGAATCTAGTAATCTCTTTTGACATCATGTTCACGTTAATTTGATTTTTGAAGGAGCACATAAATAGGAGGATTGGATAGGATTGGCAATGAAAGATGGGAGACAGAGAGGACACGAGCAATTGGGGATGAAGCCATGGCAAAAGCATTGAGAATTGAGATGGGTAGGCTGGGCTAGCATGAAGGGTATTTATGCCTCAAGAACACATATTGAAAATAAAAGGTATGACACGCCTATTATTGTCAATTTTGGAAACACATTCCAGCATTTATTGCAATTTTGGAAACAAAATCCAGGGCAGTTTATTACATTACAATTAGCTACCAAGTACCAATTAAAAAAGGTCCCCTCTGATTCCCATGCTAGACATGCCTTACATGCCATTTTATGATCAATGCAATTTGATTGTCCAGAAATAGCCAACCATATAGGAGTATTACATTTGTTTAATTTCTTATCCAAGGCTAAGATGCATGTATGTTAGTTTTTCCCCCATGTATTGCATGTTTGTAATCTCGTCTGTGAAATTATGATTCTCATATAACAACCATATTCTAACTTGTAATTGGTATTTTTTTTTTTTTTTTTGCCAATTTTTAGAGATATAAATCCTGTACATTCTGATAGTGGAAAATTCTTGATAATAGCTTGTCTTCTAAAATATTCATCAAGTACACGCTCACTATAACATACTTCTCATGCTAAGTAGATGATAAATTATGTTAGCGTCTCAAGAGTTTTTAGGATAATTCAACCATAAAGTTTCTAAATATTTAATCACTTTGAAAGAATGGATTGGATTTTGTCACGTCGTCAACATTTACACATACGGTTTGCTAGTAGTACTATTTTAATATCTTTTAAATTATTGATGAGGTGCTAAAATCCAATCTTCTTATTTCAATAAATATATATATATATAATTTTAGGAATTAATATAAGGATGAAACTTAGGTACATGATTTAGGTTCTTTAATTAATTATTTTTGAAAGATATAACATTGTTTATAATATATTGGTTAATGCAATATGTGTTTGAATTTAATTGGAAAACCTTGTAGCTGAATTGGCACCTCCTCATACACAAAGTGTTTGGGGGTCTAGGGGAGAAAGGGTTCGAGTTGCGGGGTTAGTAGCATGTTGTAATTATCTCTCAAAAAAAAAAAAAATGGAAAACCTTATATATGTACTTAAATTTACCCTTTATAATTTTTTCAAAAAAAATATACCCTACACTCTCTAGGTCGTCCTCTACGAGATCTGACGGCAAAGCCATAACTCATTTGATTCCATACTCAATGAGCTAGTGGTTGACTCTGATTCCAAATATTACAAACCCATGGGTAGAACTCACCCTTGAAAACCGGATTGCATGGGGAAGGTACTCAAGAGTTTATATACATATGTTTAAGCTTACACTTAATCCATGTGGGACACTAGGATCACAGTATTATTACATTACATTTAGCTACGAAATTAAAAAGGCCCCCTCTAATTCCCATGCTAGACATGCCTTACATGCCATTTTATCATCAATGTAATTTGATTGTCCAGAAATGGCCAATCATGTATTCCATTTATTTCATTCTCAAAAAAAAAAAAAAAAATGTATTCCATTTATTTAATTTCTTACCAAAGCTAAGATGCATGCATGTTAGTTTTTCCCCATGTATAGCATGTTTGTAATCTCTTGTCTGTCAAATTATGATTCTCATATAACTGCCTCATTCTAACTTGTAATTGGTGATTTATTTTGCCAATTTTAGAGATATAAATCCTGTACATATATGGGTAATAGAAAATTCTTGATAATAGCTTGTCTTCTAAATTATTTATTAAGTACACGCTCATTATAACATACTTCTAAAAAAATAGATGATAAAATATGTTAGCATCTCAACACCTAACTATAGCATGTTCACTCTCAAAAAAAAAACTATAGCATGTTTAGATTTTATCATGATAATCCTCATACTAGGAATCTCAAGAGTTTTTAGGATAATTCAACCATGAAGTTTCTAAATATTCAATCACTTTAAAATAAATGGATTGATTTTATCACATCATCAATATTTAAACATATGTTTGCTAGTAATACTATTTTAATATCTTTTAAAGTATTGATGAGGGGCTAGAATCCAATCTTCTTATTTCAAAATAAATATACATATTATTTTAGGAATTAATAAAAGGATGAAACTTAGGTACAATTTCTTAGGTACATGATATTAGGTTCTTCAATTAAATTCAATTCAAACATGTAGCTGTATCGAATTTGATTATTTTTTAAAGATATAACAAGATCAAAGAAATAAACCCCCCCTTCATCGGTAAAGAATTCTTGGAAGAATTCCCGAATCCATTCTTTTTTTTTTTTTGGATACAATATAGAATTTTACTCTAGCCTAATCTAAGTGTATAAGTGTGTGAAACTCCCTCCTGGAGACTTGAACCCCGGTCCTTGCCCCCCACACCCCAGAAGCACTTATACTTGTGGAGTGACTATCGCACCAAGGGTGTGCGGTGGTCGAATCCATTCTTTTTAAAAAAGAGCATGCAATACTTTTGTATTTATGGGCCAAAGTTTTAACATTGTTTATAATTTATTGATTAATGCAACATTTGTTTGAATTTAATTGGAAAATCTTATATATGTACTTAAGTTTGCCCTTTATAATTTTCTCAAAAACAATGACCCTTTATAAAAACCTTCAATTAATTGAAGCCTTCTTTCACTGGCTGTTCTTCCCTTATATATGAGTGTGTTTGTGGGGGGGAATATTATGTCTTTGCGAACGTAGATTTGGATTTCAAATGCAATAATGTTTATCGATTAAAAATATCTTGTTTGATCATTCATTAGCTCACAAGTATTTGAAATTCAGATTTCTTAAATCCATTGTTTGTTGCAGTGAATTTAAGTTTAGAATTATATATTCATCTCAGTGTAAATTAATTTTCAATTTATCTTATTAAGAATTTATTTTTATTTTTATTTTATTAAAGGTCTCATCCCAAAATTTTGAGATCAAATTTTCGGTCCCGAATTCCTTTACGATGATTTACAGATCCAATCTCTCAAACAATTTCTGGCTACACATGTTTTCGTGTTTTAGACTTTCAATGAGCAAACAATTTTTATCTTTATTACTAAAGATTTTTACAGTTCCCTTTAGAAGAGTAATTTTTATTTGAAATAATGGTCCACATTCAACATTTGATGCAAGTCCAAATTATGCACAGTTAGAAGTTTCTTCAACATAATTCATAAGAGACAAATGTTGCATTGAAGAGAGAGAAAGAGAGAGACTCAATTCAAAACTACAATTATCTACTAAAAATGAATCCATGAAATGGTTGATACAAAAGAATCTACAACATTGGCGTGGCAAAAAATTTCTTTAATTGCTTGCTAATTTTTGGCCTTGGTTAAATAGAGAGATGAATCTTCTACCTAAGTTCGAGGCTTGCAGAAATCTTCATCCCACTTCCCACAATTGATGGCCTTACTTTAGTTTAGATGAATATCGAAGGACCTTGCTCAAACAAACACTTGTATTTCCAAATTCCAATAACGGCTAAGTAGTTCTTAATGTGGCTGTATTCTTGAGGCTTGTCAAATATTTTTGCCTTCTCAGCCATATTTTAAATTTTACCAAACCCATAGGCCATAGCTTTATATATTTTATCCCTCCTTCCATGGTATTTCTGGGCTAATTGGGCCTTTAAAAGCTTTAGCTTTAGACATTACGATCCCTTCTTCCATGGATTTCCGGGCTTATCATGCCTAGCAATATCTAAACGGTGTGTAGCTTATATTGTTCTCTAGACGAAAGTGCTAGAATTATTGATGCTGAAAGAATGAGAAACAAGAAAAATTTATTGTTTCCATATGTAGTGGAATTGAAATCAATGAAATGAGCTACATACTGTTAAAACTTAATTGAAGTGCTTACAAATTGTGAATCTTGTTTAACAAATAATGAGAAAAATATTTATGTAGTACTCTGATCAACAGTCTAAAGATGATAGAGAGATTGAAAAACAATTTTCTAAGCATAACTTTGAGCTTGGGTTGATGTTTTCAGTTTTCACCCTCAAGCATTCATCAAATATAACCACAAAAAAAAAAAAAAATGTTGATCATTATGATCAAGAAACTAATCAATGTTAAACAAATGGATTCACTACAAAGAGAAGTAAAATGAGAATACTAGGAATCTTTGATGTTCTGATGAATAGATTTAAGCCTTTAGTTCATAATAGAGTAAGAAAATAATAGCTCTATATTGCTTTCCAATAACAATATTCTAACATCTCTTACTTATAGTAGTTCATTGAAAGGAGTCCTGCTCTCTTTTAACTTGCATTACAGGTAAACATACTTTTGACAGTCTTATTTGAGGCATTTCAATGAATAGAAATAACTATATAAAAGACACATAATGGCTGTAAGCCTAAAACAGCAATATAATAGTTTCATTTTTCATTCTACAAAGAATTAGGACAATGCATATCACAAGACCGAATGTCCAAAATTACCAAAAGATGAAAATTATTGCACTTCAAAGTATTTGCTATATATTGTACAGCTAAAGAGCCTAACTTGTTCAAAAAGATTGCAACTAAAAAAGGGTCACAAAAATAAAATGATTAGAAAGCCTTCCATACAGTTTGAAGATTGAGGAACCCACCTATTATTTTTTAATATAGATTATTATTTTTGGGTTAAATATAAGATTTATAATTTAAATATTGTGGATCATCAAAAAAAAAATTTAATATTAAGTTTTTTTTGAATAAAAATGTATTATTCCCTGCATAAATCAAGCACATAAGGCACAAGTTTTGAAGTTAGTACGTAACAGGTTCAAAGATTATCGTATATAAGTTAACAAATGCAATTCCTTTTTCACTTTGAAATTGGGTCCCGAGATTTATGATATAAACACTGTCGGACCAGCCCCTGCATTGAAGATCCTGTGTATGCAAAAGCTCCATATTTTTCTACAAGTAGATTACAATTAATCGAATCTAAATATAAGCCAAATTGAACAATATGTGACAATTGACAAAAAATGATATGAAGAAATGATACATTAAAGTTAACAACTTAACATTAATAAGAGGACTATGGAACAGGACATACCTTCGCAGGTCTCTTCTTTCCCTGAACAAATGAGTCTTTCTACACAAACACCTGTTTATCGTCATCCTATTACTGCAAACATGAATCAGACACCAATTCTTTGGATAAATATTTCATAATTTTTGATAGTATAAAAGATTTCTAGTGTCAACTTACTCACAAGTTTCAGTAACTACTCTCAAGAGTTTTTGAGGAAGAAAAAGATGGAGGAAAAACACAAAGATGCATGAAATTGTCACTTTTTAAGGAGCGGTGATAGTTACACATCATGTGTACGGGGCAGACAATACCACTTCAGCTGAAATTGTGTTTTGAAAACATGATTTCACACATATAGGAGTGTGCAAGAAGAAGTGTGTTACAAGAATTAGTTATTTTTAAATTATAAACAACATTTCAGCACACATTGGCTTGTGCCATATGGCATGCAATGCAATTCCTGAAAATTGGCCTAGCCTAAAAATATGTATGAGAGAATTAAAAAAGTTGGGCAAATTACTTATATGACATTATTGATATGGTCCAACTTGGTCCAAGGAACAAAATGAGTTCCATTAGTTGAATGGAATGAATGGTAAAAAAAAAAAAAAACTCGGTTTCACAAAAGTATACACTACGTACATTTTTTCATTATGGCACACCATCATTTTTGGGGGAAAGCAGAACCTTTTGAGTTTAGACTAAAAGTAAAAACTAGATGCATGAGAAATTTGAGATAGGCATATCAGCCCAAAGAAAAACCCAAGGCCATTTAGAGAACTATCATGGAAAAAGCGAAGATTTGTTTAACCCATTCACTTTGGGGTAAGATTAACATAAAAGACTATCCCAATAACAATAGCAAAAAGAAATTGTAATTCAGAGAAGTATTGGATTTTTTTTCCCTTTCTTAATCATATAAGAAATGTACTTACATTTCAATGGTTGGTTTTATAATTCTTGAAATATGGATTTCTTCTGGTAAATCATTGATCCGATTTGACAATCTAGTAATCTCTTTTGAGATCATGTTCACGTTTGATTTTTGAGGGGGCATATAAATAGGGGGATTGGACGGGATTGGCAATGTAAGATGGTAAACAAAGGGAACATGAGCAACTGGGGATGAAGCCATGGCAAAGGCATTGAGAATTGAGATGGGTAGGCAGGGCTAGCCATGAAGGGTATTTATGCCCCTAGAACACACTGAAATTAAAAGCATGACACGCCTATTGATGTTAATTTTGGAAACACGTTCCAACATTTATTGCAATATTGGAAACAAAATTAAGGGGGGTTATTACATTACAATTAGCTACCAAATTTAAAAGGCCCCCTCTGATTCCCATGCTAGACATGCCTTACATGCCATTTTATGATCAGTGCAATTTGATTGTCCAGAAATGGCCAACCATATTTTCCATTTGTTTAATTTCTTACCAAGGCTAAGATGCGTGCATCTTAGTTTTTCTCCATGTATAGCATGTTTGTAATCTCTTGTCTGTCAAATTATGATTCTCATATAACAACCTTGCTTGTAATTGTTGGGAGGGAAGCAAATGGGGGCCCGCAATGTGCTCCTGTTAGATGTGGATCGGCAACAAGCTAGTCTGCGGATTGCATCGGCATTCTAACTTGTAATTGGTAACTTATTTTGCCAGTTTTATAGATATAAATCCTGCATATATGGATAATAGAAAATTCTTAATTTATAGCTTGTCTCTAAAATATTCATCAGGTACACGCTCACTATAAAATACTTCTCATGCTAAATAGATGATCAACCTAACTGCAGTTTAGATTTTATCATGATAATCCTCATACTAAGAATCTGAATATTTTTTAGGATAATTCAACCATAAAGTTTGTAAATATTCAGTCACTTTGAAATAAATGGATTTGATTTTGTCATGTCATCAACATTTAAACAAATGTCTGCTATTACTATTTTTATATTTTTTAAATTATTGACAAGGTGTTAAAGCCAATATTCTTATTTCAAAATAAATATATAGAATTTTAGAAATTCCATATGGTGGAATTACTCTAAAAGACTCAAAGAAAATCTTAATTCAAAGTCCTCGTAGTCATAGAAATTGATTAGAATTGAGGTTGTCATCAATCGCTTTGTAAAACTACACTTTTTCTATGTAATTTCAATGATTTGCGATTTGATCCATAAGTTGATTTTATAAATACGTAATCATGTGTAAGCTTTAGTTAATTCAATCAGTAAAATCTTTTATCCTTGAATGAGGGACTAGGTTCGAATCTCACCTACAACAAAACCAACAAAGTTACAGACACATTGTCATACAGCCCAAACAAGTGTTGTATGGCTAGAACAACCTTTGTACAAAGTGTTCAAGCCCAAAGTTCTACCAGAAAGAACACCCTTCTTTGCCAAGAACCATTCTAATTTTTTTTAGTGTATTTCCATTTTTGATACCTCCACCCTTCACCTCTCCCTTGCACACGTATCTAGCCCAATATCTGATTCAATTCATATTAGCTCATTAATCACTACAATTAAAAAGAACAAAATAGTCTCTCTCCTTTTTAATGTGGGATTAAACATTTTCACTAACTCCTCATATTCCATATTCACTCCCACTTCTTACATTTATGTTGTAATATTTATTCATTTTAATTAATTAATTTTAAAATGCTCCAACAATCCCCGACTCATTTTAATATTAAAATTTTTTTAGTTAAAGAGAGATTACCAGGCAAAGACGGGTTACTATGCATCATGAAGGTGTGCTCTGCATTGAACCTTCACTTAGTAAAACAGCGATCTCAACTCTAGAGTCGTAGTGGTCTCCGACTTGAACTAGGATTGCTTTAGGGAAATTAAGCGTCACTGCTTACACATAACAACCCTGGTGTTGACATGAGCTTTTATAGCTAGCACTTTACAGCCATGTGTTGATCCCAGTTTCATGAGTGTTTTTGAGATTAAGTCCAAATCTCATAGGGAGCGGCCCCAACCCCACACTCACATAGGTGAAATTTTGTCAAGAATGCTCCTGTAATTCTGACACCCCACTCATACGAACTACAAATTTTATTAAGAGTTTTTTTACTCAACCTTTCCACATTACAGGATAAATGCACTTACATCATTGGGATAAACAATTTAAAAAATTATTTACAAAATAAATAGTGCATTTCTTACGACCATCGTATGATTTGTTTTTCCCATTGAACCCAATTCTCAAGATCTCTGGTCCTTGGGTTGGGTATCCTCATACATGGCTCATGAATCTATGGACTTTAGTCCCATCCCCCTCGATGTATTCCAGACCTTATCTTTTGCCAAGGCCTTGGTAAATGGATCTGCAAGATTATCATTAGATTTAATATAATCCACAGTTATGATGCCACTACTCAAATAAGATCGCACGGTACTGTGCTTTCTTCTTATAGGTCTGGATTTACCATTGTAATAACGGTTTTTAACTCTACCAATTGCGGCAGTGCTATCACAATGAATTAATATAGGTGGAATTGGCTTTTCCCAAAGTGAAATTTCATATAACAAATCTCTAAGCCAGTTTGCCTCTTCACTAGCTGAAGCTAATGCTATTAATTCAGCTTTCATTGTTGAATTAGCAATTATTGTTTGCTTTTTAGATTTCCAACAAATAGCACCACTCCTAAGGTAAAAATATAACCAGTGGTAGAGAGAGAATCACCTGACAAAGTATTCCAATCGGTATCACTAAAAACTTCAATCACATCAAGGTATTTTTTATAAAATAAGCCAAAGCTTTTGGTACCAATTAATTATCTCATGACTCGCTCAATAGCTAGCCAATGATCTTTATTAGGCTTGCTAGTAAATCTACTAAGCATTCCTACTGCATATGCAATGTCAGGTCTAGTACAATCAATAGCATAACGCAAACTACCAATGATACTAGCATAATCCTTTTGATTAAAAATCTCATCATCATTATTCACAGGAAATAAATGAAAACTAGAATCAAAAGGAGTAGCTACACTTTTGTGATCATGAAAATTATATTTTCTCAACATAATGTGATTGATCAAGAAATATTCCATCACATGTTTTTTGTAATTTTCATGCCCAAAATAAAATTAGCCTCACCAAGGTCTTTCATAACAAAATAGCTTTTAAGCATATTTTTTGTCTCATTTATAACATGCATATTTGAGCCAAAAATCAACATATCATCCACATAGAGGCTAATAATAACATGTAAATTATTCCATGATTTAGAATAAATACATTTATCACATTCATTTGATTTATAACCATTCTCAATCATGTAGGAATCAAATTTTTCATGCCACTGTTTTGGTGCTTGTTTTAAGCCATATAGGGATTTAGTTAGTTTACATACCTTGCTTTCTTGTCCAGGCTCTACAAAGCCTTCGGGTTGATCCATATAAATCTCTTCCTCTAGATCCCCATTTAGAAAAGTAGTTTTTACATCCATTTGATGAATTTTCAAATCAAAAATTGCAGCAATAGCAATTAACAATCTAATAGATGTAATTCTTGTTACTGGAGAAAATGTATCAAAGAAATCAAGATCAGCTTTTGTTTAAAGCCTTTTGCAACAAGTCTAGTTTTAAACTTATCTATTGATCCATCCGGTTTCAACTTTTTCCTAAAGACCCATTTACAACCTATGGTCTTACAACTCGGTGAAAGATCTACTAATTTCCAAGTTCTATTAGAAATTAGAGATTTCATCTCATCATTTACAGCCTTTTTCCAAAATATAGCATCAGGTGATGTTAAAGCCTCTTTTAAATTTTGGGGATTTTCCTCAATGTTAAAAACATAATAATCAGGACCAAAATCCTTTTCAACTCTAGCTCTTTTACTCCTTCTAGGTTCCATTTCATAATTTTCTTGATTTTGTAAATGTGAAGTAGAAGAACTAGGTTGTGACAAAATATTTTCTTCACCCCCACTATTTTTCAATTTAAAATGAAATTTTTCTTCATGAAAAATTGCATCACCAGATTCAAAAATTATTTTGCTTTCAAGATCAAAAAATCTATAGGCTGCACTATTAATCGCATAACCAAGAAAAGCACATGTAGTAGCTCTTATACATAATTTAGGTATTTTAGGGTCAGTAAGCCTTACATAAGCAAGACAACCCCATACTCTCAAATATCCCAAATTTGGCTTATGTCCTTTCCACATCTCAAAATGTGTGGTATGTGACTTTTTATGTGGCACCCTATTCAAAACATGACATGCAATTAAAAAAGCTTCACCCCAAAAATGTAATGGTGCACCAGATTCAATTAACATGGCATTTCTTAACTCAATTAAAGTTCTATTTTTTCTTTCAACCACACCATTAGAAGCAGGTGAATATGGTGCAGTAGTTTCATGGATAATTCTCAAATACTGAACAAATGTGTTGAATGCACTTTATTCATACTCACGACCTCTATCACTTCTTATTCTTTTTATTTTTCTACCGAATTGATTTTCAACTTCTTTTAAAAAATTTTGAAAATTTTCAAAAGCGTCACTTTTATTTTTCAACAAATAAACAATTGTATATTTTGAGAAATCATCAATAAAAGTGATAATATATCTATTTCCTCCACGAGTTAAAATTCCCTCAAATTCACAAAAATCGGAGTGAATTAACTCAAGCAATTCTGTATTTCTTACAAAACTTTTATGAGGCCTTTTTGTAATCTTAGCTTGACTACAAGTTTCACATTTTTCAAAATCTTTTGACAGTCTTGGAATTAATCCTAAACTACTCATGATTCCCACATATCTACTATTTATATGACACAAACGAGCATGCCAAAAATTAATAGAAGAAAGTATATAAACTGAACTGGTAGATGCTTTATTATTCTCAACATTCAATTTAAACATTCCATCACAAGCATAACCCTTGCCCACAAATAATCCCTTTTTAGTGATTACATAATTATCAGATTCTATAGTTTACTTGAAGCCAATCTTGTTAAGCAAAAAACTTGACATCAAATTCATCCTAATGGACGGAGTGTAAAGTACATCTTTCAATGTTAGCACACGTCCAGAAGTGAATTCCAATTCAACCTCACCACTCCCAAGAACCTTGGTTTTGCTAGAGTCACCAAGCATAACAATTTTTTCTTCTTCAAAAGGAGTGTACAACTTGAATCAATTTTTGTCATAGCAGACATGCCTATTAGCACCAGAATCTGGCCACCACCCTTAAACATATTGCACCATATTGATGTCTGTAATCATAGCCACTAAAGGCTCTTCGATTACGTTAGCCTGCGAGACAGATTCACATTTCTGAAATTTGCAAAATCGAGCAATATGCCCACTCTTGCCACAGACAAAATAGGATCTATTAAATTGATCTTGTGAAGTGGGTCCTTGGTTCTTATTGTAATTTTTATTCGGGTTTCCCCTTCCTTGAGGTCTATTATTATTTTTAAAGGCTCTCTTTTTAGGCTTCAATTGACCATTTCTAGGAAAATGATTTTTGGGCATATTATTATTAGATGAAATAAGGTTTACCTTTGTGGTGGAATTACCATTGCTCTCTTGTGTCATGAGTGCATCTTGTCCTCTAGCCTCCTCCTCCACACGGATGCGTGTGATCAAAGTCTCCAAGGATGTCTCCTTTTGTTTGTGCCGCAAAGTCTTTTGGAACTCCCTCCAAGATTGTGGTAGTTTATCAATTATGTCAGATACCATCAAATTGTCTCTAATCTTTATGCCTTTGGATCTCAATTCTGCCACAATCATTTGGAAGTCTTGTGCTTGATCCACCACCAATTTTCCATCCACCATTTGGTAACGGAAAAATCTACTAGCAGTAAAGCTTTCCAAATTTTCTTGGCAGAATTATAAGTTGTATCATAATAATCATAGAAGAGGTTGATTCATTTTCATTTTTGATACCTCCACCCTTCACCTCCCCCTTGCGCATATATCTAGCCCAATATCTGATTCAATTCATATTAGCCCATTAATCACCACAATTAAAAAGAACAAAATAGTCTCTCTCATTTTCACTAACTTCTCATCTTCTATATTCACTCCCACATCTTACATTTTTTTTTTTTAGAATCCCACATCTTACATTTATGTTGTAATATTTATTCATTTTAATTAATTAATATTAAAATGCTCCAACACCTTTTGTTGCACTACTAGATAAATTTCATTGCATTGCTGCCAAGAAAGTACCAGTCAACTTTCTGCTACAGATAAAAAGCCGTCTTTGCTATGTGCAAGGCACACTATCCAGTCCAGATTATTGACTCAACTAAGGCTATCCAGTTTCAAGTATAATTCTTCATCTTGTTTCAATTTCTTGGCTTCAACCTAACCACCTTTGGTCAGTTAATTTATACCAAAACCAACTCTAAGTTAGCAAGGACGAAGAAAAAAATACAATAATATTTCTCTAAGAATTCAAATGCGATAAAATGAGTTTGTGGAAAAAGATAAGATTAGGATCCAACAGAATTTACCAAGGAATTTCATATCCATGAATAACATTGGCAAAACAGAGAGCATTAATCATATATGAGAAGTCTTAAAATTTTGGAATCTAGCAAATCAAAACTACTACTACTGTAATGCTAAAGAGACCACAAAAGCTATAATAAGGTTAGATACACTCCTGAAATTTTCTTTATTATTATTCATCTACATACACTGTGTTAAATTATCGATTATCCAAAAAACTTAAGCTCTTGGAATAATCGGTAATTTAACATGGTATCAGAACCTCACTATCCTAAAGTGACCAAGTCTTTGTGGATTTCCCTACAACAAATAGACATTAAGGCAAGCAATAGTTGAGATCTTATTGCATAAAAGTCATCCCAAACCCTTAACCAAAATTCATTTTCAGCTAAAATCCAACTCAAACACATGGCTAAATTTGATTGATTATCTTTAATCTCCAAATATATAAAATATTCATGATATCTTTAATACTCAGCTACCATCTGCATAATCAAACCAAATATTCCCCTGCCAGAGCAGAGCATTAAATGCTCTTCTTGCTCACCAAGATTAACGCTCTGTTTGTTTCGATGTAAAATATTTGCAAAAGTAAAATATTTTACATGTAAAATATTTTCATTTTACCGTGTTTGACTGTGTATATGAAAATGTTGTGTAAAATATTTTTCAGTACTTGGCACAATGTAAAATGGACAGAAAAAATTATTAAACTAATTTATTTTATTAACTTCCAAAAAATATATAGAGATGGAGGGAGCATCAAAGTCTACAAGGACTACAAAAAAGACTATCTTAAAACCATTGTGATTGAGGACAAAATAGTTTTGGTTTACAAGGACTACAAAAAAGACTACCTTGAATCCTGAAAATCAAGTTCAACACTAGAAGAAGAAAAAACAAAACAAAACAAATATGCCAAAAATTCCCGAAATCTCTAATCAAAATGAAACATAAACACCCTAATCACTTAACAGAAACTCACACCCACACCAACAGAGGGAGAACTTTGAAGAGAAAGGCTTTGAGGCTTCTTTTTGTTGTTTAAAATGCCGTTTTTTTCTTCCTCTGCAACAATGCAGAATTCCTAAAATTGTAATAAAGAATCTGAGTGTTTTAAAATTTTTTAAAATGCAAGTATAGAATCGTGGATGATTGCAAAAGAAAAGAAAGTGCAAAATTCTCAACAGAGTTATCACAAAAATCGTTGTTGGCATATTTCTCACAACCAACCACCACCTGTGAAGAATGAAGTTCGGGTAGATGTATCTAGCTTGTGATAAGTGACAATTCTAGCAACCTTGTAGTCATTAGAATGTTGATCATAACCAAATGCATGATATGTTTTAAAGGGTTTTGATGATGGGAGAAGATGGGCAGCACAGTCAGGAAGTAAGGGATAGCGAACACTTTTACGATTTCTGATTGTTGGATTCCATAATACAAAGCCATGAAAGCCGTCAAGGAGGTAACCACCGAAGCAAATAATACCATTGATGCAACCAATCATGTCGCAAAATAGATGTTTCTTCATGCCTATGTCCTTCAAATTCAAAGATGAGGAGGAGGGTTCAAAGGCAAGATAGCTAAGTCAAAGCTCTCGAAGAAAAGAGTTGGGTTTGGATTTGTTTGTTGGAGAAGAAGGTGTTTGGCAGTCAAAGTAGGGTTTTGGAGAAGAGTAGTGGACCATGATTTTTGAACGAACCTGAAACGAGTTAATGATTTCACTGGAAGTCTTGATGGGCAGGAACGGAGCTAGACGCTTTAAGTTAAAGAGGACGGCTTTATAGTTGGCTGTGTACAGCAGTTTCAACCTTTAACTCTGCTATTACTTAGCTGCTAAGATTTTTTTTTTTTTTTTTTTTTTTTTTGTCGGTAAGAACAAAATTATTTATGTTTAGATTTTTTTAAAATGACAAGGTTGTTTATTTTAAATAAAATTGGTTAATTGAGTTTTTTTTTTTTTTTTTTAGTTTTACTATTAGTAATTTTTGTTGTTGAGCTATTTTTTTGGGCTTGTATATTTTGTTTTAAATTTTAAATCTACAAATTTTTTTATAGTCACTAAAATGAGGAAAATACTAGCATTACAAACTTTTTTATAAATTATTGATGTAATAAGTGGTTACTAGTAAGTAAAAAAATAATGTGAGTGGTGGGTCCATGTGCGAACTAATAAGAATTTGCTACTAAAATAGTTTGTAAAAATGTTGTAAAAAAGTTTGTGAGTATAGCATTACTCTTAAAAGAATTAATGATATTATTTAACGGAAAAAATGTAATTTTATAGAACAAAATTGTTAAAATTAGTACACACACATAATAATAATAATAATAATAATAATAATAATAATAATAATAATAATAAATTTTTTATAAAAAAAAAAATTTAGGGGGGGCCATTGCCCCGCCTAGTCCAAAGCTAGCTATGTCCCTGTTGATAAGATCTCTTCCAACAACTCTTCAGGTAAAGATATATTATTATTCGACATTAACATTAACCTTCTCAACCTTGTCGACCTCACCCTCCACCCGCACCTTGAACTCTCCATCTACGATTGAGCAGACCCTAAAATTGAGATTTTAATTTATTAGGCTATCTGGAATCTGGATAAGCTGTACCAATCTTAAAGGCTTCATTGTTTAATGCCCGACTCAATATAACCTCTAGTTATTATTATCTCTTCTTTATCTCTATATATTAAAAAGATTTTGAAAGTTAGTTATTGTTTTCCGACTTCTGACTTCTAAAAATTAATTAATTTATCCTTATTTCTAAAACATGAGAAATGATGTTAAAATTATAAATTAACAAAAATTTAAAACAAAAAATCTACTGGTAAAATCTCCCCAATAGATAATAGATAGATACAAAGTTCTTACCCAATGTTTATCACAAAAAAATAAACTTCCTAAAAAAGGTTCCCCCTTCCTTGTTTCCGTCTTAGTCTTCCCAATGTTATGGGTTTTATCAATTTTGCTTATAGTTAACAGTTGAGTGTAACTCATAGATGAGGCTGAGGCTCTTTTTCTTTTTCTTTTTTTTGTTTAGTAGCATAATTTTTCATTCATTCCAATTTAAAGTTTACATGTTTTTTCATTAATATTAGACACTTGCGAACTAATGATATAGCCAGAGTATTATGATGGTAGCTCCAAAAAATGAACACTAAAATGACATCAAAATCATAATTTCCTATACTACATATGTGGATTTGTTCATTTTGAAACTAGTTTTATGACAACCCTGGTTGTATCAATAATTCGCAAATACATAATATTAGTGAATAAATGTGTAAACTTCAAATTGATAAACCCAGAAACTGAACCAATCTTTCTAACAATGTTGGCTCTTTTTGGCTACATATGTTTACAATTATTTAGACCAATTTCTCTTAACAATTTTTGGCTACATATGTTTTCATGTTTTTGACTTTCAATGAGCAAACAATTTTTATCTTTACTAGAAATTTTTACGTGTCACTGAGTTCCCTTTAGAATAGTAATTTTGATTTGAAATAATGTTCCACATTCAACATTTGATGCAAGCAGTTAGAAGTTCTTCAACATAATTCATAAGAGACAAATGTTGCATTGGAGAAAGAGAGAGAGGGACACTCAATTCAAAACTACAATTGTCTACTGAAGTAACTGAACAATGAATCCTTGAAATGGTTTATACAAAATAATCTCCAACATTGGCGTGGCAAAAAATTTCTTAATTGCTTGGTAATTTTTGGTCCTGGCTAATTAGAGAGATAAATCTTCCACCTAAGTTTGAGGCTTGCAGAAATCTTCATCCCATTTCCCACAATTGATGGCCTTACTTTAGTTAGATGAATAGAAGGACCTCGCTTTAACAAGAAGTATTTCCAAATTCCAACAATGGCTAAGTAGTTCTTAACGTGGCTGTAGGCTCGTCAAATGTTTTTGACTCCTTCTCTGCCTTATTTTCCAGGTTTACCACACCCATAGGCCGTAACTTCAGACATTTGACCCTTCCTTCCATGATATTTCCGGGCTTATCCCATCTTTAAAAGCTTTAGCTCTAGACATTGTTATCCTTTCTTCCACAGATTTCCGGGCTTATAACGCTTGGCTATATCTGAATGGTGTGTAGCTTATATTGTGCTCTAGATGAAAGTGCTGGAATTATCAATGCTGAAAGGATGACCAAAAAACAAAAAAAATTAAGTAAATTTTCTTGTTTCCATATGTAGTGGAATTGAAATCAATGTGTCTAATTTGATTGAAACGAGCTATATACTATTAGCACTAAATTGAAGTGCACACAAATTATGGATCCTGTTTAAAAATGATACAATATTTATGTAGTTCTCATATCAGCACTGAGCAATCTAAAAATGACATACAGGCATAGAGAATGATAAAAAAATAAAAAATTGTGAGAGTTTCAACTTATGGCGTTCATTCTTGATGATAGCTCTTTATCATCAGACCAAAATACCAATTGGATTTTGGTGTAAGCAAGAATTGAACTCCAAATCTTTATAAATTAAAAAAAAAATTCTAAACACAAATTTTTGCATAGTTTGATGTTTTCAGTTTTACCCTCAAGCATTTATCAAATATAACCAAAAAATATAAGTTTTGATCATTAGATTTAGGAGCAAGAAACTAATAAATGGTAAACAAATAGATTCGCTATAAGAAGTAAAATAAGAAATACTAGGAGTTTTCAATGTTCTAATGAATAGATTTATTCTTAGACCATCTCAAAACCAAGCACATGAAGTAGGCATTGGTTGTAATATTAGAACATGATCTCTCTATAATGATTTCCCATAATAATATTCCAACCTTCCCTTATTGGAGTTCATAGGATTGAGTCCTGCCCTCGTTCAATTTGCTTGTAAACATCCTTTTGACAGTATCTTACTAGTTACTATGCAAAGAAATAATTGAATCAAAGACACAAATAGTGGCTGTAACAGCAATATAATAGTTCATTTTTCAATCTACAAAGAATTATAGCAATGCCTATCAAAAGACAAATGTCCAAACTTACCCAAAAAAAAAAAAAAAAGATTGCACTTCAAAGTTCCTATATTGTTAAAAAAGATTGCGACTTAAAAAGGTTCAAATTAATATGTATGCAGATTTATTACTTTTGGGTTTGAGATAAGGTTTCGTTATTAAAATAACATCTTTTTAATTGAATAATATATTTTTCCCATATAGATGAGGCACATAAGGCACAAGTCAGTACATAACAAATGCTATTCCTTTTTCACTCCTAAATTGGGTCCCAAAATTACTATGTCAACACTGTTGGACTATCCCCAGTATTGAAGATTCTATATATGTTTGTAAAAGCTCCATATCTTTCTAGAGGATTATAAATAATCACATATAAATATAAACCAAACTGAATAACATGAGACAAAAAATGATATGCAGAATTTATTAGAAGTACTATGGAGCATGACATACCACTCCAAGTGACAACGTTCACCGAACGAATTTGTGTTTCTACACAGCCACCTGCTCACTTCATCTGATTACTGCAAAGATAAATAATACACCCATTTTTTGGATAAATAATTCGGAAATGAATCAATGATTATCACAGAAAAGATTTTTTGTGAAAACTTATGTTGACTTGCAAGTTGCAGTAGGTCCTATAAGTTTTTGAGAAAGAAAAAAGATAAGGGAAAAAAACACAAAGATGCAAAAAAAATGGTCACTTTTTAAATTAGAAATGATAATTTCTGCACCCATTGGCTTGTGTCATATGGCATGCAGATGCAAGTTCCAAAAATCAGAACTATAATTTCAATTGGCCTAGCTTAAAAATGAGAGGCAATCAAAAAGGTTGACAGAATACTTGGCATACGATTCATTTTAAAGGTAAGAAACTAAGAATAAAATTAAAGACTATGCAATAACATTAGCAAAGCCTCGTTATTCAAAGTGGTAGTAATTTGTTTCTTACTCATGAAAGAATATACCTACCAATCAAAGGTACTATTTATAATCATTGAAATATGGATTTCTTCTGGTAAATCATTGATCCGATGTGACAATCTAGTTATCACTTTTGAGATCTTTTTTTTTGAAGGGGCAGATGGATAGGAGGATTGGCAAGCGAAGATGGGGGGATATGAGCAACTGAGGATAAAGCCATAGCAAAGGCATTGAGAATTGAGATGGGTAGGCAGGGCTAGCCATGAAGGGTATTTATACCCCAACATATATTGAAAACATAAAAGTGTGGCATGCGCCTAATGTTAACTTTGGAAACACATTCTAGCATTTAAGAACTTTGGAAACAAAATGGAGGGTACATTATTACATTACAATCTGCTGCCAAATAAAAAAAGGGCCTCCTCTGATTCACCTCATGCTTGACATGCCTTACTTGCCATTTTGTGATCAATGCAATTTGATTTTACGCCAAAAAGACTATGATATATTCCATCAATTTAATTTCATATCAAAGCTAAAATGCATGCATGTTAGTTTTTCCCCATGTATTGCCAAATTAAGATTCTCACCTAACAACCTTATTCTCACATGTAATTTGGTAGTTTATTTTGCCAATTTAAAGATATAAATTGTGCTAATTTAGATAATAGAAAATACTTGATAACTAGTATTATGTTCGTGCGATGCATGATTTAATCAAAAATCGTGTGTAAACTAAAGAAAATAAGAAAACATTTTCTAATTTAAGTAAAATTAAATAATAAAATAGATAGAACAATTTATCATCAAATTTATATCAAGACATGCTTAATAATAAGCTAAAAATAAGATTGTTCTCTAAGTCAAAATTGAGGGATGGAAGTAACATATCACCATTGGAACCCATGTCATAAACGTCTAATTAATATATGATATACAAAATAATAGAAAATCATGTCTAACCATAATAAGCATAAATGTGTAAAAGCATTCTCATCAACACTCTCAAATGTTATAAATGCTAAATTTTAGCATCAAAAGATTAAAAAGCATACTCCATCAAAGCTCTTAAATCCTATTCATTTTGCAATCAAGCTACAGTGGGCTGCTAGAGATAGCAGCCCACTGTAGCAAGATTGTAAAAAAAAATTTATTTGCTTAATAAAGAGAGAGAGAGAGAGAGAGAGAGAGAGAGAGAGAGAGAGAGAGGAAAAATAAAAAAAAATGAATAAAAAATAATAAAGTAAGAATATTTAAATGGAGTGTTAAAAAAAATAGAAATTTTGATGGAACGGATATTATAAAATGATGTGTTATATATTATAAAATTAGTTTTTGAGATAATAAATGCTAAATTTTTTAGAATTGTTGATGGGAATGCTCTAACAACATATCACCATTGGAACCCATGTCATAAACCTTTAATTCATATACAATATACAAAAAAAAAAAAAAAAAAAAAATCATATCTAAGCATTTTTTATGATTGACTCTCAAATTATAACCATATAAATCGGATAAAACTTAATAAAATTAGGTTAAACAAAAGACAAAAAATACACAAAACCTATTCAATTTGGTGGAAAAAATTAGAGTAAACAAATATATAAAAAATTAGTGTAAACAAATACATACTTGCAAAGTTGTAGGTAGAAGAATATAAGAATAGGGGAAAAAAAACGTATGGTGGGTATTTATTATGAATTATTTGATATATATACACTCCACATTAAAGAAATTGATATAAACAAAAAGTCTAATGTCAATTTAATTTGTGGAGGTGTGAATTATAGGAGAAGAAGATAAGAACAAAATATTATATCTATTTTTTTGAAAAATATGAATTATTAACGTTGTTGTTTTTGACGTGTAGTAATATAATTTATGTTTTTTATTTTTTATTTTTTGAAAATCTGAAAAATACTAATAACATTGCTGGTTTTTGACATGTAGTAAGACAATTTAAATTTATTAATTTAAAATCCAAATCCAAATTAAAATTTTCAAATACAACCTAGGGAAATTTCAATGAATAGAAATAATTGAATCAATGACACACATATATAATGGCTGCAGTAACAGCAAGAAAATAGTTTCTTTTTCAGTCTAAAAGAATTATGGCAATGCCTTTCACAAGACAGAATATCCAAACTCATCAAGATTTAAGAGGAAAAAAAAAAGCAAAAAAGATTGCACTTCAAAGTGTTTGCTATTGTACAATTAGAGAGCCTATATTGTTCAAAAAGATTTCAACTTAAAAAGGTTCCAATGTGTATGCAATCTTTTTTTTTTTTTGGTAAACGATGCTTGGATTAAGATTAAGAAACAATAAGTCTGTTACAATAAGCAATTCCAGCTTTCTCACTAGCCAGTAAATCAGCCACCACATCCAGTGGGTTATACAAAAGATGAACATCAAAATCATGGTTGAGTTCTGCACCCATACGAGCAAGGTAGTCAGCACAACCATTAGCTTCTCTGAATACATGTGCCACCGTGTGATTAGTGAAGGTCTTTATTAGGTTCCTGCAATCAGTTAAAAGAGGTTCAAGCATTAGATTGACTACTGAGGGACTTGAGACAAGGTGTACAATAAATTCAGCGTCCATTTCAATACAAATATTTTCAATCCCCAGCTGCTTGGCCATGGTAAGTCCATCCTTCAATGTCCACAGTTCAGCAACAGTGCTTGTAATGTTTCCGAGTTTGCGAGTGAATCCAGCTACCCAGTCACCATTGCTGCACCTCAGGATGCCACCCCCACCTGCCTTCATCGGGTTCCCAAACACTGACCCATCTATGTTAAGCTTTGTCCATCCCCTAGGGGGTTTCAACTACCTCACTTGGACTTGCATTCTCCTTGGTTTGTTCGGGCCATTGGGGACTATGACATAGTACTCCACTCCTTTTTTAACACAGCAAGCACTCGTGCCCTCTTCAATTTTTCCCGTTTGAAAAATAGCCTTGTTCCTATGCAGCCATAAAGTCCAGACCGCTTGAGGGAATAGGATTTTCCAAGGCACACGAGGTCTTGGATACATGCTAGACTCCCCACAGTTATTTTTCAACCAAACTTCCAGATTCGACCCAAAGAACTCCAAATTACCTTCCTTAATCCCCAAGTCTTTCCACACAGAAGTTGCCACCTTACAATCTCTGAGAGTGTGAAGGATGGATTCGGGACTTTCTCCACACAACTCACAAGTTGGGTCAAGATTTAACCCTCTTGAACCAAGAACTTCCTTCGCAGGAACACTGCGATGAGTGCACAACCAAAGAAAAAACTTTATTCTAGGTGAAGTGCTTGCCTTCCACACCCATTAATGAGGACTAGTTCCAAGGTTTAAGATGTTAAACCCTTTAGCAATGAGGTAGGCAGATTTGAGGGAAAAGGACCCATCCTTAGAGAAAGCCCAAACTAGGATGTCCTCTTGGTTCAGGTCTACCACAACAAGTATGCCTTTGATTTCTTACACAATCCTGTGAGGAAGATTAAAAGAGATGCTCTCCATATTAGCTAAAAAACTCTTGACCGATAGCCTAATCTCCCCATCAGCTAAAGGCCCTTCAATTTGATTTCTAAGAGGACCAGATGGGAGCCAGAAGTCTTCCCATATGCACACCTTATCACCATTAGCAATAAACCATTTCAAACCCTTATTAAAAACAATACCTCCTACCTTACAAGCTTTCCAAATGCAAGAGGCGGTCTGATTCCTTGTTCCACCCCTTAAGCGTGCCGGAGTAAGATACTTGTTTATGAGCATTTGAGCCCAAGGCATATTCAGGCTAGATGCAATTCTCCAACAGAGCTTAGCCAAGATGGCAGCATTTCTGGCTTTCATTTCAAAAATTCCAAGACTCCTTATGTCAATTAGATTGGTAGCCTTGTTCCATCCAACCAGGTAGAGCTTCTTTTTTTTTGCCGTAGATCCCCAAAGAAAGTCCCTTGTCAGTTTATTAACATCCTCACAAACCTTGGTCGGAAGCTTGTAGCACTGCATATTATATTCAGGTATTGAGGATACTGCTGCCTTTATGAGAACCAACCTTCCCGCCGGTGAAAGGCACTTCGATTTCCAGCCAGCCAATTTGGCTTGAACTCTCTCCACAACAAATTGGAATTCATTTCGTCTCCTTCCCTTATGAATGATAAGGAACCCAAGGTATTTCCGAAGGTTGTGAGTTTCACCGATGCCTGTCTAATACACTATCTCCCTCTTTTTCTCCGTTGCAACATTAGGCGAAAAAAGAATTTTTGATTTTGCTTTGCTGATTTTAAGACCCGTGAGTTGGCAGAATTCATCTAGCACTTCAACTATAGCCTCAATATTGCTCTCATCAGTTATGGCAAAGAGTAAGAGGTCATCAACAAAGAAAATATGTGAAAAGCTAGGTCCACTACAAGAGGCTTTAATCTTTTTCCAACTTCCCTCCTCACACTTCCGGTTGATAAGGGTGTTCAAGAATTCCATACATAGAATAAAAATTTATGGGGAGATCAGGTCTTCTTGCCTTAAGCTGTGTGAAGGAAAAATCTCCCCAATCTAACTCTCATTGAAGAGTAAGGAGGCCGAAGTAAAGGAGATGCAACTAAGGATTAAATCCATAGTATCAGAATGAAACCCCAAGCTCACTAACATACTTCTCACAAAGCTCCATTCTAGTCGACCATACGCCTTCTCCAAGTCGATTTTTAATATCATGAATCCTGCCTTCCTTTTCTTTCTTTCGATAGTGTAGACCAACTCTTGGGCTATGATCACATTATTTGTGCCTCGTCTTCCAGATATGAATGATGTTTGGAAAGGGTATACCAGGGTCGGCATAAGGTGTTTCAACCTATTAACAAGGATCTTGGTCACAATTTTATAGATTGTGTTGCAAAGACTTATCGGCCTATAGTGGTTTATGGATTCAGGTCCAAGCTGTTTGGGGATGAGTACAATCAGAGTCTTATTGAAATGTTCAGGAATTTTCTTCGTTCTAAAAATTTTTTTAACTTCAAATCTGACAAACTCACCCACTACCATCCAAAACCTCTGGAAAAATCCAGCATGAAGACCATCCAGCCCTGGAGCTTTAAATGCTTTCATAGTTTTTAAGGCAAAGAGAATTTCAACATCCGTAGGGTCTGTTGCCAAGTTTTGAGCTTCTAATTCCAACAGACAATTTCCCCAAATAGGAATTTGGCTGGGAGCTAATTGACACATAACCTGCTCAGTTCTATACAGCCTATCAAACCCGTTGGTGAAAATATCTTTCACCCTCTCAATGTTCTCTTCCTAGGTACCATCCTCTTTCATAATCCGAGAAATACGATTGTTGCTTCTCCGAATGAGGGTGGAAAGGTGAAAGAAGGTTGTATTTCTCTCGCCTTGAATTAACCAATCAGTCCTGGATTTAATTCCCCAAAGCTCTTCTTCAAGAGACATAATTTTCTCAAGCTCCTCCGACAACCATGAGTGCAAATTAATCAGTCTTTGGCTTGGGTTGCGAGCCATGGCCTTTTCCACCCCAGTTAGTCTCGCCACTAGATTCTTCTTTTTCCAAAATATGTTCCCAAATTCCTCCCTATTCCATGTTTTAGCTTTTCAAGTGAAGGTGCTGATTGCATCATTGATGTTGTGTTGGTTTCCATCCCATGCATCTCTGACAATAGGAGGGAAGCCTTTGTGACTAAGCCATATCGGTTGAAAGCGGAAGGGCCTTTCACCTAAAGCACTCAGTGGATTATCCAAGGATAGAAGTAATGGGCAGTGATCGGAGTTGATTCGGGCAAGATGTTTCACTATAGCTTCAGGGAAGCACGCCTTCTAGTCCGGGTTTGCCCAAACCCTGTCCAATCTCCCTTGAATTAAACCGGGAAGATCTCTCTTATTAGTCCAGGTAAACTTTGGACCCGTGAACCCCAAATCAAAAAGGTTACAATAGTCCATACAGCCAGTATACTCAAGCACCCTCCTTCTACAGATTCTGTTCCCCCCCCCCCCCTCCCCATTTTCTCTTCTCCACTAACCACATTATTAAAGTCTCCCATGACCGCCCAAGGGAGATTATGCCTTTCCAACAGGATTTTTAAATTACTCCATAGTATACATCTTTCTCTAAATCTTGGACTACCATAAATTGAACTTAAAAGCCAGGACTGGGAAAGGGATCTAACTTGGACAATGGCATGAATTTCCTGCTCCGTGGCTGAAAGGATGTCCATGGAAACAAAATCTGAGCGCCACAACAACCAAATTCCACCAGCATAACCAATGGTCTCCGTGGAGTAAGCGCCATCAAAAGAAAGCCTTCGAATAATGTCATCGGCCCTAGACCCATCAATTCTAGTCTCTGTGATCACAAGAATAACTGGCTGATGCCACTTAACCAAATCCAAAACAGTCTTCCTAAAAGTGGGCTTCATGGCCCCTTTACAATTCCAAATTAATATATTCATGATTAGATTCGGGAAGTGCGAGAGTCAAAAAACGTCAGGGATGGCTCCTCCCCTATCACCCTCAATGTCCATGCTTGCCTCAATTCAGTCTTCTCCCTGATTACTCCTGGAATGAGGTTCACAGCATGTTTCAGAATCCCCATTTGAGCTTGGTTGCTACAAATATCCAAGGTGCTTGCAATGGTCGGCATTGAGAGTTGGAGAAGCTTGATCGCAAATAGATTTCCAATTGCCACCATCTCTATAGGTTTGTCCAGGAGAACTTTCCTCTGAACAATCACCAGTTCCAAATGGATTTTTTCTAAAGCACACAGAGATTTTTTGCAAAGAAGCATCCATGATCGCTTCTCTTGATAAGCTGAAGGACTGCTTACTAGGAGTGGAAACTTTGGCTTGTCCATGAGGAAGTGCCAGTACGGGTTTGGCGTGTTGGCCCATGCCTCATCCTTCATCGGAAGGTAACCCAGATGAGCACTTACCTCCGTTAGAGGGAATATGTTTTTCCACGCCTCCATTGCTTCCGCCTCGTACCAACCCATGATGTCTGTTGGGTCTCTCTGAATCCCCTCTATTGTGCTGTCTCCTATTGGAATGACTTTCCCTCTGAGGAATATTGCCCACTTCTCCACTCTGAGATCCATTTTCTTCACTCCCAACACCGAATTGGAAGTTTAAGCTTAACTAGGGTAACTTATCTTCAGTGGGTGTATTTAAAGAATTTGATGGGCTTGTGGGGCACGTGGCGCTAGCCCATCTGCTGGAGTTAAAAACTCCACCTTGGTTAAGAGTATTATTACCTTGGTTTGGCTTAAGGGGCCTACTTTTGGTTAAGGCCAGCTCACTCCTATTCCCTTTGGAACTAACTTGGTTACGGTTGGGCCATAAAGATTAAGAATTGACAGCTCGTAACTCACCTGCTCCATCTTCAGAGTTAGCCTTTCTCTTCCCATCCCTTCCTCTATCAGAATTCACGTCTCGAGGTGCTCTTTGCGTGCTTGTCACCCCAATTCTATCCTTTGCACCAAGAGTGTCATTGGGATTACGTGAGCTCCCCCGGGTAGGTCTTTTCTTTCGCTTCACAACCATCCAATCACTGTATTTCTCTTTCCCATGTTCCTCACTGTCGCTCGGTTCTTCTTCTTGGGACATGGTGCCGCTAGAGCTCGGTTTGCATGGTTGCTCATTATTAGCAGGGCACTCCAGTGATGGGTCCGGCTTCCTAATTAGCGTAGGACAGCCCTCCTTCCTGTGACCGATCCGTCCGCATGCAAAGCATAGTGAGTTAAGGCCTTTGTATTGCACGGTTTGAGTCATTTTCCCAATCTTGACACATTCGACTAGAGGTTTGTCAATGTTTATCTAGATACACAGCCTGGCAAACTGGCCTCTTTCCCCATTGATGGTATATGAGTCTATCCGAAGCATAGGCCCAATGGTGCTTCCGATTTTCTTAAGGATAGAGGGATCATAAAACTCAATAGGAAGTTCAGGTAGTCGTATCCAAACTGCAACTGATGAACACGAAGCCTTTGAGGCTTTGAATTCAGGTTCCCATTGTCTGATGGCAAGAAAATGCTGCCCAACAAACCACGAACCTCCTTTTAACACGTCATCTAGATCAGTCTTAAGGTCAAACTTGATTAGAAAGAAGTCATGCTCTAAATCAATAATATCCATTCGGCCAACAGGTTTCCACATGAATCTTAGTCTCGAAGATAAGTAGAGGAATCTCACATTCCTACCAAACGTTTTAACTATGATAGCTTGTCCCCAAGGTTCTCTGATTCTACGTTTTTCCTCCTTTGACAACGACAACATCGTCATTCCTTCACGTAGTCCTTCCTCCTCCTCATCCGACTCTATCTCTTCCTCCATAGCCGATTCAAACCCAAAAGCCTGTTCATAGGCACCTGGGATGGAACCCACCAGTCGGTCTCTATAGCTTTCAGAGAAGCTTCCTTCCTTAGTTTCCTTCCCAAGTCCTCTCCCATAGGTGCTTCCCACCGAGTGGACGTCTTTAAACTTCTTCGTACTCCTTTCCAAAGTATCTTCCTCTTTAGTGCTCCGTTCTCTTGCCATTTGTATGCTCAAGCTTTTTTTTTCTCTCCCTCCGCCGTCAACATGTTGCTTCAACGTGCTGCTTCTTCAACTCTCAATCAGTCATTCACAAGGATGTTCATCTGCATACAGCTCATTTGTGTATGCAATCATCTCCTAAAAAAGAGAACTAATTAGATTGACAAAAACAAAATGACTAGAAAGTCTTCCATACAATTAGAAGATGGACAAACCCCTACATTGAAGATTTTGTATTTGTAAAATCAACAAAAAAATTTTACTAATGGATTATAATTATATTCACATATAAATATTAACCAAGTTTTTTTACTACTGGATTATAATTATATTCACATATAAATATTAACCAAGCTGAATAATATGTGACAAAAAAATTGATATCCAGAAATAATACATTAGATTTAACAATAATAAGAGACCTACTGAGCAAGACATACCACTCCAAGTGGCATTGTTTGCTAACTGAATGTGTGTTTCTAAACAAAAATCTACTCATCTTCGTTTGATTACTGCAAAAGATAAATCACACCAATTTTTTGGATAAATAATGCGGAAATTATTATCACGGAAAATTTTTTGTGAATTTTTTTTTTTTGTTGGTGAAAACTTACGTTGACTTTCAAATTGTAGCAGCCCTCTTAAGAATCTGGGGTTTAATCCCCGCCTATACCAAAAATTGATTAGTGTCTTGGTCTGATAATAAAAAACTATCATCAAGAGCGAACGATATATGTTGAAACTATCTCCAAAAAAAAAAAAAAAAGTGTTCTTTTTTGAGAAGGCTCTTATGCATGGTTTTGAAACCCGGACCGGAACGTACGGTCTGACCAGGTTAACCAGGAACCGCTCCTTAAAACAGTTCTTTAAACACAAAAAATCAGAAATTATATTTTGCTGTAAACCTCTCGAATCGCGGTCAAACCGCACGGTTTTCTGAACCAGACATGGGTTTTCCGGTTTCCTCCTCAGAAAATTTCTTCTTGAAGAGCAGTTTCAGGTTGGCCGGATATGTTCTTTAGGGAAGAAAGAGTGAGACGGGAATAGAAAGAGGGAGAGTGAGAAAAAGATGAAGCTGTGAAAGAGAGTCTTACCTTTAGATCTATTATAATTTGCTTGAGAACTGAGGAAGACCGAAGATGAGAGACTGAGAAGTAGGGAGAGAAAGACACAAAATTTCAAATCTGAGAAGTAAGTGCTGGAAAGAAAAGTAAAAGTGTAGAAGAAGTTATCAGATTGCTTGGGAAAAGAAGAAAAAAAAAAGATAAGATTCACATCAGATCGAAGAAGAAGAAAAAAAAAAAACAAAACAAAACAAAAATTCAAGTCATGGACAAAGCTCAAGTGCTGCCATTAAAACTCACTTCTTCAAGCTTGTGTCTCTGCCACTTCCAAAGAGAAAAAGTGAGAGTGTGAGACTTTTATGAGGCTTTGAATAAAAAAGTTTTGGAATGTGATAACTAGATATTTATGAGTCCAATGCACGTGAGTAGTTGGTACTTGGTGGGAGTGAAGCTTCCTAGAAGCTTCATGACTAATTTCAAAGTATCCATGTTTTTTAAATCAATATTGCTCATTTTTTAAAATTTTATCTATTATTTGTATTTTATTTTATTATTAAATGATTTATGACGTCATCACAGTTCGACCTCGGTTGAATCTCGGTCTGACATTAAAAACCTTAAACCTCTCTCTTTCCCGGTTTTATAAACGGTCCGGGTTTCAAAACCATGCTCTTAAGAGTATTTGAGAAAGAAAAAGAAAAGGGGAAAAACACAAAAATAGAAAGAAAAAAGGTCACTTTTTAAAATTAAAAAAAAAAAATGGAAATGGTAATTTCAGCACCCATTGGCTTTTGTCATATGGCATGCAGATACAAGTTCCGAAAATTGGAATTGTAATTTCAATTGGCCTAGCACAAAAATGAGAGACAATTAAAAAAGTATAGCAGATTATGAGATTACCATTGTTGATATGGTCCAACCAGGTCCAAGGAACAAAAAGAATTCCATTAGCCAAAAGGATTTTTTTTTTTTTATAAGGAAAGTGTTATTCTAACTTATTTTCCCAAAAATAAATATTACTATACTTCATTATGGCACCCCATTATTTATGGGGAAAAAAGCTTTTTGAGCTTAGACTCAAAAACTATATGATCATGAGAATTTGATGGGGGCATAGGACTGTAGGAGACCTGGGCAAACTAAAACCCAAGGCCATTTAGAGAACCATGGAGGAAAAAAAATGAAATTTTATTTAACCCATTGATTTTAGGGTAAGAGCAAAATTAAAAAGTACCACAGTAACATTTGCAAAGACTCATTATTCAAAGAGGTAGTAGTTTGTTTTCTTAATAAAATAGAAAGAAATATACTTACCAATCAAAGGCACTTCTAATTATTCTTGAAATACAATATTTTTTCTAGTAAATCATTAATCCGATTTGATAATGTATTAATCTCTTTTGAGATTATACTCGCATTTGATTTTTGAATGGACGGATAAATAGGAGGATTGGATGGAATTGGCAAAGGAAGATGGGGTAGAGGGGACATGGGCAACTAGGGATGAAGCCATGCAAAGGCATTGAGAAGGCATTGTTACAATTCAAATATGTTTTATTGCTAAGGAAATGTGGATTTCTTCTAGTAAATCACTGATCCAATATGTCAATCTAGTAATCTCTTTTGAGATCAAACTGCCATTTGATATTTGAAGGGCCAGATAAATAGGTGGATTAGATGGGATTGGCAAAGGAAGATGGGATAGAAGAGGGATGAGCAAATTGGGGATGAAGCCATAGCAAAGGCTTTGCGATTTGTGAATTGAGATGGGTAGGCAAGGCTAGCATGAAGGGTATTTATACCCAAAAACATATACTGAAAATAAAAGTGTGGCATGCGACTAATGTTAACGTCGGAAACAAATCCTAGCATTTATGACAATTTTGGAAACAAAATAAAGGATATTTTATTACATTAAAATTAGCTCCCAAATTTAAAAAAAAAAAAGGCCTCCTCTGATTCCCATCATGCTAGGGATGAAGCCATAGCAAAGGCATTGAGAATTGAGTTTCAAAGGCATTGTTACAATTCAAATTTATGTTTTATTGCTATGAAAATGTGGATTCCTTCTAGTAAATCAAGGCCTCCTCTGATTCCCATCATGCTAGGGATGAAGCCATAGCAAAGGCATTGAGAATTGAGTTGAGAAGGCATTGTTACAATTCAAATTTATTTTTTCATAGCTATGAAATGTGGATTTCTTCTAGTAAATCACTGATCCAATTTGACAATCTAGTAATTTCTTTTGAGATCAAACTCATATTTGATTTTTGAAGGGACAGATAATTAGGAGGATTGGATGAGATTGGCAAAGGAAGATGATATAGAGCCATAGAGGAGAGATGAGTAAATTAGGGATAGCCATAGCAAAAGCATTGTGATTTGTGAATTGAGACGGCTAGGAGGCAGGGCTAGCATGAAGGGTATTTATACCCAAAAACATCGACAGAAAATAAAAGTGTGACATGCGACTAATATTAACTTTGGAAACAAATTCTAGGATTTATGAAAATTTTGGAAACAAAATAAAGGGTATTTTATTACATTACAATTAGCTACCAAATAAAAAAGGCCTCCTCAGATTCCCAATTTCCCATCATGCTAGACATGCCTTACTTGCCATTTTATGATCAAAGCAATTTGATTTCATGCCAAAAAGGACTATGAATATATTCCATCAATTTACTTTCATACCAAAACTAGAAATGCGTGTAGGTTAGTTTTCTCTGGAAGACTCAAAGTATGATTCTCACCTAACAATCTTATTCGAATTCTTGTAATTGGTATCATCTTTATGTAATGTCTTGTCTGTCAAAGACTCAAAGTATGATTCACACCTAACAATCTTATTCGAACTTGTAAATTGTAATTGGTAATTTATTTTGCCAATTTAGAGATATAATCATATAATAATCGTGTCAATGTATTTTTTTTTTTTTTTTGGAAAATAATCGTGTCAATTTGGATAATAAAAAAATATTTGCTGTCAAGAGTTTTGTAGCTCAACTAGTTTACACTTCCAAATATTTCTAATTGAGGCATTCAAAATCCAAATCTCCTAATGTTTAGATTTTATCATGACAATTCCAAAGCTCAATGCTTTTTGGGATCTTGGGTCACAACTAAGCTCAATGCATTTTGGGATCTTGAGTCACAAATTAGTAATTAAATAATATTTATTTAAATTTTAATAACTATCATTAGATTTCAATATTCTTCTAAAAAAAATCATTATATTTTAATAATTAATTTGTAAGGAAAATCATTAATTTTAAGAGAGAGAGAGAGAGAGTGTGTTTGTTCACCTTTCATGTGTTTGGTATATCATAAATTTACTCTTAAATTGCTGGAGTAAAACACATTTACAAAGTGCACATCATTTGAAAAGAGAATAATTTTCTAAAAATAATTTTTTTTTTTTGAGGACCTAAAAATAATTTTTGTTAATTAAAATTTTTGGGTATTAATTATTCCTATAATTTTATGCTACTAGACAAATAGACAATACATTTGATTGGCCAATGGGGGATATCAAAGTGATATAGAAAATTTTTACACTACAAAACATGTTTTTTATAGGGGGTCTTTTCATGTTAAGTCAACCCTAGATAGCATTCGTACTAATAATCTCAAGAATTTCTAAGACTCCACTATAAAGTTCCCAAATATTCAATCCCATTTAAATAAGTGGATTGGTTTTTGCCACATTATCAGTATTTAAACTAATATCATATATTACCATTTTGTATCTATTTAAATTATTGATACGCTTTTAAAATCATCTACTTATTTTGAAAACAAATAAATAGAATTTTAGGAACACCATATATGGTGGAATTAATTAAAAACTCTAAAAATATTTTAATTCATGGTCCTCACTCCTCATAGCCAATTGATTAGAAGTTAGTAGTTACTAATAAAATGTAGGGTAAAATATCATTTTCGTCCCTAAACTATCACAAAAGTTCGTTTTTCGTCCCTAAAGTTTCAAAAGTTCTATTTTTGTTCCTAAACTTTTCCAAACGTACTGATTTTCGTCCCTTCGTCTGTTTCCATTAACTTTTGTCTTACGTGGCCTAACAAAGTGTTGATGTTGTATCTGACTTGGATTAAAATTATTTGCCACGTCAGATACCACTCAGCACTCCGTCAGGCCACATAAGACAAAAGTTAATGGAAACAGACGGAAAGACGAAAATCAATACATTTGAAAAAGTTTAAGGACGAAAATAGAACTTTTGAAATTTTAGGGATGAAAAATGAACTTTTGTAATAGTTTAGGGACGAAAATGATATTTTACCCTAAAATGTATTAGACTTGTCAGAATTGGAATTAGACCTGTTAACTCACTCTCTCTAAATGGTGTTTTTAGCAAGATACCCCAAAACCCTCATCTCTTCCTACTATATTTCAGTAAGTTAACAAGTGATGTCAACGATATCACAAATTTTATTATATCAGATTGTATACTAAGGTGTAAACTTTTAAATATAAAACAAAAACATAGGTAAAAAACTTATTAATTAAATTGTGGATGTGGTAATATTGTACTTCTTTTTCCGCCAAACAAATCATATATAGTTTTATATTACCTATATCATCTTAGTGTTTTTTTAAAAAAATTATTATAAATTTATAAGAGTAAGATTTTCAATTAATATTTTTTTATTGGTAAAAAACTTTAATTTTAATATAAATTGGTTCAATGCCATTTGGTAACCCAAATTTTCCTTTTTTTTTGGTTGATATTTCCTGGTTCTTTCCTGTGGTGATGCTTCAACAGATCGGTGTTTGCTCTGATACCAAATATGATGCAGGACAACCAGAACAAAACTGAAACAAACAATAAAATAAAGAGAAATGACCTAGGAGTCAGAACCTAGCCCTTGCTTGGAGTCAGCACCAAGCGAGGAAACCACTAGGAGTTAGTACTTAGGGTAAACCTGGAGTCAGCACCAGACCAAAAAAAAACCAAATGACCATTTTTTTCATTCATCAAAATATCAACTATCTCCTCAAGGAGTACAATAGGTTGCTTATAAAGGATCGCTAAACCCTAGTTCTAATTGGTTAGGAAACCTTAATTGTCTTATTACAAAAATAACATTGCTTCCAAATTAATATACTAATACCCTAATAAATTACTAGGACCTAAAACATAAAAATACAATTGACTTGCAAACATAAATAATACTAAATAATAATCTTCACACATATACACATAGATTAGGTTAGAGTAAAATTTCTATCTTGTATTAAAAAAAAAAAAAAAAAAATCTTAATACTTAATAGTACTAATGTACTGGAAGGCGTATTGGGTACGCAAATATGCATTAATTTCATTCAAGCTGTATTGACGACTAATAGTGTAATGGAAGACGATAGTGTATTGCTAATACAACTACATAAACTTGTATTTTCATCAAATCAGCAAAACTTATTGTCCATTAGTCTCTAGACTCTACAGCCTCTAAAAGCATTTGGGCTATTTTAGGCAACACATTTAAAGATTTAGTAAGGATGCATTATATTTCATATTGAAGAGGATATGGTATATATGTGAACTCTCATGTAATTTCCTAGGTCATATACAACCAACCAAGTCCAACTTGGCCAAATCGTTTTCCCTAAAAAAAAAAATTTTGAGTAATTGACCAAATCGTTTACATCATTTTCTTGGAAAGTTCATAATCAAACAAAGTAAGAGGGAGACATGAAGCATAGTTGGGAATTGAATTAGTTCAAGAAAGAAAAAAAATAATGTGCTTAATTTCTAAAACCAAACATATGAATAATTTTTATTCTTTCAAGATGAAAAACTCTAGCATAGTTAATATTGAAAGCAGAAAAAAAAAAAAAAAAAAAAAAAAAATTATAACTAAATGATTTTGCTTGATTTTCTTCTTATTGAGAAATTAAATATATATAATTCATGTTTACATTATTGATACATGATACAAGCTACGTAGTGTAAAAAAAAATAAAAAATAAAAGTTAAAAAAAATGATATTATAAGTTAATGACCATATCATGCAGAATGATGCTTTTGTAATTTAGTACTATTTTTTTTTTTTTTAATTTTATAATTTTTTTTATAAAATCAAAATTGTTATAAATTAATCCCTATAAATTGATTTAAAATTAAAAATTTATATACTAGATTCTGAAATGGTCAAACAACATCAAATAACTATTCAAATTAGATATGGAAAGGTCAATTGGCACCAATTTGTGTTGTGGTGGGATTGAATGATATAAATATGTGAGAGAAGGTGATTTTTTTATGTGAAATAATTGGTGCTTATACCTAACTTGACAAAATTGGACTCAACCCAATAACCCGAAGGAAAAATACCCGACTCAAACCCGAAATTATTGATCTGTTACCAACCCCCCTTTTTTTTTTTGAGAAATAATTACAATATGCTGTTAACCCTGCAGCTCGAACCATTTCCCCCCTAGACCCCCAAACACTTTGTGCATAGGGAGGTGTCAATTCAGCTACAAGGCCTTTGGCGTTACCAACCTTTTTTAAAAACAAATTTTAATATTTTTTAAGGATGATGGGATATGAAGGACTAAATGTAAATGGGGTGAGAAAATTTATATGGTAGATAGCGATTCTCAAGTATGAAGATTTTCATTGCTGGATCTAATATTAAGGTTAAGTAGATTGAGATACAATTCATATTAAACATTTACTTATTTTTCTTTACCCAATATGTTATGTTCTATTTTTAAAGATTTTTTTAGTTATTTTTTTAGGTAAAATAATTTTTTTTTTATTTTACATGAAAAAAAATTAGTGTAACTAAAAAGACTGATATCTTGACATAGAGAAATTATAAGGTCCTTATGGTAGACAAGTGACGTGGTCTACCATTCCACTAAAAAACTCCCACTTGTTCAAAATTGCTGAGTTAAAAAAAAAAATTAAAACAGAAACTGATTACTGACTCAGCAATTTTAAACAAATGAGAGTCTTCTAATGGAATGGTGGACAAGTGACGTAGTCCACCAAAGGACTATATAATTTCTCCATGACATGGTCTAAAACATTTAGTTAGTTTGTTAGTTAGTTTATTTTTATTTTTATATATTTTTTGTTCATGGTGATGATATCATTACTAAACTTGAAATTGTGTAAATTTAAAAATTTATGTATTAAGTATTTAACTTTTATTTTTGACATTTAGCTTTTTTATTTGTATTTTTTTAATCCTTGTGAAAAATATGTGGCAATCCCGTAAAGTGATCGACTTGACTTACTTGCAACCCATTTATGAGGATGCCATTTTTGTCTAAAACTAACTTACCTGAAATAAAAAGACTCGATTTTGCCAAAAGTTGTGTAGCACTAGAAGCATTTTTTGGTGTTTCCAACGAAAATATTTACAATTCAAATAAATCTTTTATCTAGTCCCAACTATTTATTTATTTATTTATTTATTATAAAGTATTCCTCTTAAATCCAAATTATGAAAAATAAGAAAAAGCATTATTTGCATAATTAAAAAATAAATAAATAAAAGAGAAGAAAATAGCATTAGCATCCAAAACCATTTTATAACTTCTCCTTGAAGGTACTACCAAAAAAGAGAAAAAGTACAAAGGACAGAGCCTGAGCCTGACCCCCTGCCATGCTAATGAACCATCTCACGTTCCTAATTCCGTTACTTAAATAGACTCTCCGCTCCTCATCATCATCATCCCAATAATTAATATCCACAATCACTGCAACTCTAGCTCTAACTAAAAACTTCAAAACTAAAACCCCATTCTCTCTCTCTCTCTAAAAAACCATTTCCAATACAAGAAATCTAGGGTTTCTAGTTTCTACCAAACCATCACTCAGTCAGCCATGGCCATTGTCAGCAAAGGAAGAGGAAAAGCTTGTACATCTCTCTCTCTTTCTCTCTGCATTTTTTAGCTTCTTTTTTTGTATATATGCAATTTTCTTTTATTGATTTTTTTTTTTTTTTTTTGGTATGTGGTAAACTTGTTCACATGGAAGATGGTGAAGAAGAAGAAGAAGAAGAAGGTGAACTCGTGAGTCGCGAAGCCATTGACGAAGACGACGAAGACGAAGAAGGTAAGGTTTTCTTCGACATTTCTCAGTGCCTTCGTTTTCGATTTATAACGAAAATATCTTCTTCGGAGTTCTCGCTTTCCGTACCGTACTGTAAGGAACCTCCATTTTTTTCTCTCTCTAAACATTACTGCTTTGTTCTGGTCTTAATATAGCTCTTTTTTTTTTTTCAATGTTTATTAATTTCAAAGGAGCTAGGTCAATGTTTATATTAATTTATTACTTCGTTTAATAAATAAATAATATAAATCAATCAATCAATAATATATATATATTTAAAGTTCATCAAAAAAAAAATATATATATATTTAAAGCTTTGCAACTTGTCGTCTTCTTGTATTTTTAGTGGTTTCCGGCGACGGAGTTGTATTCGCCGGCGATTGTTTGGTACAGATTGCCGAGAGCTTGCGGAAGACTTTTATCTCGCGAGATATCTCGATATTTTTGCTTTTGAGCTCACGATATTTTAGATCTACTGCTTCGCGTCAATCTAGGACGCTATTTTGGTTTACGATTTCGTCTCGCGCCGAGATTTTGGCACTTGCATCTCTTGTATTTTCATTGTTTTCTCTGTGTCATTATTTTTTTCTTTTTGGGAAAATGTGTTAGTTTTCTTCAAACAATTTTATAGCCAATTTTGCTTTCAAAAAACGCCGAAAGTACTTTAGTTAGTTCTTAACAAATTGAAATATTGATTATAGTCACACACACAAAAAATAAATAAATAAATAAATTGTTCATTCTGCTTTTTTTGTATTATGGTTATTTATTTATTTACTATTATTGATAAAAAAAAATTGGGTTATTTATTACTGGATTGATTAGAGCTAGGTCAGGATGAGTATGAGAAGGATGGGTTTATAGTAGATGAAGTGGAGGAAGATCCCGAAGAAGAAGAAGTAGAAGAACGTGTTGAACAAGAAAAGCAAAAGAGGAAAAAGAGAAGGTCCATTATTACTCTCCTTATCTCCTGTTTATATATTGAGGACTCTGTGTAACTTTCAATCAACTGTTATTAAAGTGTTTTTTGCACTTCAGGAAATCCTGGAAGTTTGATTATGTTGATGAAGATGATTATGAGTTGCTTGAAGAGCACGGTATTCACCGACGGCGACCGAAATTCAAGCGGCTCAAAAAAGCTAGGAACGATTTTGACATACAGGAGGAGCACACAGAGCTTTCAGATGAAGAGGGTAATCATCTTTTTACTCGAACATTAAATTTATTAGGTTTTGATAAATTGTTGATTAACCCAAAAGTTTAAATTGATAGAAAAAATAAATAAATAAAGGGATGAATTTAATTGCTAACCATTATGGGACCGGGACCCAACATGGTTTGAACTCAAATCACCTGCTATGATACCATGATAAATTATTGATTGTTTCAAATATTTAAGGTGATAGTAAATGGTGAATTTAGTTACTTATCAATTATTCTAACTATTTCGTTATGCTTGTCTAATCATATTAAAATGTATCTGCTTTTTTGCTTGTACATTTTTAGAGATATCAAATAGGTATATTTTGATACTAAGCCAACTTTCTGGTTGTTGTAGTTACATGGATTGGCTTCCAGAGCCTTATAAATATGTGTGTTGGCGGGGGTGGGGAATTTAGTTATTATTGACAATTGCATGCTGAATTTCCTACTTATGTAGCAAGTTCTAATGTCATAGGACCGCAACTTGAGGATTTTGCTGAAGAGGATGCGGATGTGCTTGAAGAGAATGAGATGGCGGATTTTATTGTTAGTGATGAAGATGATGGAATTGTTATTGGTGGAGCTTCAATCAGGTTTGTTATATCTGTCATGATTTCCTATAGAATAGTTGTTTTTTTTCCTTTTTTAAAATTCTTCTTGATTATGAACTCTCTTCCCAGACCAAGGAAGTCAAGGAAGAAGAAGTTAGGGGAGATTGCTGGTGTTTCAACTGCTGCAATGGGGGAAGCACGTGACATATTTGGTGATGTTGATGAACTTTTGAGACTCCGCAAAAAAAGTCTAGCTGAGAGTGCCAGATCTCGTGACTCTGCTGAGTTGCAGGGAAAGAGACTTGAAGATGAATTTGACCCCATTATTCTCAAAGAGAAGTATCTGACAGAGAAGGACGATAGAATTCGCAAGATTGATGTGCCAGAGAGGATACAGGTTTTTTTGTTTGTTTTAATTATGGTTAATTGCATTGGATTGGAAAAAATAATGCCTCGGTGTAATGATTTGGACTGAACTTGCCAACTATCATTCTTTGTAGATATCTGAGGAAAAAACTAAGCCATGTCTTGATGAAGAAAGTATAGAAGAAGAAAGTTCTTGGATACTAGGTCAACTTCCAACAAATATGATACCATTCTGGTTCTTGAAGAGAGTTACAGAGGAAACTAATAAAGGGACTAGCGAAGAATCTAATGCCTTAAGATATTTTAAGGCAGATATCATTAGGTTCTTAAAGTTGCATCATGTGGAGAAGTATGATGTAAGCCTTTTAACATTTTTCAAATTTTTCTCTCTAATTATTAAAAGTACACCATTGTATTTGACTTGATTTTTTATCCCCCAGATTCCTTTTATTGCTATGTATCGGAAGGAGCAGTGCCTAAGTATATTGAAAGATCCAGAGGAAGGTGAAATGGAAAACGATGAAGGGGAAGAGATAGAGGGAGTGCCAAAAATGAAGTGGCATAAGGTATTGTGTTTTCTCTTTCCCTGGATCCAATGTGGAGATTGAAAACATAGGCTTTGTGTTGCATAGATGAAGTAATCCTTTTGTACGCAGGTACTATGGGCCATCAAGGACTTGGACACAAATTGGTTACTTCTGCAGAGGCGGAAGCGTGCTCTCTATTCTAACTACAACCTGCGTTATGAAGAAGAAGTTCACAAAATCTATGATGAAGCAAGGCTTAATCTGAATAAGAAAATCTTCAAATCAATTCTGAAATCTATATGGAGTGCTGAATCAGAGAGAGAAGTTGATGATGTTGACATGAAGTTTAATTTGCATTTCCCACCAGATGAAGTTGAAGGGGAGTTCAAGAGACCTAAGAGGAAATCACTATATAGCATGTGCTCTAAGGCTGGCCTATGGGAGGTTGCAAGTAAATTTGGTTGGAATTCTGAGCAGTTTGGGTTGCAAATCACCCTGAAAGAAGTGGTATATATATTTTTTCTTTGATAAGTAATAGATTTTATTGCAATGAAACTACCTCATGAATGTTACATAGCACAATATTGCCCAAAGAATTGCCATCAAAGAATTATTAGCAAAAAGAAATTGAATTAGCAAATTCTGTTAGGGTGCCACTGCCATTGAGACCCATGACAGTGGACCATCCACAGAGTAAGCTAAGAAAAGAAAGCTTTAATGGCATTTCTGACACTTCCACATCTTCAAAAGAACATGGTATATTAAGTTATTAACTATTATGCTCCTTTAATTTTTTTTTTTTTTTTTTTTTTTTAAATTCTCCCCTGGATAAAAGAGTGAGTTCAGCTCTTGTAATTGTAGATGACAGAAGCATTGGAGGATTTAAAGGAAACTCCGGAAGAGATAGCTTTGAACTATAAGTGTGCAATGTTTAAAACTCCAGAAGATGTTCTTAAAGGTGCTAGGCACATGGTATGCTTTTCATGTTTATATTTGGTCCAGCTCCATTTTAAAGGTTTCTTTATTTACTGATATTTTGCTGACCTTAGGCTGCAGTGGAGATCAGCTTTGAGCCATGTTTAAGGAAATATGTCCGTAGCTTTTTTATGGATAATGCCGCTGTCTCAACAAGCCCCACCTCTGTAGGAACTAAGTTGATAGACTCTTCCCATCAGCTAGCAAGGGTCAAATGGCTACATGAGAAGCCACTGTCAAAATTTGAGGATGCCCAATGGCTCCTTATTCAGAAGGCTGAAGAAGAGAAACTTCTTCAAGTTTCTATCACATTACCAAAAACTCACCTAGATAAGTTGACTAGGCAGTGCAATGATTATTATCTCAGTGATGGTGTTAGCAAATCTGCACGACTCTGGAATGAACAGCGCAAGTTAATACTACAGGATGCCTTTTCAAAATTTCTTCTCCCTTCATTGGAGAAGGAAGCTCGGGTGCTTTTGACAGCCCAGGCAAAGAAATGTTTGCTTATGGAGTGTGGAAAGCAATTGTGGAACAGGGCTTCTGTTGCACCATATCAGCGAAAGGAACATGATGTTGGGCTAGATGAGGAAACTGCACCAAGGATAATGGCTTGTTGTTGGGGTCCTGGAAATCCTGCAACCACATTTGTGATGTTGAATTCATCAGGAGAGTTGCTGGATTGGATGTATGCTGGGTCCCTTAGCCGACAGTCAAAGAATGTTGATGACTTGCAGTGCAAGAAAGATCAAGCACAACGTCTTCTCAAGTTCATGACAGATCATCAACCTCATGTCATTGTTCTTGGGGCTGCAAATTTGTTTTGTAAGCGATTGAAGGATGAGATATATGAGGTTTAAATCTGGAAACCCAATTTAGTTGTGCTAGTATTTCTAACAAATTCAAAATGGTGCTTGAATGCTATGAGAGCCATAATGGAACATTTTCTTCTGGTATAGGGTGTGATGACTTTGCTATTTTTATCCTTTTCAGCTGTATTCTCAGAAAAATTATGACAATAGAAGAAAATTGCCTGACATTTTTGTTTCCTCATATTGTTTATGATCTTTTCATTTTATATAGGTTTTCAAAAATTTCCCTACTTTCTTGAGTGCCTGTGATATCACATATTTATGGCAGTGGACTGGTTCTCTTTGACCAGCTGCTGCATTGTTTATTTTCTTTATCCTATTTCTGTTCCTATTATGCTTTCATTACTTAATAAAATGTAGCACCCCCTGCCCCTTTTTTGTGTTGGGGGTGGTGGAGGGCAGGGGGCAGTGCTTTGTGGTTGCTTTCTCTATACTATGTAAATTGTTTGTTGGTTCTGAGTCTTCTGACCATAAATTCAGGAGATAATGCATCAGAAATCACTTAATCGTGCTTGGACTTGAATTTTATGCAATGATTCAGCAATCAGTTTTATATCTTTGTAATCTTGAAACTTTTATTCTTGTAATATATGCAAATGTTGTTACCTTTCTGGTTGTCATTGCCTAACTCTATATTGTGTCAGGAAGTTGAGCTGTAGGAATTTATATGTTTTTCTTGATTTTTTTCAACTACCTTTAAATTATGTTTTCTCATGTTTGCATTTTGGTTTCCCAATCAGATCATATATAACATGGTGGAGGAATATCCTAGAAATGTTAGTCAAGAAATGGCTGAAATTAGCATTGTTTATGGGGATGAATCACTGCCTCGTCTGTACGAACACTCACGGATTTCTTCAGAACAGTTACCTAGACAACCAGGTGAATTCAGCTTTTTATTTTTATTTTTATTTGATCTTCTTGTTGTCTAATTACACTCTTACAATTGCTTATTGCTGCTTTTAGGGATTGTCAAGAGAGCTGTGGCTCTTGGTCGCTTCCTTCAAAACCCATTGGCCATGATTGCGACATTATGTGGGCCTGGGAGAGAGATATTATCATGGAATCTTGGCTCCTTAGAGCATTTTCTCACTCCTGATGAGAAGTTTGAAATGGTTGAACAGGTGATGGTGGATGTCACCAACCAAGTGGGTGTCGACATAAATTTGGCTGCAAGCCATAACTGGCTTTTTGCTCCTTTACAATTTGTTTCTGGGCTTGGACCCAGGAAGGCTGGTTCTTTACAGAGGGCATTAATTCGAGCTGGAGTAGTTACCTCTCGAATGTACTTGATTGCTCATGGACTTGGTACAAAAAAGGTGTTTGCAAATGCAATTGGTTTCTTACGTGTAAGGTGCAGTGGGTTGGCTGCTTCTAGTAGTGATTTTGATCTTTTGGATGATACTAGAATTCATCCAGAGTCATATCCTCTTGCCGAGGCTTTGGCTGGTGAAGTTCACACAAAATATGCTGAAACTGCAGATTATGATGAGACACCTATAGAATATGTTAAGAACAATCCACAACTGCTAGAAAATTTCATAGTTCATAACTATGCGGAGGATAACAACAAAGATAAACAAGAGACTCTTTATGACATTAAAATGGAGTTGCTTCATGGATTTTGTGAGTGGCGTAGTCCTTTTAAAGAATTAAGTCAGGATGAGGAGTTCTATATTTTGTCTGGGGAAAATAGGGATTCACTTGTTGAAGGAAAGATAGTTCAAGTAACAGTTTGGCATGTAAAAACTGATCGAGCAATATGTGTTGTTGACTCTGGCTTGACAGGAATACTGTACAAAAATGAATTTGCAGATCAACTGGATGATGTTGATTTAACAGACAAATTACAAGCAGGTCATGTGCTTGCCTGCAAGATTAAACAGATTCAGAAGAATAGATACCAGCTGATAATAACTTGCAAAGAAAGTGAGTTGAACAATAGTCAATGTCAAAACTCATGTGATGTTGATCCCTATTACCGTGAACACCAGATGCATGCCTTAAGTCAGCTGGAGAAGTCCTGTAGAGCGGTGGTAGCAAAAAAGAATTTTATACCAAGGATGATAGTTCACCCCCATTTTCGGAATATGACTGCTGATGAAGCAAAGGAGGTATGTATTTGATATCTATTTACTATGTATATATATTCCTAAGTGTGGTGATTTATATTGTCTGTGGTTAAGAATTCTCTCTCTCTCCCCCTGCCCCCCCTGCTTTGTTGTGTAGTTCCTTTCAGACAAGGATGTTGGAGCAAGTGTTATTTGTCCAAGCTCAAAAGGTCCATCTTGTCTGATTTTAACTCTGAAAATTTATGATGGAGTTTATACTCAGAAAGAAATAGTTGAAGATAGGAAGGATCAGAAGGCTAGTTTGCTTACCCTTGGAACAACACTGAGAATTGATAAGGACAGTTTTGAAGATTTGGATGAGGTGAGTGCTTTTCTTAGAAATCTTAGAAAATTGTATTTTTCTTTCCATTCATCCACCTCACTGCTTCCATATTTGTTCTTCCCTTTTTCATCTTTTTGAAAAAGGGTTCTTAAATTCTCAGGCTTCTCATTTTGCCTTAAATTTGCTCTAATAAGGTGTAGTCTGTACGATATGCACATGTTATTTGTCAATTTTCTTGATTTTTTTGGCTAATTCTGTGTGGAAATCCTTTAGAGAAACGAAATTATTTTATAAAATTCACCAATGTATTTGTAGTTTGAGTTTGAACCATTGATTATATGGATAGAGAATCTTGATGGTAATTTATAACAAGCACACACGTGCACACATATGCGCTGGAGATCGTTCGATGCATATTAACCTATGACTTGGATCATATAGCTTACTACTTTTAGTTGTAAAATTATAAAGTAGCAATGAATTGGAGTCATGCTTAAAGTGCTATGGTTACTCGTATGATCCTCAAAATTTGTGCAAACCCTAGACTTCTTTCAAGGTATTTGCTGATGGGTTTGATAATTTAAATCTATATTTTTAAAAATATTGGTTATGTTTTTTTGGGCCTCCTGACCATTTAAATACATGCATTGACTCTCTCTCTCTCTCTCTCTCTCTCTCTCTCTCTCTCTCTCTCTAATAATTCCTGCTATTTTTATAGGTCATGGATCGATATGTTGACCCTTTGGTATCTCACTTGAAGGCTATCCTTTGTTATCGTAAATTCAGGAAAGGCTCAAAAACTGAAATTGATGACCTCTTGAAGGTTGAGAAATCAGAAAACCCAATGAGGATAGTTTATTGCTTTGGTGTTTGTTATATCCATCCTGGTGCTTTTATTTTGTCTTTTATAAGAAATACAAATCCACATCATGAATATGTAGTGCTGCACCACAAGGGATATATATTTCGGAAACATACATTTCATAACATCGACCGGCTTGTGGCATATTTCCAGAAACACATTAATGATTTGCCTCCACAGTCTACTCATTCAGCTTCTGCCATCGTACCAATGGTCGGCACTGCTTATAGGAGTTGTTTAGGTGGGGTGTCCATGGGTGGCAGTAGGGAAAAGAATGAGATCAACAAGAGAGGACAGTCATGTCCAGAAAGAGATACCTTGTCAGCTCCTGGTTCTCAAGGTAAAGTTTTGATTTAATTAGTAATTGTTTTAATTAATTTATAGGTATATGTAGTCTTAGTTTTATAGCATGGAATCTTAGTTTTCGCATCATTGGTATGCTTAAAAGGGAAGAAGATCCTAAAGATAAATTTGTCTATTTTCATTGAGTTATTGCAGTACTTGAGAGTTAATTTTGAAGTTTGAATATGGCTTACTGCATAGAAAGTATTAGTGAATGTGGTAAGCATCTACTTTGGAGTGGACACCTTTTTAACCCTTAACTTTCTATCCCCACACTTGCAGAATCATTGAACAATTAGCACAGAAATGCACAAATGTAGGTTGCATCACATGCTTAAATTTTGCCTTCAAGGATGTGATGTTTCACTCTTTAGGTTTTTATGTGCCATGCTTGTAATTCCCATTCTGAATTTGGTGTGATGAATTCAGGCTTGTGTGTCTGGTCAGTAACTCATAGTATGCAATCTTTGACAACAAGAAAGCAAGATAGAAGAATTAATTTAAGTTTTGCAAGTACAATGTCATGGCATGGAAATCCTCATACATTGTATCACATGCTTAGTTTATATGTTTAAGGACTTGATGGTTCGGTGTTTTGGTTTTTACGTGTCATGCTTACACTTCTAATGCATATTTAAGACTATTCGAGTAGTTTTGGTATATTTTGGGTGTGTATTTATAGGATTAAGTCAAATAAAAGGCTATGAAATTTTGGTTGTCTTCTGTTAATTTGTAAGTGATATTTTGTATAAGGTATTCATTTTATTAGATGGTTTCCTCTATACCTGTCTGGATCATATACAGATACACTGATAGACCTATTCTCTAGTGTGTCATATAGGAATGTAATGCATTATACTTATGCTGCCATTGTTTGATATTTTTTTGAACAGGAAAAAATGATTCGATGAGTGGTGGCAGTCAAGATAGGCATCCAAGTGGCTTGACTACTAAGCCACATGTTGAACAAAGCCATTGCAATTATAATAGCAGGAGGGAGGGCAACACTAATGGAGGGAAGGGTTCTGGATATGGTAGTACTTTTCAATGGGGCTCAGATTGTACAAATGGGAGTGGGATAGAAAATGGGTGGAAAAATTTTCCTGGTGCTAAAATCCAGAATTCCCCTGGTAGAGAAGCTTTCCCTGGTGGGTGGAGCGACAATCAGATTAGTAGTACCAGTAATGGGAATTGGAGTGGTGGAGATGAGAATGTTACAAAATGTGGTTGGGGGGTTAAGAACATTGTTGGCAGGGAAGGTGAGAGTGCTACTGCTAATGATGCTTGGGGTGGTGGTAAAAGTAGCAATAACGGTGTTAAAGATGGCAAACAGAATGGCAACTGCTTAAATAAGAACAATGATACCTCGGGAGGTCATGACTGGGTAAGTGGGCAAAGGGGAAGTGGCATTGATAGTGGTGGCAATTGGGGCATAGTAAGTAATGACAATTGGGGTAGAGCTGGTGGTAATGCTAATGACAAAGAGAGTTGCGGTTGGGGGGAATGGGGGGGTAGCAGAAGTGGTGGTAGTGGTACTAAAGATGTTGGACCAAGGAATGAAGATTGGGGTGATAAGAGCCATGGTGGCCGGCTCAATATTGACTTGGGTAGTAAGGAAGGTGGAAGAGGCACTATTACTAGTGGTAATGGGTCCAGAGTAAGTAACAGTTGGGTTGATGGTAGAGATGGGGCTGCTACCAGTTTGAGCAGTTGGGCAGCCGGTGGTAATAATGATGTCAAAAAGAGTGATGATTGGGGGGCATGGGGAGATAGAAAAAGTGGTAATAGTGGTGCTAACAAGGGTAAAGGGAATGACAATTGGGGCAATAAGAAAAATACTGGCTGGGATGGTTGTGCTGGAAGTAGTAAGGAAAGTGGGAGTGACACTGTTACTAGTAGTGGTAATGGATGCAAAGTAAATAACAGTTGGGTTGATGGTAGAGATGGGGCTGCTACTGGTTTGAGAAGTTGGGCAGCCGGTGGTAATAATGATGGCAAAAAGAGTGATTATGTTGGGGCATGGGGAGAAAGCAAAAGTGGTAATAGTGGTGCTAACAAGGGTAAAGGAAACGACAATTAGCAATAAGAAAATACTGGCTGATGGTTTTTCTGTGCTGGAGGTAGTAAGGAAAGTGGTTACCACTTGTTAATAGTGGTAATGGATGCAAAGTAAGTAATAGTTGGTTGATTTAGAGATAGGGGTTGCTACTGGTTTGAGCAGCTAAGAAATGGTGGTAATAAATGATCAAAAGAGTTATATCAAAAATGTATTAGAAAAGTGGTAATAGTGGTGCTAACAAGGGTAAAGGCACGACAGTTGGGGCAATAAGAAAATACTGGCTGGGTTTACAGTTGGAGGTAGTAAGGAAAAGTGAGTGACACTGTTACTAGTAGTGGTACGATGCAAAGTAAATAACAGTTGGGTTGATGGTAGAGATGGGGCTGCTACTGGTTTGAGAAGCGTTGCTTCAGGCAATAATGATGGCAAAAAGAGTGATTATGTTGGGGCATGGGGAGAAAGCAAAAGTGGTAATAGTGGTGCTAACAAGGGTAAAAGAAATGACAATTGGGGCAATAAGAAAAATACTGGCTGGGATGGCTGTGCTGGAGGTAGCAAGGTAAGTGGGAAAGACACTGTTACTAGTGGTAATGTGTGGACAGAAAGGAACAGTAGGGTTGATAGTAGAGATGGGACCGCTACCAGTTTGAGAAGTTGGGCATACGGCAGTAATAATGATGGCAAAAAGAGTGATAATTGGGGGTCATGGGAAGATAGGAAAAGTGGTAATAGTGGTGTTAAAAAGGGTCAAGGGAATGACAATTGGGGCAATAAGAAAACTAATGGCTGGGAGGGCTGTGATAGGGGTAGTAGGCAATGTGGTAGTGATGTTGGTACTGTTAACAATAGGGGTGGGGTAAGTAATGCCGGTTGGGGGGACTGTAAAGGAGCTACTTCTACAAATGTTGGTTGGGGAGCTAGTGGTGAAAATGTTGGCAAAAAGGGTCTAGGGAATGAAAATTGGGGCAATAAGAAAACAACTGGCTGGGAGGGCTGTAGTAGGCAAAGTGGTAGTGATGCTGGTACTGGTAACAATGCGGTTGGGGTAAGTAATGCCAGTTGGGGCTGCAAAGGAGGTACTTCTACAAATGTTGGTTGGGGAGCTGGTGGTGAAAATGTTGGCAAAAAGGGTCAAGGAAATGACAATTGGAGTAATAAGAAAACTACTGGCTGGGATGGCTGTGATAGGGGTAGTAGACAAAGTGGTAGTGATGCTGGTACTGTTAACATTGGGGGTGGGGTAAGTAATGCTGGCTGGGGGGACTGCAAAGGAGGTGCTGCTACAAATGGTGGTTGGGGAGCTGTTGGTGAAAATGCTGGCAAAAAGAGTGGTGGTACGGGGGAGTGGGGAAATAAGAACAATGCTGGTAGAGGGGGTGGAAGGGCTTGGCATTCAGCTGCTGAACCTGGTTCAGAGGCTAAAAATGCTAGTTGGGGTGAAAGGAGTGGCAATCGGGGCAATAAGAACAACACCCGCTGGGATGGGAGTGACAGTGGTAGTAGGCCAAGTGGTGGTGGCGCTCGTGATAATGGGGGTGGAGTAAGTAGCGGTGGCTGGGGGAATTCCAAAGGAGGTGCTGCTGCAAGTGGTGGTTGGGGAGCTAGTGGTGCAATATATGGCCCAAAGAGTGGTGGTTGGGGCGAATGGGGAAAGAAGAAGAGCAATGCTGAAACTGATTCAAAGGCTAAAAATGCTGGATGGGGTGCTAATTCTGGATGGAAGTAAATAGTTTTGGGGTGGTGAAATCATGTGTACAGAGAGTTAACAGTACTGAGATCCTCTTTAATTGTTTTTGCCGTTTTCTTGGATAGTGAGTAGTGAGTGATAGTTTGATGTCTTTTACGAAGAAACCTTATATTACTAATGCTTTAATGGATATATCTCAGTGCTTATATTATTACCCTCGTGACCAAATATTATTTGTTGGTTTGTTTAATTTTTGTTTTCCATTTTCAAAATTGTAATATCTGTTTGTCTTAGCTGTATAATTCCAGGTTCAATTAGAAATTCTATTGACGGAGTGCATTCGTATTGCATGTCATATTGAACATTTAAGATTAACATCATTCGTATAGAAATAGTAGAAAGAATATTTGATGAATCATGAATGCAAAGACAGAACTTTTGATTTTAGTTGAAAATGTAATTATTGAAGGAACAATCTAAACTTTCGAGTCAGCTAATGATGGTTATTTCATTCATTGAAGTCTTTCATAGCCATTTGTTGCTAAACCCCTCCAGTCATCCTTGGATTAGATCCTCCCTCCATTTCTTTTTCATCCCTACACAGTGGCTCTCTTCTCTCTTTAAAAACATGACTACTGTGACAACAAAGTGTTGGATTTAAATTTTTATTTCTTAGAAAAGATAACATATGGAACCAACGGACTGTGGTTTCATAAGAGACTCTTGTAACTTACTCCAATCCACCTCTAAAACTTGTATCTATTTTGCTAATCTGACTCAAATGTATCGATTTTGCTTTCTGACTGCTCACATGTAACGACTTCCCTATCTATTAGGGACCTATCAATTTAATATCTATCCTTGTTGTTAGTTGTTACCCAAAAAACATATACTAAGACATATATGTGCAGCATTAAACTATACAAAGGAAAAGAAAATGACTCAATGCACTAATGTATCTTATCAAAACTTAATTTAGCAAATGAGTCCCATAAAAAAATAGAAATAAATAAATAAATAAAATTTAGCAAATGAGTATGTTTTTACTTTTCAGTTACTTTTTAAGTAATTGATTGATCATCTCTACCAACTAAACCAAATTAATTAAGAAATTTTGTGTAATATATTAAAGAGATAATATATGGTATAAGAAAGTTTACTTTAAAGAGTTTGAAGTTTGAAGTTTTTTTTTTTTTTTTTTTTTTTTTTTTGATGAAAGAAGTTAGAACTTATGTGTAGAGAAACAATGTAGATTGACTTATTGAGGTTTTATAATTGTTGATGTGACATGTCATGATTAGTACATAATAAAAACTCTCTAACTAATCAAATAGAATGAAAGGAATAAATGAGGCATATTATAATTAGTACATAATAAAAATATGGTCATTAATAAAGCCATGTAATATAAAAATAAAATTTATTTCCCTAACTAATTAAAAAAGGAAAGGAATAGATAAAGATATCTCATGTTAAATTTTTTTTTTTTTATGAGAAAGAAGTATTTATTAAAGAAAAAAGAAAAAGAGAAGTTACAAAGAAACAGAACTGTTTGCCTAAACCTTGATAATAAACTCTAAACAATAGGGACAACATCCTATATCAAAAGAACCAAATATATTATGATTGGAAGAGCAAATTTGACCAAGATATGGGCAAATGAGTAAGTTTTTACTTTTCTATTACTTTTTAAGTAGTTGATTTTTCATATATACCACTAAACCAGATTAATTAAGAAATCATATAATATATCAAAGAGGTAATATATGGTACAAGATAGTTTACTTTAGAGTGTGGAATAGAAACTGTGTCACTGTTAACGAATCCATGTAATATAAAAATAAAAATAATTTTTTTTTTCCTAACTAATTAAAAGGAAAGAAAGGAATAGATAAAGAGATCATAGGGGTAGCCTTAAATTGTGCCAATGACATTAATATAAATAAGTTGGTAGAGGAATATTGGCCATAAAATTGAAGGGTAATAAAGTAGGAGAACAGCAGCAATACAATGTCCTTGTCCAGTTTACCAAAAACGTATACTGATAGTGATACGCTCTGCCAGGTGGCCTGCCCCATATGCTCTCCTAGCTTGTACCATATAGTATTAGACATTAGTACCCCCAACAAAACACTTCCAACCAAATGACATTTATGCCCCCCTCCTTCCTCACAAGATTTTAAGAAACAAGAATTTTTTTATGTCAAGCTTAGCTCATATTTTTTTCTAGCAAACTCAATGTTGTTCACGAGCTACTTGATTAACATATTTAGTTTTTTTTATATATTATAAAACCATGTTTAAAATGTTTTACCTATTCATAATTCTATAAATTTTTATTACAAATAGATTTTTTATATCATCAATAAGTTTCAAATAATAATTTAATATTATATGAACCTATTGAAAAAAAAAAAAATTTTGAGAGAAAGTTTCAACTTATGGCGTCCGCTCCTGATAATAGATCTTTATCATCAGACTAAGACATCAATCAGTTTTTGGTATATGCGAGAAGTGAACCCCAGATCTCTTATACAACCATCAGAGACTTTATCAGTTAGGAACCTACTATTGAAAACCTTATACAATATAATTTCAAGTCTATATAAATATATTTTTAGACAAATATGCATATAAATATGAGTAAAATTTAGGTACAATACTTAAGTGACGTTCTTTAAATTCATCTTAGAATTCATAGGATGGAAGTGTATTTTTAGTTAAGTATATGGATGAATTTTAAGAGTATAACTTAAAGAACAATACATAAATTACTATACCTAAATTTTGTCATAAAATATAATATTATACTATATAGTTAAATTAAATTTTCATGTTCACGAGTTTATTCACAAACATATTACTATATTCGAGCTGGTCTCGTTTAATAATCGAGCCTAAAATTAAGGCTTATTTTCTAAATTAACAAACATAAATAAGGTTTTTTCGGAAGCAAGCTCAAGATTCACCAACTCAATCTCCATTCTTATTCCACGTGGCATGATCACAAAGAGAAGGGGTGTTTTGGTAAATTAGTAGTATGGAGCACACGCAAATGGCATAACAACAGAAAAAGCCTGAAGGTCTGGTACTCTCTCTATCCATTTCTGTTGTATTTCGTCTCTCTCTCTCTCTCTCTAAAACTTGACTCCACTCTATCATCAACACTGCTATTCAATCTCTCTCTCTCTCTAAAACCATTGGGTTAGGGTTTCTGAGAATCGCCTACAACATACAATATGGCGAGGAAGAGAAGGTCCCGCATTGTCGACGATGATGATGAAGGTCCCTAAAAATCCATACTCTCTCTCTCTCTTTTCACATACACACATTATATGCGAAAACCAATTCATATTCTCTATGCGTTTTTTTTTTTTTTTTTTTTGGTTTCACAGACGAAAACGAACCAGCTGTAGCTTCCAACAACGAAGACGAAGACGACGATGGTATATAAACAAAACTAACATATATAGTTTTATCTCAGCTTTTTAGGGTTTATTCTTTCCTATATATATACGTTTCTTTTTGAAAAGTTGATGTAGCTCTAACCGTACGGACTCTTCGTTATCTCTGTCACTGTGTGTGTTCGTTTTGGTTTTTTGGTTTTAGCTTTTGTTCTATTTAATAATCAATAAGTGCTTTTCATAAATGTTTTTTTAATTTTAAAAAAAAAATATTTTTGTCCGTACGATCGGCGAGTGTTCGCCGGCGAAATGATCATTTCCGGCTTGCGATATATATAGACATGTTTATCATCATCTCGTATCACTGCATTTAATATTATATCGCGATATTTTCATCTGACGTGATAATGCGATATTTTGAATGTTGCTAGTTCTCTTTTATTGTTTTATATAGTTTTTCTTTCTTCTCGCTCTGTTGGGTTTGTAAATTTGTAATCTTTTTTTGCCTTCAAATTTCTATGAACGTGAACGTTTTATAATTTATTGTGTCCCTGCTTTTTTTCTTCTTTTTTTTCCCCAAAAATGTATTTTATTTATTTATTTATTTTTGCTTTTCCACTCCTATTTTCTTTGATTGTCAAAGTTACACTCAATTTGAGTTCAGTGTCCAAGCATTGGGTCAAGTAAGAGTCCGGTTAACGAGTGCTAATGTCTATTAGTTAAAGTTGAGTGTTTTATTGCAATTAATCAGTTTTTTTAGGGAGTCACACAATTTTGAGCTAAAGGGTTATTTATTTATTTGCTTTTGTTACTTTTCAACGCAGTGAGACCCACTTAATTGCTTTTAAAGAGTAACATATCTCTTTAAGCAATATGTGGTCTCAGTTTCTGTGCCCTCAACTTTATAATTTGTTTTATGCTTTCATTGTAAGTAATGATTACCACACACAAGTTATTTGCACACTCATCGTACGCACATGCTGCACGATGTGGGTTTAAATCGTGCTTTGAGAGAGTATGTAACAAGATTTAGCCTTTTGCCATATGCTATTATTGTTTCTAGTATTGTTATGGTAATGATGATGTTAGTGACTTAATGTGAGTTGGGTGTTGCTGGTATAGCTGTTGTATTTGTTTGCTATAATCTAATTGTTGTTGATAATAATTGAATTTGGGTTGATGGGTTTGATTAGAAGAAGATTTGGATGAGTTTGAGGATGATGGGTTTTTAGTAGATGATAATGATGATGATGATGATGAAGAAGAAGAATCGGAGGAAGAACAACAAAGCTATAAAGGCATACAAAAGAAAAAGAGGAAAAGGAAAAGGTTAGGATAATATTTTTCCCCCCCACTCTGCAATGTGATTTGAAGTATGAGGTTTACTTTCATATTATAAAGTATTTTGCTTTGAAATTCTTCAGAAAATCGTTGAGGAGTCTTATGCTTGATGAGGACGATCTTGAGTTGATTCGAGAGAATGAAAACTTGGGCATTACACAATCAGAGAAGGTGAATTTTTGTGCCTTCATCTTTTTTTTATCCTTTTATCCTTGTTGACATGGTATATACATATTTTGTTGATCATGTTTTGTTTCACTGATAGGGAGGTGCGAAGTTTAAGCGGCTCAAAAAGGCTGGGGTTGACACTGAACTGGAAGGGCCCTCTGGCATTTCAGATGACGATGGTAATTGTTTCTCTGTAGTTATAACTTCTTCAATTTAGTTCAATGTTCTAAAAAGATGTCCATTACTTTTTTTTTGTAAGTAAAAAAGATGTCCATTACCTGGCTTGAGGACTGCCTGAGTGGGGACCAATTTGCTTGAAAACACTTGGTGCTTATTAGACATTTGCAATATACGTTTCTTTTGGTTAAAAGTTATCCATAACATTGTTAATGATTCAAAATTGTGCTTTAAAAATCTAACATTAGAATGTCTATCATAAAATTAAAAAAAAATTAAAAAATTTAAAATGGTGTTTTCAGGACCACTATTTAGTGATGTTGCTGAAGAAGATGAATACGTGCCTGATGATGAAGAGGATGAAATGGCAAATTTTATAGTGGATCATGGAAAATTTTATGGGAAGGGAGCCCCCATAAGGTATTATGCCAGCATGAGCCCCTTGAATTTACTCTTGTAATTCTTATTTTGATTCACCTGCTTACTTTGTTATTTATAAATGATTAATTGTTAATTACATATTTCAAAAAAAAAAATTTGTTTTGTTATTCATTTTTTTTTCTTTTCTTTTTTGCAAGTTCTACTTACAAATCTCTTTCTGGCCAAAGAAATCTGAATGAAAAGAAGTCAAGGCATGCATCAAAAGCTTCATCTGCAATAGGGGAAGCTAGTTACACTTTTGGCAATGCTGATGAAGTACTGAATCTTCATGAGCAAGTTCTAGCTGAGAGTGCCAGACCTGATGATTCTAATGATTTTGCACCTTTCATCCTCAAAGACAAGTACATGACAGAGAAGGATGCTAGTATAAAGGAGATTGACGTGCCCGAGAGGATGCAGGTCTATTGTCTTTGATAATGGTAGTTAATTGCCAAAATGTCATCTTATTCTTACTCTAGAATTAATTCTTCCTACGTTTCAACTCTTAGATATTTGGGGAAGTCATTGGGCCTGCTCCAGTTGACGAAATGAGCATTATAGAGGAGAGTTCTTGGATACTTGGTCAACTTGGGACGTATATGTATCCATTGTTCTGCAAGATGCCGGAACAAGCTGAAGGATTTGATCTATGTAAAAGAATTCGTAAGGAAGACATTATGAGCTTTTTGAAATTGCATCATGTGGAGAAGTGTGATGTAAGTTTCAGTAGCTTTAAAGTGATATCCCATTTTAAACTCTGAATTGCACCTTTTAATTAGCAATTTTTGTTTTTTCCAAGATTCCATTTATTGCTATGTATCGGAAGGAGCAGTGCCTGAGTCTCTTGAAAGACCCAGAGCAAGATGAAGAAAGCAGAGATAAGGTTGATGCCGAGAGAACGCCTAAATTGAAGTGGCACAAGGTACTCTTTATTTTAAATTTTTTCTTCTTTTAATTATAACCTTAGTAAAATTGAGGGGCTATACAAATTACATGTTGCCACCTTATTCATGTAGCATGAGTCATTGTAGAAGAGGAAGAAAAGAAAAGTAGGAAGTGGATATAACGTATAAACAGGATGAAATGTTTCCATAATCCAAGTGAATGTATTCTGTGCAGGTTCTTTGGGCCATCAATGAGCTTGACAAAAAGTGGTTACATCTTCAGAAGCGGAAGAGTGCTCTTCAGAGGTACTATAACAAGCGCTATGAAGAGGAATGTAGCAATATTGTCAGTGGGGCAAGGCTTGCCTTTATTAAGGAGCTCTTTGAAACCACCATCAAGTCTCTGAAGAAGGCTGAATCTGAGAGAGATGTTGATGATGTGGACATGGAGTTTAGTTTACATTTACCTCCAACTAAGGGGGGCAATGGTGGAAAATATAAGAGGCCTGAAAAGAAATCACAATATAGCTACTGCAATAAGGCTGGCCTGTGGGAGCTTGCACACAAGTTTGGTGACTCCAAGCAATTTGGCTTCCAAATAACTTTAGAGAGAACTGTATGTTCGCTAGTGTATAAACTTCTTTTATTACCATGTTTTTGTTTTAATATTTATATGTGTAAGACATAATTTGGCTTCTTCTGACCGTAGGGATTTAAGTTTGATGAGGATCCTGAGGAATTTCCAGAGGAGATAGCTTCAAATTTTATGTGTGAAATGTTTGAAACTCCTGAAGTAGTGCTCAAAGGTGCTAGGCACATGGTATGCTCTTGATGTTTGTCTTTGATCCTGTATAACTTTGAGGGGCTGGTTGGTTTTGTTTGCTAACCTTTTTTTTTTTTTGCAGGCCGCAGTGGATATCAGCTGTGAGACATTGTTTAGGAAACATGCCCGTGGTATTTTCATGGATAAAGCTTTAGTCTCAACAAGCCCTACCCCAAAAGGAAACAAGGAAATAGATTGTTTTCATCAGTATGCAGGGGTCAAGTGGCTACACAACAAACCACTCTCAAAATTTGAGGACATGCAGTGGCTTCTTATTCAGAAGGCGGAGGAAGAGAAGCTCCTTGAAATTACCATAAAGTTGCCAGAGAGTGCCCTGGATGAGTTGATTAGTGCATCCTATGATGTTTATCTTAGAGACAATGCTAATAGATCTGCTCAAATTTGGAACGAACAGCGCAAGATAATTCTAGAGGATGCAATTAAAAATTTTCTTCTTCCTTCCATGGAGAAGGAAGCAAGAGCTCTGTTGACCACCCGAGCAAAAAACTGGTTACTTATAGAATATGGGAAGCAGTTCTGGAATAGGGTCTCTGTGGCGCCATATCATTGTAAGGAAAATGTTGTTAAAGAGAATAAAGGTATTGCACCAAGGGTAATGGCCTGTTGTTGGGGTCCAGGAAAGCCAGAAACTACATTTGTAATGTTGGATTCTTCAGGAGAAGTGCTTGATGTGTTGCATGCTGGGTCAATTACTAAACGGTCACAAAATGTTATTCACCAGCAACAGAGGAAGAATGACCAACAGCATGTTCTTAAGTTCATGAAAAATTATCATCCACATGTCATTGTCTTAGGTGCTGCTAATGTGGCTTGCACACGATTGAAGGATGATATCAAAGAGGTATTCATATCTAGAACAATTTAACATAGTAACTTTTGCTGTGCTAGTTATGAAGAGCTGAGTATTCATATCTAGAACAACAATATTTTCACTACATAATGTAGTCAAAAGTAGAGAGAGAAAGAGACAGGTTAAAGTTGAACCTTGTGTAACTTTTACTTCTCAGATATCATCAATAACTATCTCATCCAAAAAATATATAAAATTTCATAATAGTTTAAACATGAGTCAAATAGTAAACAAGATATATTTGGTATGCATGTAAAGAATAAAGAGAACGTGTATTTTGCTTTCATGACTTAACATCATGACTTCACTGACTTAACATTTCATATTTTACTTGATGGATGCTAATGCAACTTAACATTCATGACTTCACTGACTTGTCATATGATGTATATTTTCCTTTTCTTCTATAATCATTTTGATTTCTTCTTTATTAGTTAGACAATATGACATTATGAGTTGTTATTCCTGTTGATCAGATCATTTTTAAAATGATAGAGGAGAATACTGGAGATATCAGCCAAGTTATGGATGAGATCAGCATTGTTTATGGGGATGAATCCTTTGCCCATATCTATGAACATTCACAGATTTCCTCAGAACAGCTGCCTGGACAACCAGGTAATTACATTTGTTTCTTTATATCTTCTTTTAATTAACTTGATTGTTTACTGTTGCCTTTATTTTGGAAATCATTTAGGCATTGTAAAGCGTGCTGTGGCTCTCGGTCGTTACCTCCAGAACCCGTTGGCTATGATTGCAACATTGTGTGGGGCCCAAAGAGAGATAGTATCTTGGAAACTTAGCTCCTTGGATCACTATCTTACAGGTGATGAGAAGTGGGAGATGATAGAATGGGTTATGGTGGATGTTACTAACCAGGTAGGTCTAGACTTGAACTTGGCTGCAAGCCATGCCTGGCTTTTTGCGCCTTTGCAATTCGTTTCCGGGCTTGGACCTAGAAAGGTGGCTTCATTACAGAGGCAATTACTTGGAGGTAAAGAAATTAGAAATCGAAGAGACTTAATTAGTTGTGGACTGAGAGGAAAGAACGATTTCTATAATGCAGTTGGTTTTTTACGAGTTTGTTGCAGTGGACTGCATTATACTGGCAAAGATACTAATCTGTTGGATAATACAAGAATTCACCCTGAGTCGTATAGTCTTGCAGAGGATTTGGCAAAGGCAGTTCATAAATTTCATGTTCAGGATGATGCAAATAATGCAGATTCCCTGGAAGAGCATGTACAGTACATTAATGACAATCCACAACTGCTAAAAAGCTTTGATATTACTGATTATTCGGAAAAATATGAAATAGAAATGGGAGAAAACAGAAGAGAGACTCTTTATGATATTAGAATGGAACTTCTTCATGGATTTCGAGATCCTCGAAGGCCTTATGAAGAACCAACTCAGGATGAGGAATTTGATATGGTATCTGGAAAAAATGGGAATGCTCTTGCTGAAGGAAGAATAGTCCAGGCAACAGTTCGCAATTTGCAATCTCATCGAGCATTCTGTGTGCTTGACTCAGGCTTGACTGGGGTACTCGTAGAGGAAGACTTTTCAGATAATGCTGATGACATTTCTTTAGCAGATAAGCTGCATGTAGGTGATATTCTTACCTGCAAGATCAAACAAATAGAAAAAGACAAATTCCAGGTGTGTCTAACTTGTAAAGAAAGTGAATTAAAGAGTAATGGAGACCAAAACTCTTCTGAAGCAGACCCTTATTACCGTGGAGGCCAGAGCAGTTTACGAAGTCAGCAGGGGAAAGCCCACAATGGGGAGCTAGCAAAGAAGCCTTTCAACCCAAGGATGATTGTTCATCCTCATTTTCAGAATCTAACTTTGAATCAAGCAATGGAGGTGTGTTATTCATGATGCAATTTTTAGCTTGTTCAATTTTTCATTGTCATGGAGTTTTGAATTGGTGATAGGCATTAATTTGTGTATTTTGTTGAGTAGTTCCTCTCAAATAAGGATGCTGGAGAATTTATTTTTCGCCCTAGTGCCAGAGGTCCATCTTATCTTACTTTAACTCTGAAAATCTGTGATGGACTTTTTGTGCACAAAGACATCACCGAAGGGGGAAAGGATCACAGCAATATTACAAGCTTGCTTCGTCTTGGAAAGACATTAAAAATAGGGGATGATTACTTTGAGGATATTGATGAGGTTTGTATTCTTTTTTTCTGGTCAGGAAGGCTTCTCAACTTTCTACCTTATATTTTCTGTGTTGCTACAATAGTATGTCATCTCTGCCAATTTTATATTTCAATCAGTCCTCATTCATCATATATGTAATTTCTTTATTTCTACACAGTAAGTTGACTAATGAGTTCTAGATTTGCCTATGTAGTAAAACTGAATAAATAGATAAAATTAAAAACTATAACTGTGAGTCACTAACATAATTCCATCTGATTCTTGCCCAGTGAACTAGCCAAAAAACTGATCAGGTTTTCTTAAGGAAAAGGTTGAAAGCTAGCTAATGTCTTGGTGTGGAGAATATTTTGGAATTAAAATTTTCCGTGAGCACAACTATAACATCAATGAGTTGACATCATGCTTATTGCTAGTAGTTAGTTGTTGCTAGACCTTTGTATTAATCCCAACATAATTGCGAGTTTTATCTTATGGGTTACTTGATAAATCCCTAAGCTGAGAAGAAATTACTTATACACAGAAAATTTAGTGTCTGTGCTTATCTGCTAAATGTATCTGCCCTTTTGATTGTTTTGGCTCATCTAATATTTATTCATGGTGTCAAAATAGGTTGTGGATCGTTATGTTGACCCACTGGTAACCCACCTAAAAACAATGGTTAGTTTCCGAAAATTCAAGAGGGGTTCAAAAGCAGAGGTTGATGAAGTGTTGAGAGTAGAAAAATCAGAATATCCGACTAGAATTGTTTACTGTTTTGGAATTTCTTATGAGCATCCTGGAACTTTCATCTTGTCTTATATAAAAACCACACATCTACGTCATCAGTTTGTTGGTCTGCATCCCAAGGGATTCAAGTTTAGGAAGCAAGTGTTTGGGAAGATTGAGCATTTGGTGGCATATTTCCAGAAGCATATTGATGATTTGCAGCATGAGTCAGCACCAATGCAAAAATCTGCATTTGGGGCTCCTTCTGTAAAGACTAGTGATTGGGGAAGCAATGATAGTGGTTGGCAAAGCCAGCCAAAATCAGGCTTAGACAAATCTACCCCTTTTCCAAGAGGTGAAAACTACTCACTTTCTTTTTGTAATTTCTTTAATTTTATACCTTGCATAAAGCACACAATAGCTTGGGGAAAATTATTTGATAGACTCCTCTGTCAAGTTTCAGAATATTATATTGATCTGGTGTTAAATTCCTGGATTAACGTTATTTTAGAAGTTTTTAATACCATACAATAATGTGTATTTGTTAGTCAAACCAATTGATGTGTACATGAGTTTGATATATGAAGATGCATGTCTATAAAATATAAATAGGGCATTCACATATCAATGCTGTAAATGGTAACGTACAATAATTTTGTTGTAGAACACATGATATGGTCACAATAGGCTAACCTGCCAATATTTAGAATATTTTGATGCATTAACTTTCTTTACTCTTTATTTTTCCATTTAATTGACAGATACAAATGACTATGGAGATGATGTTGGAGATGGTGGCCAAGGCCTTGGTCGTGGATTTGAGCGTGGGCGTGGACGTGGTCGTGGTCGTGGTCGTGGGCGTGATGACAGCAGCCATGAAAATAAAGATTCTGGTTATGATACATACTCAAAGTCGGACTTTGGTTCAAAGGATGGAGATGGGGGTGATGGTGGATGGAGCACTTTTCATAGTGAAAAAGTTCAGAATTCACCCAACAGATGGGATAGTGATTGTACTAATACTAATGGAGGAAATTGGGGGGGTGTAGGTGATGGTACAGGTAGTTGGAGTGGGGGTGCAAGGGATAACAACAATAAGACTTTCTTTGGTGAGCTGGGCAGTGGTGGAACTGATGGTGTTGGTGGAACAAGTTGGGGACCTAGGGGGTGGGAGTGCCAGTTTTGGCAATTGGGATAACAATGGGGAAGGTGGGCATACTAGTGGTTACAAAATGGGTCACTCCAATGACCATGGTTATGGACAAGGACAAGGACGTGGTCCTAATCGTGGTCGAGGTCGTGGTCAAGGTCGTGGACGTGGACGTGACTCTTATAACATAAGGGATGAGGACAACAATCATAGTGGTGGAACTAATACTAGTGGTTGGAGTGGGGGTGGGAGTGCCAGTTTTGACAATTGGGATAACAATGGGGAAGGTGGGCATACTAGTGGTTACAATATGGGTTGCTTCAATGACCATGGTTACGGACAAGGACGAGGACGTGGTCCTAATCGTGGTCGAGGTCATGGTGAAGGTTATGGACGAGGCCGTGGCCAAGGTCGTGGGTGTGGACATGGACGTGACTCTTATAACAGTGGGGATGATGACAACAATTATACTTCCTTTAGTGGGTTGGGCAGTGGTGGAACTGATAGTGCTGGTGGAACAAGTTGGGGACCTAGTGGCGGTACAGGTGGTTGGGGTGATAGCAATAAGGGTAGAGGTGCAGGTGGTGGCACCTGGGGTGGCAGTTGGGGAGCTGAGAGTAACAGTGGTAGCAACAATGGACGTGGTTGTGGATCTGGGCGTGACTGGAGTAGAAATGCCGGCAGTGGCTGGTGAAAATATCCTGGGAAGTGTAGGATTTCAATTTGCAGTGATTAGTGAAATTCCTTCCATATGTGGGATTATGTTATTAGTGTAGACTGGGATCAAGGGTTGCTTTTATATTTTGTGTTGTAGTAAGTGAACAAGCATGGCCTCAAATGGCTCTCCTTTCTTGAAAGATAAGGTAAATGGTAAGAACTTGATCACAAGATCCACCTAGTACTTGTTAACTTATCTATGGAAAAAAGGTTTATGCGAACAAGCTTCGCTTTACTCTTGTTACTTGGGAAGTAAAATATACTGCTTGTCATTGCTTTTAGTATGACATAGTAACCACTACTCTTTGTGACTGAGGTTATATTGCTCTCTCTCTCTCTCTCTCTCTCCAATAATCTTCTGAAATGCTACTAATTGAAGGAACCCAAATAACTCTTCAGTTAAGTAATGATAGCACTCCAATTGATTTAATGACCAATGACTGTTGATTCATCCCCTACTGCAATTTCTGTGTAGAACAATAGCCATGTACTTTCTGTTTAGTTTTCAGCTAAAAGTATTTGCAGATGCAGATTTTTGTTAAACTTTTGGTTTGTGGCTTATCATTTGGTATTGAGATGTTGGGGAGGAAGAGAAGTCAGGCTTCTAGGATTATAATTGCTTCCCAAGTTAGATGCAACCTGAAATTATTCGTGTCAGCTGGTTAGTGATAGGTGCGCCTATTTTTTGTGTCACTGAATTTGTGTTGCAATAATAATCATATTAGTAGTGGTTTATTCACTGAAGAAGATTTCCTAACTATTGATGGGGTTTTGCACCATGGAATGGTTGTGAAGTGCATAATATCTTTCTCATGGCTAATCAATCTCTCAAACTCAAATTTGTTGTTCAAGACATGATTTTGAGCTTTACATAGGCTATGAAATCTTGAATCGTGCGTGACCTAGAATTGGTAAAAAAAAAAAACCAATTGATAAACATATGTGACCAATCACATCTTAGAGTCCCGATGATTGGTGACTTTTCACTAACTAAAATCCATGTACTCATGCAAAGTGGGTACTCGAGGCACATGTTGCCAACTCTGGGGTTCTAGTGATGTCAACTTGGTCACTTCACTAAGCATATTAGAGAGTTCAGAGCTAGATCCTTTTACCTTTTTTTTTTTTTTTTTTTTGAATGTGTGGCTTAATTCTACATTGCATTCCATAATCATATGCATGTGTAGCTTTTTGGTTTACTCTCCTTATTTCTTTATAATCTTATGACATAGCTCAGGATCAAATTTTAATTTTATGTAAAACCATTATCTATTATATATGTCATATTTGTTTGTTATGTTTGCTTGCAAAATCTTTAACCTTTATATTTGTGTCAGTGAGGGCTGTAAACGAGCCAAGTTTTGCCGAGTAGTGTGTGTTTGAGCTTGGCTCGTCAATAAAAATCAAATGCTCAAACTTGGCTTGAGCTTGAAACAAGCCTAAAAACAATGTTTGAACTTGAGCTTGTGAGAATGCCAAAAAACTTGAGCTCGGCTAGGCTTAGCTTGATTAATTAGTCAATCCAAGCTCAAACTTAATATCAAGCTCAAACTCGAGCTCAAGTCAAGCTTTTTAGCTTGGGATCCAAAAAAATTGCATCATCAAATGCTTATATCATCAAAAATCAAGTAAACAAATATATAAATATATATATATATATATCATATACGCATTTTATTATGCTTCTAACACCCGTGATTAGAATTTGTTCAAATTACAACTTTACATAATTAAATCCATCCATCATCATTTATTGTCTATAGCTTGAGTAATTGTTCAAAATACAATTTTTACATCCACATTTGTCATTCGTACAACTATGATCTTCACAAATCTAAATAAATTAACATTCCAAAACATATATATATATATAAATAAACAAGTTATAAATTAACATTCCAAAACATGTGTAATGTCATAATAATAAGTTTATTTAGTAAACATATATCAAGCTATAAACGAGCTTAAGCTCGGCATGTTTTGTATCTAGCCCTATTGTTCACGAGCTTGTTCACGGACAATTTTTTTTGCTTGAGCTAAGCTTGTTTATCAAACAAGCCTAAAATTAAGGCTCAAGCTTGGCTTATTTGTAAACAAACAAACATAAACGAGCTTTTTATCGAGTCGAGCCCGAGTTGTTCATGAATGGCTTGGTTTGTTTACAGCCCTAAGTGTCACTCATTATTAGTCAAATAGAGTCTTTCACCATTCAGTTTAGTTTTGGAGATCAAACTAATTAAGTACCTCATGTATCAGGCTTCGTCAATAGGACAGTAGTTGAAAAGACTCAAAAGACTCCCCTTGATCTGCTTCACTTACTAACCTTCATTGAAGGCAAGGTTGGATGATCAAAGACCCGATAAGCTATGAATATAACCATATTCATGGCCATGTTGCATATAGCCATAGACTACATAGGCACTTGAAGCATAAGATAATATAGGGCACCTAAAATTTAGAACAGTTATAACCCCCCCCCCCCCCCCCAACAAAAAAAAAAAATGCAAGGAAAAAGTATTATCTTATGGGAAAAATATGGATGCCTTAAGGACATTTATTTAGAAACTTTTTGTGAGAGAAAAGAAAAAAAATAATCAACTTTTTTGACATATTTTTTTATATTTTCCATGAAAGTTGTACTATAAATTTCTTAAAATGGTCCATTAACAAATACCTTAAGGACATCCGTTAATATCTTATTATTCAAGTTCATGCATCTCATCACCTTGAGGTTATTTGCACTTCTGTTTGCAGATTTGTTCTTTCCTTCCACACACATCATGTACCAAAAAATCTAAGGAAAAGAGCATATATGTCTGCATATATATACTGATAGTTTTCTCTCATAAATTGTACAGATAATGAAGTAAGCGGCCGAAAGTTTGGATTAAGAAAGGTGAAGAACTGTTGGAGAACTAGATTTTTCTCAGCACCAAAAGAGGAATTAACCCCACATTTTTCTCTTTTTTAAAAACTCTGGACATCTGTACCAATTTTGAATTGGTAATGTTAATAACTAGCAAGTGTTGTACCCCATTTTTATTCTATAGAAGAAAGGGTTGATTCAAAATTTTCATGTGTGACTTTAGTATGTAATAATATAGCTGCTTGTCACTTGTCAGTAAGTTTGCATGCCAAAATTATTGGATGCTCCCAAGGGTTTCAGTTTCAACCAGATTTGATGAACAAAAATAGGAGCATGAATGGGGTTAAACCGTTGTGTTAAACAGAAGCCTTGTACTTTTTTTTAGTTTTCAGCTAAAAGTATTTGCTGTGCAAATACTTGTTAAATTATGGTTTTTGGTTTGTCATTTGGTATTGAGAAGTGGTAGAAATTAAAGAAGTCAGGCTTCTAGGTTTGGAAAATATAATTGCTTCCGAAGTTCGATGCAACATGAAAATATTCATGTCAGCCGTTTAATTAGTGCACAGAAATAAAGACACTAGACCGACATGTGTTGTTTCTTTGTTGCCTCAATGCACAAAAGCACTAAAGGTAAGCCAAACATTTTTTTGTGTTTGACAAAATATATGTCGTAATAATAATAATAATAATAATAATAATAATAATAATAATAATAATAATAGTTTATTCACCAAAATAGATGATTTAACAATTGATGGGTTTTGCACCATGGAACTATTTGTTTCAAAGATTGGTCTGCTTAGAGGTTATATCTTCAATCTCATTTAAAACAGAGCCCATACAGCAAGATGTAAAATTAACTAATGGAATAAGTGTATGAAACATGTTTAAAATGTGAACACAGAAAAAATGGCAAGCATTTTAAATTTCATACAAATATGATAAAGCATAAAATAGAGGGAAAATATCTTCTTACTCGTTTATATCTACTATTTTACATAAATATCGACAATTGATGCGAAAATGTTTACATTTTGAAAAACAGGGAAAAGAATGTTTGCATTTAAAACATGAAAGTGGAAATAAATAAATAAATAATTAGATGTCAAAAGCAAGTGTAAGAGCATCATTGCCCTAAAATGTAACACAAGTGTTCAAGACTTCAAATAGCTCAGGCCCAATAGCGACTTAGCCCAAAAGGGGGAAGTAATGGATACCGTTCTATATTTTTTTTTCCACCAAGTTAATTATTTTTCTCCATGCAAAAATATTGTGTTGTTAACCCATACTTTCATCTATAGGTGGTGAAACCTAACCTAAAAACTTAAACTTATGAGTTTGGACCAATTATGTTATATTAACTATTCATTATTATTCAATGCGGGACTTTACTCACACATGTATACTCAATAGCCCTTTTGATTCTTGATATCATGTTGAAGTTGCTCAATTTCTCTTTTTGGGAAATTCATTTTGTTAACAAGGATTGTAATGTTCAAGCCCATTTGCTAGCTGTTTGGGTTTCTTGTATGTACTGTTTGGGCTTCTTGTGAACAATCATTCTCACACCCAATTTCACAATTTACTAACTTGTGTGATTTTGAGTAGTCTGCGTGAAATAGTGGATTACATAACATAGAAAATTTCCACCATTCACAGTTGCATAACTTAACAATTTGTGAAATAAAGTATGTGATTGACTATGTGCTTAGAATTATTCTTCTTGAACGATCTCATTCATCCCTTCCATTCTCTTAGAGGATGAAGATAGTTTGGATCTCATGACTAACTTTTTGTTGTCCTTTTATTTTTGTTTAATGATACTTAATTAGTCAGCTTAAGAAAAGAGTCATCATTGACTAACATTATATTATATAATCGAATGAATGCTAATATTTTAGTCTAATTGTTCTATATTTGATGATGATGATGTATCTTTTTTTCCTTTTGCCCCATATCCATCAATGGACTGGCCTATAACTTGATCCACTGGGCTTGTTTTTGTTATCCTCATTTACCCAAAATAAAAAGGGCATGTGAATATGTTTTTTTTTTTTTTTTATGTCGTCATATAATAGTTTACCATTTTTACCTATTTTCCCCCTAAATTTTGTCAGTGTTTCAACTTTCAAGAGCTCTCATGAGTTATTGGAATGATTTTTCTAATTTATGACATGCTGAGTTCCAAATTTTATCACTTACCAAGAACAAAAGTTCCAAACTTTATTATTGACTTATTGTTACCTATTCTTTTTCTTCATTTGGAATGCAAGTCATATTTTTCTTCACATTATCTGAGATTTTTACCTAAGCATCCAATCATCCATGACATTTCCATACACCTCCTGAGAATCACTGCAATAAATAAGCATGGAATTCAATCATTTGAATCTTCCCATTTAAGTCCCAATGTATTCAATTCAAAGTTTTATTTGGTAAAGAGGCACAAACTAGAGGTGGCTTAAGAATTCCAGCAAATTTGTTTTTATACTTTTGGAAAAAGAAAGATGGGTTCACTGGATTGAAATACATGTTTGAGGTTCAATACCACTTCGTCTGATGAAAGTATTTGCTTAAATCTTGACAGAACCTTGCTTACACCTACTTTAACAGATTCTTTCTTTATCAATTCCGCTAACTGCAAGGGTAATTGGCATCAGTAAAAGTGAGATTTATACATTGAAATGCATAAACAAAAATGACCTTCGATTAAGGGTGAACCATATAAGTAGAACATCAACATCGTCTTCTGTTTTCCGCAAGTGACCTGCCCCATGATAGACACAAAAGTTGCCATTGCTGTTACCCCTTCTGGATTCTTAGATTAAGGTTTGCTTGTAGGAATGGATCATGGGTTGAAGTTGTTTGCTGCTAGTTTGTAATTATTGTTACCTATTAAGTCAAAGCTATAGCATTTACATAGTTCTATAACTATTCTTTTCTGATAGTTCTTGAGCCAGAACTGTGGTACTTCTTTGACACACACACATATAACCGGATAACCCTATTAAATGCTTGCCCAATTTTTTATTTAACGTTAGATGATTTTGGAGGTAGGAATATAGTCATAGCATTCAAAGATTATAAGAGTACATCCACAACAAATCTGATATAACAATTTTTTTCACTACGACTGAGATACCATATTTATGGTGTTAATGAAAGATACATGTGAAAATAATATTGTACAAGTCATAATTTGGCACCTCAACAAGTTCTTGTGAAATAGAATGTGAAAAAAGTTTTATCTCCCAAGCATAGCTCAATACAACCATGGGAAGATGATTATAAAAACTTTGAAGTAGTACTTTTTTTTTTCTTTTTTTCTTTTTTTCTGTTGGGGGCCTGGGGGTAGAGAGAGAGATGAAGCAAAATAAAGGTCACCAAATTAGTGAGTCATGCTACCAAACATATAGAAGAAACGATCAGCATTTTAAGATGGAATGATTTATAACATTATTATTATTATTATTATTATTATTATTATTATTAAATTTTTTTGGGGAGACAGCAGTGGGTATAATGTAACTTTGTGTGCTTTTTGGTGGTAAAATACTTAGCATTTATTTATTTATTTTAATGACAAGGAACCCCCCTCAAGGTATGGGATAGTGGGACCACCCTTGAGGGGCAAACCCCAGATGCCTATACACCCCCACTGAGCAGACATCAGGTAAATCAAGAAATGTCTCAGCTAGGGGTCGAACTAGAGACTTCTGGGTTTACAGTTAGTCCAGGCACTTTCCCTTACTACTGGGTTTTTAATTACTCCAAGGTCAATGCATGATTTTGCCAATCCTGTGGACCTGACAACTTTGAAAAATTGCTAACACCTCAAATGACCATGAAATCGCACCAAAAGTTACAATGTGAAGGCTTTATGAGTAGACTATATACTTCTTGAGTTTCAGCTAAAGGATCCATTATAACCCTGACTTATAATCTTCCTTTTTGGTTGGACAGAATCTGCCTTTTCAAGTTCATACGGTGCATTGTGTTTGAAATAAGCCTTCTAGCTGAAATCAGTTACACCATGCCCACTCCATCAATCAAACCTAACATTCTTAGCAAAACTCTCTCAGCCCAAAAGCCATTTCAAAACCAATACCACAGCCCATTCAAAACTCCATAATAAAACCACCATTTAAACTTCACATCCGGTGACTACTTTTTTCATAAACTCCACATCAAGTAACAAATATTTAAGGGCAAATGTTTCAAAACATGCCTTCTGGTAGTACATGTGGAGGTTTTTACACAAAATGGATGTTTTAAACATGCATGAAAGTCAACATTCAAAAGCATTTTTTTCTTTCCTAGCCAGGTGAAGTTTTTGAAGGGATTCAACCTCTAAACATGTCCCACCACTGGGGGGTGATGTGCAAATTGGACCAAAGACCATTGGCAACTATCAGAAGAAATTTACCGTGACATTATATCATGTTCCAAAAAATACCTACTTCAAAGTCTTGTATCATCCTTGCATACCATCTTTTGATGTGGTAGATTCCTACATCAAATAAAACAAAAGGTAAGGGGATGAAAAAACAGAAGAAGAAGCAAATGTTAAATTCATATATGCGTGCTCAAGAATAAAGTATTAGGTTGTAGAAATTACTGGACTCAAGTATGGCACGGAGGTACTCTCTTGGGGTGTTCTTGTGAGGTTAAAATTGTGATCATCAAAAGACAATTCAAGTGAAGAAGATGATGATTGACCATCTCCTGAAATTTCAGTTGGAATAACAAAAAAGAAATTAAAAAAATACAGTTAAATTCAACAAGTCATACTAAGAAAAAAAAATTTTGAAAATAACAAAAATTTTAACTTACCATGCACTATGTGACTAGGTTGTGGAGTTTGTAATGTGATTGCATCTTTCACTGTTTTTCTCTTCTTTCTCACATGCGGTGTGTCAAAGACTTGTTTATCACCAACTACACAAGGTTCCATATCATCACTATTGTTGGGATCTTCTTGGAGACATTCTTGACCAACAATTTCCACCATACTCATGGATGCCACATCCTTTTCAACCAGGTGCAATGCCTCTCTTAACTTATCTTTGATAATTTTGGTCCTGCTATTTGTCAATGAAGCCTTTTCAAAAACAATATACCCCAAATGACATAACTCGCTCAAGCGTGATGCACGGGTAGATTTCTCATTTTCTTGACACGAATCATCAAAGCAATACAACCCTTTCTTTGCATCTTTTGTCCATTTATTTGATATATATTTATCGGGTATCACATTCACATTATTCACAACAAACACCCTTAAAGCATGGCAACATAACAAACCTAATGTCTCAAACAACTTGCAACTACAACAAATAATCAGCTTGGATCGGTCAAACTCAACAATATGAACACTTCCATTTCCAAGTTCAGTTAGTGAATAGATAGAATTATTCCCATGATGATTAGTTTCAACACAACTCAATCCCAAACATGAATTCAACTCCTCTTCAAACACTCTAAATAAAGCATGAGTATAAACACTAGCAGCATGACTCAAAATACCTCCATAACGAGTAACTTTTGAGGGTGCACCATTTTTGCAACGAAAATCTTCATTTGATTCATCTTGACGCATTTGTGCTACTTTTTCCTCAAAAGACTGAATAGCTTGAATAAGCAGCATAGGCTTTCGCATTATTTGATGAAAAATACTAGTTGAGCTCTCCTTCCGTTGGGAAGATTTCAGCTTTGCTGAGAAAAAATCTACACTCAAAGCTGTGCACCACTTTTCTCGATCCTCATATAAACTATTAAGCCATTCGTGACTCTGTAGATTATACTTCTCAATCATATCATTCCAAGTTGACTCAAATTCCTTTTCGTTTATGCATCCATTTAAGCACTTATCAAATCTCAAGTTGAAATCAGCATTAATAGTATAAAGTCCACCAAGATGTTGTTTAGCATTTTTACTAATATGCCATGGGCAAAGTCGATGACGGGATTTGGGGAAAACCAAATTGATAGCATTTGCCATTGTTTGGTCTTGGTCTGTAAAAATGGATTTTGGTTGTTGACCTCCCATAGCTGCCAAAAAAGTCTTAAACAACCAAATAAACGACTCAGTTGTCTCATCTATTAAAAAGGCACAACCAAATAAAACATTCTTCCAATGATGGTTAACCCCTACAAACGGTGCACAAATTAAGTTGTAACTATTGATTCGAAAGGTGTCAAAAATAACAACATCCCCAAAATAACCATAGTCTAATTTTGATCTACCATCTCTCCAAAAGAAATTTGCCATCCTATTGTCTTGGTCCACTTGCAATGAATAGAAAAACATAGGATCTTCACTTTGCTTATGTCTGAAATGATTAAAAACACTTTGCCCATCCCCAGCTTCAATCATTTCTTTTCTCACAGTAGGCAAGTAATTGTGACTATCTAGCTTGCTTAACCCAATTTTATTGGCACCATCAACTTCCTTTGACAAACGTGAGCATGAGCATGATCCTGTTGCTTTTGCATTTGCGCTAGTTGTACTCCCATTTGCATTTAGTACCTTTCTTCCTGATCTCAAATTAAGCTTTTGTTCAGGACTTGCAAATTCATGATTGTGCGTGTCATTAAACAAAACAACAGTCCAAACATCATCTTTCACATCGAAACGAATCCTAGCACAACATCCTGTTCTAGTATCTAAATGATTGAACTTCTTCGCATTAACAGGGTCTTCGAACTCTTTAAACCCTTGTTTCGAACACACAAACTCTCGCTGCCTAATGACACCATTAACCACACGCCTAGTCGCTTTTCGAATGCTAAACCCTTTCTTAAAAGCATGTGCATTGTAAAGGTCATAAGCTTCTTCTTCAGAACTCACTTGCATTCCAAGTTTGATTTCCCCATCAAATTCACGCGAATTTACAATCCGACAATCTTCTCCATTATCACCTTCCTCAATTACATCCGGCGCAGTTCTTGAAAGATCCATCACATTAGTCTAACCTAATCATTCAAAAAAAAAAAAAACACATTTTGCATAAACATTTAAGAATAAATTGCATTAACAACAAATACAGAGCTAATATTTAATACTTTAGCTATACTTTACATCCCTTAAGAACCTATAACAACAGAAAATTACAATTACAGCCCCAAAAATACATATTGCATAAACAACAAATACATAGTTAATATTTAGGGTCCGTTTGTTTAGGCGTTTTGGGAGCTTAAAAGAGTGTTTTTAAAACCCAAAACTCTGTTTTGCAATTACAACTCCTCATAAGCTTATACAAACGCACCCTTAATACATTAGCTATGCTTGACATCCCTTAAGAAACTTTAACAACAGAAAATTTACAATTACAGACCCAAAAAAATATATAGAACAATAAAATAAAAGAACCCCAGAAAAAAATTTAAATGATATATAAATAAAAGAAGATAGAAAGTCTAAAACCCAGAAAATTTTGTTCCAAAAGAAACCCAGAAATACTTCAAAAAGTGAAAAATACAAAGTTTACCCATTTTTTTTCCTAGTTTCAGTTAAGCTTATGAATGAGCAAATTCAAGCATAGTATTTCAGATTAAAGCAAAAAGAGGAGAGAAATTTTCATACCCAGTTGAGTTTTTGGCGTAGATCTGGGTTCGATCGCAGAGAGGAGAGCTGGGATTGTGGATTGGGAGAGCGAGAGAAACGTGAGAAGAGTGAAAAGGAGGAAGTGAGAGAGAGAGTGTGTGTGGAAATTGCAATTGAGCGGGATTGATAATTTTTTTTTGGACGGTTAATTGGTGGGCAATTATTTTGCGGAGACCCAGAAAAGGTGAAACTGATTGGAATTTGATATTTTGTCCTTTTGGCATTTTATCTTATATTTTCCCCAAAAAAAAGGAATAAAACTTTTTTTTTGTGGAAATAAACTAATTTTTTATATTTTTGTCTAACATTTAGCAAGTTATTAGATACTAGGATGTACAAAAGATAATAGTATCCATCTAGAAGAAGGGAGCTTCACATAAACAGTGCAGACAAGCCAATTTGGTAGTGATGTTTAAGTTTTTTTTTTTTTTTGACAGAGGTGATGTTTAAGTATTAGTGTTTAAAATAGTGTGAAAGTTATGATTTAAAAAATATTGTGTAAACACGTATTTAAAATATTTATAATGCAAACAAAAATGTGATTTGTACCATATTTCAAATAACATATTTTAAAATGTGGAAAAAATAATAATTGTATTTGGTATGTATATATATATATATATATATATATATATATATTTTTTTAAGTGATAATTGTATAGTAAAAGAATAATATTTTATTTAAGGAGGGGAAAAAAAATAAGTAAGGACAAAGAGGTGGGTCCGTGTGAAAAAAAGTTTGGTCTTGTCAATAGCCGTACGAATTTCAACCTATTTACAAAAGACTATTTATCAAAATCATTATTAAACAACTAAAAACTAATATGGACGAATTTTCAAAATGCATACTTTAAAAACCATAATTTGATAATTATAACTCAAACACCTATAATAAAACATCACTACCAAACACCTTTTTTTTTTTTGCCTACAGTTTTCAGTATATAAACATTGAAAATTGATATTTGAACATCGCTACTAAACATGCCACTTAGATTAGAGTAGAGTAAAATTTCTCTTATTAAAATAAAAAATCTACTTTTTTTTTTCCATTTAGAATAGCGTATCTAACTTTTTGCTAAATGTATAGATAAAAGGTAAAAGTTAAATAAAATAAATAAATAACTCACCTGAAACCTGCAAATAGTATGAAAATAAAAAATTTAAATAAAATAAGTAGTGATTCAAAGGGGACCTATAAAATAGTATGAACAATAAACAAAAGTTAAATAAACAATGACTCACATGAGACCCGCAAATAGTAGGAAATAGAAATAATAAGCTGACTGGGTGTGTTTGTTTAGAGCTAAAAAATGGTGGATGGAAAACTTTGGAGAGAAAATTAGAAGGAAAACTTTTTTGGAGTATGTTTGGTTGGGTGAGAGGAAAGAAAGTAAATAATGGGGCCTAGGTGCTTTCTCCCCTGGCCCACCAAAAAGTTCTCTCCAAAATGGGGAGAAAACTGAAGGAAGAAAACGAAGCTACTTAATGGACGAAAATACCCATTAGTAAATTTATACAAACTCACTTTTTAATAAGAGTATATGTGTAAATTTATACAAACTCACTTTTTCCATCCCTCCACTTTTCCACTTCCAACCAAACAAGAATGAGGGAAATTAAAATCTTTTCTATCTTCCCACTTTTTCATCCTCCCACCATTTTCTATCCTCGCACTTTTCGACCCCTCTATCCAAACGGATCCTAAACAAGCATTTTGTATGCTACCTCCGCACTTATTAGTCCAAGTGGTACTGGAAATTTAGAGGATCTTGGGTTTGAGCACCATATAAATATATATATATATATATATATATATATTTCCTTGGGTGATGCAAGCTCTTGAAAATGCAAAATGCATAACACTATTCACACAAAAAACAAGCTTCATGAGGCATTTTGCATTTGAATTTTACAACTTGCTACAGTGCAATGTATATTATTTACATGATACTGTAGCCATATTCATACAATTCTCTGGTTTGAAAATTTATTTATAATTCTCCTCTTAAATTCAAATAAGTGCTTTTAGACTAACTATCAAATGGCTCTAGTTGAGTAAATCTTCTATACATTTGTTCTCTTTTGCATTATACAAATGTAATATTCTATTAAACATCTATCAAATATAGAAATTGAAAATTTTCTTTCTCGTGTTAACGTCATTGTATTCTATGATTACAGTTTTTATTTTCTCCCACAATTATGCAAAAATATTTTATTTGCTTGACAACATGTGCCTTATGAGTCACATTGAAGATATTTCCAATGGAAAAACTTGGCTCAAATTGGAGAGGAGAAATTAAGCTTTTGATGCCTACTCTTACCTAGTAATGGAATGAAGAAAATTGCCTAATGAGTTTCGATTTAAAATGATCTAAAAAGAAAGCCTTTATAGAAAAATAATCATCTAGTTGATCCAAGCATAAAATATTTGAATTCATATTTTGCTGCATAAACATAAACTTTTGGTTTCAGTCAAGGTCATGCATAAAATCACCGAAGGATGGGGTGGGGGTGTGTCGATGGGTCAATTGACATGATCAGGAGGATCATGGATTTGGGGAGGGGGGATTGGTCTATTGTCTAGGGCGTAAACTATTTTCTCTTAAATTATAAAAATGATCAATAGCGGCGATTTTAAATTACCACAATAACTTCCTTTCAACAATTATTGTACTCCTAGTGTTTCTCATAACCGCCACAATAAGTTGTTTTGACGGACTTGGAATGACAGCTTTTGTCACTTTATGGAAGTGATTTTCTTATTAGTTTGTTGAGGTAACTTTAACCATCATAACTTTTTTTCTCAAAGTCTAAAAATGTGACGTCTAATATCTTATGTGGAAGGAAATTACTCAAGTAACCAAGTACATCTAAATAGATATTTAAGAGAAGCACAAAATTTCTACATATAAATTGTATACCAACAATTTTTTGAAGCAATATATAATATAAATCTTGTGTCTGTTTTTGCTTCATGAAGCAAGCCTCCTAGAGGTTGTAGTGTAATTACACCTAACACCTATAGAACTCAAAGATTGTGAGAGGCCTACTGGCACAGGAACATTAGATAGTTTCTCCACCAAAAAAAGAAAAAAAGATGATATGCTATTATTGGTGCGTGAGATACTTTCTCAATTAGCTAGATGAGTGTGATAATTATATTTGTGGAATGACTGGTTTTTCATAATATGCGGGTCTCACATGTCATATGGCCGTTTATATACAGTCACTCCACAAACTACCACATAGATTGAGTGGTGCCACGCTCTACTATATTGCACCTTTTGTTTTACCAGCAATTATCTCTTGTATGATGCAAGAGATACTCCCTCCTTGTTGTGCATGCAAACAAGACTAGAGATTTAACCCAAAAAAAATCACAATTTCTTTTTCTCAATCTCTTGATGTCACAAATTGTGATTAATGGAATATCATTTTTATACGGATCTAATACTAATGCTTGTCCAAAGCATATTGATTACATGCAGTAGTTGAAATCACTGTCCATTTTTAAGTCTAATTAAACTCATTTAACCTTCTGTTTTGATTGAAAAATAATGCAATTTTTTGGGAAATATTTTTTAGAGAATTACTCATTGTCTTATGTTTGGCTGTAACATTGAAATGAACTAGACAACATTTGCGGTGTGAAGTTTATTTATGTTTTTTTTTTTTTGAGAAAGGAAGTTTATTTATGTTAGTAAGTTGGTTTGTTGAGTATATGATATCTGGAGAAATATTTTATGCTAGCTTTGGTATAATGCTTGTCCAAAGCATATTGTCTACTATAAACATGAAAAAACTTGATCTAAATATCAAAAGTTTTCAATTTTTATTTTTTAAAAATTATATATATATATATTTCAAGTGATTAGATTTGAATTTATATTGTCCACTTTATAACTATTGTCTCATTACTAAATCAAGATACCTTTGTAAGATCCTGTTGGGCAAGAGCCTACTAAGCCAAGTCCAACATCTTGCTAAAGACGAAGGCTATATTGGGTTGAGCTTTAATCAACCCGTTAGCATTAAGCTACCACATTTTAAGAGAATAAAGTTACGCTTTTACTATCAGCTATAAATTTTGATGCAATGGGCAAGCGCTTGTTTCTAACGAATCCTATAAGTACAGATTAACAAGCTTTTATATGAGATGCTGGCTAGTGATAAAGCTGGTATTGTTTTTTGTAATAGACTTGTTATTTGTTAGTTAATACAATGCGCCGTTTACAAAAAAAAAAAGAAAAAGAAAAAAGACCTCTCTCTCTCTCTCTCTCATTAAAAAAAATAAAAATAAAAAATTAAATGAGATTGGGCTTCTATGTTAACTCGACCAATGAAATAGAGCCCATTTGGTCACAAAATGAACAATATGTCATTTTCGTAATTTCGCTTCACCGAGGCCTGTAATCGAAATCGACACGACTATAAAACCCCCCATTATCGGTTGCCTCTTTCTTTAGACAACCAATTTTGGGGTTTTAGGGTTTTTGCGAACACTCTTTCTCTCTCTCTCTCATCAAAACCACAAGCCATGACTGCCCAAACCCAGGAAGAGCTTCTCGCTGCCCATCTCGAACAGCAAGCCATCGATGTATACTCTCTCTCTCTCTCTCTCTCTCTCACACACACACACACACTATATATTGAATCTGTTTGCTATTTCTTTGAAGTGATTGATTGCTTTAATTATGATTAAGATCTTATATATTGTTAGTCTCTATTAGTATTATGTTAGATCTCTTTAGATTTTATGGTTTTGCTTCATTTCTAATCATTGAAAATGACATTTTTTTGTATTGGGTTTTTTTTTTTTTTTTAATTATTATTTTTATAAATATTTTAAAAAAAACCCAAATGTGGAAAAATGAGATCAATTTTTTATTGTAGGGTATTGAGCTAGAAACAAAAAATAATAATTTTTTTTTGGATAGAAAATATATATAGATTTGAATCAGCAAAAGTGTGGGGGAAGGTAGAAGACTTTGAATGTAAATGATTTCGGTCCTATACGAGATTGAAAGGATAACAAATTTGCGATGAATGCATTTTTCTTTATTTAATAGTGAGGTTTGGGAGTGTAAAAGTGGGAGTCTTGTGGAAATTTTATGTAGAATGAACTTTGTGCTTGTATGTTTGTGTGTGGAAATTGCTGTTCTTGAATGGGTTATTATTTTTGAATGATAAATGATACGCCCAACCCAATGGGAGTTGAACCCATGACATCATTTTCCGTCTAGAGTATATAAGCAGGGGAGGGGCCAAGTTGAGATTGAGCTCATTGGTGTGTTGTGTTTTTGGCGACCTCTGATTTGAGGTTATATAGAGAATGGCAAGGATTTTCCGAACTTTGAAAAGTCAGTTCAACTGGAGTTGTTCTGATGTTTCTCTTCTTTACCATCCCATCCCTGTTCTGTATGAGAGATATATGCCTTAATGAACTTAACAAAATAACAGACTAAATGACATACATGTTGTCCGCCATATTTTGGCTTCTTTGTATATGCGATTTTCAGTCTTTCTATTTATTTATGTCCTTTAATTCCATTAGATGAAATGGGCCTGTATGTATCTTTTTGACTCCAAATTCCCTCAATTTTTGCTTTCAAATTGCTATTACTTCCATGCTGATAAGCTTTTAAATGCTTTGGAACTAATTTCTGATTACAATGTATTTCTATTAAGCTTCTTTCTTTTTGAAGTCTGCTTAATTGGTTGTATTAATTCAATCTGTCTTTTTTTTTTTTGGGTAGCCCGATGAGCCCGTGCTTGAGGACGAAGATGACGACGACGAGGATGATGATGATGATGACAAGGATGATGATGAAGTTGAGGGTAAGTTCACTGTGAATGTTGTTTGTTGTAGTATCTATGTTTCGTTTATTTTTTTCTTCCTTGTGTTTATGCATTCACATCTTTTCCTGTTAAGTCAATGGGCATTGTTTCAAATTACACACTATCTTTCCACAAGAATGTGGTGAAGGGTGAGGTCAGGCTTCAAGAAGACTCATTGGTTGGATATAATAGATAACCAATAAAACTTTTAAAAAAATTAAATAAAAAAGTTAGTGATTTAACAAGAAACTTTTTGTAGTTGTGCCTTTTTTTCAGTAAAAGATTATCTATCATAAAAATTACATTCATATGTGTTCCATGTATTCCGTATAAAAGGAAAATGGGTTTTAGGGGGGTGTTTGATGCAACTTATTAATCTCTCTCGTGTAGATACCATGTTAATCTCTCTTGTGCAGATTGGGTAAAAAACAGTGCATTGCTATAGTTTGGAACTATAAGATTGTTATGATGCACAATAAAATTTTTTTTGTCCCTGATGTATACTTCCTGTATACTCAGGTGACACCCTTTTTCTTTTTAATATATTTTTATTACTTATCAAAAAAAAAAAAGATCGTTATGATGCACAAAGAGGGTAGTTGCCACTAGATTGGCCAACATCCAAATAAATTGAAGATCAAGTCCTTGAATGTAAATATAGGGCTTTCTAATATTTTACCTATAGATTTAAGATGTTGATTTTTTATTTATTTTTAAATTTAAATCCTGGATTTTGTTATTCTCACTCTGTCTCTGTTTGACTAGTTCTTTTGGATCCTTTCATTTACAAATTCCTCATAATAAAATGTTCGTGTGAAGTTGGATTGCAGTTTTCTTTTCTTTTTTCTTTTTTTAAATAAATTCTAAATCTGTTTTATTTTCTGCTGCTTGCTTATCACTAATGTGTCGCATTTATAGAACATTTTCCTGAAAAAAAAAGTTACCCTTGCTTGAAATTAGTGTGCATGAGTGATACTAGTGGATCTGTGGATGATATCCACTGGTAGCAAAAACTGAACTGATATACAACCATTGGGCTGATTGTTCAGTGAAATGAAATGAAGTTCTTTTTAAATTTGAACTAAATGAATAAAGTTGTGCAATGTGATCCCTCCTAATTAAACCTTTTTGTGAAAATATCGATGGATCCAATAAGGATGCAATTGCAGCTAATATTAACCTTGCTTATTTAATTATGTACATAATGGTTCTTCTTATTTTTTTCTTTTTTTTTTTTCCGATGCTTTCTGTATTATTAGGACAACATGATGGAGATGCAAGTGGTAGGTCGAAGCAAAGCAGAAGTGAAAAGAAAAGTCGCAAAGCAATGTTGAAGCTTGGCATGAAACCTATCCCGGGTGTTAGCCGAGTCACTGTCAAAAAGAGCAAGAATGTTGGTGCCTTTTGAACTGTGATTTTATTGATTGTGGTTTTAATTTATATATCTATCTTTAGTTTTCTTTTGGTCTAACATATATTGCCCTTAAAATCAGATATTGTTTGTCATCTCAAAACCCGATGTTTTCAAGAGTCCAACTTCAGACACGTATGTAATCTTTGGGGAGGCAAAGATCGAGGATTTGAGCTCTCAACTACAGACTCAGGCTGCAGAGCAGTTTAAGGCTCCTGATCTCAGCAATGTGATTTCCAAACCTGAGACTTCGGCTGTGGCTCAAGATGATGAAGAAGTAGATGAGACTGGAGTGGAACCCAAGGACATAGAGTTGGTGATGACACAGGCAGGTGTCACTAGGTCAAAGGCTGTGAAGGCATTGAAGGCTGCAGATGGAGACATAGTTACTGCCATCATGGATCTTACCAACTGAGAAGCTATTTACATGTTTTTTTTTAATGTGATGTTTTAGCAGTTATGTGGTTTCTAGAGCATGTGAGCTTTATGGTGGTGGATCTTTCATCAATTTTACTAAAATTTCTCTTTTTCTTTATCCTTTGTTGTACCAGTAACGAAACTGAGAAATGCAACTATGAGTGATAAATTTGTGCTCTTTTACCCTATTTTTATCCATTTTCAAGTTTGGGGGATCTTTGTCTGGGAGAATTCACGTGAAATAGTTGCATGATTTTGGTATAGACAAATTGTATGTGAACCTTCACAGGACTGTTGAAACCAGGATGGTTCATCATAGATCAATTCCGATCAACGTTTACATATGCATATTAAATTCCTGGAATTTTTGCTAGAAGTTAGAACTTGTATTGAAATTCAAAGACTTTCCTATATAGCAAAATAAATTCCTGACTCCTAGGATGGGAATGCTTTCATTTCTTGGATGAATAGGATGTGATATGTGAATTTCTTAATGGCAAATGAGATGGATTGTTGGATAAGTGCCCAAAGATGCTCATTGATTTGATGGAACTTCAGAATTCAGATATAATTGTCTAGGTATGGCTTGTGTCTGGTGTTCTAGTTAGATGCGTCCTAAAATGACTATGTTTTTGTTCTTGTATTATGCACAATGCACTAGAATATTAGGTGGAAGTCTTGCCCGAATTGTTTTAAAATGGACAAGTGGTGTGATTGGAAATTTTGGACCATTAATTTTTATGTAATTCTTCATAAATGGGTTGCTCACAAGCCTCAAGAAAACTTCACGATTATTACATTTTTTTTTTCACAATTTGTTGAGATGGCAAGTTAGATTATTGGACAAGCACTTTAAAATTTTAAATACAAAATCGTCTATTTCACTTTTATACAACACTAACTGCAATATAATTTCCATAAAAAAAAAAAAAAAAAAATTGCAATATAATGTGTTAGTTTTTTTTTTTTTTTTTATCAATTTCGAACTTTATCTATTTTATAAGGAAAAAAGTCATGTAATGGGATGTATTTTTTTGTGTTTGATAATTCAATAGTTACAACGGGATAAGAGAGATTTAAATCCTGAATATTTCCATTGAAAACACTAGGAGGTGCTAACCACTTGAGCTACAAAACTTTTGGCATAACAATATATAATTGATAGGGTATAAAGTAGAACACTCAAAATGGAATAATATCTTTATTTTTTAATTTTGGATAACATGTACCTATCACCATATATTTTTTTACCACTCAAAACTTGTAAACTCAGAAGTTGTGAAAAAAATGTGTTAGAAAACAACAAGAATTAGCTCTCTCTCTCTCTCTCTCTCCCTCTTATGAAATGAAAGGAGTAAGTATTTGATGTAGAACTCAATTGGTTATTTCTCTTTTCAAGTTTTGACTTAACAAATCAATGATTTTAGATCCATATGAAAGGTGCAACTGTGTTAGTTCAGCCAAACAAGGTCAAATTGTAGGCTCCATATTGGACAGCCTGTAGGTGCGGTAGTCTTCATGAAAAAAATAAACTAGTAACAAAAAATACTAATAGTACCATTAATTGGCCATACATCCCTATTAAAAAAAAAGGGACCCATATCTACTTATCCAAAAAACGAAGGCCATATCTCTAAGAAATATTTCTAATGTGAAAAAATGAAAGGACTAAAAATTCCTCCTAAGCTTTAAGGTCTTAGAAGCCTGAAGCATTAGCAGATGTGCAAATTAAGTCATAAAAGCAAAAGGAAAAACGTAAGAACTATTCTCACTAATGCTCTCATTGATTGTCCCTTGCAACAAAAGTATCATCAAGATAATACATCAATTACTAAAGTTGAAAGAGGAGTGTTTGAGGGGGAGAGCATTCAACCATTGCCTTTCTTCTTTTGCTTGTGTAACAAAACAAATCTCTGGATTTTTCCTTCTTGCCCAAAAGGAAAAAAGTTTCCATACAATAACATGTAAAAATTCAAAGTAGTTTTCAATGACAAATTTTCACCATCATAAAATTTAAAAACAGCTCAATTTATGATCTCAAGCAGGAAGTTTAATATAGTTTCTTTGGGGGGAAAGAAGAATCTACAGAAAATATTTATAACGATAATCAAACCCCTAAACATTGTTAAAGATCATTTTTGTGCATCAAAGGTTCCAAGGTAAATCTTAAATTTTAATGACCCCCTTCCCAAAAGAGGGAAAAGAAAAGAAAAAGAAAAAGAAATAAAGATGATAGGATAGGATATACAAGAAATATACAAATTAATTCTCCATACTATGAAATTGAGAGATAAGCTTAAACATCCCATTACTCAGCTATTGCAGGTCAATTAGATTAAAGATGGGTAATTTCCCTGGTTTTTATACACTTATCATGTGTTTTTCATCTTGACACACTATTCAGACTTCACAATTCTAGAATGCATCGTAAAGAGCCTGACAGCAAAGCTCTTGTTCTAAATTAATCCATTCTATGTTCCTATTCATGCCATCAATAGCTTCAATAGTCATTTCACAACCAGTGATTTCAGGTTAATCGTAACTGCACGCAGTGTAAAAGCATCAGCAATGACAGATCATTAGAAGTCCCAAGCATGAACTTCTGATAGGTTCCATCACATCCTAAACAAGATCCAGCAAACCTCAGAAACTGACAACATGTAGCGTCCATATTGATAACCATCACAAACTCTTCAATGTCCAAATTAAAGGGCAAAATCACATCCACAAAATATAGTTGAAAATTGAAACCATTCATATTTTAAAAAGAATCAAAATCTAGGAAACTCAGTTTAATGAGACATCTGACAACCATAAGAAATGTAAGAAGTACAATTTCAATGCATCCAAGCATATGAGCTTTGCCAACAGTGGAAACTTGAGTAAACAAATTACACTGATTACCAACATCAGGAGGTTATGGAAGTCATGTTAATCAGTGGCAAATAATCAAGAAAAATGCTGATGCTCTAAAACAGAAACCATCTCCTGAGAGGAAACAGTGATAAGGACAATACGAAGGTCAGTACATTACATATGTCAAGGCATCAAAGGACATCATAGAATGAAATTTGCAATTCCTCTCATTTATGTTTGTTTTTATTATATTCCTGAAATATACTACTTCTGTATGTAGAAATGCCTGGCCATGACGTAGCAGTTTCACCTTCCAACATATTGCACTCGACTGTGATAATCAACACATGAAGCATAGATGGCTCTCTGTGACAGTAATCTTTATCTCATAAAAGACCAGTAGTATTAGCAACAACAGAAGCCTATAAAGATCAGTCCTAACATTGAGGACACATCTTCTTCCATCCTCCAGACTGTTGGAAAAATCATTTTCATTTCATCCTAAATCCTTGCCAAAGGTGTGGGGGTCCTTATTGCAATGCCTACAATGCAAAACAGAGTTACTAAAAATATGCTCTAATATGTAGTGTTTCACACCAAGAAGACTATTTAAGCACTACAAGGAAAAAAAATTGCTGATGCTTTGTTTGTTTCTAATGACATTCCATTTAAAATAAACTACATCAAATTCAATGTTTGCATACTCCTTTAACAGATATCCACTGGCAAATATTGACGTCTAATTGCCCTCACCTTCTTGATAATACTTAAAAAACTAATACTGACATGTCAATAGCTTATAAAACAATGACAGTGCAAAGAAGATCTTAAACTTACATAGCTTGTAAGCAAATAAAAGGGTTGTTCTGTGGAGCGGTGGCTTATCTTCTTCTTGTCTTCTACTCACCTCTTCCTCAATAATACTTAAACAAACTAATACTGACATGTCAATAGCTTACAAAACAACGGCAGTGCAAAGAAGATCTTTAACTTATTTAGCTTGTAAGCAAGTAAAAGGGTTGTTTTGTGGAGCTGTGGCTTATCTTCTTCTTTTCTGCTACTCCACATCAAAATATCTGTCAGAACCCATTCATGAATTGGTAAATCTAATAAGGTCTTATTATCTTTTATTCTTAGCGAAATCAGTAAGCAAAAAAGCAAAACTTAATCCACGTTATATCAGGAAATACTTATATCAACTGAAGAGTTCATCAATAAGTTTTCAAATGCAACTAGTCTAGGACCTAATAAGACCTCACTGTTCAGCTATTGTTCTCCTGATTTATACTAGCATGGGAACAAATGCTTCAAAAGTTGACACTGGAACATAGTAGGTTGACACATCAAGTAAAGGAAACCAAATAAATGGTTGATGCAGTAAATTGGTTATGGGAATGATCACCATTGAAAATAGCAGGGTATATGAAAAAGATGATAAAATTCAAGATAATATCAGGCAATCACATTGAAGAGAGAAGAATGGGAATGAGAAAATAGAAAGTATGATGTGAAACAAAATATAGATGTCCCATTTGTATTGGCCTGTATATTTGTTGCAACTGAGAATTGTTAGTCTAATGGGATATGTTCTCCTGGTCAACCAAAAAATATACCAAAATGGTGACAACTGGTTTACACTTTGTGAAAGTGAGAACCAATTTACAGATCAAATCTATACCCCTGCTCCCCACTCCTCTGTGCCACCCCACCACCACCCTCCCTGCCTCCCACCTCCCCCACGCTACCACCACCTCTATCTCCCTCCTTCGCACTGCCACCACCACCTCTCTCCCCGTATTCTGCATTGCCACACCACCACCTCTTCCACCTCCTCCACACAGATACTCTGTATTGCTGCAAGCACCAACTCCCTCCTCCCTCCAACTTTGCGCCACCACCACCACCTCCCCCCCTAAAACTATTCCCACCACAACAACAAACATCACTGCTTTCCAACCTTTTGTGGCTTTTATTGGTTTTAACATAGATTTTTTTTTTTTTTGATAAGTAACAAAAATTTTATTAAAAAAACAGCACTAGGTACATTGGGGGTGTACTTAGGAGAATTACAAACAGCTCTCAAACTACAATGCTCAACCAAATCTAAAAGAGTAAAACAAGGAGAAGGGTAAAAAGCAACATTCCAATCTAACAAGGTACGGAAGACTAGAAATTTACTTTTAGGATGTCAAGAAACAGAAAATAAATATATTTCTCTAAAAATATTATCTATTGAAAATATTTCCCTTTCCAAAATAAACAGAACCTCAATAGTAATAAATTTCACATTATTGAGCTCAACTTACACATTGCCATCAACTATCTTTATTCTCTGCCATAGTGATACCACGGTATAACTCCATTAAGTCTGGTATGCTATCTGAATGCTTAACAACATAATTCTTGTAGAAAGTGTTTTCATTTAGAGTAAGAAGCCAAGCATAATTCTTGCCCTCTTTAAGCAGATTCTTTGACTTCAAAACCTTCAAGACATTATACCTTGGACGAAGCCTTTTATCAACCGCATACATAAGAAATCTGGGGTAACGAATTATAGCCTCTATATCCATCTCCATAGTATTCACATAGAAATCCATTGCACTCCTCATTTTCTCCTCCGAGCAAGCCAAACATAGCGGGTTGTTCTTAAAAACCAACCAAATATCCTCTTCTGACCACCCCAAGCTCTTCAACACTTCCATTTTTCTGTTCCAAGTTGACTCATTCATGGAAACCAATACTCTAAGAGCATGCATAAACGCCGGAGAAGTCGGTTCTAGACCCAATTTTTTGACAATTTGTACTGCATCTTCCAACCTATTGACTTTCCGCATTATTGTTCTAGGCTGCGTTAGAATCAATTTCGATATGCTATGTAAAGGTACTCCTTCCCTTATCAAAAAATCAATATTTGGTTGCAAAATCCCGGTAAGATCATAAGTTAAAAGCCACGAAGACCGCTTAACAGCCGCCACGACATTCTCATTGTTGTCAAGGTATGTATTCAGAAACTGAAATGATGGTTTTATATGAGAACTCAAGCCTCGCCTCAAAATGACAGGATTCAATACAATGAGGTCAGCAAGAAGCTTACCCACAAAGCCATTTTGAGTGAGGAACTCTATCTTGGGCTTGAGATTGTCTTCCACTTTGGATTGGAGTATCCTCGGGCGCTTTTTGATCAATTCCGCGATGTGGGTATCGTCGAAACCGTGAGATTTCAAGAAAGTGAGCACAGCTTGAGGCCTTTGGAGGTTGTTTTCTTCGAGTTTGAGCTTCTGTGAGGTTGAGAGAGCAGATTCTAAGGGAAGCCCACATGAGTTCATGAGGTAGTTAACAGTGAATTTTAAAACGGATGACATCCCACCACTGTTGGGTTCAAATCTTTAACTTGCTTGGTGAGTTCTGGACCATGTAGAGATCAAGACTAAGAGGGTGAGAAACAGAGATGGGAAGAGAGTAAGGACTTTGGCTATGGAGGCCGGTCTGTGCTTCAGCCATAGGAGGGTTCAGTTGTGGATTATAGAGTGAGAGCTTTGGGTTTGCAAGTGAGGAAGGGAGATTAGTGAGATAAAGAAAGAGAAACAGACGGTGAGAGGAGGAAAACGAGACCTTTGGGTTTGCTGTTTGTTCAAATCTGGGTTTGAGTTTTGTGTTTTTGTGTTTGGTTGACAAGAAAGTACAAGAAAATCTGAAAAATGATCTTTCATTTTTGTTTTTCTATCTTTTTAATTCAATTTTTTTTTTGTTTTTGATTTTTTTTTTCTTCAATTTAATTGCTTACATTTCATTTTTTAATAATATTTTATAAGCAATGTAGGCGTGAAGTGTGCCAACTATACACACCGTTAGCCATGTAAGCATTTTTCGTTAGTGAGTTGATGGTAGGAACCAAATTAGTTGTAAGTTAAAAATAACAGGGATCAAATTGATTGCTACTAAAATATAAGGACTAAATTGACTATAACCTAAAAATGTAGGAACCAAAATGGTGTTTTCGCCAAAAAAAAATAAAAATAAAGAGTTTGAATTTTAATTTTTAGCATTGATCAGTAAATATAGCTTATTTTTAAGTATTTAAGGCTTCGTATAAAGAAATAAAATAAAATAATCATAAAAAAATAGAAAGTTGATTTCATTTTTTTACATTTTCTCCATTAAAACTTCAAAATAAAAAAGTGAAAAGAATATTATAAAATTATTATTTTTCATTCATTTCTATCTTAAATTGCATTGCTTTCCTTCCTCTCAAACTAGAAAACAGTGCTTTATCCTGCAATACACTTCGTATTCCTATGCATCCTTTGCTGCCAGACCCTGGTTGCTCTTGCTTACATTCCAATGTAAACAATTTGTTTTATATGAAAATAACATGAAAAATGGAAACAGAAGAAGGTAGTTTAAGCTAGATAAAATCTAAAAGGATGTAAAATATCTACTCATCATTTAAGTTGCCTTGCACAACAAGGTGTCCTTTTATTTATTTATATTTCTTAAATAAGATTTTTTTTTTGAAAACTTTTTAAAATAAGATTTTAGAAAGTTTTATTGATAAAGATTAAAGAACACTATAAGATAATCAAGATGCTATTACAGCCATAAAATGTGGAGGTAAATCCTCCATAAGCAAACTTGAAGGAATCCTTTTATCCTGTATAAATGGGAGATTGAGTGAGTGGAGAGAATGGGAGGAGAACTACAGGAAAAATTGAAGATAATGTCATTTTTAAATTTTAAGAATATTCGAAAGAGTTTAGTTACCTCCTTTTTCAAAAGTTAAAATAATAATAATAAATAAATAAATAAAATTTTTAATTAGAGTTGTCTCTCTTCCGACTTATATACTTGTATTCCAATTTCTTTGCAATGAACCCTAGAAAAAAATTCTGCCTCAAAGTGGCTGTATCAGTTCCTATAAAAAAAAATGTGGCTGTATCATTCATCCAGAGAATGTGAAGTACGTCGGGCACATGGATTTTATCAATGGGTCAAATAATGTCTACTTTTTTTTTTCTTTTTTTTTTTCTTTTTTTGAGGAAAAAATAATATGTCTACTTAGATGCTCAATGGTAAGGCTAATGATGTAACTTCCTTTTTGTTTGGCTTAGAGAATCCAGAAGAAGATCCAACTTCAATGAGCCAGATTAAAATGTAATGGAGTCATATGAAGATAGTGATATATGTTTCTAAGCATCTTCATCAACCAAGAAATGAGGACTTTTCCCAAAAAATGGGACTTATGTTTATGTTAAAGCTCATCATAATGTGTGGAATAAGCTCTTCCATGAGAAGTACAGCATTGATTTTTCATGCCTTTGGCAGGTTCAAATTTAGGCATTTCTAAATGATGGGCTTTCATTTTACGACATAATTAACCTGAATTAAGAAATTTAGGGGCAATTTTATTTTGCAAGCATCTTTATTTTAAGGTTCAGAGAACTGAATGATGCCCATGCATTTTTTAATACTACAAGCCAGCTGCCTTACTTAAAAAACTCCATAACACAAACATTACAGATAAAACATTCATATCTAATGCCACTAAATCCAACTTTGGTTGCCAAGGCCATGAATTCTTGTTGGGTCCTTTCCTTCCCTGCTGGGGTTTGAGTCATCATAATCAAATCCATTTGTGAGGTGCTCTTTGTAGAACTGCTAATCTTTGGCGTAATTGGAAGAATTGCCTCGACGACTATTACCTTTCCATCATGTGGAGTAGCATTGTAGCAGTTTTTCAACAGCTTTAGGCAATGTTCATCATCCCAATCATATACTACAAAATTAACCAATTATGATATTATTTGTCTTGAAATCTTTTTTTCTTTTTCTTTTTTGCGCGAAACATTTAATTTTAAAGGACATTACTGTCACACAAAAACAAATTCAAAGAAATCGTCCATAATTATATTTATATATATTTATATATATATATATATATAAAATTGTTTATAATGCTAATAAAGCAAGATTATATGTCATAACTTAATCCCTATCCCAACTGATGTGGCTATTGAGTTCTTGTAATTTGGTCCCATTTCTCCTAAGAATGCCATTGCCACATCAATTGGAAATGATATAATTTATTAATTTATTTATTATTGTTGAGGGTGACAAAGATTTTTGAACACTTGACTATTTCACCGGTGTGTGTACTATATACTTTCCACCCCACACACACCACATAATTATAAAGAGAAATTCCTTGAGAGTGACCATAAGATGTTGATTAGAGGTTTCAAATCCAAGATCTCATCGATCTCATGGAACTTTAAGAACCACTAGACCAATCCCTTAAGATTTTTTTGATGAAGTCTAATTAAGAGTTTAAGACAATCAGATGGAAATAAAAGCATTTCCTATATCAAATTTGGAATTAAAACCATGGCTTTAGGACCACCACGTACCCTTGGTGTGATTGTCATTCCATAAGTATAAATGCTTGTGGGGTGTAGGGGGTAAGAGCTGAAGTTCAAGTCTTAGATTATGCTAGAGTAAAATTTCTATCTTGTATAAATTAAAAAAAAACCATGGCTCTAGGTTAATCAAAAGTCAAAACAAAATACCTACAAATTTGTATGAAAAAAAAAAACCCATGGCTTTAGGTTAATCAAAACAAAATACCTACAAATTAAATCTAAAAGTTACCTTCATAAAAATGTTGTCCCCTTTAGGAACGCTTTCGAACATATCTCCTCCCAAATGTTCCACACCTGCAACATAAGTTTTTTTTTGCACCTCTCTTTATCTGCACAAATTGTGTATTTATAAACCCTATGCGATCCAGGCCCTTAAAATTATGTTATTAGCATTATTTTTCCACAAAAATTGTATATTCGTCAAATTTCAAAGTAGTGAAATAAGAAAATGCCTTGACATGACAACATTGTGAAAGAAAGGAGACTTACGAATTTAAATAATACCGGGATAAGGCGGGGCATGTTGTATAACATGATGCAAGTCGAAACTAATGCCTTTGATGTGGGGGTATTTGGAAGTGATGAGGTTTTAGAGTAACTCCTAGGCTACCGCCAACATCAACAAGTTGCCTGAGTTGCTCAAAGCCTTTGTAAGACTCAACAATATGCTTAATAACAATATTAGTGTAGTTGAGCATTGCCGTGTTAAAAATCTGATTGAACCTGGGGTCCAAAGTGAGATACTCAAAGACATGCATGCCGTAGACCCTGTTGAACGGAATTCCTCCCTAAAGAATTGAGTCTTTCAGTTGGGACCTGTGAACAAATTCATGTTAGATACCATATCTCATTTATTAAAAATTTTAGCAACATGCGAATTAATTTATTTGGGGTATTAGCTGAATAAATTTGGGTTAACTGTAATATATTAATTCTTCAGTTTTTTTAATAATAAAAAAATTTCTTTACATACCACTCATGCATGTTAGAAGTTACTAAACGTGATGGACCACTAGAGTAGTACTCGACTAGCATTTCATAACAAATTCACTTGCAGGCAGTGCCAAAGTTGTCATGTAATGAGCAAGGTAAATAAAAAAGGAAAGAAAGGCAACACACCTTCAGCTATCCAAGAAAACCTTGTCATGAAGCGAGGCAATCATGGGGGCCAATGACACACCATCTTCATTGCGCACAAAGTGTTTAGACACGGGAGAAAGAGTGTAGAGTCTTTGGAAAGAACCAAACTCATCAGCAACCACAGAGCAACCAAGCACAGAGTGGCTGGCCAGCATTCTGAGTATGCGGTCCAGCATCATGCATGGCGGCTGAAAGCTCGAAAATGTGTTGAAAACACAAGAGCTGTTTAGACCCCCAAATTAAAGTTACGGTTCGATAGATTTTACACTAACTTAATACTAAGTGCGGAATAGTGTAAATGCGAGCAGATAAACAAACAAGCTACTCTAATCCATAATCAAGACAACACAGCAGTAAAATGAAATGTAAAAGAGTAGGGAAGAAAGATGCAAACACAAGATAACACGTCGATGTGTTATCGAAGAGGAAACCGAAGTACTTGGCGTAAAACCTCTCCGCCGCCCTCCAAGTGGTAATCGATCCACTAGACAATCAGTTGGGATACATGGGTTAGCAAGAGACCCTCCAAGCCTAATCTACCCGATATACCTAAGCTCTTCAAGCTCCTACTTCAACAAGGCTTCTCAGAACCGTGTCTTGTCTAACTCTCCGGATCCTGCAACAAGCTCCATGTTGCATCTGCCATCTTTGGCTTCTTCCAATACTTCCCAACAGCACCAAACTATCACTTGACACTCTGAAAGAGTGTGGTTTGGTCTATCAACCTCTCAATGATATGAAATTGAGAGGTAGGAGTTGAGGAAAATCCACAAGCAATTATGTAGAGGATTGTGGGTATAACAATCTCTAACTCTCAAGGTGTTTGGCTAGAGTTTTCTCTCAGAAGCACTCCTCAACATTTGTGGGTAATGTGGGTATATATAGTGTGGGTACAAAAAGTGTATATCAGATAGTACAGTCTAGCAGAACAGAATGTCTCGCGGGTGTCTCGCTGGAAGGCCTTACCCACGAGATACTCGCGAGACATAGCTGTCTCCATCCTGTCTTGACTCTTCGCATTCCAGCATGTGCAAGTCACATGAGTCACTTCGCGGGATGCTTAGTTGCGAGATACTCACGAGAACTCTTTAGTCTTCAATTGCTTGAGTCTTCACACTCTCTCTCTTTATCACACAACCCTTACAATCAGATCCCACAATAAATACATGGTACAAAAGATTGAATAAAATTACAATAAAATTTGACACGGAATTAAAGCCAACAAAACACATATTGTAAATTACAACTTTACAGCGGCGTCGGGGTTAGGGGCGTAACCAGAAATTTTTGTTTGGGAGGCCAACTTATGATACTAATTTATTAGCTTATACAAACTGTTATGGTCAGCACGACCACGTCCTCTTTCGTGTTTGCCTCGAGGTGCTATGGTGGTCGAGAAAATAGAACAATTCACACACACAGTAAACTTACTTAACACAATGGGTTTGTTTCGAGGACAACCCAACCTCCACAATGTTTTAGCTTAAAATTCACATGCCCATTCTTTTTTCATTCAGCCATATATAAAGGCTTACATCAAAACATGATAACTTTTGTTCCTAAAAGATAACAACGATAACAAATGGCTTATCACAAAATTCAAACAACCAAATGATAAACCCCACAATCCTAAGTGATAAACCTCACTAGATGAGATAGTTTATTTGATAAGATAAACCTAAGAGATAGATGATAAAAGAGATAATTATAGAGTGGAGTCCCAAGCAAGTCATCCCACTTTAAGCTTATCTTGTTGATGGTCCTGAGTTGACTCACTAAGTTGATTCAGCAAACTTGGCTCACTACCCATGCATGAGCTAAGTGCAGTGTTACATAACACTCCCCTCTCCTTAACAAGACCTTTGTCCTCAAGGGTGAGCCATGGATAACGTAATTGGAGCTCGACCAAGTTTTCCCATGTAGCTTCAGTTGGTGATAATCCTTGCTAATGAACTAGAATCTCTTTTTTGCCTTTCTTCTTGCGCTTTTCAAGGATGGCTTGAGGTGTGGGAACAATAGAATCTCCCTGGTTTGGAATGACTGGGAGAGGAACTTGAGTTTCCACAGTTGCACCAAGCTTCTTCTTAAGCATAGAGACATGGAATATTGGATGTAGCTTTGAATTTTCTGGTAGCTTGAGTTTATATGCTATGGGACCAATTCTTTCAAGGATCTTAAATGGTCCATAGTACTTGGGAGCTAACTTCTGGTTCCTTCGAAGAGCTAAAGACATTTGCCAATAAGGTTGCAACTTGAGATACACAAATTCTCCAACATTAAAGCTTCTATCGGTCTGATGAGCATCATAAATCTTCTTAATCCGTTGTTGAACTTCACCTATTCTTTCACGCAATTCCTTAACAACTTGCTCTTTATCTTTCAATTCTTGGTCCACTGCCTCCACTTGTGAAGTGCCAGGAACATAAGATAGAAGTGTGGGAGGTGGCTTATTGTAAACAACCTCATAAGGAGTCCGCCTAGTAGAGGAGTGGATGCTGGTGTTATAGCAATACTTAGCCCAGGGAAGCCATCGTACCCACTCCTTTGGCCTGTAGCTTGTGAAACAGCGCAAATACATTTCAACAGTTCTATTAACCACCTCTGTTTACCCATTGGTTTGACGATGGTAGGATGAACTAAAATTAAAGCTAGTTCCCTGTAAGTTAAAAAGCTCATTCCAAAAGATACTAGTAAATGTAACATCTCGGTCACATACTATGCTTTTAAGCATCCCATACAATTTAAATATGTGCTCAAAGAAAACTTGAGCTATTGAGACTACAGTGTATGGATGTGAAACAGGGATAAAATGTACAAACTTAGAAAGTCTATCAACAATGAAAAAAATGATAAACTTGCCCTTAGCATTGGGAAGTCCTTCCATAAAGTCCATAGATATATTTGTCCAGATTTGTGAGGGAATGGGAAGTGGTTGTTAGAGTCCAGCTGGATTGAGATTTTCTCCCTTGTTCCTTTGATATGTTTCACAGGCGCCCCTGATAAATTCCCAAAGGAATTTTCTCACACTTATCCAAACTAGCACAAATAAGTAACACAATTCACTTTACCAAACTGACCCAGTTGCTTTTATTTTATAAGACACTGTTTTACAAAATACTAATTTATAATTTTCTGTTTTTGGATTAAATCACTCCAACCAAAATGACCCAATACGAGTATATGCCAAAGGAAAGGAAAAATGATAATGCAGCAACCAACAAAACTAAGAGTAAGAAGAAAGACAATGACTTACAGGCAATCAATATATATTAAAAAAAAATTATTTGCATTCAGAGTATTTGAACCCATTTTCCAAATTCCATCAACCTTCCTTCCAAGTCACTGAGCTCCTCACCACAATCAGAGTCACCTTGGAACAGAGAGGGGGACTGAGAGAGACCAAAGACAGTCTTTAGGGAGCAATGGGTTCTCGTTTTCGCGCGAGTTTCAAAGATTTGGTAGTTTTTTTTTTTTTTTTTTTTTCTTACGTTTTGTGTTGGTGGGTCCAGTGTGCAAGGAGGTAGTTGTTTGCACATAGTTATTAAAATACGGTACTTGTATAATAAAGAAAATATACAAACATGTATAATATAATTTAGTATCTTTCAAGAAAAGTATGTTTCAAAAATTCGGCGGTAAAATACGAAAACCAATAAATAACAGTACATGTATAGTTCGTTTATATTTATATAAAAAAAAAGCTACAAAAAATACGGAAATATTTGTCATATACTTTCTTTCATATATAAATACAATAGTCATTGTATTATGTTTAATAGAAGATTCTAGAGGATTTAATATGAAATAGTCTCTTTTTTTTTTAATAAAAATAGAAATTTTATTGATATATGAAAATATAACAAGGTAAGCAACCTGGGGTCCTGGACACAACCAGGGAACAAAGAAAGCAGACTACAGCTAGCCAAAGAAAAACAAAAGGTTACAAGAAAGAGGAAAAAAAAAAAACAGAACAGCTAGCAAATAAGCAAAACACACAATCAAGAACTTCTCTACGCTGCAACCAACCTTTAGTTATTAATAAAGAAATTAATTCAATAGTCATTAAAAATTCAATAGTAACAGTAATATATCAAATAATGTTCTACATTTCTACTTAATCAAAAATGTAACATACAGTTTCTCAAAAAAGAAGAAGTAATATAGATGATCTTAACTTATTAGTCATCAAGGTTTAAAGTCTATGCTGTGTATCAAAGAGTTAGACCCTTTTGAATATACACCACTGTTAGTTTCTTTAAGTCCTTCTCCCCTGTCTCCGCGTGTGTTAAAATACTTAGTATTTAAAAAAAAAAAAAAAAAAAAAAAAAAAAAACTTATTAGCCATCACAACTAAATCTGAGAAGAGTAAAAAAAACCTATCAATTTAACCATGAAAGATCTGCATCATCTATAACTATAACATCATCATTAATATTTTTAACCCCTCCATTTATTGTGTCATTTTCTATATCTTGTTCTTGAGAAATATATTCATTTTCAGGAAGCTCATTAAGCCTGTCAAGATCAATAGGCTCTACATCTTGAGCTTCTAAGGTTTTGAATTTCTCCATCATCATTGTGTTCATTCGTACATACACCAAATTGTTAGAAACTGAGAAGAATATGGAAGGACACCCAAAGTGGGCATGTCCCTCTGTATACCTCCAGATAATTGTAACATCCAAAAGTTATGGAGTAATGGTTTGAACCGTTACTCTACCCCACTAAGCCCATTATCCCACTCAATATTAATGAAGTGGTGTGTATATAAACACCAAGAGTGGTACCCATTGAACAAAGAACAAATTCTACATTTCTCATAGTGTTTACAGAGTGTTGTGAGGCTCTTAGGTTGTAGGTTATGTTTGCATCACTCTAGTAGTGTGCAACACCATCGAAGAAACGTTTTGTATGTGGGTTATACAAATTGGAATTCAGAATGTGTTTGAATAGCTGGTCTGCGTGGAGGCTGACTCTGGACAACGTAGAACAATCTCAAAGCTCCTGTGTGATTGTCGGTCTAAGCCAAGAGAGGTATGCCGAAAAACTGATTGTTTATATTCCGCTGCAAATTCTCTGTTTCTTACATTGGTATCAGGGCATTTATAGGCTTTTCTCGATGTCATAGGCATATATGATATATGATTAGTTCTGAATGCATTTTATTCTTTTGTAATATGCTATGAATTTTATGCACCTCACATGGCCTTCAATGGCAAGTTTTAATTCTGAGCATTTTAAGCCTTGAAATTAATATATGTTGTTTATTTTACATGTATTATTACTTGCTTTAAGTTTCGTAACAAATCTCTAAGTGTGCCATGAGATATAGTTTGACAAAATATAAAACACTGAAACTTTAAAAACAAAACTGCTCTTATATGATTTATATTTGCAAAATATGTTTTCATATTATGAATCAATATGTTATAACCTTTGAATCGGTATATGGTACGTCAAAAACAGTTTTGAAATGTAGAAGATATAAACCTTCGAAGTTCCTGTCTTAAACTCATTTTTTGCTGAAAGAAATCGAGAGGAAGAAGGTTGAAGACAACTTGTTTTAGGCGTTTAGTAAACACCACTCTCGCAGGCATATCGTGTGTCTGCCACTCGCCAAAAGGGCTAGAGTGACAGCCAATAAAATACAAAAAGAAGGTCCCACAATAGTTTATTTCTTAAAAACTTATTTGTTGCTCTGTTAGTGTGCACTATTTAGTGTGTACATGTGCCACGTATGGGATCCTTGTTTCCTTTGAGATTTTTTTGTTTTATGCATATTAAGCCTATTGATAAATGAGTTCTTTAAGTGAAACGTACTATACAAGCCTAGCTTTTATTTCTCATGAAACGTAAAAGGTATATGCTTCAATGATATGGAATTGATTTAATTTTGTAAATTGTTTAATTCCGTTATTATTTCTTAGTGAAATATGGTATTAAAAATATTTACACAACGTTAATTATTATATTTAACGCAACAAAGCAATGATTATTTCTTATTGAAATAATGACATGCCTACATGAATTGTTCTCATGAGTTTAAATTGGGATAGCATGTTTAGCTTAATAGTTAATTGATAAAATTGGTGAATTATTTTCAATCCATATTTTTTAAAAATATGTTTAGAATTAAAACATGGAATAGTGGGAGTATGGTTGAGTTGCGTTATCTCCCATACATAATTTTGCACGAATAGATTGAAATCAAGCTTAGTAATAAACACTAGTGGCGCAAGAGATGATTAAGAAGCTTAGCGAATTTTCGATCTTGCGACGTGTGTTGATTATCTTAGTTTGTTTTAGGTCGAACGTCAAAAATTTTGAAATGCGTGTGTAATATCCCATTGTGAAATTTTGTAGTGAAATGACTTCCAAGGGTATAGTTGCTGACCTTATAAAAAGAGAGAAACTAGATGGTGAAAATTACAATATTTGGCATTGCAAAATCTAGTATGTGCTAAATGAGCAAGAAGTCTTGGAGACTTTGACTCATTCGTTGAGTAAACCCGATGAGGGAAGCACTAAGCAACACCAACGTGATCTTGCTGCCTATGAAAGTTGGCGCAAGAAAGATTTGTGTGCGTGCTTTACAATGTTGAGCAACATGCACAATGATCTGATTGGTGAATTTGAGCAGTATACAAATTTAAATCATTGACCTAACCATCTCTAGCAGTATTTAATTTCTCCTTTCCGCCACACCATTTTGTTGCAGTATATAAGGCATCGTTAATTGCCTTACAATTCCCATTTCATCACAGAGCTCCTTAAATTGCTCAGATAGGTAGTCACACCCACGATCAGTTCTGAGAACCATAATGCTCTTGTTTAATTGATTCTCAACCAATCTCACGTATCATCTAAAACAATCTAAAGCCTCAAACTTATGAGAAGTCAAATAGACTCGCGTAGTTGTATATTGCTAAAATTCACCAATCGGATCATTATGCATGCTACTCAACATAGTAAAGCGTGCGCACAAATCTTTATTGCGCCAACTTTCATAGGCAGCAAGATCACCTTGGTGTTGCTTAGTGTTTTCCTCATCGGGTTTACTCAACGAATGAGTCAAAATCTCCAAGACTTCTTGCTCATTTAGCACATACTGGATTTTGCGGTGCCAAATATTGTAATTTTCACCATCTAGTTTCTCTTCTTTGTTAAGGTCAGCAACTATACCTTTAGAAGCCATTTCACTACAAAATTTCACAAATGGGATATTACACATGCATTTTAAAAATTTTGGCGTTTGATCTAAAATAAACTTAGATAACCAACACACGTCGCAAGATCAAAAATTTACTAAGCTTCTTAATCATCTCTTGCGCCACTAGTGTTTATTACTAAGCTTGATTTTAATCTATTTGTGCAAAATTATGTATGGGAGATAATGCAACTCAACCATGCCCCACTATTCCATATTTCAATTTTAAACATATTTACAAAAAATATATGTATTGAAAATAATTCACCAATATTATCAATTAACTATTAAGGCAAACATGCTATCACAATTTAAACTCATGAGAACAATTCATGTAGGCATGTCATTATTTCACTAAGAAATAATCATTACTTTGTTGTGTTAAATATAATATTTAACATTGTGTAAATATTTTTAATACCATATTTCACTAAGAAATAATAACAGAATTAAACAATTTACAAATTTAAATCAATTTCATATCATTGAAGCATATACCTTTTACGTTTCATGTGAAATAAAAGCTAGGCTTGTATAGTATACGTTTCAATGAAATAATTGGATGGATTTAATATAGTTTTAATCCAAATAACTTATTGCAAAGATATCACTGACCATGATATAGATTTGGTCATGTACTTAGGCTTTTTTTTTATAAAAAAAATGGTGAAATAGATGCAATAGGCTTAATATGCATAAAATATATATATATTTATATATATATATATATATCACTGAAAACAAGGATCCCAAACGTGGCACATGTACACACTGAACAATGCACACTAACAAAGCAAAAATACAAATAAGTGTTTAAGAAATAAACTATTGTGGGACCTCCTTTTTGTTTTTCATTGGCTATCACTCTAGCCCTTTTGGCGAGTGGTAGACACGCGATATGCCTGCGAGAGTGGTGTTTACTAAACGCCTAAAACATATTGTGTTCAACCTTCTTCCTCTCGATTTCTTTTAGCAAAAAACAAGTTTAAGACAGGAACTTCAAAGGTTTATATCTTTTTCATTAACAATCCATTTTTGATGTAACATATACCGATTTAAAGCTTATAACATATAGATTCATAATATGAAATCATATTTTTCAAATAGAAATCATATAAGAGCAGTTTTGTTCTTAAAGTTTTGGGGTTCTAAGTTTCGTCAAACTATACCTCATGGCACACTTAAAGATTTGCTATGAAACTTAAGGTAGATATTAATATATGTAGTATAAGCAACATATATTAATTTCAAAGCACAAAATGCTCAAAATCAAAATTTGCCTTTGAAGGCCATGTGAGGTGCATAAAATTTCATAGCATATTACAGAAACATAAAACGCATTTAGAACTACCCATATATGCATAAGACATCGAGAACAACCTATAAAAGCTCTGATACCAATGTAAGAAACAGAGACTTTGCAACGAAACATAAACAATCGGTTTTTCGGCTTACCTCTCTCAGCCTAAATCGACAATCACACAGAAGCTTCGAGATTGTTCTACACTATCCAAAGCCAGCCTCCACGCAGACCAGCAATTCAAACTCATTCTGAATTCCAGTTTGTATAACCCACGAACCAAAAATGTTTCTCCGACGGTGTTACACACTACTAGAGTGATGCAAACATAACCCACAACCTAAGAGCCTCACAGCACTCTATAAACACTATGAGAAATGCAGAATTCGTTCTCTGTTCAATGGGTACCACTCTTGGTGTTTATATACACCACTCCATTAATATTGAGTGTGATTGTGGACTTAGTGGGGTAAAGTAATGATTCAAACCACTACTCCATAACTCTTGGATATTACAATTATCATGTTTAGTATATAGAGGGACATGCCCATTTTGGGTGTCGTTCCATATTCTTTTTAGTTTCTAACATCCAGATGCTATACAAGATAATTGTAACATCCAAGAGTTATAGAGTTAGGTGTCTACCTATTTCTTTTCTTTGTTTGTGCTACTTCAAATGCACTGCAATTACGTTCACATGAGGAAGAACTACAAGGTTGACTCAAAATTCAAATGACATACTTTTTTAAAATAGAAAGACTATCTCCACAATAATCTCATTCCCACCATATTCCTAAAAATGAAGTAACAATTAATATGTACCCATAAATTTATAAAGAAATAATTTATTTAAATATTAAAACTATAATAAAGTTGTTGAACTTACGAGGATAAGATGTTTTCAACATTGTCATTGCTATTTCAGTAAACAAGCTTGATACTTTCGTGCAATAAAATTGCACTTGTCCCATAAAATCTATCTTTTCTTCAATAGCCACCAAATTCTTTAGTATAAAACTTATTCCCTCTTTCATCTCACGATTCCCCGTAAATGTCTCACTATACATGTAAGTAGGATTTAAAAAGGCCACAACAGCATGAATTGAATGGATTATATTTTGAGAACGCCTTCCCTCAAATAATTCCAACATCCGAATATATTTGTCTAGATTATTACCAGATTGTTGTTGTATTGCTTCTTTTGCCCTTTCCATTGCTTCATATAAGTACCCGGCAGTTGACCCGTCACCATTAACTCGAAGAACTCGAACCAATGGCTCCAAAACTAGTGCCCCTCATGTCCTTGGCTCCAAAATTTTGTACTTTTAATTGTATTAGTAACTTCTTTGGCAATGTCCTTTTTGCTATAATCTAATCCCTTCCAATCAGAAGATGCAACAAGTAATCGCAATTCACTTTCAACATTCAACATAGATTAGAGCACCAAGAAATTAGAAGCAAACCTAGTTGTACAAGGATGTTAAAACTCCTTATTATTTGTGTGTGCTTTCATGAGTGACAGGACAATAATGTGCTTATACATATATGTAAGAATTGATTTTGCATCATCAATTACCTTTTGCACCCAATTAACTTCCTTATATCTATCCTTCAAAAGCAATTGAATCCTATGAGTAGCACATCGAGTTTTGCACAAAGTACAAACGAGGATACCTATCAAAAAGCATGTCTCCAACCGACTTAAAAATTGTAGCATTATCAATAATAAACTAAACAACATGATTAGACTGAATATCTTCAATTACTTCAGATAATCTGCATGAGAAAGAACCATGTTTTTCTCTCTTAAGAAACTTCAATTGAACACTACTTCCCCAAGAAAATATGCAATTATATTAATAAAAGCTCTTTGTTTCATATCACTCCATATGTCTGACATAAGAGTACAATCAGTTGTAACCCAATACTTTTTAACATTTGATATATATTCTCCAACTTCTATCCTTGAACTTGGAATTAACTTCGTTCGAAGAGTTGAATAAGAGGATAACTTGTATCCAAGTCCATGTTCAACAACACCTTGCACAAAGCGAATGAAGAGTAGTGTTGGAAAAATATTAAATGATATGTTATTCAATATAACATGTTGGGTAAGCAATTTGTCCACCGCACTCTTATCTTTCTTTTTGCACATCTCTAAAATGGTAGTCTGACGTAAATCATTTGACGTTGAAGTTTGACATTTTTTTGCTCTCTTCCACATTGCTTGAATTTGATGCAATCTTAAGCTTTTTACTATGCCCTCCAATTGCTAAATAAGCTTCAACTTGAACTTCATCAAGAACTTTTGTACAAATATCAATATCACGACCTTTAACTCCGGCTAAGTGTGATTTAATCCTTGGAGTGCCTCCAGCAAAATCTCATTCATAGAAATTACACTTCAAACAACCGTCTAATTCTTCAACATACTCCCAAACGTGATCTTTTTTTCTAACCATATTTCTTTTTACTATAATAAATACATAACCAGTATAACTTTATTAGAATTAAATATATCAAATCTTGATTTCTTTTAGATTTTTACTATTCAATCTGTCGACAAATTACAAGTAACATGAATTGATGACCTTATTTACCCTCACTTTTCAATTGAAATTCTTATTTTAACCTTCAATTCCATTGTCACCACCAATGACAGGTTTTTCTTTTCTTTTTCTTCTTTAACTCTCTCTCAAGCATCATGATTGAACCGATGATTTAGCTTATACAAGCTCATAACCCATACTTACGCACGTGTGTATGTGTGTGTATATATATATATATATCCATTTGATATGCATATTCATGTAGACAACATAACATTTTAAAGAATAAAAATGAGAGACAAAAAAAAAAAAAAAAAAAAAAAAGCAAATTGAGATCAATTAGAAGTATATAATGACATTTGTATTATTTTTAAAAAAACTATTACACCAGTTCATTTTCCTATATGACACATATATGAACAATAAATGAGACACATTTTTGTAAGGTTCTCATACCAAGAACAGTTGAGTAATAACTAATAAGTATTGTATTAAGATTGAAGTAGTGTCATTATTGTGGTTCACTAAAATTAAGAAAGTTCAATTGAATACTTGATGCAAAATTAAACTCCAATTGAAATCTAAATTGGGTTCTAATTAGATTTTCTCTAAGTTTTGGCTTCAAATATATATATATATATATATATATATATATATATATATAGATTGGTGCTCGCCTAATACTTACAAGAGTAAATGATTTAGTGGTTTGTTGAAAACCAATTAGGAGTCTGCTTGTGGATTTTGGAAGGAGGTAACTAACCCTATTCTGGTCATAAGAAGATTATCAAAATGTTCATTCAGATTATTTTAGATAGAAAGGTATAAAGGATATCCATTAGTTATAAAAACTCAATTTCTTATCCATATTTCAAGAAACAATCAACCTATCTTACCATAAATCCTATTCATATCTAGTTTTTGGGGCATATGAATCCATCTACCCATTCTTTATAAATGATTTAGGTATTTTACTGCTAAATAAAAATGCATTGACATGTTAGTTGATATGGAAGTTAATTCACTTTATAAATGAAATTAGGCAGCACATTATTTAAAGGACAAAGTTTAGCTACAAAATTTGTTGTAGCTAAAGGCTACAACCTTATTCAATAAAATAAACAGTACTGCATATTTTGAAAATCTAATCGTTGAATTGCTTGTTTTTATGCTTTTAATACGCATGTCAAATTTTGTGTCAATCGGATATTATTTACTATATGATCCGTAAGTTTATATTTTGTGTATAAATAAACTACAAAAACTTGTAATTTAAACAATTTATTGATAACATAACTATTGATCTTCAATTTTCTAGAAAATTTGCAAGCATGAAGTATATAAGAAGAAGATGTAATCCAATGATGGATTTGTCAAAATTTACCACTAATAAAAAGATATTGAGCAAGGTTGTAATTTAAAGCTATAATCAATTTTGTAGTTAAACTTTGTCCTTATTTAAACCTTCATTTTTTATTTCTCGATTTAATATGTCAATAGACACCTTTGTTATTACATATTAGAACATGTCTCCTATGTGGCGCGCACACACATGATGATGAGTATGGTTGTCCATAGACCTACCCCACCCACTCGGACCCGAGCTAACTTGCAATCGATTTGATGACTGCAACAATTGATGGTGGATGTTCACCTTCAAAACCTTATGACAAAGGGTTGAGTGGCGAGTCTCCCTCTTCAAAATCCAACTCACTCGATCCGACTAAGAAAAGTCCATCTTCGTCCAAATCTGTACTCAGATTGGTGGAGATCTCACAATCTCTAGTTAGATTTGGTAGAGATATTGCAATCTTTGACTAAATTTGCCAAAATATCGCTTCACCATCATTTCTTCCGATTACCATTGTGGACAACAAACCCGAACCAACCCATTGCTGCTCCTCAATCAATAACGGATTAAGTTTTCTACTATCTGACCCAACTCGACTCAACATGTAGACACCTTTAATGATTATGATGATGATTTTGAGTTTATATATTCAACTGTATTGTAAGACATGCTTACTCAAAAAAGTTGAAAGATATGGATGTTTTGGGAAGAGAATTTAAGGTAAAGAAGACTAAAAAAAATACAAAATAATAAGAAGAGAATTTAAATTGGACGTATCTTTTCTTATTAATATGCTATTGGAGCTTAATTATATTTTTTTTCTAAATCATTATGAACCATAACTTTTTACACAGTATGTTTGGTCATTGAACATAAACATCTAATAAATAACAATAACTTTAGAGATACAAAAATTTTCACAAAATATTTTACAACTTCAGGTGACAAGTTGTTAATGTTGGAAAAATAGTATGGAGTGAATAAGAAATTGACTTCTAATGTGTCCATTTGAAGATGTTATTAAAAAGTTGTGAAAATCCTTAAGTCCCATATAAGAAAGGAAAGAGATAACATATGAATTTAAATGCTCATGAGCTGGACATTGGGTTGGGTTTTGGCATATGTGGACTGGGCCCTCTTGTCCAAATAATAATATTTTATTATTTAATTTTTTGAGTCAGTTAATCTATGCACAACAATTTTTCCTTGAATAGTGTGTCTGTTCAGTTTTTTCTTGAACAATATGTCTGTTCACTAACGTATATATATTCATAGTCCCTCATTCAAAAAAAATTACATTTTTTTAAGAAACTCTTCTAGAGAGAAAATATTTTGTGCATTATCATTTGAGTCAAAGTGAGAGAAAGAGACAGATTAATTTGCAGAGCACGAACCTTGTGTGGTTCTTCTCTGTGCTGTAAATCATTTTATCCTGAAAAGCAGACGTTCGTGAGTCTCAAAGTACCACAAAATGTGTGAGTGGAAAAATCTACTTTACTTTAAGGAGATTGTGTCGAACACAATACTTGATCTGTATCATTCATTCTTCACACATTTGATTTGTGAGTTTTTCCAATTATCTTGCAGATTTCTTCTTATATATACAATATCTATTTATTGATTTTGCCTATTACACCTATTTGTGTTATTACTAATAATTAGATCTGTATGTTGTTCCTTTTTGCTTAATCACAAAAGTAAATTGTTGAAATATATCCAACAATTAATTGTAAATGATACCTACTCAACCATAGTGAAAAATATTGTTGTTTTAGTAGAAGTACTCGATAAAGAATATCCTATCATAATATAAATTTTACTAATAATTCATCAAAGACTACTTCTAAACATACAACAAACTACTTTTCATATCATTCAGCAAAAAAAAAACTACTTTTCATATCAATCATAGATTTTACCAGTCTCAAAATAAGAGCATAATTTCCCAACTATAACAAAATATCACGATAGAATCTCAGTCCCACAATAAGGTCACGTTTCCTGACTTGCAGAAGAGGATCCCTGTTGTACTTGTGTCGCACTTTGATCTCTAGCACCACTAAACATGTCTCCAGACTAAAAGAAAAAATAAATAACTCCAATTAACATTTTAACACAAATCTAAAAACTCCATAAAGGAACACATTTATTTCAAAAATCACATAATTTATTTATAACAGAAACATAACAAAGTAATAACCTGTCCCCTTAATTGTTGAATCAAAATGGCCAATTGTGATTTTAAAGTGACCATTTTCTCTGTCTGCCATGCCATTTCCTCTCTCTGCTGCTTTAATATTATCTCCTGCTGCTTTAATATTATCTGCTGCTTCTTTAATATTACCTCCTGCTGCTGTAGTAATGTCTTCTGTTGGCATACTCTCTCTTCAAGTTGGGTCTTCTGTTGGCGTACTCTCTCTTCATCAGAAGTTGACCTGGAAATTCGGTAGCAATATATGCAACAAAAAGCTTAGATAGTTGAGATATAAAAACGAATTGAACAAATAAGTAAAACTAACCAATATCATTTTAGAAAGCAATCCATTATAGAAAATCCACACAATCAACCATTTAAACCAGAGAAAAAGGAAGTTATGAATATGGATGCAACTAAGTTGTCAAATTTCGTGCAGATTAAGCTGCTAAATTACAGACATATGAAGGGATGAGGGACTTTACCTCAGAGTGAATTCAGAGGAAGAACCTCTCAATCTTTTGGGCATGGAGAAGAGCCAAATTTAGGTTTTAGTAAAAGTAAATTCAGAGAGAGAATCCTTTGACTCTTATGGGCATGAAGAAGTATCATATAGAAGCATTACCCCAGAAAAAGAAATTTAAAAAAAGGTATAAAACCCTACTACAAAAAATAACTAGAAACCCAAGCCCAAAAAGAAATACATCTCTCTACCATCAACTTAACAAATCTCAGAAAACCCACTAAAACCAAGTCGAAGCAATTGATAAAAGAAGAAAGAAAACCTAGGGATAAAAGGTACCTAAAAAGCCCTATGTGGCTAGTGAGAATTGAACCTAATCATTAAAAATAGAAAATAAAAATAATGCATGAATCAATAAAAAAATTTTGGAAGAAAACCATGACAAATGAATATTTAAAAGAAAGAAAAATGCAGATCATTGAGGGTGATGGATTGGCTTCCGTACCTTTCTTTCTGGGGACCTAAATTTGGAGCAAAGCAATAATAAGTAAATGTGCAACGTGACCATTAGACAGAGAAGATTAAGATAAATTGTCTTGCTAGGAGAGATGGTCGCCAGAGACTAAGTGTTAGAGAACAATGAGAAATAAAATAAGGTTATTATTAAAGCGATAGAGTGGGGTTTGTGGAAATGGAGCCCTACAATAACTTCAAGTTTGAGAAATCTTTGAATTATATTTTTGTCACTTTGATTCCAAAAAACTAAGTGGTGGCATCAATATCAAGGATTTTCTCCGTGTGAGCTTGGTTGGTCTATATGCTTATGGCAAAGGTGTTGGCTAATCTGTTTACTTAAACCCCACCCCCCCAAAAAAAAAAAGGAAAAAAGCAAGTGTAGGCTGATCAGTTAAATGTATGATAGGTGTCTTGTGTTAGATCCAAATGCTTACATTGAAGGTTGGCAACTCCTTATTTGGTATTTATTGCCAATGAAATGTCTTGATAGCAAACTCAATAGCAGTGTTTTTGGAGTACTTTGAAAGTTGAACATTGAAATGATATAAGATCATGTTAACTAGGCTATTTCATATATGTAGACGGACTCGATTTTGGTGAAAATGGAGGAAGTGGGTTTGGTTTTCTATTTGGACAATTGGTTCTCAAACATGGTTAATAGAAGCAGAATTGGCTTTCCCAGTAGTTCAAGAGAACTAAGACAAGGAGATCCTTTCTCCATGCTTTTTTAATTTTGGTTATGAAAGTACACAATGGGATGTTACATAATGTTGTGGGCTGCATTTCAAGTTGGGGGAGAGTAAAAGGGTTATGGAAACTCTCCTCTTTTGTTTGCTCATGATACAATACTATACAGAGGTAGTGTAAATGGGTTGTTAAAGTCATTGAAAAGTACAAGTCCAAAAAAATCTAGCATAGTAGAAACTGAAGACTGCTTAAAGCAGTTAATTTCTTATTTTACATCCCTGCCCTCCATGCACTCCCTCAATTCCCCACTATCTATCCCAACATGACCGTTCAAGTCTACTCCAATAAAAACCTTTATCCTTTTTGATATCCCCTGAATAAACTCATTTTTATCATCCAAAATTATTTCTTAATGGAGTCTTCTAAATCTATTTGAGGAACATAAATGCTAACTGAATTGGTTGTCACTTCCCCTAGACAAGTTCTATTAAAAAAAGGTATATCTCCTATTTTCTTAATTTGACAACTTCCACTTTAAAGCTTTTCTCTACAACCATCCCTACCTGAAATCTATTGCTATCATTCCCTGTATCTCACAATTTATACTTAGTATGCTCAATTTCTCAAGATTTGTCACCTACCCACTTAGTCTTCGAGACTATCTTCTTTATACACAACCCTTAATTAAAGCGTGGGAGCATTTGCCCACTTCTCATTGCACCTACATCCAATGTCCATTCAGCAAGGAGGTTTGGGTTTTTGAAGCTTGGTTCGTTTCAATCAAGCCTTGCTTGGGAAGTGGCTTTGGCGATATTTGACTGAGAAGAATGCCAACTGGTGTATAGTAATTGCTACAAAATATGGAGCATGTGGGGTAATTGGATGACGGATGAGCCAACGGTGTTGGTGTCCCATGGAATTAGCTTATGGAAATACATTCGAAGCACGTGGAATAGGCTGGCCCCATTTTTAAAGTTCATCGTGGGGAGTGGTGCTAATATTCTTTTTTGGTTCGATTGTTGGTGTGGGGACGTGATGCTTTTCCAAACCTATTCTGGTTGGCCAGGGATAAAAATGCTGCAGTGGCAGAGATGTAATGCAGTCACAGGATGGGTCTGTTTTTTGAAATAACATATTTACAAGGTCCTGTCAAGACTGGGAGTTGGAATCTATGCAGTCTTTCTTCAACTATTTGTATTCTGTGAAAATAGGAACTGAAGAGGATCTTTTAAGATGGCCCCTGACTACAAGTGGAGCTTTGAGGTTAAATCTTATTGTAAAGCTCTATCTCCTACTGGTTATTATTCTTTTCCATGGAAGCCTATATGCAAGGCAAAGGTCTCAAGGAAGATAGCTTTCTTCACATGGACAACCACTAAGAGGAAAATTTTAACCATGGATAATCTCTGTAAGCAGGGATTGTGTGTGGTAGATTGGTGTTCCATGTGTAAACGGAGTGGTGAGTCTGCTGATCACTTGTTACTCCATTGTTGTTTTGCTTATGATATTTGGTCTATGGTGTTTGGCATGTTTGGGTTAGCTTGGGCGATGCTTCAGAGTGTTCTGGCCTTCCTAGAGTGCTGGATGGGAGGTTTGGCTGTCATCAAAATGCAGTTATTTGGGGTGCTATACCATCATGTTTCATGACTCTACCTACAGTTACATGGCTATTACAACTTTTAAATGGTTGGCATCATGCTGTACATTGTTTAATCTTACATTGAAGCAAAACATATCATGTACAAAACAGAGTATCAAAAGGCAAAGGCAGATCATATCGGACAAATCTTAGCATGTCTAGCGAAATGGAAAGAGTAAAACGCATTTGATATTAAAAAGGGATTAGATGTGACAAGTTCAGCATATGAAAAAGGGAATAACATCAGTCTTTCATTTATATTCACCGATTCCAGCTTGCAAATGTTTAATCTCATCATGAACAACAACCAAAAAAATTTGTAATTAACAATTCTGCCCACTCTTTATAGCAAGCCGATAACAAATTAACATCCAAGAGCAGTATATTGAGGTTTGAAACTTCATGTTTACTTATAAGTTATAACCACACAAACAATATCTAGTATATATCAAGAATAAGATTAAACTGAGAAAAGTAAATGCTGAATTTTTGAGTTGAATCAAGCTTATACCTGCATTTCCTCTTCCTGCTCACTCCCCTTTCGAAAACTGCATCATTCGGTTTGTTAAGTAAGACAAGGTCCTCCACATAATTATCAAAATGAAAATAGTATGGCCTTCCACAGATCCCCAAATTCTTAACTTGTTGGCTCTTAGGGTCATATGAAGAGAGCCCCCAACCTCTTGGTAATCCAGCCTCCACTAATATGCTGCCATTCTTCTGGAGACCTAATACCCTTATAATTTCTTTGTTGACATCAACGGCGAACAGTTTAGTCCAAGAATCAACGACGCCATAATCTTTCATCACCCAGATGGCACAACAGTTGTTGTCTACATGCCTATCATCATAAAATAATAGAGAAAGCGATCCCCCAATTACTGAGGTCTGAACAACACCCTGTCTGACTGCAGCATTTGGCAATGATATCAAGCGAAAAACCTCGTCACCCAAATCAAACGACAAAACTAATTGACGACTGCTTTTGCACTCATCATATACCCCAAAATGGACAGCTCCATTTAGAGAAGTAGTTGGTCGACGCCAATTAGTAAAATTAATACCCGAGGGAAAAGAGGCATTAGTAATTCTCCAACACCCCTCATTAAGAGAGTAAACCTCAATTAGGGGTGGTTTGGCCTCTTATAATCATAAGTCCGCGGATCAAACCCGAATGCCGGACGACACGTAACGCGGCCGTGTGTCTTGACTTTAATGCAAGGCTTTGGAAGGGTGATACATTTTCTAATAGAGGGATTCCAGAGAACAAAGCGCTCTTGTTCGAAAAGACTGAACAAGCCATTGGCGGAGCCAATCAGCATAAAATGTTGGATACGGCGACTCGTGAGTGGTAACTCAATGTTTTGAATCTGATCAAACGAGTCGTTGTTACTTGTTGTCGTCAATTAATTTGTAGTGCTCTACGTAGGGACTATCAACGCAGTGCCTAACAATTAATTTGTTGGAGTTGGAGGAATTGTAGGAAAGGTGGGAATTGATGAAGGCAGAGCTTGTAATTAGAGAGTTCCATGATTTTGAAACGCGCCTGAATTGAATTAGGGATTTGACGGGAAGTCTGTGCAGAATTTCCAGCACCACTTCCTCTGGGAGATAGTCTGACATGCTCTCTTTTTGGTTCGACTGTCTCTGCTTTTCTGCACAGCGGTTTTAATTTTAGACTTTCCCACTCAAATGAAATAGTTTAGCGCCATTTTTTTTTATTTTTTTTAGAATTTTAACCTATGGCGTCCTGAAAATAACTCATTATCATCAGACCACAATCAGTTTTTGGTGTAAGGAGGGATTAAACTCTAGATCTCTTATACAACTATCAAAAATTTTACCATGTTTTTATAATCAATACAATTTTTACTATATTCTGTTTTTAAACTCACGTGTAGGGGTGTCTCATGAGTCAATCTGAGTTAGGTTTGTGCCTAACCCGCGAGTGACCCCGACCAAGTCAAGTGGACATTTTCCAAACCCACCACCGACCGATGAAAGAGTCAATTCGGATTGGTTAGGTCTTCGTCAAATGATGGTCATAGGAGATCTGCCCAAACTCAACAGATCTTGACGAGATATGACCGAGGAATTCCTTAGACGGCAGAGAATGGTGGCCTTTTGGTCGTGGAATTGGTCAGGTTGGTTGAAATCGGGTTTTGATGCAATGACTCGCCAACCGACGATCCGCCAGAATCAGGTTTTAGACGTCGAAAATTGCCACCAACAGTCACAGGAGTTGGATTGAGCGGTTTTCAGATTAGGTCAATTAGACTAGGCTGGTGGGTCAAGTCCATAGGCGATCTGGACAACCCTACTTATGTGTCACTATCTTTGCATGGGTGAGGTTTTTATTTGAACTAAATAACTCATCTCCAAACAATACAATAAACGATATTCAATCTCACTATAACTCACATTTTGAAAATGCAATTTTAATAAGTGTCACATTATCTTTCTAACTCTCGGGTATTTTTACATTTTTATATTTATAATACTATGTCTTGTCAAATTAACCCACGAGAGGATTAAGATGAGCTTATTTTCGTCTTATTTTTATTGGTTAATGTTGTTTAAGTAATAAGTTTTTTTTTTTTTTTTTTTTTTTTTGAGAATGTGTTTAAGAAATAAGTCGGTAGCTTATAATTGTGCCTAAAAAAAGGTTTTACAGCATAAACAAAAATAAGTGGGAAAGTAGAATGTGCTTCCTATATTACTCTTAACCAGCAATAAAAGCTTCCTCATAAATGTCAAGGAGGTTGCCATGTCAATAGGGCATTATTACTTAATTGACATATTTTAATAAACTTACAAATGAAAATTCATTCACCAGAACTCACGTTTAGAATGAAATAACTTAACTCTCATGTATATGCGGATCAGTGGATCCTTCAGGCTTCAACATGTCTTCAATTGATGAAATAATAGCACTATTTTGAACCACTTTTTGACATCCCTCTCGCCTACTGGCAATAGATACTTGATCGACAATTTCTATGACAGATAAACAAAGAGGTAATAATTAAGAATATTTTCCACAAAATATGTAAAAAAATTGGTAGCATGAAGAGGAAGTGAGATCACAGAGAAATCCAAGCAAATTGACGTTGACAAATAAGAAACAAACAGGATTACAATGTTCCACATTTGACATGCGTAGTTATTTTACAATTCTAAATAAAATAAAAAAGCCTTGATGCATTTTGTATACCTCACATGGTTCAATATTGGCATACATGCACTACACTACTTGAAAGACAAAGAAATACAAAGCACACAAACAAAACACCCACAACACAAGTGATTCATAAATTTGAAGTTACCCGCTAGAGACATTTCTCAGTAGCCTTAAAACCCACATTAAACAAATCAACAACATGAACGAAGAGACAAAAGTTTCAAGTTCATAAAATTGACAGCATTTTTCAAGGATGATCAGACATTTGACAGACAGCAGGCATGTTATTCCACAGACAAGAATTAAGCCCCCATCCTTGACTTGATATAGAAGTTCCAGAAGCCAGGTGCTTGTAGTCAGAAGCAAGATCATCACCAAGAAGTGTTGCAATAGCATCCGACATTATGCTTTGTTCCTTAATATACCCAGAACTCTGCTGAAGCCAGTCTGACGCAAGTAAAACATCCGGCCGACTAAAATTCAACCTAGTTGTGGTTTCTTTTTCCATATCTAGTGTTGACGCTGGGTCCACTGGTTCTGATTTCACAGCAATACCTGGGGAACAATCAAATGTAACATAAGAAACTATAATCAAAATAAGTAAAATATTCAGAAGAGATCTATACTGCTTTGGAAGAAGTTTGGAAATCAGGTGTTCAAAGCTTTAACATAATTTTTTTTCTTCATATAATTGTCTTGGAGGACACGAATTATGGATTTCAATTTTCAACTGCTTAGACTGGGGTGGGGTGTGGGAGATGAATTTAATAATATCAAATATAATTCAAATATACATTTCCTCACAGTTTTGCACCAAATATAGATATGATGAACTCTGTCATATTAAAGACCACGTAGAGATGCTCACCAGTAAAGGTCTCAGCAGGCGGTTGTTCATCCAATGAACTTCCACATGCACTGATAGGAGTGTGCTCACTGAAAAGTGAAGTTGCAGAATGACCAAGTGGAGAAATGGGATCCCCACAATCTTCCCATTCTTTCTCACAAATGTTCAAAGTGGAACTGTCCGCTTTATCACCAGGAGTAGCACTGGATGAGTTTGAACTCTTGTCAGATGATCGATTCTTTGCACTTCTCAAAGTCTTTGACTCATGAAGCAAAGCATCCAGCAGACCACTATTACGTGGGGAAGAACAATCTGCCTCAAATGCACCAGATGGTGGAGGAGACTGAATAAAAGCATCAACTGACTCGAGCAAAGGACGTGGGAGAGACGTGCCCCAGCTACCTAAATCAGTTTCTGGATATTGGAGTGAAGGGAGCTCCAACTTCAAAGCCCCATAAGTGGGCTCAGAAGCAGAGGAATTGCCATTTGAGAGGGAATGGCTACCCTGAATTACACCAAAAGATTGTGAGTTCTTAGTGGTAGGATCAGAATCAAGAGGAGAAGACAATCCAATTGATCGAGCAACTTTATGACAAGTGTCATCACGAAACTGCTCAAACGAGCAGAACCCATTTCCAACACTACCACTTGAACCAGGGAATAAATCAGTTGATTCTCGAAAACGCTTCTGCCGAGGCAACATTGGTGGCAGGGTACAGTAAGGAGAAGAACCAACACCCTTTAACAGCATGTTACTCACAGAGATATCAGGAAGTTCAGGGACATAAGGTAAGATACCCTGATTGGCTGACAAATTGTCAAATATGACATCAGGTATGTCATAATTGTTACTTTGCAAAGGATCATGCTGTCCCCCATCCTCACCATCAACTCCACCAGTGTTTTGGTCAAGTTGACCCTCCTGATATGCTTGCACAGTAACTTCAGGGGGATAAAGAGGTAAGCCAGCCCGTTGACGTCTCTTAATTCGAGTATTCCAGTAGTTCTTTATCTCGTTATCTGTACGACCAGGCAACTAAAAAGAGAAAAAGAGACAATGGATTATGTTATATGAAAATTTTACATTTTTAAAGAACAAAACTTGAAAACCCTGTAAACCATTCATGGTGACAACAAGATCATGTTGGATATGCAAGCCTAAATGGTGAACACACCAAACAAATCACATATGCAAAACATATAGCGAGAACAACAGTTTTATAATTGAACTAACAGACCGTGGGTGTATTACAATGTATATCCAAACAGAGAAGTTCCTAAATTTTCAGTACTCATTGATTATTTTGGGTTAGATGAAAGGATGTAGATAAATTAATCATTATTTTTTATTTTTACTGTTTGACTATATGCTCAATTTTTTATATATATAAAGAAGATGAGACAAATGAATCCACAGATGCAGAACAGACTATCATCAGCTCTAGCAATAACATAAAACCAGGATAAGTCATTCACTATTGTATCTGCCACAGGACTAAAGTTGGTGTGCATCCTTCATCTAGGTTTGGGTCATGAGATTTACAATACAAACCCACCTAACCCGATCTGACCCACCTATAACCACAAGTGCAAATTTATAACCAAATAAACATGAGCATAATGCCAAACAAACACAAACTATATGAGAAAAACTTAGGGTTTGGGTTTTATTTAGGAAAAGGGATAAAAAATAAATAACAAAATTATATAATATATTTTTAAATTTAAATATATATTAACGGCATGACTATGTGACCACTTCATCTAGGCAAAGTCAACTGCTATTACTCTTACTCAAGTCCCAAATTGACATATCCTATCTATCATAGTTTTCCATGAAGCATAAATTAACGGTATCTATGAAGTTTTCAAATTATTATTGAGATAAACAACAGTAAACTGTAGCAATTAAAGACACTCTTGTTGATATTCTTGAATTAATAATTTTTATTTTATTTTATTGATAGGTAAATCGAGGGAGGGGGCTGATGGGGTTTGAACCCCAATGCCCAAGCATCACCAAAGATGTTGTAACCACTGGGGTATGGGTATCCCTATGGTTTGAAATTGAAGATACCCCAACTCTCAGTATTTTGGGTTTTATCACTACTTAGGGTTAACGAATACACAAAATTAATTGGGTTAGATTAAGATGTGTGCGTGTATGTATATATAACTGAGGGGGAGGGTGGGGAAAGATGATACGGATAAACTAAATAAACATATCACATGAAAAGTAACATGTAATTATGCATGATGGAAGATTAAACTAGAGTTCACCAAACAAATCCAAAAAATATTTATCAATACCATTAGGAGCATAGCATATATCCTTATAATGTCTAGAAACAAACACGTGATATAAGCATTTCCCTTGTTAGGAATATCTACATGCAACAACAAAAAAGAGCGAAAAAGGCACAATTATACCATATCAAAAACAAGATAAACATATAATGCTTACATGTGCCGCCATCCGTGCCCATTTGTTTCCCATCTTGGCATGGAGTTCAATAATCACTTGTTCTTCTTCTGCTGTAAATGCGCCTTTCTTCAAGTTTGGCCTGAGGTGATTTGCCCATCGCAATCGACAACTTTTGCCACATCGGAACAACCCAGAATGCTTTTGAACAGCATTCCAATTCCCCTCCCCATGCTTCTTGACATAGTCCACCAAAATTGCATCTTCAGCAGATGTCCATGGCCCTTTTTTCAGAACAGCTCCTCCACCAGAACTTCCTCCATTACTTTCATTAATCAACGGAGACTCAGCCTGATCCTTAGGGAGCATCTCATCATCACTGTCATCTCTGTTGCAAGTCATTTCTCAAATAGTGACGAAACACCAAAACCCGCCTTTCCTTCCACAAAAAGGGTATGATGAGAACCAGAACAAAAAGGGAGGATAAGAATCAAAATTTAACACAAAAGGGTATCATCTATTCCCTTTTTCCACTTCACAATACTTGCACTCCACCTACCACACGCTCTATTTTTGCTGTACTCTCTTTGCCAAGCAGGACAAACTACAAGTTGAGCTAACATAAAAGCACTGCTTTGAATGAAAAGCACTTTCATATCATAAAAACAACCGAACATCATTCATGGATAATCACAGCTGGAAATGGAAACAAAAATAGTTGTTATGATTGCAAAAGCAAATTTAGGTGGAAAGAGCCGAAATAAGAATAGAAGACATGGCAAAGAGAAGGTCAAAACAGAAACATTAAAAACTAATGCAGAGTAATAACTCAGCAAGCATTCATTATGAGTAATTAAGCCAACATTCTAATACGAATCAATGATGGCATCATAAACCACAAAAGTAAGAAAAAATTCTGTAAAACCCAAAACAACAACAAACCCATCTCCAAAATCATGAAAAAACCAACATAATCCTTAGTAGAAGTCAATTTTGTTCAACAACCTAAACTCCCTTTTTTTTTTGGCAAAGAGAAGGTCAAAACAGTAACATAAAAAGCTAATGCAGAATGATCACTCAGCAAACATTTATTATGAGTAATTAAGCTAACAATTCTAATATGAATCAATGATGGCATCATGAACCACAAAAGAAAGAAAAAAAATCCGTAGAACCTAAAACAAAAACAAACCCATCTCCAAAATCATGGAAAATCCAACATACTCCATAGTAGAAGTCAATTTTGTTCAACAACCTAAACTCCCATTTTTTGGCAAAGAGAAACTCAAAACAGTAACATTAAAAACTAAGGCAGAGTAATAACTCAACAAGCATTCATTCTGAGTAATTAAAGTTAACATTCTATTATTGAATCAATGATGGCATCATGAACCACAAAAAAATAAAAATAAAATAAAATAAAATAATAATAATAATAATAATAATAATAATAATTTAAAAAAAAAAAATTGTAAAACCCAAAACAAAAACAAACCCATCTTCAAAAATCATGAAAAAAACCAACATACCCCTTAGTAGAAGTCAATTTTGTTCAACAACCCAAACTCCCATTTTTTGGCAAAGAGAAGGCCATAACAGCAACATTAAAAACTAATGCAGAGTAACAACTCAGCAATTCATCATGAGTAATTAAGCTAACAATTCTAATATGAATCAATGATGGCATCATGAACTGCAAAAGAAAGAAAAAAAAAAATCTGCAAAACCCAAAACAAAAACAAACCCATCTCCAAAAATCATGAAAAAAACCCAACATACTCCTTATTAGAATTCAATTTTGTTCAACAACCTAAACTCCCATCTTTAATTACACAATAAACGAAGTCAGACAAAAGTGAATTGCACTCTGATTTATATAAGATCATATAATACAAACAAAGAAGTTAACAAGTTCAAAGATCCAAACTCTCATCTAAATTGCCCATTTTATCATTATAGCATTTTACAAATCCAATTCCGCCAAAAGGGTATCGAAATGAAAAAATAATAATACCTGAATTAGACACAGATTGAAAAACTCAGATTAAGCGTCCGATCGAGCCGAGAGCTGAGAAGAAGGTAACCATGGAAGACCTACAGAATTAGACAATTTGGAATCAAAAAACCCAAAACTAAATCGAAAGAAACTAACGAATCAGCTCAGAAACAAAAACCCTAGTACAGATAAAAATGAATAGCTAAGAACCCAAATTTTCCGGAGGAATTAGCTCAGCTTAGCTAGCTAGCTAGCGAAGCTCAAAGCCATGAATAGTAAAAACAAAAACGAAAACAAACGATGAGGGATTATAAATTCTCTCATGGATCAACGAAATGGAGCTGAAGAGAGAGAAAGAGAGAGAAGGCGGTCCTGACCGAAGAGTCTGGAACAGTTCGTAGAGGATCCGAGCGTGGAGTGAACAAAACATCGAGATCCAAACAAACACGCACACACGCACGAACACAGTGACACACACAAACACAAACACGAACACAGTGAGAGAGAGTTCTGAGAGAGAGAGAGAAATGAAAGATAAAGAAAAGGGAGGGGGTGTTGAGTTGATGAGAGTTTGCAGGGGAGAGGGAAGGAGATTATAGAGGCGAAAGAACTGGACACGGAAGGATCTTAGGGGAGATATCAGGATGACCAAGTACAAACTTCTACTACCCCTTTGCCTTTTCGGCCTTTGAACCCCCTTGCCTTTGTTGCCTAGCTATAAGCTTTCCTTATTTCACTTTCACTTTATTTTTATACCATGTTTTAAACATTCTTTTCTTTCCTCTTTTGGCTTTGTTTGCCTTTTATATCATGGACAAAGTTTAGATGCAACTCACTTTAATATCTTTTTATTGGCGATGAATTTTGACAAATTTAATATTAAATTACATTTTTTTTTTTTTTTTTCATACTTGTAAAATTTTTAGAAAATTAAAAATTAATAGTTATGTTATCAATAAATTGTTTAAATTGCAAGTTTTTATAATTTAAAATTATGCATAAAATATAAGTTTATAGATCATATAATAATATCTATTTTATTGAGTAAGTTTGTAGCATTAGGCTACAATTAATTTTGTTGCTAAACTTTGTCCTTATAATAATAATAATAATAATTTTTTACTATTTAATAAATATTTTTCTTTTTTAATCATGTTCACACCCATATCTCTTATTTTATTTGATAACAAAATAATAATAATAATAACTTTATTTGTTGAGTTAACTTAAATAAAATTGGATCTAATATTCTATGGCACTAGACCTATCCAAAAAGTCAAAATCTTGTATATTCCTAGCGAATAGAAACTATGTGAAACTGACATGGGTGGCTTTACAATTATCGGGCTCACATGTCAATCTCACCTAGGCTTTATACACTAGGTGTATAAATATATTTTCTCGTCTAGTACTTTAAGCCATCAAGTCATTATTTGGATAGGTATTGGATAGTAAGAATTTTTATTAATAAATTTAAGTTTTGTTTTAAAAGAAGAGATAAAGATGATATATTAGAAATTGAAAATTTTATTAATTTTCATTTTTAGAAAAAATATTTTAGTTTTTCGATGTGGAAAGGGGGGAAATTAATTGAGATAAAAGTGAAAGTCTTTTTTTTTTTCTTTGACTTTAAACTATTTTTAGTCAATTATCAATATGAGTGAATAAATAAACATATGGGGATATTAGTTTTAGTTGCTAAAAAGGACTAGAGGACTCTTAGATCTAATTATTATATGGAAATACAAGTATTTGATTAATATAAGTTTATGTAATTATTTATTTATTATAATTTTTTTCTAAAATAATTATAAAAAGGCAATGAACGTGAGGGAATTTGATACATATTTATGGGGATATTAGTAATAATTCTAGTCCCTAAGAAGGACGAGAGGAATTTTTTTTTTTTTTCTAAGTAGTTATGAAAGGGCAAAAAGCGAATGAGGGATTTTTTTTTTTTTTGAGGGGGAATACCTCGAACTTTATTGAAAAAACTTAGCCAACATTAACTAAAAGTAAATTATTAAGGGTGTGGTGAAACATCCTTCATCCACACAAAAAAACAACTAACATATCTAGCATGTTTAGTAATGTTTTGAGTTAAGGCATTATCTAACCTACGAGTATGAGCAAAAGCAATGTGACCAAAGGTAACTAAAGAAGACTGGATATTATCCTAAAAAAAATAATAAAAAAAAAATAAAAAAATAAAAAAATAAAAAAGAAAAAAAGAAGAAGAAGAAGAAGAAGACTGGATATTAGAAATCAAAGTGAAAGACTCCTCCTTACTCTTCAATTCTTTAATACATAAACTCACTCCATTGTATTTTTATTATTATTTATAGATAAATTTAGCATTCGCACTAGTTTAACTTTGCCTACCTAATACAAGAAACATTTATTTTTAACAAAGATTGGCATTTGTACTTTTGTAGTATGGGAAATCGTAATGCTATATCCTCGATAATCAATTACCTATTGTGTTCAATTCTATAAAAAAAAAAAAAAAAAAAAAAAAAAAAAAAACTTATTGTGTTCAAACTTCAAATAAATAATTAATTACTTAGTTACTCTCCTATTAAAAATAAAATTACTTAATTACTCAATCTTCCATTAGAAAAAAAAAAAAAAAAAAAAAAAAAAAAAAAAAAAAACAATCAATCAATCATTGTTGGAGGTGAGGGTGTGTGTGATATCTCATTTTGATACGTAGGCTCACTTGTTGCAAATCTCCAATAATGCAATACACTGTACAATGGAACACATGCATGGCCATGAACTGGGCCGTGTGATGTAAACGCCGTTAAGCATTGACCAAACGAAGTTGGCTTTATTCTTTCCTTTCGTGTGCAGAACTTCTACTGATCTATTTGTATAATCTTTCCTAAAATATATTTAAAAAAAATATTGAGAGAGTTTTAACTTATGACGTCTGCTTCTAATGATAACTTTTTATCATCAAATCAAGACACTAATCAGTTTTTGGTGTAGGCGGGAATTGAACCCTAAATCTCTTATATAACCATCAGAGATTTTACCAGTTGAGCTAACTGAAATCCACCTAAAATATTAATTTTTTTTTGGAGAAACACCTAACATATTAAATTAAGTACATGTTATTGTCCCCTTTAAAAAAACATAAATTAAAGTACACTTCTTCCCCCATTAGTTTTTTTTTTTTTTTTAATCAATATTTTGTTTAAGATTCAATATTTATAAAAAGAGGAACATATAATTAAACAATAAACATAAGAAGCAATATTTGAATTGGAAAAAAAATGGTTACCTTTCTAAAGTTTTAAAGCTCAAATAAAGTGTTAAGAGCTCAAATTTTCTATGTAACAATTTGTTTTTGTTTTTGTTTTTATTAAAAAAGCAGTGTATTAATAATGACATTTGAAAAGAATTGTATAATAAAATGTATAATTTGATATTGTTTTCAAGTTTTTTTATTTATTTATTTATTTATTTTTTGATGAGAAATACTATAACTTTTATTACGAAGAGGATAGGTACATAGCATCATGAAACACAAAAGATTCAATAAAGCATGTACTAGTTTGTTACCTTGCCTTCGCACGTGTTGAACTTGAGAGTGCCTAAAGTCAAGCAACTTAAGTTGAATGCTTTCCATAATGTCAAGTTAAACTTTGATAATATTTATGCATAAATGGTTACTATAGAATTAGAATTAGAATTCGATAATTTTGTGAGTTTAACGAAAATTGACATAAGCAGTAAATTAATGCTTGATGTTTATCTAATTACTAAAAATCAACATAAGCGGTGCTCTTCCTTTATTCTTGAAGGTGACTTTGAACTTGTGATCAAGATTCTCAAAAGTGAAGAGGACTCTCTTTCCCCTTTTGACCATATCCTTGCTTCAGTCAAGGCCACCACATAAGCTAGTTGTTGTATTTCTTTTTCTCATATCCGTAGACTTGATAATTCTGTTGCTCACAATTTAGTTAAACATGCTAGATATATTAAAGTTTTTTCGGTGTGGATGGAGGACGTTCCTCCACACCTCTATTTTGTACTTTTAACCGATAACGATTGATTTTCTTTTAATGAAATTCAAAGATTTTATTCTCAAAAAAAAAAATCATGTTAAAAAAAAAGTGAGATTATCATTATCAATATAAATTGTTGCATTTGATAAGTACGAAATTTATTTTCTACCATATTACAAATGTCAAATATGTGTGTGTATATATATCCTATAATTTGAAGGATAAAGATAGGAGACTTGTAAAAAAATAAAAAGTTATATATATATATATTTTAAAGGAAGGTAAGGTAAGTTATACTAATTTACTAAATGCAATATTCTCTTAATAAGCTATATAATATTTAAGATTGTGGATTCCATATCAATGAGGGATTGTTAATTTGTAACATGGAACCTATTGATTAACACGAGGCTTAATTATATCATCGAACTTTATAATCTTATTGAGAAAATTATTACTTTCATTCATGGACTCTTTGTATCTTTTCATATATACGCTGTGTGCATTGATCTATATATACGTGGAAGTGTGGAACTCATCTCATGTAAGAGAGAAGAGAAGTATATATTAAGCATATATATATCTAATAGTTCCTCCATTACATTTCACTAAAGTCAATGCTTTCGTTCTTCTATGTCTATTTTTAGACCAAAATGTGCTAATATGATTCCCTCGACATCAATGCAGTGATAATATTGACCCCTTTTGTCAAGTTGGGTGGCGGAGTGAGGTCATTCAAACAAAAAACAATTGCTTTCGGAGAAAAATACGACTTTCATTTCTCTCTCTCTCTCTCTCTCTCTCTCTCTCTCTCTCTCTCTATATATATATATATATATATATATATATTATAATATGCAGAAATTTTATTTAGAAAAGAAAACTAAGAACATGTTATGATATACACTTATATTTACGACTTTTTTAATACTATTATACTTTATACCCCTACTTGAGTATATGACCTCTCTATTTAACTTGTGTGTGTAGTGCATTTTTTTTTTTTTTTTGAGAAAGGTGTGTAGTGCATTTGGTAAACAAAAACTATCAAAGATTGTGAAATGAGAAAGACATCATTTATTGAGCATATGGAAGTGTATCGGAGATGGCCGAATAAGTATAGCACAAATTCCATGTCAATATGATCATAAATACAAACATATATGAGTTAAATTCATGTAGTGTGAATAATATGAGCTAAAACTTAAAAAAAAAAAAAAATTAATTCACAATATATTACAGTTATAATATATGATGTTTTAACTTGAACCCGGTCTTTTATATGCACAGTAGAAAGATAGAGAGGAAGAAACTTTGACAAGGTGGGACGGGAAGATCCCTAATGACTTCCTAGCTATAATTATCTTGTTTCTCAAAAAAAAAAAAAAAAGCTATAATTATCTGGTGGGTGTGAGAGTGAGAGATTAAATGCACTCAGAGAAATAGTCAATTATTTGAAGAATTTTAGACACTCTTGTTAAAATTAAAAAAAAGAAAGTATAAGGAATAATTCCATTTTCTTTTATATCATATTAGGAATAATTCCTATTATAGAATTACTTGTAAAATGCCCAAAAGTATGTTATAGGAAGGGTAAGGTCAAAGAAAAGGTGTGGGGTTTTTTGGATATTTAATGTTGGAAAAAAATATATATATATAATTAGTAGGGGTGGCAAAATTGGACATGATCCGCGAACCCGACACGACATGACACGAAATTAGTAGGTTATGGGTTGAGGCTTAATGGATTCGTGTCATATTCGGGTTGACACGACTGACCTGTTTAATAAATGGGTTGAGTTAGTGTCCATCACATGAAACCTGTTTGACCCATTTGATTAAATGACATTTTACTAATATACCTTCAAACCCTAGGTATATAAACTTATTAGTTGTTGTGGTTTATTTTCTTTGACATATTATGATTGATTATTTGTGATATTGAGACATGCTTTAGTTTTGAATGATTATTAGTGATTCAGTTACTCGTTAGTTTTGAATTTTATGTTAAAAGTATTTATTTGTTTGGTTTTTCCTAATTCATATCAATTTGGTTAATACTAAAATTAGTTTTTTTTTTCTTCATTTTGATAAAATCTAATAAACAGGTCGACACGACAAACCCGTTTAATAAATAGGTTGTGTTAGGGTTGAGGAATCCTAACCCGTTTAATAAACATGTCGAGTTAGGGTGGACCCATATAATCGAATACTCATGAATCGACACGACACGAACCCGACACCGACACGTGAACACGAATTGCCACCCCTAAAAATTAGGGCAAGACTTAAGTACAATATTTAGGTGATGTTCTTTAAGTTCACATCTTAAGATTTTGTCATGTGAATTTTTTTTCATGGAATGGAAGTGTATTTTTTAGTTAAGTTGCCACATGACTGAATCTTAAGATGGAAACTTAAGGAACAGCACATAAGGTATTGCACCTAAGTTTTGTCCATATAATTAATCTAATTGATATTATTATAAGAGACAATATCATTCGAGACAATGTCAACAAATTATGGAATTATATGACTTCTATTACTTGAGAAAAAAAAGACTATCACACATAAATTGAGTGAACAGTTTCTTTTGTGACAAAAAATAAAAAATGTTGCAATATCAAGTATTGAAACAAATAATTTTTTTTTTGAGAATCTTGAAATAAAGAATTGGATCTCTCTCTCTCTCTTAAAAATCAAATAGAATACAACTAGGATTGGATTGCATGGGCTATACTGTCATTGTTTTAGCTCGTCATGCAATACTGTTCATGAATCATGAGAACAAGAACACTAAAAATGAAAGATGATGTTAATTGCCTACATTATAGTTTCCTTGGATTTTTCCTAGAGTTGATAACTTAAAGAGTTTGTTGAGGCTTAAGGATAAAAAGAAAAAGGAAGAGACAATGATCACACATTGTATTGTAAGGATATGTGTACTGAATAATTAAAATTTAAAACATAGATATCATTCATACATATAGGACCAAACTTGTTGTGATGAAAGACAATATGTATCTTTCATTCTTTCCTACAAGATGCATTGTGTTTGACTGTATCCCACCCAACTTGGAGGGAAATGATGTGAGCAATGCCAAAAATGCTTAGTCCCCTACATATATTACGAGGTTTTGTGCTAAGATGATGAAGATGCTTCTACCAAAAATAAGACATTCATTGCTTAATACATACAATTTTGCTTTATATGGCATATGCATGGATTTATTTGGTTCGCAGTCAATCTTCTTTCTAAATTAGATGGAGTTTGAATTCTTTGCTCCAAAAATAGGAGAGAAAAAAATAACAGCTTGTTGGCAACTTGGCATTACAAACGAGACAATCATGAAAATAGGCACAGAAGAACATCCGATATTGAAAGCATAAATTGAACAATAAAAACAAATTAGATCTCACAGTTTTATTGATTCTGAGGCTTCAGTTTTCTTCGACCAAGTGTAAAAGTTTAGCCAAGTAGGGCCATGATGAAAACTTGAAGGATAAATTAGAGAAGAGGGGAGAGAGAGACATGTCTCAAGTCTGATTTTTCCTCCCCCTTTATACACGTTAATTCCCCCTTTTCCAAGCCTACAATATCTCCTAAAAATATTCTAAATATTATCCTAAAATAACAACATCCAAATCTGACTAATTAAAGAAAAATATAAAATAAATAAAATAGAGTCCTAATATAACTAGGAAAGTGGTGTTTTCAGCTGGAAATTTCGTGCACCAGATCTGGAAACTTCCAAAAATAAACCACATCAAATCCGCTTCATTCTCACTTACTCTTTGTTGTCGTAATCTCTCTCTCTCTCTCTCTCTCTCTCTCTCTCTCTCTAAGGTCCTTCGGCAATGAGAAGTTGCCTTGTCATGAGATCGACGAGGTTCGTCATGGATCAACAAGAAGTTGATTGCGTGGTCCTTTGGAGGTGAGAAGTTGTCTCATTGTAAGATCGATGAGGTTCATCTTGGATTCGAAGATGTTTGCGGAGTTGGGACGTAAATCAGTGAATCTTAGAGCTTGGATGTGGTGGTGTTTGGGTTGTTAAGATCAAGTTCTTCAGGTTGATGGTTGGGTCTTTGGGTTGAATTTGGGCAAGGAGGAAAAAGGGGAAAAACAGCCTTGATAGAGACATTTTAATTATGCCAAAATGTAAAACTCACTCTCTAAGTTTCACTACTTTTCGTTTTAGTTCTCTAACTTTGGTTTTTGTCATTTCAGTCCTTTAAGTTTCATTTATTCTCAATTAAGTCCTCCGTTAAACTACCATGCACTGTTGCCGTTAAGACCGCCAAACAACGCCATTTTGGCATTATTTTATATTTAATATTTTTTTCTTAACTTTTTTTTTAAAAGTTAATTAAAAATTAAAAACAAACCCAAATAGTTTGAAGAACAAATGCCCAAAAAAAAAAAAAAAAAAACCCAAAAATTAAAACGTTAGGGCCCGTTTGGTACATGTGTTTAAAAACTAAAAATTGTTGTTTAAAAACTTTTGTGGAAATACGTGTGGGTGAAAAAGTGTGGAAATACGTGAAACGTTATTTAAAAACTGAAAATTATTGTTTAGAAACACTCACCAAACACCCCCGTTAATATCTAAAGGACAAAAAAACCAAACCCAGAAAGTAAAATGTTAATATGAAGAAAAAAAAAAAAAACCCTCAAACAGATCCCCTACCCAATCGTTTGAGAGAAAGAGAAAGAGATTGAACTTACATAATGGTGTTTTCGGTGGATCTAGGAGGTTGAGAGATCGAGATCGGCGGCTCCAGGAGGTGTTTTCGGTGGCTCTGGCCAGTACTCAACACTCTGGCAAATCACTCGATCTCTCATTCTCTCTCTCTCTCGATATCTCCTTCTCCCTCTCGCTCTAACCCGTTCTCAATTTCTTTCTTTTTCTCTCAAACTAACGAGTTAGAGATTTGTTTTTTCTTCAAATACGATTATGTTTCTGGGTTTGTTTTTAATTTTTGGGTTTTTAATTTTTATTTTTTTAAATCATCTAGCACACCACCTGTAACTTCATCTGTTACTAATGACCACAAAGAGTCTACTCCTAGTAAAGCAATCAAAGAGCATGCAAGTTCAGTTGATGCACTGGGATTCCCTCACCACAAGACAATAGATGCAAAGATTTTGAAACCATACACACTAAGCTGGGTGTCAAGTGGGGATTGATTTTTTTTTCTTCAATGTTGTTCTCCATACATTGCTATTTCTTCACATTAATTTCTAGGTTTTAAAAAAAAAAATTAAAAAATTAACGATTTCTTAAAATTAATAAATAAAAAATAATTTAAATTAAAAAAAAAAAGACAAAATGACATTGTTTTGCTATACATAACAGCAGCAACTAACATATTGTTAACGGAAGACTTAATTGAGAATAAATGAAACTTAGAGGACCGAAATGACAAAACTCAAACTTAGAGAACTGAAATGAAAATTTGTGAAACTTAGAGAATGAATTTTGCATTTTAGCCTTTTAATTAATTAAAATGGAATAGTGATATAGGATTAAGATTGATATAATTGTATGTGACAGTAGATTAGCAAAAGTGACAAAGTGAGGTTTTAAGACCAAATTTAGTAAACACTTTCTAAAACCTCATATTAAGTAGATAGGTGACCAAAATATTCTTATTTCCTATATGAATATTTCATGGTTGGTTTAATCCTTACTATTGTTATTACTTTGACCCAAATTTTGTGAATTTTAGTTCCATCCCAAAAGAGAGGAAATAATTGAAATTGTACGGCCCCGTGATATCCGAGCCCATTTGGGCCTTGGATTATGGATCAATAATATGGCCCGGGGGCCCAACCTTTGCTCTGCCCAGGATCCCAGCCCAAACCCACAAAAGCTACGAGCCCAAGCTGAGTGTCTTTCAAAGGCCCGAGGAGCGGGCAGCCGACGCTAGCTATCGTCTTGACTTGTCGCGAGGTACTTGCTCGATAAATCTTCCCGATCAAGGTTGCGGTTGTTTGGTCACACTACCCCTTATACGTCCGGCAGTGCCTTGGGGAATATCGTCCCCGAGCACATTTGTTGGAGTGGGAACTAAGTTCCAAGGCCATTTCCCCCACATTCTACTCCCACCTAACCATTCACTTGCGACTGATAATATTGGACCTCCAATCGTACTAACTGTGACAGTAATCATAATCCTTCCACTAATCTAAGGCTATAAATATAAGAAGTTGGAGATAGAATGAGGGGGGTTTTTTGGGTGGAAAGGTCCTGAAGAAAATAGGGAGTAGAGAAAAAGAGTGATTCAGAGAGAGAGGGAAAGAAGCAGCGTGGTTGAGTCTCAGTACCGAGGAAATCCTAAGCCCACACTACAAATAAGTTGTGAGTCCAGGTGAGGTCAGGCCCAATACCCCCATCCTAGGTGCGCACAATTGGCGCCATCTGTGGGAATCTCCTACAACGTTATGGTTCTACTGAGGCTCAATCCCGGAAGGATGTCTGATAGACATTCGGAGAGCGACGCTGCAAGTGGTTCCGAGGGGACTTCTCGAGGATCTTCCTAGCGAGAGAGGAGGCAAAAGAGACGTGAAGATAGGGATCGCGAGCAAGAGGAAGAGCGTTCGGGCCTTGAGGAGGGGTCATACCAAACGCAACGGACAATATCGAGCGCCTCGGGGCACCAACAATTTGATGAGAGAGATCTGGAGTTGGAAGCAGGGGGTAGACACAAGAGAAAGGATCGAGACAACCGAGATAGAGGATCTGCTGCGGGGGAAGATCGCCACAGAACGGGGTCCGATCAATCCGGTTCCCGTTGACGACGGGAACGTTCACATTCACAAGGATCCCGCCATCACCGGGACCGTTCACATTCAAAAGGATCCCGCTATCACCGGAACCGTTCACGTTCACGGGAGTACGCAGACCGGGGTTCAGATTCCCTCGAAGAGCGGCGACCCCATAATTCCACCATGGACGCAATGAGTCGTGCCTTACGAAGAGCTGCTCAGTCACCATTCTTGGACGATATTGAACGTGCCCCAATGCCGAGTCGATTTACACGCTCGCCCTTCAATACCTATGACAAGAAAACGGACCCGGTGGAGCATGTCAGCCATTATATTTACATGATGTCTTTGCATTCTCACAATGATGCGCTAATGTGCAAGGTGTTTCCCTCAAGCCTCGGCCCGGTCGCTCTGAGATGGTTTAATGGGTTGCGGAAGGGCTCCATCCACACTTTCGCCGAGTTGATCTAGGAATTCGATATCCGATTCGTAACTTGTAGTCAGGTGCCACAGCCAGTGGATGCTTTACTGTCTATAAAGATGAGGGTTGGGGAAACCCTTCATAGTTACGCCAGTCGGTACTAGGAACTTTATAATGAGATCGTTGGGGAAAATGAGAAGATTGCAGCAATCACCTTTAGAATGGGACTGCCCGAGGACTCCGAGCTACGGGAGTCATTAACGAAGAAGCCACCCGAGGATATGAGACAGCTCATGAGACGTATTGAGGAGTACAAGCGCCTGGAGGATGATAGGATGCATAGTAAAGGTAAAGCCCCGTTGGTGAATCGTCCTCGGCAAATTGGTTTCTAGCCGAGGCCTCGGAAGGATTTGAGGATGCAAGGGCCGGAATGGCAACTGGAAGAGATGAATGTGACATTTAAGGAGCTCGTGCACAGGATTATAGATCGAATCAAGAGCGAACCATACTTCAGGTGGCCGAACAAGATGGGGGGTGATCCCTCTCGAAGGAACCAGAACCTGTACTGCACCTATCACAAAGATAAGGGGCATACAACCGAGTAGTGCCGAGTGTTGAAAGACCATTTGAGGCAGTTGGTGAAAGCAGGAAATTTGAAGGAATTTGTAGTGGATTCCGGGGATCGGGGTGCCGGGCATGGCTCTCAGCAAGGAAGGAACCCTCTCCCCTCGCCCTTGGGAGTAATTGAAGTGATCCACGCCGCCCCGAAGGGTACAACTGTGACCAAAAGAGGGGTATTGGCTGTTGTGCCCGCAGAAAATTCCCCAGACAAGACACCACCAGAAAAGAAGACGAGACTTGCTTGGGAGACTCTCGCTTTTGATGAAGACAACCTAGAAGGAACGATTCAACCGCATGACGATGCATTGGTAGTCACTGTACGGGTGAGCAGCTTCTTAGTAAAGAGGATGATGATAGACCAGGAGAGCGGGGCTGACGTGATGTACCCGAACCTATTCAAGGGGCTCGGGTTGAAAAACCAAGATCTGTCAAAGTATGATATGCCGTTGGTCGGATTTGATGGCTCGGGTGGTGATTCCTGAGGGTTAGATACCCCTTCCTGTGAACATGGAAGGTAAGGAGGTGATGGTGGCATTCACAGTAGTCAATTCGTTTTCTCCATACATGGCAATTTTGGGAAGGCCGTGGATTCACGCAATGGGGGCTGTTCCGTCCACCTTACATGTAAAGGTTAAATTCCCTACCGAGCAGGGCGTTGCCGTAGTAAGGGGAAGCCAGCAAGCGGCTAGGCAGTGCCTAGTGTCCGCAGTTAACTGGAAGGGTAAGCAGGATAAGCAGAAAGAGATCGCCGAGGAAGCCCCCTCATAGCAATTACAGGATCCCCGAGAGGGAATGGGGGCTGCCAGCGCCGAAGAATTAATTAGGGTGAAGATATTGCCGGACATTGACTAATATTTTCAGATAGGGGCGAGTATGGGGGACGAGGATAAGGTGGAAACGTTGCTATTTCTGATACAAAATGTATATGTGTTCACATGGAGCCCATATGAGGTGCCCGGGGTTGACCCCGAGTTCTTCGTTCACAAGCTTAATGTAGACCCGTCCTTTTCTCCGAAGAAGCAGAAGCCGAGAAGGTCTGCCAGGGAACACATGGAGGCAGTAAGGCAGGAAGGCAGGAGGTCGGGAAGCTAAAGGAAGCTAGGGCGATAAGGGAAATCTTCTTCCCTAAATGGCTGGCGAATACCGTGGTAGTTAAGAAGAAGAGTGGGAAATAGAGGGTCTGTGTAGATTTCACGGATTTGAACCGAGCATGTCCAAAGGACCCATTCCCTATGCCAAAAATAGACCAGTTGGTGGACGCTACCTATAGGCACCCGAGGATGAGTTTTCTGGATGCCTTTTAGGGTTATTATCAGATCGCCCTAGCTGCCAATGATCAGGAGAAAACAACGTTCATTTCACCGGACGCAAATTACCATTACACTGTGATGCCCTTTGGGTTGAAAAATGCCGGGGCTAAGTACCAACGGATGATGACAAGGATGTTCTGGGATAAAATAGGATGTACGGTTGAGGTATACATCGATGACATGGTAGTGAAAAGTAAGCAGGAAGTACGGCATGTGGAAGACCTTCGGGGAGTGTTCGAGGTGCTTCGGCAACACAAGTTGCGTTTGAATGCTGAGAAGTGCGCTTTTGGTGTGGGGGTTGGTAAGTTCTTGGGGTACCTGATCACTAATCGGGGAATAGAGGTTAAACCCGACCAAATCGAAGCCGTGAATCGCCTCAAGCCGTCGAGCAATCCGAAAGAGGTGCAGGTGTTAACCGGGATGTTAGCTGCACTTAACCGGTTCATCTCCAAATTTGCTGATCGTTGCCGACCATTCTATCAGCTTCTGAAGAAGTGGAGAGGATTCTAATGGAATGAGGAATGTGACAGAGCCTTTCGAGATTTGAAGGATTATTTAATGCAAGCGCCCATATTGGTGGCACCTGAATCCGGAGAGGATTTATTCATGTATCTCGCGGTATCCAATCACGCCGTGAGCACCGTACTACTAAGGGACCGAGGAATACAGCAACCGGTGTACTACATCAGCAAAACCTTGGTTGATGCCGAGACAAGATACCTACCCTTGGAAAAGCTGGTGTTAGCACTGGTACACGCTACAAGGAAGTTGCCACATTATTTTCAGGCTCATACTGTATTTGTCCTGACTGAATATCCTTTGCAGTCATTATTGAAGAGATCAGACTTTATAGGCCGAATAGCAAAATGGGGGACCCGGCTAGGTGCCTTTGACATACGGTACAGACCGTGAAGCTCAATGAAGGGCCAGGTCCTTGCTGATTTGGTTGCGGAGTTTTCTCCGAAGTACGACGGGAAGACGGTCTGTCATGTAGAGAATCGCCCATGGACAGTGTTTGTGGACGGTGCTTCGAGTGCCATGGGGGTTGGTGCCGAAATTGTCATAATTACTCCTAGGGGAATACGGTTGGAACATTCCTTCAATTAGGGTTTAAAGCCTCTAATAATGAGGCCGAGTATGAAGCCTTTCTTGCCAGATTGAGGACTATTTTGGGCTTGGGTGCCCGAGACGTAGAAATTTACTCAGATTCTCGGCTGGTTGTTAATCAAGTCCAGGGCAACTTTGAGGCCCGGGATTCTCGGGTGAAAGAGTACCTGCAGACGGCAAAGCAACTTATGAACAAGTTTGGCACGGCAAAGGTGGCCCAAGTAGGCCGGGCGCAGAATAGACACGCCGACTCCCTAGCTACGTTGGCGTCATCAATGACTGAGGGGGTGCCTAGGCTAATCAAAGTGGAGCTTATAAGAGAGCCAAGTATCAGTGCGGCAGATAACGTTAGCGCAGCCGGCATCGATGTTGCTATGGTTTCAGTAACCGGGCCATGTTGGATGGACCCGATCATTGACTTCTTGGCCGAAGATCGAGTCCCGGACGATGAAAAAGAGGCTAACAAGATTCGTCGAGTGGCTGCTTGGTATTGGTTGTCAGTAGAGCGCAAGTTATACCGGAGGTCTTATGGGGGGCCGTACATTTCGTGCTTCCACCCCGAGAAAGTAAATGAGCTTCTGGCTGAGTTGCATGACGGGGTGTGTGGCAGTCACGTAGGGGGCACTCATTAGCACACTGAGCGACGACTCAGGGATTCTGGTGGCCGCGGATGCGGAAGGATGCCGCCGAGTATGTGCGTAAATGTGAACAATGCCAAAAGCATGCTCCCCTGATCCATTAGCCAGCAGGCCATCTGAATCCCGTCAGCAGCCCCTGGCCATTCGCGCAATAGGGGCTAGATATTCTCAGTCTATTTCCCCGGGCAACGGGCAATCGCCAGTTCGTGTTAGTGGTAGTTGATTACTTCACAAAATGGGCAGAAGCCGAGGCTTTGGTTAATTTCCGAGATGTGGACGTTAAGAAATTGTGTGGAAAAACATAGTCACAAGATTCGAGGTGCCGAACTCGCTGATATCGGATAACGGACTACAATTCGACAATAGAGCTTTTCGCTCTTTTTGTAGTGATCTTGGCATCAAAAACAAATATTCCACTCCAGCGTATCCGCAGAGCAATGGCCAGGCTGAAGCTACCAACAAGGCAATCGTCAACGGGCTGAAAAAAAGATTGGAAGGCGCGAAGGGAAGGTGGGCAGAAGAATTGCCTAACGCCTTGTGGGCTTACCGAACGACCCCCAGAAGGTCCACGGGGGAGACTCTGTTCTCCTTAACGTACGGGGCAGAAGCCGTGATCTCGGCCGAGGTGAACTTATGCAGTGCACGAGTTGCAGGATTTGATCCCGCCCAAAACAAAGAGCTAATGGTAGGACGTTTGGATTAGTTGGAAGAGTGTCGAGAGGCGGCCACAATACGACTGGCGAAGTACCAACAAAAACTTGCCCCGCGTTATAACCGAGATGTGAGGACTCGAGAATTTAGTGCTGGAGACTTAGTGCTGAAGAAAGCCGTGGGGAATATACGAGATACAAATGCCGGGAAGCTAGCCCAAGCTTGGGAAGGACCGTACAGAGTGACTGCAATCGCGAGCGCGGGAGCATACTATTTGGAAGACCTAGACGAGAGACCACTTCCCCGGCCATGGAATGTCCATAATCTTAAGAAGTTCTATCACTGACTGCCCATGTGCGGGAATGTAAATCCGAACGTGTGCGTTTCATTAGCTAATATGATGATGATGCTGCTTTTCATAGCTGTTATATATTCAAATTCGTTATCGTTTATTTGGTAGAACTGACCAACATATATGGAGGGAGCTAATAAGACTAAGGCTTATCTTAAGGACAAAAACCTGCTGCCCGGTTCGATCATTATCACCGAGCAGGTGAAAACCTTATGCCAAAAAAAATATCCTAAGGACAAAAACCTGCTGCCCGGTTCGATCATTATCACCGAGCATGTGGAAACCTTATGCTAAAAAATATCCAAAGGACAGAAACCTGCTGCCCGATTCGAGCATTGTCACCGAGCAGGTGGAAACCTTATGCTAAAAAATATCCAAATGATAGAAACCTGCTGCCCGGTTCGATCATTATCACCGAGCAGGTGGAAACCTTATACTAAAAAATATCCTAAGGACCGAAACCTATTGCACGATTCGATCATTATCACCAGCAGGTGGAAACCTTATGCTAAAAAATATCATAAGGACAGAAACCTGCTGCCCGGTTCGATCATTATCACCGAGCAGGTGAAAACCTTATGCTAAAAAATATCCTAAGGACTGAAACCTGCTACACGGTTCGATCATTATCACCGAGCAGGTGGAAACCTTATGCTAAAAAATATCCTAAGGACAGAAACCTACTGCCCGGTTCAATTATTATCACCGAGCAGGTGGAAACCTTATACTAAAAATTATCCAAAGGACAGAAACCTGCTGCCCGGTTCGAGCATTGTCACCGAGCAGGTGGAAACCTTATGCTAAAAGATATCTAAAGGACAGAAACCTGCTGCCCGGTTCGATCATTATCATCGAGCAGGTGGAAACCTTATGCTAAAAAATATCCTAAGGATCGAAACCTGCTGCACGGTTTGATCATTATCATCGAGCAAGTGGAAACCTTATGCTAAAAAATATCCAAAGGACAGAAACCTACTGCCCGATTCAATCATTATCACTGAGCAGGTGGAAACTTTATGCTAAAAAATATTCAAAGGACAGAAACCTGCTACCCGGTTCGAGTATTATCACCGAGCAGGTGGAAACCTTATGCTAAAAAATATCTAAAGGACAGAAACCTGCTACTCGGTTCGAGCATTGTCATCGAGCAGGTGGAAACCTTATGCCAAAAAAAATATATCTTAAGGACAAAAGCAAATGTTCGGCAAATAAATCATTATTCCAACAAAGTCAACAGAAAAATAAAATCATTGTTTCGTCACTAAACCCAGTGACCACATATGAATTATACTCGGAAAGGGAGCAATTGTTTAGTCGCCATAACCCAGCGACGTAGGTAAATTAACTAAATAGGATAAAATATCTAAAGACGAGAAAAATTAGTATAAGCAGTAAGGATCCAATTCGGCAGTTAGGTCCTTGGGTCCGCAAGTTCTGTCTAGGCGGCTGTCTCGGTCTGCTGCTGGCCGTTTATGGGATGAAGGAGGTCCACTCCGGGCCGATCGTCAGCACGGGGGATACTGGTGGCTTCCATATCACCTAAATCCACATGGGCATCTATTTGCTCCACCAACTCCCTCAAGCTGGTCGTCTCTTTTTCGTCAATGGGCGTCGAAGGGTTCTGCTCAGCTGGAATAGGACTTGGGAAGGGTATCTGGCCGGGATCCCTAAGTGGAGAATCTTCGGGAACCCTCATGGCTTGCAAGGCAGCCAGCCATCCATCCATCCGAGAAACCAAGCTTCCGAGCCTCATTTACAACTGGCACTACGGAATTTTCGGCTTCAGCAAATCCTTCATTATACCACTTGTTTTCGGTAGCCTCCAAAGCCGCTCTTAGGTCGGCAAGTTCTTCGGCTTGAGCGGTATGTAGACTTACTGCCTTGGTTAACTTTAAATCGGCCTCATTTTGCTTTGCCTTAAGTTCCGCGAACCTTTTCTCCGCCAGCACCCTAGCCTTATCCGCGGCAGCGGCCTTCTTCTTGGCAGAGTCAGCAGCCTTTATTTTTTCCTTTGCTGTTTTTGACAGTCATTTCCCTAGTAGCCTTCTCCCGGTTAGCATCCTCGGAAAGTTCCTTTACACGTCCATCAAGGATGTGGGCCAGTTGAGCAGCCTAATGAAACGACAAGAGTCATTACGGTAATGAAGAAAAGGATAAACGAAAAATAATAAATACGTGTAAGAATTAGTAAGGGATCAGTAAATGGAGAATTACCGCGATAGTATGCCACTGCAACCTTCTTCCCATAGATTCCTCCGTCCCCTCCTCGAAAGCGTGCACATCCTCGGGCAGAAGAAGGCCGTGCACCAAACTTTGGGCAATATGGCCCCCCTCACCCATGTCCTAAACCCGTACACAAGCATCCGCGGGGAGTGGCTTGCCGTCCAGCAGAAACTTCGACTGCCACGCCTGCGTTGCTTGGGAAGAGGACGCCACACTTGCACCAACTTGGGTCTGCGTCTCCTAAATGACAACACTGCCGGATGGACGAGGAGGAGTCCGGGTCACTGCCTTCCCCAGGCCGGTAGGAGTATGCTCGACCACTCGTTGCCTTTTTCGGGTACGTCCAGTTCGGGGAGGAAGAGGAGGGGGAGACGTCTGACCTTGGCCTTAAGGCAGTTGCTGTTGCGCAGTCTGCCCCGCCCCGAGCACGAAACGATCAATGGTCAGGGTCCTTCGGGCCACTATGTCTCCACCACGGCCAAATTCGGTGTCAGGGAAGTCACCAAGCTCTACAACAACTTACTTGGCTTCTTGAGCGGGACCTTCGGGTTCGACGGGTTCTTCGGGTCGAGCAGGTTCTTCTTGAACAGGAGCCTTTTCCTCAACCGGCGTTTGAGCAAGCTCTCGGTGGCGACGAGATACCCGTTCTGCCGATTCATCCCGCAGAGGTGCGAGCTCGTCCGAACAAGTGTATCATCGACCGAGTTCGCGAGCCTCTCCTACCGTGAACTTCGGGGGGAGAAAATTTACGTGCCGAACATCTATGTAGGATAAAAAGGGACTGTCTACCAAAAGCGCTTGCCCGAAGGGTTACCAAGTAGAATACACAGGGTTTACACCGAGAATGAGATAGGACACCCGGAGCTGCCCGTCCCAGTGAACAAAAATCTTGGACCTGAGTATGAAATTCAGGTCCCGTATGTGAACTGTTCTAATGTCCTGGGTAAACACCGAATCGTCTACAGCAAAAAGATAATGATTCGGAGTTAGGATAAGTGAAATAACTATGAATAGAAAGAAGAAAACAAATTAATGATTGGAACGAACCCACTTCACGTCGTGAGTGGGGGGGAGGGACACCACCGGCAAACCAATTGCCGCGCACCTAGACGTATTCCCCGGCAGAATTCCTATTAGAGTCCGGCAAGCATGAAATTAGTCGTACCCTCATGTCTCTAACCTTTAAATAGTAATTGGATTTCTTCTTTCCACACAGGTTGTACATGTGGTTTATGTCATGATGGTCTAATTGCAGACCAAATGTTTGATTTAACATACTCACACAACTCACTACCCGGTAAAAATTGAGGGGAAGTTGGTTGGGACAAAGTCTGTAGTATCTAAGGGCGTTAAGCAAAAGAGGGTCTATGGGAAACCTAACCCCACCCTCTAGGATCGACATCAACGGGAAAAAGGCAGTGCCTGCCCTTCTGTGGAAAGGGATATCGCTTTCATGGCAATACATCACTTCCACATCATTAGGAATGCTATAGGCTTGCCTAAATGTGGCTAGGGACACCTCGGTATTCAAAAAATAAGCATAACCCATCTTAAAGACTAAAAATTAGAAAAAACTTGTAGAAAAGAAATCAAAGCAAAGGAAAGGGGAAGGAGACTTACTTTTGGCTCTAAGGGAGAAGAAGATTCTAGGTTTGTGGACAAGTGCGCAGGTGAGTGCTCGGCAGAGAGAAATTTCGGAGAATGGAGAATGAAAAAGTGAGAGAATGAATTGAGGCAGACTATTTATAGAAGCCAGGGAAAAATGGGCATCGGTTAATGAGTAATAATGGGGGTTAATTAGCAATAATGGAACAAAGAAAAAAAGAAAACCTTACAGATACCCAGGGCAACTGACACGCGCACCTCGGTTCTCGAACCGACAGGTAATGATGACGGCTGAATCAGAAGGTCAGACACAACGCGCCTTTTGAGAAATGCATTAATGGATCTCTAAAACCGCCCAAAATACACCCATTGAGTTTCTCGGATAACCGTTGCCCTTTTGGCTCCTTAATTCGTTCTCGAAAGCCGAACACGAATCAAGGGGGGCTATTGTACGGCCCCGTGATATTCGAGCCCATTTGGGCATTGGATTATGGATCAATAATATGGCCCAGGGGCCCAACCTCTGCTCTGCCCAGGATTCCGGCCCAAACCCACAAAAGCTACGAGCCCAAGCTAAGTGTCTTTCAAAGGCCTGAGGAGCGAGCAGCCGATGCTAGCTATCATCTTGACTTGTCACGGGGTACTTGCTCGGCAAATCTTCCCAATCAAGGTTACAGTTGTTCGGTCACACCACCCCTTGTATGTCCGGCAGTGTCTTGGGGAATATCGTCGTCGTGCACATTTGTTGGAGTGGGAACCAAGTTCCAAGGCTACTTCCTCCACATTCCACTCCCACCTAACCATTCACTTGTGACTGATAATATTGGACCTCCAATCGCACTAACTGTGACAGTAATCATGATCCTTCCACTAATCTAAGACTATAAATATGAGAAGTTGGAGAGAGAATGAGGGGGGTTTATTTGGGTGGAAAGGTCCTAAAGAAAATAGAAAGTAGAGAAAAAGAGTGATTCAGAGAGAGAGGGAAAGAAGCAGCTTGGTTGAGTCTCAGTGCCGAGAACGACCCAACGTAGGAAATCCTAAGCCCACACTACAAATAAGTTGTGAGCCTAGGTGAGGTCAGGCCCAATACCCCCATCCTAGGCGTGCACAGAAATGATTTCATTTTTAAAAATAAAATTAACTGAAAATTGGAAAATTTTAAAAATACGAATAATAGATAGTCATGAGATTAATCAAACTTTAGAGACCCCCCACCCCAAATTTTTTTTTTTTTTTGGAGTAACTTTAGCCTAGTTTTAAGATATAGAGGTAGTATGTATTGTGCTTGTCGTTGACACCATCACCATGTAAGGCTTATGGTCTGTTTGGATTAAGGAGGAGGGAGGGAGGGAGAGAAAAATAGAGTAGAGTAAATTTTTCTCAAAATTAGCCTATTTTCAATCAACTCTACTCTACTCTCCTCCATTCCCCCTCCTTCCCCCCTCAATCTAAACAGGCCTTTAGAGTTAGAGAGGTGTGGTACTCATGTTCCATGGCCAAAATTAGGAATTGAGCCCAATTTTCAGACATTATAATTAGTAGGCCACGTTTTCAAACTATATTTTTTACTAGCATCTCGAGCCTAAGAGGCTCCATTTTTGGTCTATAAATTGAGTCTTTGGGGGTCAATTTTCATGTGCTGATCAGGTCTGATGTGGCGTTTTTTCCACGTGGCGCCTACCTGGAAATCGAGTCTCTAAGACTCGATTTATAAACACAGAAGGATTATAATAACAGTCCAAGCCCATTCCAAATCTAGCAAAGAAACGTCGATCTCTCTAGAAACCCAAAAAAAGAATCAAAGATAAAAAAGAACAACAGCAACAACAAAGAAATCAGAGCCAGAAAAAAAAAAAAAAAAAAAAAAAAAAAAAAAAAAAAAAAAGAAGCCGAAGAAGAAAAGAAAGCCAAAAAGGTCGGCGCCACACACCAACAACGCCACCCACAGATCGGTGCCACCCACTAGCAACGCCACACACCAGCGACGCCACCATCAAATACAAGCACAGATTCATGACTGAGCAAAACCCACCACCAAAAAAAAAAAAAACCCAAGCTGAGCAAGCCCAGATCCACGGTGATCAAAACCCACCCATCACCCCACCGATCAGCAACCATCAAAACCCACCCACCCATCAAAACCACCGATTAGCAACCCCACCAATCAACAACCTTCAAAACCCACCCATCAAAACCACCGATCAACAACCACTACCGCCTGGATCCATCACCACCACCACCTACATGTAGTCCGCAAACCCAGATTTAAAAAAAAAAAAAAGAAAAAAAGAAAAAAGGATTGCAGATCAGGTGAGAGAGGAGAGGGGGAGAATGGCGAAACGGAAGAAAGAAAAGAGAGAGCAGTGAGAGAGGAACTGATTCGTAAAAGATTTTACTTGATTTATAAATGGTTGGCTTATAAATCAAGTCTTAGAGACTCGATTTTCAGGTAAGCGCCACGTGGAAAAAACGCCAAATCAGAACATGAAAACCGACCCTCAAAGACTCGATTTATAGCCCAAAAATCAAGCCTCTTAGACTCGAGATGCTAGTAAAAAATATAGTTTGAAAACGTGACCTACTAATTATAATGTTTGAAAATTGGGCTCAATTCCCAATTTTGGCCCATGTTCCATAGTTCTTAGAAGGCATTAATGGATAGATAAACTTCCACTTTCTCAAAAAAAAAAAAAAAAAAAAAAAACCTTCCACCTTGAAGCTTTCCTTTTTTGAGATTTTGTTTATTTATTTTTATTTTAGACAAATTAAACTTAGGTAAAAATCAAACAGGATAAAAAACATATCATGGCCTTTGATTGATGTCAACACTCATTATGAGTTACCTAAATTGTTCTCTAGGAGATATAAAGTTTAGGCCCCAATTATCAATATTTAAAAATAATTCAACCTATTGTAAAAAAAAAAAGAAAAAAAAAATTGTGAGGGCCATCGATTAGTTAGCAAATCAATAGAAAGCAATAATTAATAATAAATATTTTCGATATATATTTATATCAAACATTTTGTAAAGATGAAAAAATAAATAAAAATCTATTTTTTGTGTCTTAACGTTAAAATCCCGCTATAAGAGCATTAGCAACCAATCCCCTTAAAACAACTTCTACAGCAAAGAAGCCAAAGTTAAAATAATTTGAGTCTCAGCTACCGAGGGTTGCTATAGCAGCCTACTGTAGCTTAAAACTCAAAACAAAAAATAATTTTTTAATGTAGGGTGTTAAAAAAAATATTTTAATATATTGATGGTTGTGTTTGTTATTTATTGTGTTAAATATATTATTTTATTGTGTTATTTATATTATTTTAATGTGTTGAATATTAAAATAAAATCTTTAATATTGGGTTTATTATAAAGTGAGTTGTTAAAATAAATAAAATAGCTTTTTTTTTTTTAGTTGGTAAATGCTAAAAATTATTAAAGTGTGGTGAAACATTTTCCATCAACACAAAAAACTACTAACATGTCTAGCAAGGTTTTGAGTTAAAGCATTGCCTAACTTATGAGTATGAGTAGAAACAATGTGACCAAAGGTAGTTAAAGAAGACTGGATATCAGAAATCAAAGCGAAAGATTCCACCTTACTCCTCAAGGCTTTAATATATAGACTCACTCCATTATATTTTTATTATTATTTATAGATAAATTTAGAATTCGTACTAGTTTAACTTTGACTACCTAATACAAGAAACATTTATTTTTAACAGAGATTGGCATTTGTACTTTTGTAGTATGGGAAATCGTAATGATATATTCTCAATAATCAATTACTTATTGTGTTCAATTCTAAAAAAAAAAAAAATTTACTGTGTTCAAACTTCAAACAATTAATCAATTACTTTTTTTTTTGAGAATCCAATTAATCAATTACTTTGTTACTCTCCTATAAAAAAAAGGGTAAATTTCACAAACCTACCCTGAGATTTGTGAAAATACCAACTAAGTCCAAAAAATTCTAAAACCCACCAATTTGGTCCTTAAAAGACAATTTTGTCCTTAACTTTCTTTCTCTTTCTCGATTCTGTCTCTGTTCCTCTCTCTCTCTTCTCTGAGTTCTCTCGAATTTTTTTTCCATTTAACCTTATTATTAGAAGAATTTTGTTAGTTGACAAGTTGCGAAAGAAAGTAGAAAACTAGCATCTCGAGTTTTTAAAACTCGAGTTCAATAGCAAATCGAGTTTTAAAAATTCAAGTTCCAGAGTTCTAAGACAGTTGACGTGCATAAAAATTCCACGTGGAACTCAAGTCTCTAAGACTCAAGTTCCAATGCGTAACTATAGAATACAACCCCACATACGTACCTGACTTTAGAAAGAAGAAGCTCCAATCAAGAACCAACCCAGTACCCACCAATCTCCAGCAAATGTTCAACCCTTCAAAACCCAAAAAGCAACAAGATCATTTTCAATACAAACCAAGACAACAAAAAGCAAGCAATGCCCACATAGGCATTAGACCAGTTGAGGCAGTTTTGGTTGAAAAATCAACAAAAAGTCTCAATCTTGTTCATCTCTCTTCCATAGCTTTTTCTTTCAAATCATTCACATCTTTAAGAGTTGTGTGTAATTTGTTCAAATCGTTTGCTCGGTGATGTAGATCATGAACTATACCGTAGATCGACGATCGGGATGTGCTTGATGGAGACTGGATTTGTGTGTGCCATGGGTCTTCTTCTTTTCTGTGGATCTTTTTCTTCTTTCTTTCTTTCTTCTAGGTTTCCTTCTTTCTTCTGGGTTCTTTTTTTTTTTTTTTTTTTTTTTTTTGGGTTCTTTCTTTATTTGGGTTCTTTCTTTTTCTTTTTCTTTTTTCTTTCTGGGTTTGTACATTTTTTGTTATCTGTTTGAAATTGAGTGTAAAAAACTCGAGATTCATGTTTTTTTGAACTCGACTATTAAAAACTCAAGATCTATGTGACATAAACATGTCTAACTCAGCAACTGGGAAGCGAGTATTTGAGGGTCGAGATTAATATAGAACTCGAGTTTCTAAAACTCGAGATGCTAGTTTGCAATTTTCTTTCAAACTTATATTAACTTACTATATTCTATCCCTTCACAATGTTAGTATGCAAATATCCCCGAGTTCTCTCTCTCAAATCTTTCTCTAACCGGCAAAACCCACCGCCAAACAAACCTATCGCTAGAAAACTACCACCTAGCAAACTCATATCACCATGCCAGAAACTTACAATTAGGGAAGAGCGTGGCGATGAAGGTTGTAAAGTGGGTATGATGGAGCAGATCAAGAGAGAAATCTCGGTGATGAAGATGGTACAACATCCAAACATAGTCGAGCTCCACAAAGTTATGGCGAGCATATTCAAGATCTACTTCACCATGGAACTCGTCTGTGGAGGTGAGTTGTTCTAGAGAAGAAGTGGCGAGAGTCTATTTCCAAAAACTGATCTCCACCATCGATTTTTGCCACAGCCGTGGAGCCTACCACCGAGATCTCAAGCCAAAGAACTTGCTCTTAGACGAAGAAGGTAATTTGAAAGTCACTGATTTCAGTCTCAACGCTTTCACTGAGCATTTAAAACAAGATGGGTTGCTACACACAACGTGTGGCACACCGGCTTATGTGGCGCCGGAGGTGATTGGAAAGAAAGGCTACGATGGTGCTAAAGCTCTCTGGGTGGTTCAAGTCTGATGGTTGTGGGTGTGGGACCTGTGGGTGATATGGGTTTGTTGGGAGGTGGTTTTCCTAGCCAGATGTGGGTGTAGGTAATATGGGTTTGCTGGGTAGTGGGTGTGGATGTGGGTGTAGGTGATATAAGTTTGCTTGGTGGTGGGTTTTCTAGCAACTGTGGGTGATATTGGTTTGTTCGGCGGTGGGTTTTGCCGGTTAAAGAGAGATCTGAGAGAGAGAACTCAAATTAGAGAGAGTGAGAGGAATAGAGATAGAATAGAGAAAGTGAAAGAAAGTTAGGGACAAAGTTAGGGACTAAATTAATAGGTTTTAGAATGTTTTGGACTTAGTTGGTTTTATCACAAAAATCAAGAGAGGTTTGTGAAATTTACCAAAAAAAATTACTTAATTACTCAATCTTCCATTAGAAAAAAGAAAAAGAAAATAATCAATCAATCATTGTTGGAGGTGAAGGTGTGTGTGATATCTCATTTTGATAAGTGGGATCACTTATTGCAAATCTCCAACAATGCAATACACTGTACAATGTACACATGCATGGCCATGGACTGGGCCGTGTGATGCAAACGCCGCTAAGTATTGATCAAACGAAGTTGGCTTTAGAGTTTGTTTGGGATTCGCTTATTTTGTTGAAATTGAAATTTTTTTGCTGAAAGTACTGTAGATAAAGGTAAAAGTTAACTGAAATAATATAGTGAGACCTATGAATAGTACCAAAAAGTGCAGTGGGACCTATGAATAGTAGCAAAAATAAGCTGAATAGTAAAATAAGTTGGCAAAATTAATCATGCCAAATAGACACTTATTCTTTCCTTTCATGTGCAGAACTTCTACTGATCTATTTGTATAATCTTTCCTAAAGTATTAAATTAAGTACATGTTATTGTCCCCTATTAAAAAAAAAAACATAAATTAAAGTACACTTCTTCCCCCTAAAAGGTTGGATTTTTGTTTTTACCTTTACTTTTCAAAAAATTTCAAAATTTCCATTTGAACCTTTTATGTTTAATTTTGTTTTAATATTAGTCATATTGTTCATTTATGTTAATAATAATATGACAATTTCATACTAGTTTTACAACCCATTTTTGTTAGTAATTAATGGTTAAGTGTCATTCATTAAAGACATGTCATCCATAAATGATCAGTTGTCATCAAATTACAAACAAAGATAGACGGTAGAGGCAATACGAAATGAGATTCAACATGAATGACTAAAAATGAACATTTTGAAATATAAATGGCCAAAATAAAAATAATCTCAAACTTTGAGTGAAAGTATACTTTAATTGTTATTTCCTTTTTTTTTTTTTGTTAGATGGAGTATTTTTTGCAGCACTTCAGTTATTTATATAAAGAAAGTAAAAAATATATGGAGAAAAACTTCTTTTTTTAACTTTTATTTAATTGGTGTTGACACCCTATTTTGCAACCCGCATTTAACCTCACATGGAGGGTAAAATGGTAATTTCACCTTGGAAATATGCATCTTGATTCTGGTCATTAGATCCTTAATCTCATTTCACCAAAATGATCTTGATATTGTAACGATTAAATCGACTGGTCATAAGCCCGAATTGAACCACCAGATTGAAAGTTATCATCAAATCAAGTTTTAATGGTTGAGATGCACCATCATAAATTAAGTCTGACTATATGTGATTATGAACAATTGATTTCAATTGGTTATAAGTATAATCAATTTGAGATTAATGATGTGTCATAATTTGATTGGTTAGGACTACATTATATGGTAGGGTTGCACACACCTAATTAACTAGATAGTTAAACATTAATTATTCAATGAGTAATTTGTGCGATTATCTTTTAATTAGAGTAAATTTGGAACCATTTAAGTCTGAAATGAAAGTGATTAGAGCCATTTAATGTTAATTGGGAGCTAATTTGGGACCTATTAATGTTAATTGTGCTGAAACAATTTTCTAACAAATGACCTCTGCTCACTATTTCATCAATATCTCTCAGAATATTTTGAATTTGTGAATGAGGTTAATTTTCCCAGAAACTAGACATCCGAGGCTTCAATTTGAGCATAAGAATGAGACAATTCTGATCAGAATTGAGTCAGATATGATTTTTCGAAATTGACTCTACAGGCTGTTACAACAGCTACGGGAAAACTGAACTTTGCTTGCTCCTCACTCTCATCAATCTCCACATTTAATGCACCAAATTTCCCCAAAGGCTAAAATTAGGTCTAGGTTCATGATTCTTTGTCAACCCTCATTAAATGGCCTTCCATTCATATTTCCTCCACCACTACTATATAAACCCCTCATCTCCTTCATTTCAAGACACAAAAAAAACTCTCATCTCTTCTCTTCTCTTGATTTCTAGTGAAGTTGAGTAGTCTTGTCATATCTTGGTCTTCCTGAGACTCAAGGTATTGAGTGAGACTCACTCTCCCTCTCCTAGCTCTTCTTTTCCTCTACCCTTAGGACCTCCATCAAGAGTCCCCTTCTCCACCATATGGATCTTGCATGAAAGTATAATCCCCTTCCCTAACTGTTTGTTTATGTTGCCATGATGAGAATTTAAGATAAAAGCATGATAGTAATTATTTAAATTCCCTTGAATATGTTTGAATGTTCTTAATTGTTCTTATGTGTTATTCACATGTTCTTGATTGTTCATCACATGTTCATGCATATCACTAGTTTTAATCTTAAATCCACATCAAAAATATGAAAAACATGTTTATTTAATAATTCTTTCAAATCCTTAAATCTAGGTTATCATCATCCACACACATTCATTAGAATTTATTTTTCAATCCAAATGTAATGCTTAATAAATTGAATTAGGGTTTATCACATGCACACACATTAAATTCAACATGTAAATTGATTGACATATTGGATGATGTGATATGAATGTTGGCCACCATAGTCTAAAAGACCGGTTTCACCAGGCAAGGTGGGTGCCTAACACCTTCCCACCTTGTAACATAGCCTCCAAACTTAGATCAAGGGTTAGTAGACCAAATGCTTATCCATGTAATTTTCGATTTTTAGATTGTAACTAGGAAATAAAACCATGTACTTTATCTTAATCTTAGATTGTATCTAGGACCAAAGCCATGTAATTTCCTATGATCAATGTAAATTCAATTTCAAATAAATAAAATGAGGAATTTTTCAATTTTGGTTTTCTTATTTATCCCAATAATTAAATAAGTGACGACTTCATTGTAAAACCCTTAATCTAAAGGGGAAAATATAATTAGTTGAACCTCCATTTTGAGAGGCAATAACACGACTCTACCCATTCACGTGGGTTTGGCTCAACATCCTAAAAAAGGGGGCCGGGGGTGCGGTCTCTCACAATTTGTTTTTTTGTTGATGAAAGACAAATAAAATAAGGTGGGGAGGCCACCAACCTTGACCTAAGACTAGAGGCAACTAACCCTCCAAACACCGCCCCCTTATATGGTCTAATTTTGTACATTTGTATGTATTTTTTTTTATTGATATATATATATATATTTATATGTATATATTATGTCAAATTTTATTGGGGGGAAATGCTATTTTTTTATCAATATTTTGTTTAAGATTCAATATTTATAAAAGAGGGACATATAATTAAACATAAAATATAAGAAGCAATATTTGAATTTAAAAAAAAAAATGGTTACCTTTCTAAAATTTTAAAGCTCAAATAAAGTGTTAAGAGCTCAAATTTTCTATGTAACAATATGTTTTTGTTTTTATTAAAAAAAAGCAGTGTATTAATAATGACATTTGAAAAGAATTGTATAATAAAATGTATAATTTGATATTGTTTTCAAGTTAAACTTTGATATTATTTATGCATAAATGGTTACTATAGAATTATAGTTATAATTTGATAATTTTGTGAGTTTAACGAAAATTGACATAAGAAATAAATTAATACTTGATGTTTATCTAATTACTAAAAATCAACATAAGCGGTGCTCTTCCTTTATTTTTGAAGGTGACTTTGAACTTGTGATCAAGACTCTCAACAATGAAGATGACTCTCTTTCCCCTTTTGGCCATATTCTTGCTTCAGCCAAGGTCACCACATAAGCTAGTTGTTGTATTTCTTTTTCTCATATCCGTAGATTTGGTAATTTTATTGTTCACAAATTAGCTAAACATGCTAGATATGTTTGAGGTTTCTCAGTATGGATGGAGGATGTTCCTCCATACCTCTATTCTGTACTTTTAACCCTTTTAACCAATAACGGTTGATTTTCTTTCAATGAAATTCCAAGATTTTATTCTCAAAAAAAAAATTAATTTAAAAAAATTGTGAGATTATCATTATCAATATAGATTGTTGCATTTGATAAGTATGAAATTTATTTTCTACCACGTTACAAATGTTAAATATGTGTGTGTATATATATATATATCCTATAATTTGAAGGATAAAGATAGGAGACTTGTAAAAAAAAATAAAAAGTTATATATATATATATTTTTTAAAAGAAAAAAAAAAGAGTAGGGTAAGTTATACTAATTTACTGTGCAACATATTCTCTTAATATGCTATATAATATTTAAGATTGTGGATTCCACATCAATGAGGGTTGTTAATTTGTAACATGGAACCTATTGACTAACATGAGGCTTAATTAATATATCATCGAACTTTATAATCTTATTGAGAAAATTATTACTTTCATTCATGGACTCTCTTTTTTTTTGAGAAAACATTCATGGACTCTTTGTATCTTTTCATATATGGGTGGGCTGTGTATGCATTGATCTATAAGTGGAAGTGCGGAACTCATCTCATGTAAGAGAGAAGAGAAGTATATATTAAGCACATATATATCTAATAGTTCCTCCATTACATTTCACTAAAGTGAATGCTTTAATTTCGTTCTTCTATGTCTATTTTTAGATCAAAATGTGCTAATATGATTCCCTTGACATCAATGCATTGATGATATTGATCCCTTTTGTCAAGTTGGGTGGCGGAGTGAGGTCATTCAAACAAAAAAAAACAATTGCTTTCGGAGAAAAATACGACTTTCATTTCTCTCTCTCTCTCTATATATATTAATTATAATACATGCAGAAATTTTATTGAGAAAAGAAAACTATATAAGAACATGTTACATATACACTTATATTTACGACTTTTTTAATACTATATATTATACTTTATAGTCCTACTTGAGTATATGACCTCTCTATTTAACTTGTGTGTATAGTGCATTTGGTAAACCAAAATGATCAAAGATTGTGAAATGAGAAAGCCAGTATTTATTGAGTACATGGAAGTGTCTCAAACATGGCCGAATAAGTATAGCACAACATGGACTGGATGGTATGTCTCCTTTCTTTTTCCAAAAATATTAGGATATTGTTGGCCCAAATGTGATAGAAGCTGTATTATCAGTACTCCATTCAGGTCACTGTTTACGGAAAATGAATTTTACCCATATTGTTTTGATTCCAAAAAAAGAAGAAGCACAACATATGTCTAACTACTGCTCTATTAGTTTGGAAAATGTGGTCTCTAGAATTGTATCAAAGGTTATTGCAAACCGGCTAGAAATTATTTTGCCAAATGTGATATCTAATGCCCAAAGTGCTTTTGTTCCTAATCGGCTTATTACTGATAACACTACTGTAACTTTTGAAGTTTTACAAAGGATGTGAAATAAAAGGAGGGGAAAAAAGGGGCAGATGGTAGTAAAGCTTGATATTAGCAAAGTCTATGATCGAGTAGAATGGGCTTTCCTTCAGAAGGTGATGCTCAAACTGGGATTAGATGAAAAATGGGTACAGTTGGCAATGGAAACAGTATGCACAGCTACCTACTCAGTCCTCATTAATGGAGAGCCAAAGGGTTTTGTCACCCCCACAAGGGGTATAAAACAAGGTGATCCATTGTCTCCTTATCTATTCTTGTTTTGTGCTGAAGGCTTGTCCACTATGACTAGAAAGACAGAGGGAGCTAGACATTTGCAAGGTGTTCTATCCGGCAATGGTGGGGTCCGCCTATCCCACCTTTTGTTTGCATATGATAGTTTCATCTTTTGCCAAGCTACAATGGAGGAATGCCAACGGTTATTAGCCATCTTAAAGCAATATGAGGTAGCTTCGGGGCAAGCTATAAACAGGCAAAAAACATCCTTGTTCTTTAGCAGAAATACAAGAACAGATGTAAAGCAAAACATATGGAATATGATGGGGGCCAGAATAATTGAGGATTGTGAAAAGTATCTTGGGTTACCAATAGCTAGGGGAAAATCTAAAGTGAATACATTCAAAGATCTACAGGAAAAGATCACAAAGAGGGTGATGGGATGGAAATAAAAATTTATTTCAAAGGCAGGAAGGGAAATCCTAATCAAGACTATAGCGCAAGCAATACCAACATACTCCATGAGCATTTTTAAAATTTCGAAGACTTTGTGTGATACTATAAACTCTGAAAGCTCGAATTTGTGTGAAAACACAAGAGTTGTTTAGACCCCCAAATTAAAATTACGGCTCGGTTGATTTTACTCTAACTTAAACTAAGTGCGGAATAGAGTAAATGCGAGCGAACAAACAATATAACTACTTTAAGCCATATTCATCAAATATCAACAATAAAATGAAGCTAAAAGAGTAGGGAAGAAGAATGCAAATACAAGATAACACACTGATGTGTTATCGAAGAGGAAACCAAAGAACTCGCCGAAAAACCTCTCCGTCGCCCTCCAAGCGGTAAATCGATTCACTAGAAAATGAGTTGGAATACATGAATAACAAAAGACCCTCCAAGCCTAGTCTACCCCATGAACTTGAGCCCTCTAAGCTCCTGCTATCAATTGACTTGACGAAGCCTTGTCTTCTCTAGCTCTCCGGATTACACAATTTAGCCCAATTGCATCCACCAAACAAATGGCTTCTTCCAATGCTTCCCAGCAGCACAAAAACCTCACTTTACACTCAGGATGGGTGTGGTAAGTGTTTGGGCTATTAACCTCTTAAGGATTTGGATATGGAGAGGTAGGAGTTGAGGAAAACTACAATGGATTGTGTAGAGGATTGTGAGTATGACAATCTCTAACTCTCAAGGGTAATGGCTAGGGTTTTCTCTCTGAAAAACACTCCTCTCAATATGTGGGTAATGTGGGTATATATAGTGTGAGTAGAGACACGGTGTATCAAATATGACAAAATAGCAAAACAGAATGTTTTGCGGGTATCTCATAGGAAGGCCTTACCCGTGAAATACTCGTGAAAACCAGCTGTTATGACTCTTCGCATTCCAGTCATGTGCTGAGCACATGGCTTCACTTCGCGGGAAGTCTTCTCGCGAGCTACCCGCGAAAACTCCTTTGATCTTCAATGAGTCTTGAGTCTTCATACTCCCTCTCACACATAACCCATACAAAGAAATCCCACATAAAAAAGAGGGTACATAAAATTGAACAAAATTATAATTAAAATTGGCATGAAATTAAAGCCAACACAAAATAGTTGTAAATCAAAACTTTACAAACTCCACCACGGCCAAATATTGGTGGGGACAAACAAACGAGGAGAAGAAGATACATTGAATAAATTGGAAAAAATTATGCTCACCAAAAGTAAAGGGTGGTATGGGCTTTAGAGACATCCAAGCTTTCAACCTGGCATTACTAGCAAAACAGGCGTGGCGATTGATACATTACACTCACTCTGTCTTCTACTGGGTCTACAAAGCAAGGTATTTCCCAACTTCTTCGTTTTTTGAGGCTGAGTTGGGACACAATCCCTCGTATGTTTGGCGTAGCCTACTGGCTGCAAGAGACATTATAAGGGCAGGGTCACAATGGAAGGTGGGGGATGGGAGAAGAATAAAAGTGGCAGTGGATAAATGGCTGACACATAAATTGGTATTCATTGGGGAAGACCAGACCACTGTGCTAGTTAGTGAACTCATTGATGAAGACACGGGCCAGTGGAATAGACAAAAGGTGCATGATTTATTTGCACCCAGCACCCGGTGCGAGATCTTGGCCATACCTTTGAATGCAACACACAGAAGGGACGAGTTAGTATGGAAGGAAAACAGGGCAAGGAGGTTCTCAGTTAAAACGGCTTACCAAGTTGCTCTCCACCTCATACATCAAGATGGGGCTGAACACTCGAATGCTCGTATGGATGGTAAGGTGTGGAAGACAATTTGGGCCCTAAAGGTACCACCGAAGGTCAGGAATTTTATTTGGCGAGCGTGTTTAAACATTCTCCCCACTAAGGATAATTTGCACCGCCGAAGGGTGAAGGTGGACTTGAGCAGTGGCGACGCCATATACAGCTCAAGGTGTTCCTAGGAACACCCTGACTTGAAGGAAAACCCTCAAATTAAAAATAAAAAAAAATTATATATACATGTATTCTAACTTTTGGGACACCCTCAAATCACAAAATTAGGAACACCCTCAAATTAAAAAAAAAAAAAATTTATCTGTTCAACTTTCAAGCAAAAAAAAAAAAAAAAAAAAGCCCAAAAAAAAATTGAACTAAAATCTGAAAAAAAAAAAAAAAAAAAAAAAAAAAAAATTGTAACAGAGCCAAGCCCACGGCGAGCCCAACAAATTACAGAGGTAGCAAACCCACCCACGGATTCTCAAAAAAAAAAACCAACACAGAGAATCAGAAATCAAACCCACGGTTACGTCGCTGGCAGAGAAAGGAGAGAAAACCAAACCCCAATATAGTCTATACAGAGCAAAAGCAAAACAAACTCCAATACAGAGAGAGGTGTTTATCAAAAAAAAAAAAAACCCCAATACAAAGCCTCTGTACCAAAACCAAACCAAAAAAACCCCAATACTCACTCGTCGTCGCCGTAGCTCGCTCCTCTTCGTCGTTGTCGCTTGCTCGCTCGCCCCTCGTCGTCGTCGCTCGCTCGCTCGCCCCTCATCGCAGATCGTAGATCGCAAATCGCTCTGCTCCGGTGCTCGGTGCTCCCTCCCTTAAGGTATTTCTCTCTCTTTTTCTCTCTAACTCTCTCTCAGTCTCTCTCTCTTTATCTCATTGAAAGTTTGAAACGAAAACTAAATTAATGAATGTCTCTCTCTCCTTATTCTTAACTCAGTAACTCTCTCTCTCTCTCTCTCTTTGATTGGCTGGCTAAATGAATGAGCTTTATTTATATTTTGCTTTTTCCTGTTTTTTGTCTTTTTGGATTTGACTTTATCTTATCCGTTGGTGTTGGTCAGTGTGTGTTGTTATTGGTGTTGGTGTTGGTGAGATATTAATTGTCTTTTAGTGTAATGTGTTTTGTGAATTGTGATTGTGAAATTTTCTGATTGGCAAGCTATTGTGATTGGGGCATCAGGCATGAGGCTTGTGCTTGTCTCTTGAGTGGGGTGGGGGTAGATGGGCTGATGGGCACATGGGGCCGGGTAAACAATAATTAAAGCAGTGTAATGTGCTGCACATTACACTGCTTTAATTATTGTGCTGCACATGGGATCTGTAATGTCCGACTCTTTTAGTGTAATGTGCACAAGGGGCTAAACAATATAACAAATTAAAGCAGTGTAATTAATGACAAACAAATTAAAGCAATATAGTTTATTGTTACGCTAAACAACAATAATTAAAGCTGTATAATTAACCAATACATTATAAAAGACAAATAAATTAAATTATGTTAGGCTAAATAATAATTAATAAATTTATAATTAATGAAACAACAATATAACAAATTATAGTTTATAAAAGACAAACAAATTAATGAAACAACTAAACAACATTAATTAATAATTTTATTATATTTCAAATGAACTTATAGTTTATTATTTATTTTTTTGCTAGAATTATGGGAGATCAGTGGATGAATGATTGCTTGATTGTGTATATTAAAAAATATGTAGCTTGTAGCATTGATAAGGAGACTATCATGCAACGATTTCAAAATATGAAAACTCGTAGAAGGCAATTGTAAATTTTATGTATTTGCGTGTTTTTTGATTGTTGTTGTTATCAATATATAAAATTTTCTTTTTATTAAATTATGTAATTTATGCTTGTTGAGGAATACTCTGACAAAATTTCCTGGAGTCGCCACTGGACTCGAGATGCGACATCTGTTGTCAACAGCCTGAATCAAACTCTCACTTGCCATGGGAATGTACAATGGCACGAAACGTGTGGGCAATATCGAAAGGAAGGGTGCAGAAATGTAGCAACCAGGTGCATGACTTCTTCCAATTATTTCGAATGCTGAAGGATAAGCTAACGAAGACAGAGCTTGAACGGTGGGCCACGACGTCATGGGCAATCTGGAATGCTCGGAATAAATACTACTTTGAGAGGGTTCAGATGCAGCCAAGGACTATTATGGATCATGCCACTGGACTACTGAGGACTACCAGCGTCTTGCAGCATCCCAAAACACCTCTTGAGATACACCATAAGAGCCTCTTGTGTCCTCTAAAGTGTAGGCTTCAGTATAGCTTTTGTTTCCACTACGTAGGGATAGGGAGATGTGTAATAGGCTTGGGGTTTGTTTGTATGTGGTCACGAGAGCCAAAGACAATAACTCTCTGTAATACTGTTTCTTCTTCTTTAATAATATATACTTCTATCTTTGTCTCAAAAAAAAAAAAAAGTATAGCACAAATTCCATGTCAATATAATCATAAATACAAACATATATGAGTTAAATTGTAGCGTGAATAATATGAACTAAAACCTTTTTTTATTTATTTTATTTTTTGAGAGATTGTTTTAAGCCAATCGGTTTTTAGTATAGGCGAGGATTGAACTCTAGATCTCTTATTCAACTATTAGAGACTTTACCAGTTAAACTAACTGGAACCCACTATTTTTTTTTTAGTTTTAATATATGACAAGCATGACAAATATGGAGGTCATACAATTCACAATATATTACAGTTATAATATATGATGTTTTAACTTGAACCCGGTCTTTTATATGCATAGTAGAAAGAGAGGAAGAAACTTTGACAATCCCAAATGACTTCCTAGCTATAATTATCAAGTGGGTGTGACAGTGAGAGATTAAATGCACTCAGAGAAATAGTCAATTATTTGGAGAATTCTAGACACTTTCATTAAAATAAAATAAAATAAAAAAAGAAAAAAGAAAGAAAGAAAGAAGAGTATAAGGCATAATTCCATTTTCTTTTATAACATATAAGGAATAATTCCTATTATAGAATTACTTGTAAAATGCCCAAAAGTATGTTATAGGAAGGGTAAGGTCAAAGCAAAGGTGTGGGTTTTTTTGGATATTTAATGTTGGAATATATATATATATAAATATATATATAATTAATTAATCTAATTGATATTATTATAAGAGACCATATCAATCGAGACAATGTCAACAAATTATGGAATTATATGACGATTATTACTTGAGAAAAAAAGACTATCATACATAAATTGAGTGAACATTTTCTTTTGTGACAAAAAATAAAAAAAGTTGCAATATCAAGTATTGAAATAAATTTTTTTTTTTTTTGAGAATCTTGAAATAAACAATTGGATCTCTCTCTCTCTCTTTCTTAAAAATCAAATAAAATACAACTAGGATTGGATAGCATGGGCTATACTGTCATTTTTTTAGCTCGTCATGCAATAATGTTCATGAATCATGAGAACAAGAACACTAAAAATGAAAGATGATGTTGCCTACATTATAGTTTCCTTGGATATTTCCTAGAGTAGATAACTTAAGAGAGTTTGTTGAGGCTTAAGGATAAAAAGAAAAAGGAAGAGACAATGATCACACATTGTACTGTAAGGATATGTGTGCTGAATAATTAAAATTTAAAACATAGATTCATTCATACATATAGGACCGAACTTGTTGTGATGAAAACCAATATGTATCTTTCATTCTTTCCTACAAGATGCATTGTGTTTGACTGTATCCCACCCAACTTGGAGGGAAATGATGTGAGCAATGCCAAAAATGCTTAGCCCCCTACATATATTACGAGGTTTTGTGCTAAGATGATGAAGAGAGTTCATTGCTTCTACCAAAAATAAGCCATTCATTGCTTAATACATACAATTTTACTTTATATGGCATATGCATGGATTTATTTGTTTCACAGTCAATCTTCATCCTAAATTAGATGGAGTTTGAATTCTTTGCTCCAAAAATAGGAGAGAAAAAAATAACAGCTTGTTGGCAACTTGGCATTACAAATCCTAAATAACTTAATTCACCTTGCAGTTTGCAGCTGCATGCTGTTCAAGGGCAGAAGCCTGAGACTTATAAATCGAAACATTTTTAGACATCACATCTTTCCTTTCCATGCCTTCTTTCCTTGGGAACCCACCAACCATGATTGCAATGTTGACCCCAGTGCAACCCTCAACAACATCAGTTGTAGCAACAACACCTGTCAAAATTCATCCCATCAGACCTCATAATTTAACAAATTAAAAAGGCTGAGTCTGTATTAATGCTTTAACACAAGTCATTCATATTTGACATATTAAAAAGCCTACACATACCTTTAAGAAGGGGGAATGCGGCATCCACCAACTCCATTTTCACCCCATTCAATGCCTCTGCAGCAGGTGGGATATCGAGCATGTGCAGAATCACGGGCTGGTCAGGACCCAACATCACTCCCCTAGCAATCATGGGCACAAGAGCATATCCGATTTGTCCTGCAAACAAATCCAACAATAAATTCTCAATACATCGCTCAAAAACTAAACTAAAGACAAAATATTGCACAGTAGATAAGAAAATGTTAACTATATTAGATCAGGAATGAGCAGAATCACAGGCTGGTCAGGACCCATTTGCTTAACAATAGCTATCCACCCTAAACTATCGAGCATTTTCAATGTGCATGCTAAACATCCTAAACTACAAAATTCTACTTCATTCTCACTTACTCTTTGTTGTCGTAATCTCTCTCTCTCTCTCTCTAAGGTCCTTCGGCAGTGAGAAGTTGCCTTGTCATGAGATCGACGAGGTTCGTCATGGATCGACAAAAAGTTGATTGCGTGGTCCTTTGGAGGTGAGAAGTTGCCTTGTTGTGAGATTGATGAAGTTCATCTTGGATTCGAAGATGTTTGCGGAGTTGGGACGTAGGTCCGTGAAGCTTAGAGCTAGGATGCGGTGGTGTTTGGGTTGTTAAGATCAAATTCTTTAGGTTGATGGTTGGGTCTTTGGGTTGAATTTGAGCAAGGAGGAAAAGGGGGGAAAAATAGCCTTGATAGAGACATTTTAATTAATTAAAATAGAATAGTGATATAGGATTAAGACTGATATAATTGTATGCGATAGTAGATTAGCAAAAGTGACAAAGTGAGATTTTAAGACCGAATTTAGTTAAGAAAGCATCGAGGTTGAAGTAAATGCTCTCAAGCAAGCTATATATGTGTCACTTCCAAAACACTTTCTAAAACCTCATATTAAGTAGATAGGTGACCAAAATATTCTTATTTCCTATATGAATATTTCATGGTTGGTTTAATCCCTACTATTGTTATTACTTTGACCCAAATTTTGTGAATTTTAGTTCCACCCCAAGAGAGAGGAAATAATTGAAATGATTTCATTTTTAAAAATAAAATAAATTGAAAAGTGGAAAATTTTAAAAATACGAATAATAGGAAGTCATGAGATTAATCAAACTTTAGAGAGAGATCCCCCACCCCAACTTTTTTTTGGGAGTAACTTTAGCCTAGTTTTAGGATATAGAGGTAGTATGTATTGTGCTAGTCGCCGACACCATCACCATGTAAGGCTTAGAGTTAGAGAGGTGTGGTACTCATATTCCATAGTTCTTAGGAGGCATTAATGGATAGATAAACTTCCACCTTTTCTCCAAAAAAAAAAAAAAAAAACCTTCCACCTTGAAGTTTCCCTTTTATGAGATTTTATTTATTTATTATTATTTTAGACAAATTAACTTAGGTAAGAATCAAACGAGTTTGACTTATCTACAATACTTTTTTAACTGGACATCTTCTATTATTTTAAATATACAATGACAAGTGATAATAGATTTTAATCTCCACATTTTATTTAGTTAGTGGATGATGTGACAGTTTCTCATTAAACTAAAAGGAAATTCCAGTGAAAATAAGCCAAACCCAAATCAAACAAGGATAAAAAACATATCATAGCCTTTGTTTGATGTCAACACTCATTATGAGTTACCTAAATTGTTATCTAGGAGCTATAATTTTAGGCCCCAATCATCAATATTTAAAAATAATTCAACCTACTTTCAAAAAAGAAAAAGGAATTTGTGAGGGTCTTCGATTAGTTAGCAAATCAATAAAAAATTAATAATAAATATTTTTCATATATATATTTACTAGCTTCATCACACGCGCTTCGTGCGTGTGATAAGACTTTTTTTTATTATTTTTTGAATTTACACGTTTTACTTATTTCAGTTTTATTTTAAGAAAAAGTTGTATTAGTATTTTTCTTTAAAAGAGTTGTATTAGTACTTGATTATTAATGTAAGAGAGAAATGTGGAGGTGAGAAAAAAGTAGCTCCTGAAAAAAAAAAAAAAATTTATTTTTTTATATTTTTTCAAAAAGAAGTTGTATTAGTACTTAACAACTAACATGAGAGAGAAATGGGGAGGTGGGAGAAAAAAATTGTTTTTTATTATTAATTATTAATTTATAATTTAGCTAAAAATTAGGAGTTTTTAAATTACTAATTTTACATGTTTAATCCTATGATTTAAGCCTTAGAAAACAGATGAATTTGAGGGTATTTTGAGCATCTAAATTAAAGATCCCAAATAGGAAAAACCCCTTCAACAGTAATATAGATATCAAACATTTTGTAAAGATGAAAAAAAGAAGAAAAGAAAATCTATTTTTTTTTGTCTTAACGTTAAAATCCCGCTATAAACCGCTATAAAAAGCCAGACGTAAGAAAAAAAAAAAAAAAAAAAACCAGCTAATGTGCTACGCTAGCTTGTCAAAGTACTCAAGGGGACTATCGTCCAACCCAAGCTATAGCCCATTATAAAAAAAAAAGAGCTTCCACACCCACACCCCCCCTCTAGGTTCCAACTGGACCGCACCGCACTGAACCATCCAATGAGCGCTGACAATCCTTCTCTTTCACTTCCAGCCGAAAAAACTCCCACGCCACTCTCTCTCTCCCATCGCTCATCTAATAAAGCCCAAACCCTCCCAAACCAAACCAAAACCAAAACCGCAAAACCTCTCTCTCTCTCTCTCTCTCTGGCTCGCGTCGGTGTTTCCTATTTTAATCCAATTTACAAGAAAACGCACCTCAAACACACACACACACACACACACACTATATATATATATATATATATATATATATATATATATATATTAGCTGGAAGAAGAAAAGAGAAAAAACAAAGAAAAAGCTTTGGATCTCAGATACATACACCACTCAGATCATCATAGATCCCAAGCTATAAGGTACTCTCTCTCATTTCCTCTCTTCCTTTCTCTGATTTCATCCATGAAATACCGTTGCCGCGGTTTCTCTCTCTCTCTCTCTCTCTCTCTGTTCGCCGCAATCGGTTTTTTCCTGATAAGGTTTTTTTATTTTTTTTTTGATTTTTTTTCTACATAGCGGTTCTTGATCCTTTGTTCTGTTTGGTTGCCGAGAAAATGTTCTGAATCGTTGATTCTGCGATTGTTTTATTTCGTTTTTCTTTGCATCCAAACAAAAAAAAAAAGTATATTAATAATATAATTTGTTGTCAGATTCTGTGTTTTCGCAATGGAGCTTGCGCAGCTAGAGGCATTGTGCGAGAGGCTGTACAATTCGCAGGACTCGGTGGAGCGAGCTCACGCGGAGAACACTTTGAAATGCTTCTCGATGAACACCGATTACATTTCTCAATGCCAGTACATTCTCGACCATGCCTTGACTCCCTACGCGTTGATGCTCGCGAGTTCGAGCTTGTTGAAGCAAGTCACTGAGCATAGCCTGGCTTTACAGCTCCGCCTTGATATCCGTAAATACAATTTCCTAAAATTCTATTCACTCAATTGCAATTTTGTTGTTGATTCTTGTGAAATTTGAATGTATGAACTTTTATTTTATTTTAATTATCCGCAGGTAACTACCTTATTAACTATCTGGCCACCAGAGGACCTGAATTGCAGCCTTTTGTAACCGCCTCGTTGATTCAACTCTTGTGTCGAGTTACGAAGTTTGGTTGGTATGATGATGATCGTTTCCGTGATGTGGTTAAAGAGTCAACCAACTTCTTGAGCCAGGTTACTTTGTAGTGCATTACATTAAGAACCCTGTCAATGTGTGAGCACGTGTTTTTTTGTGTGTATGCGTCTTTAACTGCTCTGTTCTACTGCATTTATGTATGCGTTTTAGATGTTCTTACCGCGTAATCATTAATTGAGTCAATTACCTAATTAGTATATGCTCTACTGTCTATGTATTGTTTTTAATTAATTAGTTAGCTGGTTGGCAATGCTTGTTTGAAATATCTTTAAGATTTCGTTTTTGATTGGTAAGAAGAAATCAATTTATACAAGGAAAGTTTGTATCAAAGACATTTATGTAACTTTGTATACATGCATATAATGTTATTTTAGAAATGCTTAGGAAACTATACATTTTGGTTTTATAAGCGTGGTAACTGACGTGGCTGCTATAGTGTCATGGCACGTGTATCATTACTCATTTATCCTTACAAATTTGACATGTGGAGGGTGCAACTCAAGGGTATTGCATATTCCACTTGGCACCGTCACAAAATCAATGTAAAAGGGCAAGCTAGGTGCTTGTCTAGGCACTCGGGTGAGGTGAGGTGAGGTATTTAGCTAGTGCCTAAAGCCCCTTGAGGTGAGGTGATGCTAGTGCCTTTCCCTCCTAATTGAGTGCTTTGCTTGAGGCGATAGACGCCAGAAGTTAGCTTCTCATTATACTAATAGCTCTATCATTTAATGTATCATACTAACACAGAAATCTGCCAATTTAATACTCATTTATATTGGCCATTCTTATAAACGATAATATACCTTCCTAAACCTATAGAAAAAAAAAATGATAATATACCTTCCTAAGTGGTTCAACGTATTATTATTATTGTTGTTGTTGTTGCTGCTTTTATTGTCTGCATCAATTCAAAGCCCAAAAAACAAATTAGTATTTAAAGAATTATAATTATTTTTTTAAGGTAATTATTTAAAGACTAATGATCTTTTGTGAACATGTAGGCCCTTTAAAAGTTTATGTAATACATTGCTGTACTTCTATAGCTACTTGTTGCATGCGGTTATCGGGTGTTATCTTTTAAGTGATTTTGTTTCCATCTTTTTGACTTTTTTATTTTTATTTTAATAATAAAATTTATACAATTAATTGTGATAAAAAGTTACCAATTGAGGTCTTGAGCGTGAGGGTGAAGATTATGATAATGGTGTTGAATATGAATTATTCTGTTAGGGTTCATTAGTAACTATTTTTTTTTTTGTTTCCTCTCTATGTATCTATGTTTATTTTTTTTGATAAATTGGGGAATTTGCCTAGGCGTACTTGTGGTGGGTTTGGTGTAAGAAGGCGGTAATCTTTCAGTGATCCCCCCATCCCTAAGAAAGTCACTAAGAGATTACCGCATCCTTGCCTAATGGGCCTCCCTAATTTCCTGTCATGCACGCAGTGGAAGTCTGGCACTGTGGCCTTTTATCCTTTAAGAAGATGATGTAGGATAAATTCAGGAATTTACCTATGCTTGTGGTGGGTTTTGAGAGTTTGTGAATGTAGGCTTAGTCGTAGAAGAAAAGGATACTCAAAACTTGACTAGATTTTGATAAGATGAGGAACGCTTGATAAAAATATACCATATATTGAAGCAAAAAAGTTTTTACTCCATTGTACTGTGGCCTGTGAGCTGTGTTCCTTTGTTTTCTCTGACTGGGGTACAATGGGTAATGCTTAGGAGGGTTGTGGAAGTACTTTGTGGGTGGAGGAATTGGTCTGGAAAGTGTAGCGGCTCTATTTGGAATATGATCCCCATTTGCTTAACGTGGGTAATTTGGAGAGAAATTGTTCGAGCTCCCAATTGGTTAATTGAAATTATTGATTGTAAGGTTATTTGGGTGGGCCTAAACACTTGGCAGCACATATGCATGTTTTGTTGTACTGTTTATTGTTTCAGTTTTCTTTCATAATGTATTGAGCAATGTATTTTTTTAGGGGTGCCTTATGTATACACGGTGTACATGAGGCTTCCCTTTTAACAGTAAATTAAAAAAAAAAAAAATGCTAAGGAAAAAAAATATAGCTGAACAGTTTTGTTTCCCTTGTCCTTAATTGATATCCTTCACCTTCTTGCAACACATTTGTTTACTATCATCCTACATTTTACTGTGCATCCATGAATTTTTTGCTTCTTGTGCATAAATTTTTTTCCTTGAGTTTCTTATATAGTAGACTGCTTTTCAATTTGTGTAACCATACTCTTTAGTGCCTTCTTGCAAAATATTTGGTTCTCATATTGTATACTTTCTGTATACTAGGGTTGCAACCCTTTTTGATGGAATGCTTACTTATATAAAAAAAAGATAGCATCTGACATTTTTCCCATTTGGTTAAATGGGCTACTGTCTGCACTCCCATTGCTTCGGGTGGTTTGGGGATAAGAAAGGTAAGATTTTTTAATGAAGCTTTGCTTGGGAAGTGGCTATGGAGATTTGGGATGCAGAGGGCTGCCCTATGGAGGCAAGTGATAGCGGTGAAATATGGCTATGGATGGGGTAGCTGGTGTACTAGGCCTACTAATGGTCCATATGGTGTTGGCTTGTGGAAAAATATTAGTCGGGGATGGCCTTCTTTCTCTTGCCACATTCTATATGATATTGGGGATGGGTCTAGGGTGAAATTTTGGCAAGACCGTTGGTCTGGTGAAACATCTCTTGTAATCAGCTATCTTGAATTGTTTAGATTTTGCCGAGATCAAGAGGTTAGTGTGGTTGAGATTATGAAGTTTGATAACGGAATCCTGTTTTGGGATGTAAGTTTCTTCAGGGGTGTGCATGCTCGGGAACTAGAGGCATTGGCCGGTTTCATGGATACCATATATGGTGCGTCGGTGAGAGGGTTTGGTGAGGATAAGATGTGCTGGAAATCTGATAGAGAGAAGGGCTTCATGGTTAGGGATTATTACAATCTCTTAGTGGGCTCTAATGACTATTGCTTTCCTTGGAAAAGCATTTGGAAACAGAAGATTCCTTCTCGAGTAGCTTTCTTTGTTTGGACTGCTGCTTTAGGGAAATGCTTAACGATTGACAATTTACAAAAAAGGAAGGTTTTGATATTGGATTGGTGCTATATGTGCAAGTGTAATGGTGAATCGGTTGATCATCTTTTTCTTCATTGTCTGGTTGCAATGGATATGTGGGCTATGGTGTTCGGTTGGTTTGGAGTGAGCTGGGTTATGCCGCAATCTGTAGTGGGGCTTCTAGCAAGTTGGCAAGGCAGTTTTGGCCATCATCGAAATGGGTATATATGGTTGATGGTTCCCCATTGCTTATTGTGGTGCCTTTGGAGGGAGAGAAATAGTTGGTTCTTTGAAGATAAGGAGAGATCCATATGAGACTTGAAGCTATTTTTCTTTAGAACTTTAATGGATTGGTTGGCTGCTTTGCAGACACAATCTTTTTTATCCTTTCTTGATTTCTTAGATTCTTGTTATTTTTGTTCTTGATTGTTTGACCCCTTGTACACTCCCTATGTACTAGGGTGTTCCCCTTTTTTTGATATCAATAAACTTTTTACTTATAAAAAAAAAAAGACATTTTTCTCATCATCCATCTTGGCTTCTCTGCCTTTTAGTCATACTTTTAATGCCCCGAATTGTTTCTTTCCTATCCTGTTAGATCAATTTTCATAATCTTTTAGTTTAGTTGATTTCTTTTCATTAAGGGTGTTGCTACTAATTGTTCCCAACTGGTGGTGTTTACATGGATGGTCACTAAGAAATAATTTATTTTTAACAGGCAACGTCGGATCACTATGCTATTGGTTTGAAGATATTAAATCAACTTGTGTCTGAGATGAATCAGGTAAGTCTACAACTATACCCAAGTTTATATAGTTAATAATTGCTCCCATGTTATAAAGCTTGAAAGATATGTTATTCTTATCCTTATCAATATAACATTTCAGGATACTTGGAATGATCACACCATACTCTTTTTATTTTTTTTTGGGTTATCAAAGAAGAAAGGTTGTGCAACCATTTTGATGCCTATTCCTAAGAAAGTCATACTAAAATGAAAACTAAGATTATATGTCTTTGTGAGAATGCTGATGTACCTTTGGCACTCTGATTTCATGTTACTTTATTTTGATGTTTGCAGAAAGTGAAAAAGTGAGTCATGGCTGCATTTATTGGTTATGGTCCCTTTCCAAGATTAGGCATTATGTTGAAAATGTTGTTTTATAATTCACTTTCTCCTTCTTTTATTTCTCATGTTATTACAAATGCTATCAGTTTTGTCATGACCAAACTAACAATAAACAAATGAATGCATGAATTTGATGTTGTTCTGTATTATTTTTATGAACTTTTGAAATTTGATATTGTTCTGTATTTTTTTTAATTATATATTATTGAAATTTGATGTAGTTCTTTATTAAAAAATAAAAAGCAGTGATTGTTATACCAAGTACAACTAATTTCCAGACTCATTAAACCAAGTTCAATTGAATGTGATTGTTATACTAAGTACAACTAATTTCCAGACTCATTAAACCAAGTTCAATTGAATTTTTATGAGACGTTTCCAATTTTTCTTTGTGGGAAGTTGTGGTTACAAGGTTGACAATGACCCTTTTGTAGCTATTCCCTTCTAACTTTATCCTGATCATTTGGATGCTAGTATAAATTTTAGTCTGTAGCCTAGGATCTTCAGGAAGATTTTCTTAGTCAATCAACTTCGACACGGTTTGCTTTGAATAACTTTGTTCAGTACCATGACTACTTGTTTTTTAGGCAAGTGGTGTTTGCTCTGATGTTTGTTTTCTTTTGAGAAATTTATCCATAACTGATTAAAAATAATAATATAATCAATTTCAATACTTTTAACACTAATTTCATTAAAAAAAAAAAAAAAACCTAACATGGATGTTGTACTAACTAATAAAATGTCTACCAGCATTTGCTATTTACAATTGGATAGCATGCTTGGATATTAAGTTCTAGGTGTCAATGTGAACTTTTAAAAATTGAACCAACCACATATACCTTACTTGGTTGAAGGCATATTATTAATCCAGTATAATACATGCATTTACAAGAATTTTCATCTTTCAAGTCAACCACATAACATTTACAGAACAGCTGCAGCAATCTGCTGATCTACATGCTTTTTATAAGCATGTTTTAGCTTAAAATTCTATGATATATCTCCCGATGTTATGACAGATTAATTTCAACTTCATGTGTACAAAATTGTGATTGTGCCTAACATTAGGAAGCATATTGTTTAGATTTCTAGTATTTGTTGGTTGGTTTTTGCATTTCTGTTCTCATAGTTTGGGAATATAAGCAATGCATTTTCAATTGTTGTGAGAACCAGTATTGTCTTAAGGAATCATCTTCGCTTAGGTTTGCTGGTCATAAAGGCTTTTCATAGATTTTCTTTTTTCCTTTTTCTTTTTCTTTGTGCCTCATCCCTAAATATTATTTTATTTATTTTGATCTAATTACTTACAACTGCTTGTATGTTTTTGACTTCTAAATCCTTAGCCCAATCCTGGTTTGCCTTCAACACACCATCGAAGGGTAGCATGCGCCTTTAGGGATCAATCTCTTTATCAAATCTTCCAAATATCTTTAACATCATTGCGTCAACTGAAGAGTGATGGTAATTTGCTAAATATATTTAAGCTATGATGAAGACCCTCCATCCTGTCTAAAGTTTTTATTTGCTGCTTCATTGGTTGAATTTTTTTTTTTGATGGTTTTGCATCTATGTAACTTGCAGTTGTAAGTCGATTGCAAGAGTTAGCTCTCTCTCTTTCACTTAAATGTTTATCATTTGATTTTGTTGGGACATCAATTGATGAAAGTTCAGAAGAGTTTGGTACTGTTCAGGTATTTGCCTCTTCTGATTTATTTATTAACCATTTGATGGTTCTTCAAGTTCTTTTTGAATCAGATTGTTAAGTAATTATGGAACATGGTGGTGATCTGACAGATTCCGTCTTCTTGGAGACCAGTTTTGGAGGACTCTGAAACATTGCAAATATTTTTTGATTACTATGCTATTACAAAGGCCCCTCTTTCCAAGGAGGTTAGTAAATTTCATGCTTCTTTTATATTCAATTTGTGTTTGTGTGTTTAAAACCTAGACATTTATTTAAATTCAATTAGTCCTTAATTTGTTGGAAAGAGGTTCTTAGACAACATTAAATTTTGAAATTGATCTTTACATGCTCCATAAAGATACACGAGAGAATAAATGGGTACCTAGGTATGTATATATGCTACTGATATTATTTCATTTGTATTTGAATTTTTTTTTTGTGTGTGTGTGTGTGTGTGTGGAAGGAGGTGGGGGAGGGGGGTTTGATTGTATTCTTTGCCTCTGTGCTTTTTATTTATTTATTTATTTTAATAACTAATAGGTTTTATTAGTAAAAAAATGCATCAAGTACAAAGGGGTTATTCTAGATGAATAACCTAATTAAGTTGTAAGAGTACAATGATCTAGGAAATTTCAAAAATTAGAGAAGGGAAAGGATATGCCCCCTGAAGTCAGCATCCACCCAAACAACGTTCTAAAAAGTTGCATCTCTAAATCTAAAATAGTATTCTCACACCCCTTGAGGGCTCTAGCATTTCTTTCATGCAAAAGACACCACATTAGAAAATGTGGAACGACATTCCATATTGCAATGTTTCCATGGACAGAACTAGTGGGGTGGTTTAGGAGAGTTCAAACACCACTTGGTTGGATGGGACAAGGTGTGCAACCCTATGGCTAATGGAGGGTTAGGGGTTTGGAAACTTATTCTTTCTTTGGATAATCTCATGCTTAGGGGTCGCTCTTTGGCAAATCGGTGTTGCATGTGCCGTTGTAGTGGGGATCTATGGATCATCTCCTTCTTCATTGTCCTGTAGCCCTCCTTTGGTATTCTGTGGGTCTTGCCAGGCTCAGTGGCAGGATTATTATTTTGTTGGAGTCACTGGCTTGGGAAGTATAGTTCAGATATTTGAAATTTAATTCCAGGCTGTTTGATGTGGACTGCTTGGATGGAACATAATCGCCGTTCCTTTGAAGATTCTGAGAAGACGTTGGTTGAGTTGAAAGACTTGTGCCAGCAGTCTTTTTGTTTGGTCTCGGTGTTGGGGTTTTACAGATTGTTCTTCTCATCTATAGTTTTTTTCTTCTCTTAGATTAGCCTCCTGATCTCTTTTCTCTCTGTTTTCTGTTAGTGCTTTTCTGTGTTCATCATCATGAACACCTTGTTTGTTTCTTTCATCTTTTTTCATCAATAATATTACTCTTATTACCTATATAAAAAAAAAACCATTCTTTGTTCGGAAAGTGGTTATGGAGGTTTGGGTTGGAGGAAAAAAAATTGTGGAGATGGGTAGTTAGTGTGAACTATGGGGAGGAGTGGGGTGGATGGTACTCGAAACTTGTTTGAGGAGTGCAGCTGGACGAGCTATAGTGTTAAAACTCTTTAGTGCGCTGTTCCAGTTTCTAATAGAAATAATGAATTGATATAAATTTTTTTTTTAATAATTTACTGAATTGATATAAATGACAATGCATATGTTTCTAAATGACACTCAATGGCCATTGCCCATTGAGAGAAAAAGAGAGAGCTAAGCTATATTTATGATTGGAATTGAATTCTTTGATGTCCATTTTGTGTTTTGCCAAAATTAACTTCATTATACAATTAAATTTTTGTAAACAAATATATATATATATATATTTTCCTGGTAAGTTTTTTGTAAACAAAATTTAATTAGAGATGACAAATTGACTCTAAACATGGGGTGCCCACACGTTGCAACAAACATGATTTTATTTTTTCCAAATTTGAAATTTGAAATAGTAATAACTTCTTTTTAAGAGATAAATGACACAATTTTAACAAGTTCTTATCAATTATCACTAAATTTAAAATTTAAAACTTAAAACAGTCATTTAAAAAGCTTCTGAACACACGTGTAACTCGTGTGAAGAGTCTAGTAATAATAATAACCATTGTCCATTAGTTGAATTAATTGGGTTCAAGTGTGACTATACAAAGCAATTTATTATCTCCAATTTTGTCATTTCTCACATCTTCAAGCGTTTTATCAATTGGTTACCAAATGGTGGTTTGTCAAACACTCTAAACACTAAAGCACTTTAGTCCAAAAGCTCTACAGTTAAAGATCTAGTTCCTACAATAATGTCAAATGTGTCCTTAGTCTAAGCACCTAGCTAACATGGAACTAGTTTTAGAACCGAATGATTGCACTATATGGACGGAACTAGTGCTGCTAAAGCTTGATAGCAAGGATAATTTGAAAAGAAAGTAGTGCCTATCCATTGAGAGCATTTGTTTCTTGGTAGGGCTTGTCAAATCATTGAAAGGCTTTGGTGATTCTCCAATTTGGTAATTTGAAGATTTGAAAATGGTTGAGTTTGCCAATGGTTAGTGTCTCGAGAAGTTTAGAAATGGAGTTAAAAGATAGTTAAATGACTATTAACGATAAAAATAGCCAAATCAAGATTCTAGGAAAATAGAGAAAAGGAACAAAAAAAAGAGAGAGTTCATACTCTAAGAGTTTCCACTACATTTGATTTTTCATTCTAACATAGCATCAAATTTACTAGTGTGCATTGGTCATTTTAACCAAACAAGACTTAGTAAGGGGAAAAACAAATTTCTATGGAAGAATATAAGGAAAGGGTGGGTCAAATTTTCTCGCTCCATTAACACTGAGGTGGGTGTGGGCTTTAATATCAAGTTTTGGTGTGACTCTAAGGTGGCTTTTCCATAATTATTTCATAATGATTTCAAGGAGGAGGCTTTAGTGGTTGATCACTTGATCTATTTTGAGAATACTTTCCACTGGAACATTAGTGTATTTAGAGCAATGCAAGACTAGGTATTGGAGTCCGTAGCATCTTTATGGACACAATTTACTTGATCAAAGTGAGAAGAAGTGGCGTTGATGAATTATGTTGGAACCCATCTAAAAGAATCGCATTTGATGTTAAATCATACTAAGCTACCCTTCCATGTTTGTATTTTCCTTAGAAGAGTATATGGAAGCCTACAGTCTCAACTAAAGTGGCATTTTTTCCTTTGGACATCAACATTGAGGAGGGTGGGGATCAAATGTGGTGCATGTTGAAGAAGAAAGGGGAATTTGATACTCGTTCTTATTATAATGTACTCAGAGGTTCCTCTTCGGTCATATTTCCTTGGAAAGGTATTTGAGGGGTCAAGGTACCTAGACGGGTTTCATTTTTTGTTTGGAGTGCGGTTTGGGGGAAGATACTGATTGGTGATAATTTAAGGAGGAGAGGTTTTTCTATAACAGATTGGTGCTGCATGTGTAGGTGTAGTGGAGACTATGGATCATTTATTGATTCACTGTGTGAAGGCATATCAGTTGTGGTGTTTTTGTCCTTAAAATCCTTTGGAATCTCTTGGGCTTTTAGTATCTCATGGATACCATATATGGTGCGTTGGTTAGAGGGCTTGGTGAGGATAAGATGTGCTGGAAATCTGTTAGAGAGAAGGGCTTCACAGTTAAGGATTATTACAATCTCTTAGTGGGCTCTAATGACTATTGCTTTCCTTGGAAAAGCATTTGGAAGCAGAAGATTCCTTCTCGAGTAGCTTTCTTTGTTTGGACTGTTGCTTTAGGGAAATGCTTAACGATTGACAATTTACGAAGAAGGAAGGTTTGGATATTAGACTGGTGCTACATGTGCAAGTGTAATGGGGAATCGGTTGATCATCTTTTTCTTCATTGTCCGGTTGCAATGGATATGTGGGCTATGGTGTTCGGGTTGTTTGGAGTGAGCTGGGTTATGCCACAATTTGTAGTGGGGCTTCTAGCATGTTGGCAAGGCAGTTTTGGCCGTCATCGAAATGGGTATATATGGCTTATGGTTCCCCATTGCTTATTGTGGTGCCTTTGGAGGGAGAGAAATAATCGGTGCTTTGAAGATAAGGAGAGATCCATATCAGACTTGAAGCTATTTTTCTTTAGAACTTTAATGGATTGGTTGGCTGCATTGCGGAAACAATCCTTTTCATCCTTTCTTGATTTCTTAGATTCTTGTAATTTTTGTTCTTGATTGTTTGACCCCCTGTACACTCCCTATGTACTAGGGTGTTCCATTTTTTTGAGATCAATAAACTTTTACTTATCAAAAAAAAAAAAAAAAAAGCTATCAACATTGAGGAGAATTTTAGTTGCCAAGAGTCTTGTAGCTCAACTGGTTGGCAACTCTCGGTGTTTCCAATGTAGACATCTAGCCCCAACTATTGAATTATCAAAAAAAATTGGGGAGAATTTTAGCTGCAGATAATCTCATAAAACGAAATTTAATTGTTGTAGATTGGTGTTGTTTGTGTAAAATCGGTGGGTGAAAATTGCAGATTGCCTTCCTCTTCATTGTGATGTTGCTAGAAAGCTTTTGAGTTTGGTTTTTAGTCTCTATGAAGTTCAATGGGTTATGTCATATGGTGTGGTGGAGCTGTTAGCAAGCTGGCCGGTAGATTTGGTAGATTTAGTAGAGATTTGGAACACAATCCTACATTGTCTCATGTTTTGAAGGATGTGAAAAATATGTCTTTGACCTAAATTTTTTATATCTAGAATTTTCTTGAGATGCTTGGCACCTGTAATTTTAGAACTTTAATGTAGGTGTGCCTCTTGTATACCGCCCATGTATATGGGTTGCATTGTTTTGCACTTGTTAAATGAAATATTTACTTATGGAAAAAAGGTTCCTTTTGTCATCCACTTGGACATACTACCTGATCTGGTTATTCACCATTTTCCTGCAGTAATATTCTCTCTTAAACTATAGTCAGGCCCAAATAAAGTCATCTTAGGTTAGGTACCAGTACGAAAATACTAATTGAAGGGGCAGGTTTAAAAGTGAAGCCTCTATTACCTCAGGGTTTGTGCCCTTCCCTTCTGAAACATAGTATTGTACATAATGTGGTGATAAACTCAACTAAAGTCAGCTCAACTAAATTTTTAATACCAAATAATTGGAGTTGGCCTCATGGATCCTTTATGCCGCTTGGCATTGTCTAGGGTGGCGTTCTCATTTGCTTCATTAACAACCAAGTTTTTCTTTGTAACCACATCATTAAAGTGCATATTGTGGATATATGAAAAAGCTTCAATGGTATTCCCTCTTCTTATAAGATAAGGTGGATGTTGAGGTTATGGGGTGGGGGACTATACACACTTGGGGGAATAGTCAGCTGCTCGAAAAGCTTTGGACACCCTCGTTAGCAAAAAAAAAAAAAGTGTAGGTTGAGGTTGAACGCTTAAGACCCACTGGTTGTGTGTGTTACTTACCAATAAAAGAAAAAATAAAGGAAACAATAATTCTAGTGCACTACTTAAAAGGCTTGTGCCATTGAAAGAAGGTTAGAAAGTTATGGAAGAACAACAAAAATAAGTTGAGATATTTTTGATAAGTAATAAGCTTTGTTGATATCAAAAAAGGGACACTAGTACACAGGGAGTGTACAGGGGTCAACAATCAAAACTAGAAATTACAAGAATCAAGAAAAACAAGAAGGGAAGAGAATGATTGGTTTCGCAAAGCAGACAACCAATCCAATAAAGTTCTAAAGAAAAATAGCTTGAGGTCGGGTATGGATCTCTCATTAACTTCAAAACACCTACTATTTCTTCCCTTCTAAAGACACCACATTAAACAATGGGGAATAATTCTCTATATATGCCCATTTTGATGACGACCAAACCGGCCTAGCCAACAAGCTAGAAGCCCCACAACTGATTGTGGTATAAGTTTATTATAGTCATTATATTATATAAAAAAAAAAGTCATTTGTTTGCCAGAATGAAAACCGTGCTTTTTATCATTTTGGGATTCAGAATTGCTTGTGCCTTTTTATCATTAGGTGCACCTGCAAATAAGATTGGCTTTACCTTTAGAAAGTCTTGACCTTGGGCTAGGTTGGACTGGGAACTGCTGAGTAGAATTAGAACTCTAGAAAAAAGCACCGAGTGAACTCCATTTTGGCATTGGTAACATGTTGCGAGTGCAACTCCCTTCTTGACCAAACCATGTAACAAACCACCTTAGCTGACTATAGATAACAAGTAAGAAATGTAATCTCCAAAGTCAACTTCAAGCAGTTTTCTCAAAACATGAACTTTCTATAGGTTATACTTGTTTTTAAATTGACAAAATGTTTAAATATGAAATATGGAACTGAAAAAAGTTGTTCCAGATAATCCAATCATATCTATCATAATACAGTCATATCTCTTCTTCTTAGCATAAATCTCAGATGTATAGTACTGAATTCCTTTACTAGTTAGTTTACAATGTTGAAAATTAGTTAGGATATATTTTTGATGGCTCCTTGTGGTTGCTATGAGTGGATTGCCATTTGCAAAGTATTTTTGGATTATATGAGCATATATTTGCTTTTGATAATCGTGTCCACTTAAAATTTGAGCAATGATGGTTTGCTATTATTCTTATTTTGCTCTCCAATTTACTTGGTCTGTTTTTGTTTAAAGTAAAGAATTTCTCAGGCCGTCTCTCTCTGTCTTTAACTGGAAAGTTTTTCTTGTTGATTTGTTCTTGAGTACGCTGCTTTTAAACTTTTTTTCTTAGGGTTAAAACAATTTTCTTTCCAGGCACTGGAGTGCTTGGTGCGACTAGCTTCTGTAAGACGTTCTTTGTTTACGAATGATGCTGCTCGTTCTAAGTTTTTGGCCCATTTAATGACAGGAACCAAAGAAATCCTGCAAACAGGGCAAGGTGTGGTTGGCTTGTCACGTCTTTTTATTTCTTTTGCCTTTTTACTATATTGATGCTGAGTGGCAATTGAATGATTGTTGATACTCTCTCGCCCTCTCTGTGTATGAGTGCCCATGTGCATGTCTATGTTACTGCCTAGACATAATTGATTTTTCTTTTTTATTTTACCTTTGTGTTTTCATATTTTGTATGAGAGATTTGACTACTTGTTTGGAAAAATTTTATTTGACCTAGTTCTAGTAAGCAATCGTTTGCCTTTAACAGCCTTGTCATCAGGTTGTTTAAGCTGAAAATTTGCCATGTTAGGTTTTTGAGTTCTATATCTGGTATCAATGGAACTTGTGTTTTTGAAAATTTATTTATGGCTTTCTAGGGTCAGTGCTTATTTATGTATAAAATATGGTGAGAAAATAAAGTTAATTGAGGTTCAAACTAATCTATCACCATATCAGGTGATAAGTCATAAAATTTTAGGCTAAAATGCTATTAGAGAAAAAAGCATTCAGTAGTGGATATCTGCAGCTGTTATGTATGTGTTATGTGGTTGAAACTTATGAATTCATTTTTTGTTATAGTTAATTAGTAATAAGCTTTTAGCAAGTCAGTTAATGCTTGCTTCACTGTTAAAATGTTTACATTAATGCCTGGTAGTTTGCTGTTCTACAAAAGTGAATTAAGATTTAAATGTAGTGTTGTGATCTTCATAGCACCACACACAGCTGTTGATTATTGGAACATTTTTAGTTTATGGTTTTTTCATTTCTCTTCACTTTTGGCTTTGTATTTACAATTTTTTGATTTGATGGGGGTATCAGGTCTTGCTGATCATGACAACTACCATGAGTATTGTCGTCTTCTTGGACGTTTCAGAGTGAATTATCAGGTATTTTTGTTTTAAGATTCTGGACATCTGGTACTCCTTTTTGGGCTCTGTACACATATTGAGTATGCTCAATAACTAAATTTTGTCGTGTAGCTGTCTATTTGATAGCAACATCCAAGCAATCACTTTTCTGGAAAGAGAGTTCTTTTGTGCATTTGTTTGAGTTTGTATGTATTTGCTTTTTTATGTTCATAGAACAACTACACTGCTAAATTTCTATGAAATATAATGCCATATTATCAAATCTGATGATTTCATTTTTCTTTTTATTTCCAGTTAGTAGATGTGGCATTGTTTACTAACTTACCTGTTTGCTCTCTTCTATTGTTAGATATTCAATAAGAAATACATTTATCATGCCTTCTGTGGTTGAATTTGAATCCTTATGCTTAAGATACACAATGACTACAAAATAATAAACTTAATTCGTAGTGTCTTAGCTTTAGTAATTAGTAGTACCAGTTAATTGCATTAGTCCTTTTCTGCATGCTTCATTTATGGCCATCTCTTCTAATGTTTGGGCAATCACAAAATTTAAGTTTTAATGAGATATGTTGATTTCAATTAGCTAGGTTGAAAAGACAAATTGAAGAAAATTGTATAGGAAATTTCTAAAATTAAGTTGGGGCATAAGTTTTTATAAATACTAAGGAGTAGATAATCTTTTACCAAAAAAGTAGCAAGGATCACTAGAGATACTCAAATGGCTAGCCTTAACTTCCTGCTAAGAGCTTTGTGTCATATTGCAATGATCTTTCAGTTACTACAAGTACTACTAGAAGAGTGAGGGGCTCCCTTGGCATCTATTATTGGGACTATTCCTGCAACTAGATGCATTTCTATGAGTAATTGGTGGAACACCTGTTTAAGTCCCAATGTGAGCATGCATCTTTTTTAGTGAGGAAGATGATCTTGGCCGTTGACTTGTATGAGGGCTTGTTTGTATTCTACTTTTAAGCCAGCAGTTGAATTAGATTGCCAGTTGTCTTGACTGTCTTCTTTACTCTGCAGCATTCATGGGACACATTGGTTTGTTGTCCTGCAATCTAGTTCCATTAAAATCTGTGGCCATGGGATTGCCACCAGCCCTAGTATTAGATTTGAAAATCTTTTTGTCTACTTATTAACGCTTTGTTTATTTTGTTATAATTTTTTTACAAAAAAAAGGATGATTGGATAAGCAACACCCATTTCTTTTTTCATCCCTCCTTTTATCGCTGCTGCTTTGTGTTAAAGGTGTCGAAGTTTGTTGATGGATGTCTTCAATTTTAGAGAGGAGACCATGGAGATTCAATTTCTTCTTTTTACAACAATTTTTTTATGTATGTGGAATCTCTGCATTGAAGCCCATTTGGGATTCATATTTGGTAGCATTCTTCATGCCTGGCATTTGGCACTGTTTGTTATGCATATGCATGATTGAGCTTTCCATAAGCTTATACTGTTAGATCAATGGTTGCCCATCTGACTTTTTTGGGAGTTCTAGAGGACTTCGGCAAGGTGACCCTTTATCCCCTTTTCTCTTTGATATTGTCATGGAGGCCTTGAGCCGTATATTGATTGCAGCTACTGCAGCAGGGCAGATTTTGGGCTTCACAGTTGGGAATGCAACTGGTTCCTTGATGACGGTGTCTCATCTATTGTTCGCAGATGATACACTTGTTTTCTGTGATGCTGATAGCAATCATATAACAGCTTTGCGTGGGATTCTCTCTAGATTTGAGGAGATGTTAGGGCTAAAAATTAATTTAGGAAAGTCTGAATTGGTTCTAATTGGGGATGTGCCTAATCTTCATGAGTTAGTGGAGATTTTGGGTTGTAGGGAGTCTGCTCTTCCGCTGAAATATTTAGGTCTTTCGTTGGGTGCTTCTTTTAAAGATAAGACGATTTGGAATTCTATTTTGGAGAAGATGGAGCGAAGGCTAGCTGGTTGGAAGAGGTTGTATTTATCTAAGGGGGGTAAGGTTACCCTTATTAAGAGTACTCTCTCTAGCTTACCTACGTATTTCCTTTCTCTTCTCCCTATTCCAGTCAAGGTGGCTAAGAGGATGGAGAAATTACAAAGGGATTTCCTTTGGACTGGTATTCATAAAATTCATTTAGTAAATTGGTCTAAGATATGTAGGCCAGTGAAGAATGGAGGGATAGGCATTAGGTGTTTGAGAAGGTTTAATTCTGTCTTATTAGCCAAATGGTTGTGGCGCTATGGTTTGGAGAATGATGCCCTTTGGAGAAGGGTCATTGGGGCGAAGTATGGGAATGAGTGGGGTGGTTGGTGCACAAAATCTGTGTCTAGGGCATATGGTGTTTGTTTGTGGAAGTTCATTTGAAGTGGCTGGTGGAATTTTTCCAAGTTTGTTCGGTATGAAGTGGGTGATGGAACTCGTGTGAAGTTTTGGGATGATGTGTGGTGTAGGGATCGTCCTCTTAAGGAGCGTTTCCATATTTATATAATATTAGTAGGACAAGGGATGCTTCGGTCTTTGAGGTTATGCGCTATGCAAATGGGAGAGTTTCTTGGAACGTTCAGTTTTGTCGTTTAGTGAATGATCAAGAGTCACAATCTTTGGATTCGTTTATGGTTTTGATCTATTCCACAAAGGTGTGGGGTGTTGGTTCTGACAAACTTTGTTGGAAGCCAGCCTGCCGTCGAGGTTTCAAGGTGAGTGGGTATTATCATTCTATTTCTTTTTTTTGATAAGTAATAAAGATATATATTCAAGAACACTACCTTATGCAGAAAAACATAAGACAGAGAGAAAAGTACAAAGGGAAAAGAAAGAGAAAAAAGAAATGAAAAGATACTAAATACACAAGAGAGAGCTAAGGAACAAAGGGAGAGAATCACTAGAGGTGAGTCCCCAAGCCCTAGACCAGTCAAACAGAACGCCATTGAAAGAAGCCAATAGCTAGTCATCCAAACTTTACATGTCCTCAAACGTCTCCTATTTCGCTCCCTCCAAAGGCACCACATCAAGCATAATGGAGCTAAATTCCAAATGCTAGACACATGCTTTCCAGGCCAATTCCACCAACCAAATAAAGTATCCGCAACCGATCTTGGCAATACCCAAGAAATCCCAAAAGATTTAAACACCAAACTTCACAACCGATAAGCCTTAACACAATGAAGTAACAAATGATCCACCGTCTTCCCATTACAACGGCACATGATACACCAGTCAACAAAAACCATCCCTCTACCCCTCAAATTGTCATGTGTAAGGATCCTGTCCCATACAGCAGCCCACACAAAGAAGGAAACACGCCGAGGAGTCTTAACCTTCCAAACACCTTTTCTAGGAAAAATAATGGGCAAGGGGCTTCTCAACTTATTGTAAAACAAACGGATATCAAAATCTACATTCTTTGTCAACTTCCATCGCATACGATCTCCATTCTCAGTGGGAGGTAGATTTGAACCCAAAGTACGGAGAAATTCATCCACATCACCCATTTCCCAATCATTTGGTCTCCGAATAAAATGAACATTCCAGCTTCTCCGTTCCTCTATCCCCAACCGATCAAGAGAAGAGGCCACCGATGCCTCTTTATTGGATGCAATCCCGTACACACTCGGGAAGGTCAATTAAAGTGGAGAATCCCCACACCATTGATCTGTCCAAAGCTTAACTCTATCTCCCACCCCTACCACAAAGTGAATATTTTTGCTAAATTCCTCCCACCCCATGCGGATACTTCTCCACAAGCCACACCCATGTACCCCTCTACCTAGCTTGGAAGTCCATCCCCCCCATTCTTCCCAAAATTTGAGAGCTACAACCCTTCTCCAAAGCCTTGTCTCCTCCTTCCCAAACCGCCATAACCACTTCCCTAGTAAGGCTTTATTAAAAGTAGTTAATTTCCTTACTCCTAACCCACCATTTTTCAAAGGTGCACACACCTTGCCCCAACCCACCAAATGTGTCTTGGAGTCCCCCCACAAGAAATCCCTTTGCAACCTCTCAATCTTATTGGCCATATGCGTAGGGATGGTAAAAAGAGATAAATAATAAGTGGGGAGACTAGATAAAGTGCTTTTAAGCAACGTTAGTCTTCCACCTTTTGACAAATACATCTTCTTCCAACCGGCCAACTTACGCTCAATTTTCTCTAAGATAGGATTCCAAACAATAGGGGACTTGTGGGACGCCCCCAATGGCATACCAAGATAGGTCATAGGCAAAGACCCAATCTGGCATCCCAAAATCTCTGCCAAGACATGGACATTAGAAACCTCCCCAATGGGAACCATCTCACTCTTCAGCGCATTAACCTTTAAACTTGTCACTGCTTGGAAACAAAGAAGAAGCATATGAACATGTAGAAACTGCTCCTCATCTGTATCGCAAAACAGAATCGTATCATCTGCAAACAAAAGATGCGAGACACATACCCTACACCCCGTCTACCATCAACCCTAAAGCCTTGAAGCAAACCAGCCCCTTCAGCTCTTTTCATCATCTTACTAAAAACCTCCATCATAACCAGAAATAACATGGGAGATAGCGGGTCCCCTTGTCTCAATCCTCTCGAACTCCCAAAAAAATCAGTTGGAGACCCATTAAACAAGACCGAGAATTGGACAGTAGATATGCATGTGCGGATCCACCTACACCACCTCACCCCAAATCCCATTCTCTTCAACAAATCAAGAAGAGCCTCCCAGTTCACGTGATCATAGGCTTTCTCAATATCTAATTTATCATTCTATTTCCCCTTCTACTAGCATTTCTTTCCCTTGGAAAATGGTGTGGCAGTCGAAGGTTCCTCCTCGGGTAGCTTTTTTCTCTTGGACTGCGGCTTTAGGCAAGATTCTAACTATAGATAATCTTCAGAAGAGGCATTTTGTTGTCCTTGAGTGGTGTTTTATGTGCAAAATGTGTGGGGAATCTGTAGATCATCTCCTCCTTCACTGTCCTATAGCTTTTGAGATGTGGAGTATGATGTTATTTGGAGGTTTGTGCCGCACTGCTTGATGTGGTGTATCTGGCGGGAACGGAATTCTAGAAGCTTTGAGGGTTGCGAACAGTCCATTATTGAGTTTAAGTCTTTCTTCTTTTTTACTCTTCTCAAATGGTGTCTTGTTTTACCATCTTTTTCTTGTATTTCCCTTCCTGTGTTGCTAGATCATTGTAATTTGGTTTCTTGATGTTTTTGCCTTTTTGTACATTTCCTATGTACTGGGCTGTGTTTTTTTAATAAAATTTTTATGTTACTTATAAAAAAAAAAGAAATTCCTTTTTGGAGCCTTTGCTTGTGATTTGGAAAATTTTTGTAAAAAGGTTTTTTTTTTTCCCCCCTATTGAACTGTCCAAATTTTCTGTGGACATCTATTTGATGAAAATATACTGGAATTATTTGTGTGAGTGATTTAGTGGTATGATACTTGTTTGTAATTTTACTCTTTTACTAATGGATTTCAAGTTATTTTTTCTTCTCTTGATTTGGTGACGCAGGCAGTGCATATATACAGTGACTTCTTCAAGTGATATGTTAATGAATTATTATGGTTCTATAAAATAATGAGCACGAATGCTCATGTTTGTTACATTTGTAAAATTGTGTTGCAGTTGTCAGAACTTGTGAATGTGGAAGGCTATAGTGATTGGATTCGTCTGGTGGCAGAGTTTACTTTAAAGTCTTTACAATCTTGGCAGGTTGGTTGGTGTTTATTACTTTCAATTGATTCTGTAAGAATGCTGTCTATAAGTGATTCCTAACACCTCCTGCAACTAGTATTACTGATTATGTTTATGCTTATTTGCCAGTGGGCCAGCAGCAGTGTCTACTACCTATTAGGGCTGTGGTCCAGATTGGTTGCATCTGTACCCTATTTGAAAGGTGATGCACCAAGCTTGCTGGATGAATTTGTCCCTAAGATTACAGAAGGTTTCATCACATCAAGGTTTAACTCCGTGCAGGTATAGCAACCCATGCCTTCTTTGGGGACTGGTATTTTGGGTAACACTTGAAAAGCAAGGACAGCAGCCTCCCTGTTTCTTCTGTTTGTATTTTGTAGGCTGGATTGCCCGATGATCTTACTGAGAACCCGTTAGACAATGTTGAACTTCTTCAGGATCAACTAGATTGCTTTCCTTACCTTTGCAGATTCCAGGTTAAATTTCTATTTATGGTTTGTGCTTGTTTTCTCGTCAGCCTAAAGTTAATTAAGTTCTGTTCACTGAAAGAAGTGTTTTTGTTTATTGAAATACTCTAAAATCTATCTGCGGATCTTATTTTGTTGGAGTTGTATTGGCATAGTAACAACATTGTTTTGTTGAGTTGCAGTATGAGAGCAGTAGTTTGTATATAATAAACATAATGGAGCCTATTCTGCAAGCATACACGGTATGGCCATTTATCATCAGGATGGCCTTTTGTTTTTGAAAAAAATAAATTAAAATACTATTGGCTACTGCTTAGCTGATCATAATTGTTCTTTTTGATTGACTAAAATAGGAAAGAGCTCGGCTACAGATTGCTGATAACAGTGATCTCTCTATTATAGAAGCCAAACTTGCTTGGATAGTTCATATTGTTGCTGCAATTGTTAAGACAAAACTAAGTACCGGTTGTAGGTAAATAGCCTTTTATATTTTTTAGTAAGTTTAAATCATTGTTGTTGTTACTTTTATTTTTGAATTAGTCAATACCATGGCATGTTTACTTTGGCAATCTTTGAATGGTTCTTTACTCTTCTAATATGCAGTGTTGAGTCACAAGAAGTGTTTGATGCAGAACTTTCTGCTCGTGTCTTGCAATTGATAAATGTAACTGACAGTGGACTACATGGCCAGGTAGACAAGCAAGAATCACCTGCCGCCTACTTAATTTGAATATTAGATGAAACATAGATTTTCTAATGCCAATTGTTATATTTCTATTAATAAACCATCCTTGGTGCTTGGAGTCTCATGCATGGGATTTCAGATGACAGTGAGACCTTCTTTAGTACTGCATTGGGTTTATTAATAAACATCTGGTTCATGCCCTCAAATGTGGAAATCTGTGTCACAATGATCTTTGTTTTAAAAGGTTGAGAAAGTACAAAAAGTGTGTGCAATACTTTACTAATGTTACACAACTTAATAAATTTATTAAGGTAACATAGGTTTATCCTACCTATTTGTGTACATAGGGAAGTGGAGACCATTTAGATAAGTCTTACTTTTAGTGGACCGAGTACTTGGAGGCTGAAAATTAGGACAACTATGTCATGATTAGATGTCGACTTGTTACAATTGCTATTGCATCAATTGTATGCTTCTTCTGCACTTTGAAAAAGAGTGCCAGTAAGAATATTTGGACATGCAGTGATTAAGATCCTCCAACAGTAGCTAATTCTTTCAAGTTTGGCCCAGCAGAACTGCTTTTCTTGAAGGGTTTTGTTATGATGATATTGAACAAGGGGTTTCTTTGTCTGTTAGAAGTAAAAGGGCAACAACTTCTTGTGCATAGTTTTGCTAGGCCATCCTTGTGGTACTTGATGGTTCATTCTTGGTCTATCTTTAAAATTTTGTTTTTAAAGAATATCAGATGATGGTTATCATGGTGGCTTTAACAGTTACGAGGTCTTGTTGGTGGTCATGGAGAAATAATCATACTGTAATGCATATTTTGCTTGGTTCTTTATTATAAAAGATTTTCTTTGTAGTTCTGTCCTGGTAATGTGACTGTAGTATTTTTCTTTTCCTGTCCTGGTAATGTGACTGTAGTTGATAATTTTTATTTTTATGGGTGATGCTGGCTTGTTATCTCCTGCTACTTGCATTGTTATCATGATCTCTTTTTAATATAGCTTTGTATGCTGTACAAAGTAAGATCAATATTTCGTTGTAGTCTACAGAACGTGCTGATTTTGATTTTTGTAAAATATTCTTTAAGAGTTATTGTAACATTTTGATATTAGCGATCCTATAAAATATATATATATATATATATTGATATTAGTGAAGGATGAAAATTCCTCTCTCTCTCTCAATAAATGTTACAGTGCCTTTGGAAATTGTTCTCTTTGAAGTCTGAACACATTCCACCAATTTCCATTTTTACATTGATAAATCACCACTTGTCCCTAAAGCTTTGGTTGTTAAGATATAGGGAATTTAATCATTTACCATTATTCAACACTCCCAGCATTTGTGGCCCTAGACTCTCCCACAATAAGCGGGCCCAACACATAATTTTTATTATTTCAATGGGAAGTAGAGTGGAGAGGGTTTGAACTCTAAACGACCTGTTGATAGTTGATACTATGATAAACTAGCATTTGTCCCAACTCCCAAAATCTGAAGTTGTTAGGAAATGGTGAAGTTAATCATTTAACCATTATTATAACAAATATTTTGATACGTTTTTCATTATTGATTTCATCATCTTGGCATTTTGTAGAGGTATAGTGAAGTAAGCAAGCAGAGACTGGATCGAGCAATTCTTACGTTCTTTCAGCATTTCAGAAAGTCCTATGTAGGTGATCAGGCCATGCATTCCTCCAAGGTAAATAAGTTTCTCTTCCTATTTAAATTAAGTTTGGTTGCTGCATATTTTTTTGAGATCTCTTTTACTGTTGCAGCAGTTATATGCCCGGTTATCTGAGCTTCTTGGGCTCCATGATCATCTACTACTATTGAATGTCATTGTTAGCAAGATCGCGACAAACCTTAAGTGTTATACAGAGGTGAAAGGTTTATTCTTATTTTAGTTGGTTATATTTTTCTTGGATAGTGTATTATATTTTTATTTGTGCTTATTTCAGAGTGAGGAGGTAATTGATCACACCTTAAGCTTGTTCTTGGATCTGGCATCAGGGTAAGTTTATTACTTATATACTTGGATGAAACATTTGGAGAAATTGTTTTTTGTTTGCTAAAATTCATTGTTTATTGATTTTTTTCAATTACAATTAATTGGTTGACCAGTGTGGAATTTTTTTGGGTTGCAGGTATATGACTGGGAAGCTGCTTTTGAAGTTGGATACTGTTAAATTCATAGTGGCAAATCATACCGTAATTTCAGCTCTGAACTATGTCTTTCTTAAAAAAAAAAAAAAAAAAAAAAAAAAACAATTTCCACTTTTTATTTGACTGTCTATGAAATGAATCTTTATACTTAATGTATTCGCTCTTTCCCCACATTTCTGATTTCAGAGGGAGCACTTTCCATTTTTAGAAGAATATAGATGCTCTCGAAGCAGAACAACTTTCTATTATACTATCGGCTGGTTAATTTTTATGGAGGACAGCCCCGTGAAATTTAAGTCATCAATGGATCCACTTTTGCAAGTAGTCACCTCTCTCTCTCTCTCTATATATATATATGTGTGTGTGTGTGTATTTTGCACATATCCAACTTGTATCTTAAACAGGATTCTGCCCTGATAGTGTATATGGTAACTGTGCTTCAGTGCTTGATCCTGTTAATTTTGGCACTCAATACATGCCTTTTTGTTTCCCATAGTTAAATGAGACACTTACCCCTTTGGCTCCTCAACTTTTATGGCTCTTGTTGTTATTACTGTTGTTGTTATTGGTATTGTTGCAATCATTGATGTTAATGTTACTGTTATATCTTTACTATTATTGTTGTTGTTATCATTATTTCTTTCTTGTTTATTTACTATTTGTTGGAATTGTTCTTGTGAAAAAATATAAAAAAGATCATAGTTGTTACTGACTGAATAGATGGCATGCCAATGAAAAAAAATTCCTTTTATATATATATTATAAATTTTCACTGATAGAATGTTTATGGAATTTTAGGTTCTTATCAGTTTAGAGTCGACTCCTGATTCGCTGTTTCGTACTGATGTGGTGAAGTATGCATTAATTGGCTTAATGAGGGATCTCAGAGGAATTGCAATGGCCACAAATAGGTAAGTATAAATTGAATTTCTGAATTTGTTTATTGTCAATGAGCGTTTAACTATACTACTGTGAATGCTTTTGGATATTTTTCAGTCGCAGAACTTATGGGCTTCTGTTTGATTGGCTATATCCTGCACACATGCCACTTCTCTTGAAAGGCATCTCGCACTGGACTGACACACCAGAAGTAAGGAAACACTGTTAGTTTCTGCCTATATTCGGATTTTTTGAACAGTACCCACATATGTATGAATAGTCAAATCATACTAGTTAGAATTGGAATCCACATTTATCAACTCAACTAAGTCTTAATCCCAATGATATTGGGTTGGCTCTATGGATCTCGTTAACTATTGTTCATCATATGTGTATATATTAGGATCAAATGAGAATGTTACACCAGTCCATAACTTTTTATAGGATTAATAATTTGAAAATTTGACTGTTGGATTACATATTTTCATTACTCTTACTATGCATGCCAAATTTTGTGTTTTGTGTATAGTTTGAAGGTTAAAAACTTGAAATTTAAACAATTTATGATGAGATGGTTATTGATCTTCAATTATCTTGATTTTGCAAGCATGAAGGGTATAAGGAAATAATTTAATCTAATAGTTGATTTGTCAAAATACTCTTTCAATGAAAAATTTTTGAGTGTTGTAAAATTGCATAAAGTTACACCGGGTGTAACTCAAATCTAACCATATATATAAACCATGTCTCTGTTTTATGTTTGGTAGTTTTTCATTTTTAATGTTTGCATGAGATAGGGGGGGGGGGGGGGGTGCTTGCCTGATGTCTCTCTAGTCTGTTGGTTGAAAGAAATGGATAAGAATCTCTTGCGTACTCATCTTTTTGGATTATGTTATTTTACACTACCTAAGTGCAGCAGTGATGGCAATGGCAACCCAGCCTAGTGGCTGTATTGATGATTGAATAGTGAAAATGCCCATGGGACAAGATTGAGTAGGCCTAACTCCCTGTTGAATCTTTTCATTTTGTGGAAATTGATTTACATCGAAGGTTGCGTTGTGCCTGTGATTGGAGAAGAACACCTACTCTAATAGATGCACACTCGTTTCTATGTGAAATTTTTGGTGGACCTTTTCCATTGTAGTCATGACCAACGTTCATGTCTTCTGATGAAATTACTTGTAAAACATGAGGGTGTACGTTATTATGATGGAATTTGGAGTTGATCAGACATTCCCTCTTGTCCACATTAGCTGCCATATGTGTTATATTTTTGGGTCTATCCTGACTGAGTTCATTTACATGATATAAAAATTTTGATTTCTCTTAGTTTTGGTTTGTGGAATCAATTGGAAAAAAGAATTATTTATTTTTTCTGTTTTCTAAGATCTAAGCATATTAGCTTCTGCCCCTCTATTTGCATCTGCATTATTTTAATAAGTGAAGGATAAAAGTTAAATAAGTAATGACTAATGAACAATGTATGCAATTGAAAACATACATGCAGACATATATCAACTGTTTTATGATATATATATATATAAATATATATATATTTTTTCTATTTGTTAGTTTCATTTTGAGTTTTTGTTTTTGTTTTCTCTTATTCTTATTGGTTGGTTCTTAGATCTTTCTCTTTTCTTTTCTCATAAGGGTCTTTTCTTACTCGCTTAATAATGCAGGTTACCACACCATTGTTGAAATTCATGGCTGAATTTGTGCTAAACAAAGCCCAGCGATTGACTTTTGACTCCTCTTCTCCAAATGGCATACTTCTTTTCCGTGAAGTCAGTAAATTAGTTGTTGCGTATGGGTCAAGGATTTTATCTCTTCCAAATGTTGCAGATTTATATGCCTTTAAATACAAGGGTATATGGATTTCCTTAACCATTATTTCAAGAGGTAAGAACATAAGCCTTTGCTTGGTGGTTTTCAGTGTGATGTTGAAGTCTAATAGGATCTTTTGTTGGGTGACTAGTAGTTTGGTTTGTGTATGATTTGGTTTTTGTATTTTTCCTTAATCTAAGAATGGAAATTATTTTTGTTTCTTGATTAGCTTTTTGTGCAGTTAAACTTTTTACAAAGGACAAAACTTATATACAATATGTTCCTTAGGTTCTCCTTTTAAGATTCTGCCATGTGGTTGCTTAATAAAAAAATACACTTTTCATTCTATGAGAAAAAAGCCACATGGCAGAATTTTAAAAGGAGAATCTAAGGAACAGCACCTAAGTACTGTACTAAGTCTTGTTCTTTTACAAAAAAATAAAAATAGCACTTTTATTTTATTTTATTTTAAATGTACCTATTACATTTTTTTTATTTATAGATCTTCTGAATTTAGATTATAATTCTTTAAGAGTTGCTTTGCTATACTAGCATTCTATGTGCTTATGAAATCTTCCCCCTCCCCCCTCTTTTATGATAGGTTCATTTGAACTTGCCCCTTTATTTGATAATTTTAATTTTTTTTTTATAAATTTTCTAAACAAGATCTTTCAAAAATTTATCTTACCTAGTAGTGCTGAGATTAATGAGAAAAGTCCAGAGTTTATTTATTTATTTTTAATTCAGAAAAATAAAATAAAGACATTTTATTCGTATACAACATCTTGCAAAAGTCTTATCTTTCCCAGTTATGCTGAGATTAATGAGAAAAGTCCAAGAGTTGTTTTTTTAACCCAGAAAATTGAATTTTTTGGATTTGCTTTTTTTTTTTTTTTTGGGGGGGGTGGGGGGTGGTGAGGTTGGGGAGGGTGTGGACTACATTTTAAATGTATAATTTAGGGAGGTTTTCAAACTAACCCTAAGTTACAAATTAAATCCTATAGTTTAGGGGGGGTTTCAAATTGAACCCTATGGTTTCATAAGTTGCCAATTAAACCATAAACTTTTAAATTTGTTTCAATTCAAACCCTCTTCTCTCTCTCTCTCTCTCTATTAAAATGTAATTACCCCCTCCCCCCCCCCCCCCTCTTTTAATCTCTCAACAATTTGTTGTTTTTGGGTCAGTGATCTCTACAATAAAAAGGAAAACTCGATAACTTATTTCTTTTTTAATTAAGGCTATCGCTTTAGTGTACATTGGTTTTGATTTTTTTTTTTTTTTTTTGTTGGTAAATTTGGCTCTATTAAGGCTAACAAATTTAATGTTAAAGGGGATTGATTTATCATCTAATAGTTACATCTGTTGTTGAACTAATGTGATGTTATTATTAAATTTTTAAAATTTCTTTTGAACGGGAGGGGCTACATGTCTTAAATAAGTATTATTGAGTTTGTTTTACTTTATTAAAATGCTCTAAATTGTAATGTCTTAGTTAAAGGCAGATTCTGAATATCATTCATGTTATGTTTTTAATTATCTAACCAAAATCCCATTGCTCTACTGTTCAGTTTTGATTTACTATATAATTACAATATGGATCTATCCTTCCTAAATTTTGTTTTTAGTCACAATGTCCTCTTCTAGATTCTATAGCCTTCTGTACCTTTGCTAATATCATTCTTTGCATCATTGTCTGTTGCTATACCCGTGCACTGGCCAGATCTACAAGTTGCCAATTATGGCAATAGTTTATGCTTTTTATGATTAAATTTTTTTTTTTTTTCATAACAAAAATTTTGAATAATTTTCCAGTTGCATAGCATGTGGAAAGATCCAGCTTTCAGAGTTTTAGCCATATTTGAGATTCTGGCACAGTATAGTTGAATTTAGTAAGAGCTAGTACTGGTGGTTTGGAGCATATAGTAATAAGTAATTATGCAGCACATAGGTCTAGTGTTATTAAATATTTTGTTTTTTGATGAAAAATATATGTGATAAGCTGATTTTTTTATCACCACCAAATGACAGCCCTTGCTGGAAACTATGTCAACTTTGGTGTGTTTGAACTATATGGCGATAGAGCACTCTCTGATGCACTAGATGTTGCTCTTAAGATGACACTATCAATTCCTCTGGCTGATATATTGGCGTTCCGTAAGGTATGTGAACTTCTTTTCTCTACAGGTCTTGCTGGAAACTATGTCAACTTTGCTGCGTTGAATTGTTCTATCTATATATATGTTACTTGTAATTGTTTGAAGCACAGAGTGTTCACCATTGTGAACATGATGTTTTCTTTATTCAATAAAACTTTGATTACCTATCAATATATATATATATATATATATATATATATAGATTTGTGTGCTTGTGTGTAGGTATTTCTTTTGTATTTAAGTTGTTTTTTACTTATCAAAAAAAAAGTATTTAAGTTGATTTTTGGGTTGGGGCTACTTATCTTGTGATATCGGGATTTTTGTTCCATGATAAAGGCATTGCTATATCCTTTTTTTTGATAAGTAATAAAGATTTATATTCAAGAACACTACCTCATGCAGAAAGACATAAGGCAGAGATAAAAGAGTACAGAGAACGAAGATAAAAAACAGAAAGAAAAGATACTAATTACAAAGGAGAGAGCTAAGAAACATAGGAAGAGAATCACTAGATATATCCTTAAATCAATGATATGATACAGCAGAACACAATTCTGAAGAGGGTGTGTGTGGGGAATGGGTAAAAGAAGAACAAAAGGATAAAAACAAGAAAAGATAATCTAGGAGTTAGCAAAGTTTGCACCAAGCAGAGAAGAGATAGGAACCTAGGAGTTAGCACCTAGGGTTGCCTAGAGTCAACACAAAGCCATTGGAAAATTCCATTAAAATTTTATTATTCAATCAAGTATACCAATGGTGAATTATGAGACCTTTTAAATAGGATTTCTAAATTAAATCAAATATGGACAGGGAAAAACTTGTAACTAAATTGTATCAAATGCAGAAAAAAAAGCTAATAATAAATTCAATACGAAATAAAATCAAATAACATCAATTCATAAAAATCAATCGACATCTCATCCAACAGAATCAATCATTAATCTGGTCCTAACCATCTGGTGTTTGTACCAACTCTCCCGCGGTGCGGAAGGCTTGGCCCTTCGAGTGTAGCACCTAGCGGCTCTGAAAGTACTCATACATGTCATGGTCTAGCTACTGTAGCTCAACTTTGGTGATCCATCCCTTCCAACGAACTAGGTAGAATTGAACTCCTTCATTCCTAGTGGAAACAATGTGCTCATCCAAAATACCATCAATATGTTGCTTGTCAACAGTGGGTTTAGCAGTGCTGGATCAGCTATAGGATTTGCAATTGGGTTATAAGGAGGCTCATAAAAAAGTCGCATGATAACTGTTGGACTCTTTAGAGGTTCACTAGCCACTCTTATTGCTAGGTTTGGCTCTAGGCTGAAGTGAGCTTTCCATTGGAGTTTTACTTGAAGGTTACTCAATGAGTTGCAGGTTTTACGGTGTCTTGCTAATTGGTGCTTAGTGACTAGTTCATAGTTTTGAATTAGGGTGTATGTTTGGTCTAATGTTGTGACCTCGCGTAGAGCAAGCTTCTTCTTGACATCTATATTGAAGTCTTTTTCTAAAATTTTTCGAGGTCATTCTCTTGTCTTCAACTACATTGCATCATTGAATTGTGCCATGTAGTTTGTAGTGAGTATGTTTCCTTGTCTTAGACTATTCCGCTAATCTAGAAGTTCACCCTAATAGGGTTAGGGTAGGTATTTTTCCTTAAGCCTCTCTCACCCCAAAAAGATTTACTTATTTTTAAAAAATCCAATCAGTTATGGCAGGTTGGTTTCTCCTAAAGAGGAGCTGTTCAGCACTTTGCCAAAAGTGTTTGGCACTACATGAGTTTCATCTTGGCGAACATAACCCTCTTGTTCTTAGACAAGTTGTACCATTCAAGGAAGTGATCCATCTCGCTTAAATAGTCAGTGAAGGCCATTGGTCAAGGTGACCGTTAAAATTAGATGCCTCAACTTTGATAATCCTTATTGCCTTTTCATTGGGGTCTCTAGGTTCCCTAAGGTTAACATGATTCTGACAGTCTTAACTCATGCCTTAGAGCTGGGTCCATATTGAAATTGGCCTAATGGTTTTGCTACTAGTTCTCTTTTAAAGGGAATCACATTTTGTGCCTGTTTGCCATGCCCTTCTCTAGTTTAGAAGCATAATGTGCCATCACTTACAGCCCTTTCCTCTGTTGGGGGCTTTCACGATATGAAAACGGGTGGCATCTTCTATGTTGTTACTAGCAGGCAAGCAAGAGATTTTGCAACGGCTTATTTTTGCCTTTTGAAAATGGGAAAAGCTATACCTAGAAAAAAGTGAAGTGTAGGAAAACTGAGCTTTGAAAAAGTGTGGTTTGAAATAGTGTTATCAAACGGGTACTTAATTGCTTCAAAAGTGAGACAAACATTAGTAAGATTGATTTTGTCCTTCTGTGATAGTAGAAGTTGTAAAAATTCAAAGACGATAACATAAAAATAGCACAACCACTCAACCTAGGTTTGTGGTATTTGATATTTGTATTGCAACATGGAAAAATAACAGAAGACATTTGACAGAGAAACCAAGAACTATGTGGTGTCGTATGAAGGGAGAGAAACAAGTTGTGTTTAAAGATAGAATCAGAGAAGGTAGATGAAGATATTGATAGGATGTGGAATGAAATAGCTAGTTGTATTAAAAGAGTGCTACATAAATACTTGGAGAATTTAAAGGATATGGGCTATTGAATAAGGAGAATTGGTGGTGGAGTGAGGAGGTTCAAGCAATGGTTATATTAGAGAAATCTGTAGAAGTCCTACAATGTTGTGACAATGTTGCTTTGTACCCCTGTTGGAGTGGTCTCAGGCTTAGGGTTTTACTCATTATACTGCTATTTTTGAGTTCCACACTTATCTTAGCTTTGCTTTGTAATCTTTTAGACAATTTTTGTCCATCATCAAAGCAACTTATCACAAAAAAGAAAAAGAAAGTACAGTCCCTTGGAATCATGCTGAGAGTCCTAGGCAACTCAAGAGAAGATGGAAGCCAATATAAAGTTTCACTTATCAAGGCCTACTAAAATTGGCCAGGACTAATAACTAGTCTAGCTAAACAAACATGTTGGCCCAATAAAGGTGCTGCTAGAATGATTATACAGAAATTGTTCCAATCCCTAAGCTGGATCTATTTTCATATATATCAAGTTGGTGCTTGGTTTGTCCTTTTAATCTGTATTTTTTATTTCATTGTTGCGTTCTAGACGAGCTACTGTTTAGTTTTTTATTTGAAGTTTTTTCACCAAGAATATTTAAGCACATTTTTGATTAGTTTTTTACTTTTTTGGCAGCTAACAAGGGCCTATTTTGCATTCTTGGAGGTTCTTTTCAGCAGCCACATTGTTTTTATATTGAACTTGGATACAAACACTTTTAGGCATATAGTAGGATCCCTTGAATCTGGTCTCAAAGGTTTGGATACAAATATCTCATCACAGGTGTGTTTTATGTCTCTTTTAAGGATGGGATTATTCTGTTCTTTATTTGCTACATCCATTGTTTTCCACTTTAAAATATGTTAAATATCTTGCATGAGCGTGTAATTTAAGCTGGTCTGTTTCTTATGTAAACTACATACCTTAGTGTGCATTTGCTTATTTCTGATGTACTCGTCAAGTCCAAAGTTTTAAACTTTCCTTTTCAGTGTGCATCTGCTGTCGATAATCTGGCTGCTTACTATTTCAACAATATCACTATGGGGGAGGCACCTAATTCACCTGCTGCAATGAATCTTGCTCGTCACATTGTGGATTGCCCCAATTTGTTTCCAGAAGTAAGGCATTTTTATCTTGTGGTACAGATTGATGGATTTATCATTTGCAATTGAATGCTTAAAAATATGATTTGTGCGAGTGTGTTTTTGGTTAAGTAATTATTGTGACTTCCTCTAGGATTGCAGTTTGTTGTTGTTATTATTATTATAATTTTTTATTCTGGAACATTATTTATTTATAAAAATATTTAGATATAATCTTTGATTGACATAAGCTTTTTCCTCCATTTTTCTGATTTTAACCTTAAAAAATAATGTATGCTAATCACTATCACATGGTCCATACATCAATTCAAAAAATAACTGTTCCCATTAATTTTCATTAATTAATTAATGCAATGTTGCGACTGCGTGGCTGGTTGCAATAGCTCTTGTAATTCCCTTTCTTATGGTTGTTACTATCCTTTTATAATATAAATGTGCTTCATTCTCATGTATTTCATTAGTGAGTCTTTTAGTGTGAGTCTGAGTTTCATATTTCCAAATGTGAAATGAACTATAAATATCTTGGTCTGTCTCCTTTATGAGTAGCAGAGAAGGTCCACTAGAACAATTATCTATTTCTATATCATGGCACCTCGACTCTCTTTTATTTCTTTCCTCTCTCTCTCTCTCTCTCTCTCTCTCTCTCTCTCTCTATATATATATATATATATATATATATATATAGAAAAAGTAAAATTGAGTTAATTGGCCCTAGAGGGTTGACAGGGTCAGCTGCTCATTTTAGGATACCGGTTGCCCATCCTTGTTTGTTCAGATTGATTGTGTCATAGATTTATAATTCAAATTAGGTTTATCATTTGTCGAGATAAGGAGGCAAGTGTGACTGAGCTTATGAAGTTCTCTAATGGGGTCCTTTTTTGGAATGTGAGTTTCTTTAGGGGTTTTCATGTTCGGGAATTGGAGGCTGTGTTGAGCTTTATGGATACTATATATGGCTCCACAGTAAAGGGGCTTGGGGAGGATAGAAATAAGCGATTTATGGTTAAAGATTATTACAGTCTTCTAGTGGGCTCTAACGATTGTTGTTTCCCGTGGAAAAGCATTTGGAAGCAGAAGATCCCCTCTCGAGTGACTTTCATTGTTTGGATTGCTGCTTTGGGGAAATGTTTGACTATTGATAATTTACGAAAAAGGAAGGTGTGGATATTGGATTGGTGTTATATGTGCAAGTGTAATGGTGAATCGGTTGACCATCTTGCCTTCGTTGTCCAGTTGCTATGGATTTGTGGTTTATGGTTTTGGGTTTATTTGGTGTAAGTTGGGTTATGCCTAAGTCAGTTGTGGGGCTCCTTGCTTGCTGGCAGAGCCGGTTTGGTTGTTATCGAAATGGTCATATATGGATAATTGTCCCCCATTGTTTAATGTGGTGTCTTTGGAGGGAAAGAAACAATAGTTGTTTTGAAGATTCTGAGAGATCCATTTTTGACCTCAAGTTATTTTTCTTTAGAACTTTTTTGGATTGGTTGTTTGCCTTGCGAAACCAATCATTCTCATCTATCTTTGATTTTTCTTGATTCTTGTTGTAATTTCTGTATTTGACCCCTGTACACTCCTTGTGTACTAGGGTGTCCCTTTTTGATATCAATAAATCTTATTACTTATCAAAAATCATTGTATGAACTGTATGGATGGTTGCTTGTACTTAACTCACTAGGAATAGGGTGATTTATTAGTCTGTTGAGAGGATTGTTTCTGCTTGGATCACATTAAGTTGGACTTTTTTGCTTAAACTGAATTTGCTACTGGGGCATATATTGCAGTCATAAAATTGTGAATTTTTTTTTGGGAATTTTGTAATACAGAAGTGAGAGTTGCAGACTTCTGTATTTTCTATGTTTGGAAATCATTGGGTGATGCCTAAGAGTGTTGTGAAGTTAGATGGAGGACTTGCTAGAGCTTGTAAGAGCCTGTAGGAATTTGTATGCTTGCTTATGCATTATTGTATTTCAACATCTACATTTGATTGAAAAAAGTTGGGTACGTGTCTGTGCGTGCCCGTGCATTTGTGTTTTGTTTGTTTATTTTTCTATCTGGCTGTTTGGGAACTTTTCAAATGTTTAACCAAGTGTTTTTTCCAATATAAAGATATTGAAGACTCTTTGAGAGTGTGTGTGTCTGCGTGTGCTTGCATGTTTTATTTGTTTATTTTCTATCTGGTTGTTTGGGCACTTTTTGAATGTTGAACTAATTAAGTGTTTTTTTCCAATATAAAGATATTGAAGACTCTCTTTGAGATTGTTTTGTTTGAGGACTGTGGCAACCAGTGGAGTCTTAGCCGACCAATGTTGAGCTTAATACTAATAAGTGAGCAGGTGATGCTTTTTTATGTCAACTTGTATATATCCATTCTTTATTTGATATATACATGTATACAAACTTATCTATATATGTAATCACATATTAGGTTCGAGTTATGCTCTTAATTCCTTGCCAAATTTGTTAATATTAATATTTTGCCAAAAGGATTGTTGGATTAAATGTTCTCCATGAGCTCATTCTGCATGCCAAATTTCGAATTAATCGAATGTTATTTACTGTCAAATTTATAGATTCATGTTCTTAGTATAAATCAAATTTTATTCACTATCAATTTTATAAATTCATGTTTTTGTTATATGCTAAAAGTATTAAGAGCTATAAATTTAACCATTTTGTAGATGAGATAGTTCTTTGGTGTGAAAATTTTACTTTTTCATCCTAAACTATTCAAGCATTTGCAATATCCCCACTACCTTTTAAAATTGAGCAATCAGTCCCCAGTCTTTAAGCAAATAAACAAATAGCCCCCTCCCCTTCACATTTTCATTATATTTAAAGGTTTTTATTTTTTGCTAAACATTTGGGGTGAGTGCTTGATTTAATGCTTAGTGGGGGATACGTGATAATTTAGGGTGGAAAAGCCAACCCCCCCCAAAAATCATTTATCTAGCCAATAAAAAGTACAATTTCCCTAGTTTTTTTTCATGAATAATAAAAGTTTATTAAAAAAAAAAACCCTCATTACACAAGAAATATGATAAGAGAGCAACACCACCAAGAAAAAGAACAGCTATCAATGAAATCAGGCAAAGTGAAGGAAGACTGGTTGGGTATCACAGCCATCTACTCATACAACAACATTAAGAAGAACAACTTCAACTCTGTTGAAAGCCTCTCTACTCCAAATGCTCTAAAGTTATAAAATAAATCACTTCAGACACAAGGGTATCGCTCACCACACATCCCAATACCCCTTCTAGTAAACCTCCCTTCTAACAAGTCAAGACATCAAGGATTGTTTGAGGCATAACCCACTGAAACCAAGGGACCACATGTCACTAGTATAATCGCAGTGGAGGAGAAAATTGTCAACACTCTCCCTAGCCTTCTTACACCATGTAACACCACTCAATTCCATAAACCTTACGATGGGCAATTTACCCTGGTTTTAATTTCGATCATTAGATATTTCCCTAGTGTGAGACATTGGAAAGATATTGGTCAATGGTAGTATTGACAAAAAATTGATAGATGGGCAATTCTCCCTGGTTTTAATGATCATTTGATATTGGCTGAGTGCGAGACATGAGAAAGATATTGGTCAATGGTAGTATTATGGTAAGAAGTTATTGAATGGTGTAACCATTATCAAATTAATTCTTTCTTGTTCAGTGTCTGTTGTGCAACAGTATCTGGGAAGGATATAAAATATGATAAATTGGTACTTTTGTGGATTTACTAGGCAGCACGGACACTTCATTTAGGATGCTGTATCCATTTCATATCGGTGTCATACCAGCCGTTTCATGTTATAATTTTTCAAAAATTGCTCGTGTCACCATCGTACCCATGTCCGTACCTGTGTCCGTGTCCGTGCTTCCTACTTGTCTTCATCTATATGGTCAATTAATTTTGTTTACATTAAATCTTGCTCAGGCTCTTATAGTTTCTTGTTAAATGTTTTGAATCATTATCATTTCTGACTGAACATTCACCTGCAGATATTCACCGATTTGAAAGCTCAGATTTTGGCTTCACAGGTTAGTTTTGTCTCTTCGTTGAATGCTGTTGCAACTACTAATGTTTTATGTAGGAAGTTTTTGAGTGTTGAACTTCCTATGAATTTATCAAAAAAGTTTTATCAAACAAATTGTTCAGTTAATAATAAAGATAAAACATATCAAAATAATAATAAAGATAACAAGAAAAGTTGTAACTCAAACTTAGGTCACAGGTCAATGAAAAATGAAATCAACTATCGGAAAGTGCACAAATTTATGGCTTTTTATCTAAAGCTTTATAATGCAAAGTAAGTGGGGGGAATAGCCAACAGAATGAAAGACTTCTCACGGGATGGGTTCAGGTCTTTAGATGTTGACTAGCATACTCTATAACATAGTGGATGTATTAGTGATGCAATAATTGTCTTTTATATTTAATAACAACTTATGATATCACACTGTAACTTACTAAATGAATTTGAAGTTTATGTAACATAAAAAACGAATATCATCATCAAGCTGAGTTGGTTGTTACTTTCATATTACATGTATCTTTAAAAGTAAACATTTGATGATGGTTAAAACTATTAAAACTAAGTCTACCAAATGTTCTTTTTCTCTCTCTCTCTACCCACATTATCAGCCCTCAGTTGACACCCTTTTTTGCATCATCTTGCAGCCTGCAGATCAACATCAGCGGCTTTCCTTGTGTTTTGACAAATTAATGGCAGATGTTACTCGAAGCTTGGATTCTAAGAACAGGGACAAATTCACACAGAATCTTACCATATTCAGGCATGAATTTCGTGTCAAATAATTCAATTTCTATGAAGTAGAACTTGTTTGTTTGAAAATTGAATTACATACATGGAAGATGTTCGTTCAAAGAATCCACTATACTCCATAAACATCGAATCTCTGGTCATTGGGGGAGGACCCTGTTTCACACCAATTACTCAATTGCCAACATGAAAGAGAAGCAGGTTCTTCATAGTTGATCGAATTGTGGAGTAGAAAAAGTTTGATATGAATCTTTGAAGTGCTACTGTATATTTTCACTTTGTCCTTGAATAGGGGAGATAGACACTCTAAATTTGGATGTTGTAGTATTAAGAGGTTTTCTAAGGTTTGCAGAAACTAGTGGTTGGTGGATTACATTAGGTTTGGAATTGGCTAGTGCTCGATTTAGAAGAGCAATTCTTTTTAGAACAAGGAAAGATGTAAATCATTCATCAGGTTTTATATTTCTGTATATTTTACCTGTTGTATTCTTTGTACTGTTGATAATAGAAGAAAAAAAAAATTTACCTTATTGATCCTACTTTCCTCTCCTCTTCTTTAACTTTTGAGCATTTTTGTAGCGTAGCGAGAACTATTACACACGTGACACAACCTGTGATGGTTCTAGTCCTAATACTCATAACAGAGAACAACCAATGCTTTCGGAAATTGATAAAGAATGACCCTCTGAAAAAATTGGGATTTTGCCTAGTCCAAGGATCGATTTCTGATTGGTTTTAGGTTTTATATTGCAAATTTGAATGTTACTTTTAAGATTCCTTTGGTTGAAAACACAATTGGTGCTAACATACATTTCCGCTTTGAATTTATTTAATTTTAGGATGAATTTTACTAATACACTTTGAGGTTTGAGCTAATGTCAACTAGGTTCAAGACTTTTTAAAATTGACCAATTTGGTCCTTAAAAGTCAATTTACATTATACATGTTTGACTCTCATTTTTAAGAATAGTTTTCAAAATACTGAAAAACAAAATGATGTTTATAGAACATTTTGGGCAAATTTAAGAGATAAAAGAGTTTGGCAAATATATGGAGTCCATTATTTTTAATTTATTTACAACTATAACAAAACATTCTAGTTTCATGAAAACAACCTATTAAAAACAATATTTTAGTTTTCAAAATTTTGTTTTGAACAGCGTAAATAGGAAATAATTTTCTCAAAATTGGATTTAAAAAACATCAGTTAAAGAATAGATTTAAGTGTGAGATTCACTATTTCTGGTTTTCAAAACAAAAAATTGTATTTAAATCCTCCTAACAATACAAGCCCTCTTAAATATTGAAAGGGTTGTATTTTACTAATTGCTGTAAAAATTACTACTTATTTTCACATTGAGCTTGAAGGGTTTTTATTTTTTTATTTTTTATTTATTTATTTAATTTTTAAATTTTTTTTAAATTTTAAATTTACCTTACAAAAGTAGTGAAAGTGTATTTGAAAGTTGTTTAAATTACTTTAGATATTATTATAGTCAATTTTATTAATATTTACAAATTTAATACATATATTTGTATTTCAATCAAATATTAAATTATATATGATGTTACGGTGTCAAAACCTTCAACCTGTCCTCTTTTATTTATTTATTTTTGAATGGTTTAGTTTTTAAAACCAATTGTTGCCCATAGCTGAGGGAATTCACACAAAATTATGATTTTTTTATCACATCCTAATAAGGATTCAATATAAGTCACAATTCAAAGATCTTTTGTGTGAGAGAAGTAACCGACTTACCAAATCCAAAATTGAAGGTAGCTCTTATTATATTTTGTGTATAAATATCAAGGCCTTTTGATATTAAGTTTGAACATTTCAAGCAAACAATTTACGAAACTAAAGTAATGCTTTGGTGACTCCGCAGTCTTGTGCTTGTTGCGACAATAATCCATGATACGTAAAGTCTTTTGATACACTGGGTCATGTTCGTGCTCAAATTTCTTGATGCAAACTTCAAAACTCTCCATAATACAATGTGCCAGTTGTTTTGGGTCTTTATCTTTTGACATATTTTCACAGTCTTCAATCTCTTCTTGAAGGCAAAGTTGAAACTTTGTTTTTACATGATCAATTTGAGAGTAATATGGAAACAAGATTGGAAGTGAAGAGGGATGCAAAAGATGTAGAGGCAAGGTTAATAGCTTGCACTCCTACAAGAATAAGGAGAACCAAATCTATCATCACTATCATAAGTTTTCTCATGATTTGTATCCGCATTGATCTTTCCTACTAATGAAATATCTTATTTTGAAGTAAATTCAAAACAATAAGTAGGGCTTAGACGCTTATACCTTATATACAATTGAATAATTATATTTGGAATAGATTATTTGATTTATAAATTTATTTATTTTAAGTTTTTTGTTTATAGAAGTGTGGTGTAAGAAAGGTTATTTTTAGAAATATATATATGAGCATAAATAATGTCTTTTGATTGGGATCAAAAGCTTTCATAATACTTTTATGTCAATATGTGAATTTATATATATATATATATATATTTATATGAAAGCTAAGAGTGCAATAGTTGTAATTAAACATATGTGATCATAATTTATTAGATCAATGCACTCATTTTACAAGTTTGGTAATAAACATTGGTGTAAAAAAAAAATGATAATCAAGTCATACTTGAATAAAATTAAAAATCCTATTATTTATCAATGAAAAGATAACGTAACGGTTGAGTGGAATAACAAGGAGGGATCCCCAATCACCCCCTATATTAGTAAGTTATACTCCTAAATAACATAGACACCCCACCCCAAATCATAATATATAATATTAAATTCAAAGCTCAATTATAATCCAATTTAGTTTCTAATTGTTTTCTAATTTTGAGTCATATGTCCATAGGTTAATTTGGATATGTAATTATTGGAATAATTGTTCCTTGTTGTCCATTGAGCCTGCTCTAAATGATGCCCCCTTTGGCAAATTATTGCTGATGTAATCAAAAAAAGCCAAATTTTCAGGAATTTTAGACCAAGCTTTGATAAACTTTGATTTTGGTTATCCTAGTGCCAACTCTTTGATATATTTCTTAATAGAAGTATCCTTGATCCCATTGATAATGAGTGCCATTATTCCTACTTCTGCAACTATAGATTTGCACTTTTACCCGATATGGAAAGATGCTTCCATTGTTGAATGGTTGGGTCAGCGTAAGTTAGTGATGCTTTTGGTTATTGGACTCTCACCATCTAGGGTGTAGCACTCTACCACTCCGCCTAGCAGCAAGATGCTTGTATTGCTCTCCCACAACCCGTTTTCACAATTTAGGTTGCTCCCATTTCACTCACCGCTATTACGGGAATCGCTTTTTAATTATTTAGGGTTGAGAGAAACATCTCCCCATGTCTTATTTCATTAAAGTATTCTCAAAGGCTCTTGGAATAGGAGAATGTAGTTGGTATCAAATGATATCATGTCAACTGTATCAAAATTCAATAAATGAGAGACATGTGCATAAAAATAACCACCCCACTAACACCCCTTATAAGAGTGGTGGAAAAAGTTGATATGGTTATTTTACACCCATCTCTTAAATATTATTAGATTTTGATATCGCTGATGTGATATAGTGATATAATTTGATACTAATAAATACTTTTTCATGGAATATACCCAATTCAATCAACTTGTCTCTGTGAGATGATGGACTACCACCCTGCCCAAAGGATAGTGGCGAACCTGGTTTCTTTGATGCTCTTGTTACTTCTTTAAAGCTCCACTTCTTCTTCTCTAGAAAGCAATCTCATTCTCTCACATCAGTTTAGCACAATGGGTTTTACTCACTGTACTGCATCATTCATTTTCTTTTTTCTTCTTACTCAATCCCCTGAGGTGTTCTTGAGTTTGGGGAATTTTTATACTCACTATGATATGCTACATGATGATGAAGTTGTTGGGTCCCCATATTATGTAGTTGAGTCCCCCTTGAGTGTCACATTGTTGCAAGTTTTCGGGTGGGACAAGGCTAGAGTGGTATTAGGGGGATATGGAATGCGACTCCTTTTTGTCTTAATTGATGTCTTTGGAAAGAACAGAATGCTTGGCATTTTAAGGGGAAAGAATTAAGCGTGGAGAACCTGAAATTTTTTTTTTTTTGAGTATTTATATGAGAGGCCAGAGAGATGATTGGGTGGTCACATTTTTTAAATTTAATCTGAATGAGAAAACATAACAGAACACTTATAATTTGTAGATGAAAAGGAGGTGCGACTACCTAAGTAAACAGATTAGGGTAACGTAGTAGGTTCTTTCAAGAGTATATAGGAATTGGTTTTACCTTTAGGTACATTGTGGGATTGGTAGATACTAGTTTTTGTTTTTGTTTTTTTCAACTGTTCCATCTTTTTTATTATCTTATAGTCAGATTCCAAGAAACATGAACACATGATTTCGATTCAGCTTGGCAAGGTCGGTAATAATCCAAGACTTGTAAAGCTAATTCAAGGTTTTGTGGCCAACAACTGTATAGCTCAATCACATTATTTGATAGCATTGTCAACTGTGCTAAAAAAATATGTTATTTTAATATATCAAAAAATTATTTTATCTATTTTAACACAATTCTAACAATGCGCCCTGTATTACATCTTCAAATTTATTATTATTTTACTACTTTATTTAAATATTATTTCTTTACTCCTTTATTCTCTTTAATTTCTTTATTGATAGAAGAGAGAAAGAAAAAATAATACCCAAATTTTCAGCACATTAACCCTACCCTTCTTATAAAAGTAGAATATCACTATAGTATGTGCCATTTTTTTTTTTGGTATTTGGCACATCTCATATAAGTAGGTGTTTTTTTTTTGGTGTGCTAAATGCTAAAATTTTTGCATTTAGCACATTTGATGCTAGTGCCAAGGGGAAACTTGGATTCAAAACCAACCCAACAACCCCCCCTCCTCTCCCTCCCCCCCCCCCCCCCCACACACACACACACACTTGTTCTAAGCCAAAAAGTTTGAAGTTTTGTGACAATGCCTACTAGTTATGGAACACAGTTTATCAGGTTTAAAATAAGGCAAAAACTTCTTTGGTAGAACTTGAAAAAATAACTGATTCTGAGTACAATTTTACCAATGTTAGAAGGTTTAGAATTGACTGCTTGCGATGTGATATTGTGTTGGCAGACACTTTCATATATACAAATTGTCCTTTGCCAAAACAGTTTACAATAGGAATTTTGTACCCTCAACTACTACTTAGAGCACTCAGAGCAGTGGTGCTATATAAGGTATAATGCTAAAATTTAGCTCCACAAACACAAAAAGGTTGCTGCAACAGTGGAGCTAAATCTAAAAATTTTAGCTCCATTGCTACAGTGCACATCTATAAATAGATGTGCACTGTTCATGAGAGAAAAAAAAGTATTTTATTACATTTCTCTCTCCTCTCCTATTAAAAAAATAATATATATATATTTTTTCTCCCTCATCTACTCTCTGCTTTGCCGATCTGTTCTGGATTCATCTTCATCGCCGTCCCACGCCGCTTACCCATCTCGCCCAGTCCTCCATCTCACCGTCGATCCAAGCTCTATTGCCGATCTAAGCTTCATCGTCAATCCAAGCTCCACCGGCACCGCCTTCATCGAACTCAAGAGCGCCGCCGATTGATCTCTTCGTTCTTCGCCAGCCACCACCATTGAAAACAAATTAAACAATTAAAAAAAAAAAAAACACCAGCTACCACCAATCATAACCCACTAGCCACGAAACTCACTCAACAACCAACCACTTAACCACCGCCACAGCCACTGTCACCACCACCAACAACCTCAACCCCCAACCACCAAAATCATAAACAAATCACAAACTCAAACCCACAACCGCATCACCACCACTAGCCGGGAAAAGAAAAAAAAAAAACAAAAACACCGACTGCCGTTAGCTACTCAATTGGACCCACGAAGAATAGATACTGAAAATCAGATCAAACCACCAAATACCCATGGCCATCGAAGCACAGACCACTGAAAATCCTATCAGACCACCGAACCACCAAAAACCACAGTGAGACAGAGGGACAAGCAAGAGAGAGAATGGAGAAGAGAGGCATTTTAGGTTCAGTTGCAAGATGGAGAAGAGAGGCATTTTGGGTGATGGGAAATTTTAGAAACAGGGAGAAGCAAAGGACACAAAAAAGGAAGAGAGGCACGCGTGTAGAATTAATAAACATTTTTTTTTTATAACAATTTTTTTTTGTAACAATCAGCTATAGTGAGCTGATTGTGGTGGTGTTGGTAGCGACAATAGTGGCGGCGGTAGCGATTGTAGTGACGGTGAAAGAGTCGGTGGCGGCAGTGGTGGCAGCGGCGATAGTGGCAGCAGTAGCGGGAGGTTGTGATTGTTGTTTATTGGGTAGTGGGATATATTATTTTATTGTAATGGTTATATTATTTTATTGTGATGTTTATATTATTTTATTGTGTTGAAAGCTAAAATAGATCCACTGCTGCAGCATGTGTGTAGGTAAAATAGATAAAGTAACTTTTGGTGGAACTAAAAAGCTAAATTTTTAGCTCCACTGCTGTGGATGCTCTTAGACTAAAACATGTAGCACTCTTGATGTAAAGTTGATAGAAATATCAAATTCTATTACAACATTTAATAATTCATGTTCAAAGTACATCTTAATATACACAACCCATCCAGCAGCCACGAGTGCATGTTAATAAGTCATCAAGTGAGACTTAATTGTCCACTCTTTAGTGTGCAAATTATTTGTTCTATTGCTCAAACTGCAATTTACCTGCATTTAATGTTTTATCTTTTTAATGAGTGAGAAGTTAAAGGGGTCAAAGTATAACAACAGCGGATAAACCCATTAATATGCAACCGATACAAGTCAATAATTCAATCAGCAGTGAGTAATATTAATAATAGGGTCCAAGTAACAGGTGCCCTTAGGACATTAGTTAAATGGACCATTTTAGGAAAGCTTTAATACCACTTTTATAGGAAATATAAAAAATTGTAAAAAAAAAAAAAAATAATTACGTTTTATTTTCTTATAAAAAGTTTCTAAAAATATTTCATAAACTAATGCCTTTAGGACACCCATTAACTTATAACATGATAAAAAAGAACTCATGTAAATCTTATGTTGTTACAAGAAGTGATAGTATGTATTACCAAAAAAGATATTAACATATCTAATATTATTAACATGGATTGTATCTATATTCTTTATATAAAAATAATTTAAATGATATATCATATCATGTAAATTATTTTATTATTAAGTATTACAGTATATTATTTAGTAGGGATCATTTTAAAATTCATATTTAACGGAACACGTCATTTATCAAAAATGATTTTTTTATTAGTAAGTTTCATCCTATGAGTCTTGAACTCATGACCCTACCCTTCATTCCATTATTAAGAAAGAGGAAGATTCCTTTTGAAGTAGAGTTCATTGGCATGTCAGTTTCCAAAATATCAACACGACAAATGTGTGCCAACAGCCAGTTTTATGAATCCCATCCTAAACAACCCAGTCTTGTCCTTTTTTCAAGGTAAATCAATCCAATCAAATATACTCCTGTCCTATCCTGTCAGTTTATGTTATCCTATCCCCATGCCAAACCAACAGTTAAAAAATGCATCATTATAAGCACACTTATGGTTAAATCTATAGACCACTACAAACGGAGACCAAGGCACATTCCAACATATACAATGGTTGCTATGTTCTCTTGATTTGTATAGAATTTAGTCTCTCTAGATTATGACATCAAATATTGAACACAACACAGAACTCAGAGTAGTATCTTTATAGCTAGGCAAATGAGTGAAATGGTTCTATGAACTTTGCTAAATATAGCTTAAGCATCACACAATCCTCTTCCCAATCTATGCCCTCCTCCCAACCCATGTTACATACAACTGATACAGAAAAAATGGGAGAAAAAAACCCTTTAAAATTACCTCTCAAATGGTTCCAAATTCAGAAAGCCATAGCCTTGAGAGCCTCCCTTGGGAGAACAAAAAGTTGTTTGCTTGGTGGGTAACGACTTATTTCCTACTTCATCTGTGACCATTTCAAGGCCACAAGCACCGCAAAATGATACCAAATCTGGCTCCTAAAAGAACCATGTGAAGCTTTCAAAACTCTCAACATTTTATTCATTCAAACAATGCATATCAGAAAATCCATATAATGCAAATTATACCTTCATTATCAAGAGTTTGGATAAGTGTGTCAGTGGATATGGATGAAGCTTGTAGCCACCATTATTTATACATGACAGAGCCAGTTCTCGTACCTTTCATGGCCAGCAACAGAGGTAAGAAAGAAATATTGAAGAATGTGAAGAAATAATTGTGGAACTAGAGATACTTGAAAGCAAAAACTTCTAACATGCCCCATCAACAAAAAGAAATTTATAAAATATGCAAACTAATTATGAAACTTAAGATGAATAAGCAACAAAAAAACAAAGCCAGATTAGGAAAAAGAAGAATTGAGAGTGGCAGACCTCCCCACCTTCCCCACTCAACCCAAGAAAGAGGGAGGGAGAGGATGGGGAGGGGCATATGTGTCTTGATTTCCCTTTTGGAATGTCCCAAAATAAGTGTCCACTTTCCAAAAGTGGAAGCATTTACTATGAAATTTGCGATACTACCCTCACCTTAAAAACAGAAAAAAGAAAGCAAGAACATTTTCATTAAAAAACCGAGTATAAACAATTAGAAAGATTACTACAACTTTTTTCTTTTCATTAATACTTTGGCTATTTAGAACCAAGACACTTATTTTGAAAAGGAGGTAGCATATTAATTTAATATCAAGTCTGAAGGAATATAAATAGTTCCATCTGTTCAAAGTGATCATTGTGGTTAACAAAAATCCAAGTTGCTAAAATGCCAGAAAGAAGTTTCAGATGAAACTGATATGTATGGTTACCTCTATGATATATGGTTCAATGATGCAATACTGTAGAAAGGATGCCTCAGCTGCAGTAGTTAAAAGGAAACGCTTATAATTGCCCATTCGAAAAAATCTGTTTCAATAGAGATTAATCATTTACTCCTCAAAAAAACATAAAGAGACAATCTTTCACTTTGAAGAAACTCATATCAATTCAAAGAAAGAGATAAGCAATTAAGAAAATGGAAAAACAGAAAAATCCTCCTAAACAAGTTAAATCTAATTAAGCAAGACACTTCAAAAGCAAATGGAATCATAGCAAATGGGAAATACCGCAAAATTCTCCGGGCAAAACACATTTCCTTTGACTTGATTATTGGAATAGGCACTTGACGAAACCATAAAGAAAGTGATTCTCCCTGTGGATCAGAAATAGCTACATTTCATGTCTTTAAGACCCAGCACAAGGCTGCAATTAAGAATGAACCAAATGAATTGACCACACCAATGAAGTAGAGATCAACCGTTGGTTGGCTGTTAGAACCAAGATGAAGAAGCACGTAAAATGAACGAAATTCAGCTTCATTCTCATTAATAGATTCAGAACTTCTATTTGCATCATAAAGATTAAATAGAGTTGTCAGAGCCTTTGTAAGCTGCTCCATGTTGAGGTAGTGTACTGAAGATATATTTTCATTGGTACAACTTCGAAGCTTGTGAAGAGACATAACATGAAATCTAACCTGTATGATGATACAAATCAGGGCTTCATTCAGTACAAAAAGTTTTAGAATGTTTCCATGATTTCAAGCTCCTAACACAAAGAATTTATGGTGTTGATACATAGTTTTTCTGCCATGTGGACTAGATGCGTTCCATGGTCTGAAGTTTCAAATACAGTGAAAAGTATGTATAATAATGCAAAGGTGTGTATATGCACTTGCCAGCAGTTCAAAAGGAGATGCTCCCTTTTTGGTCATCTGACTAGGGCAACTTGACAATGACAGTGCAAATTAATCCTGGTACTTGCACTGCTTTAAGGAAATTAAATAAACAAAATTGACCACATTTTCTTTTGTATCTTTTTGATCATGCAGAAAAGACACTTAGATTGACCCCAGAAGAAAAGGGAGAGAGAAAAGATACTGAATTTTTTTGCTGATGTTAGGAAATGGCAGCAAATGAAAAATCAGAATTCCTATCATTTACTAACGAGCTAAATCAGCACGGATATATGAAACTGATTTATTTGGTAGCAGTTTTGGTTTAAATCTATGGCTTCCATGGCATGACTTTCATCCCTCAAGTCAGCCTCTCTACCCATCCTCTATTCTGTCACAGCCCCTTGTTCTCTCCAAAAATATGGCAGTGGCATGATGTTATAAATGGCATCTACTCCATCAAAGATCAAAAGATTACTATTGTGTGGATTACAGGATTTTTGTTTACTCCTACTTTGCCACATAGGGTTGGCAAAAGTGCTGCCACCTTGCATTTTATCATGTCTCTTCTAAAGTGTTTGAAGAACAAATTTGAATTTTAGGCCTTTTTGTTTGTCATTTAAATAATTGATGCAAATCTATTAGAATAATATGGAAATTTATGGTTTCAGTTTCAAAAATTCATATCTCATTGGGTGGTAGATTCAATTTTTTTGTTGGGGGAGGGGGCTTACAACTTAAGTGGAAGTGATGAGGAAGGAAAAATCTTCCCCTCCAGGTAGCCATGCCCCATATAACAATCTCCAAAGGAAAATTTTGGAACAAAACTTCATTCATTATTTTTTATAAGTACAAGCATTTTTTCATTATAATTTACTCTATCCTGCAGATTCCCACATATAGATATCCCAATAAACTCAGCTGTAGAAGAATGGTTCACCAGACCCTCTTAGGGAAACTTCTCTAAAGACACATCATCCATTTGGATAATCATTGATCTTCTTGCAAGATTACACGTGTTTGTCAACTGCCAATAACATCAAAATAACAAGCGATGCACTATCAAAACACCCCCATCTCACCAAAAGAAATAACCTGTTAAACAACAAGAAAAAGTTTTTTATGCTGATGAGAAAGCACTTTTGTTTAAAGTACGAGGCTCTACACATGGGATTCATGAATTTTAAATATAACAGCTTCACACAAGCCTTCTTGTCAAAAAAATAAGAGAGAGAGAGCGCTTCACACAAGCCTTATAATTTTGCAGTTCAAGCCCACTAGAATAAACACCTCAAATGTACAACACAATTATATTGCAGCAGCAGCTGTGATAGTTGGTTTGGGTTGCAGAGAGCAAAGGAGCAACAATGGTGGATAAGGCCAGGAAAAGAATAGAGGAGGTGGTCAACAGAGAGTATGCTATCAATGTCCACAAACGCCTTCACGGATGCACTTTCAAAAATGGCTCTGAGAGCCATATAGGAAATCTGGAAGAAGGCTACAGGAACGATGGATATCAGGGTGGATGTTAAGCTCAATGAACATGTCTGGAGCTGTGGGATTTGGAGTGTGCCAAAGATAATTCGTTTACATCGCGCAAAAGAGAAACGATGAAGCAGACGCAAAGTTCGAGTTATACTTACTTGTCACTGTTGCAGAGATGCATCCAGAGGGTACAGGGGTTGGGCACCAAGGTCATTGGGGAAGGATTGAACTAGCCTATGATCATATAGCTATATTGCTCCAATTTGACTACATATTTCTTAATAAGAGATATTTTAGTTTGCATCTGGAATTTTTTGGGAATTTCTTCAGCAGAGAAAGCATTAGGAAATTTTATTTGATCTATAAAGCAGAACACATTTATGTTCTCTTTATTATGAACAGGTAAGCACCAACAAATAGGTATGAATACTGGTTTGGCTGATGGAAGGTGAGTTCTTTATCAACAGAAACAACTAATGACTACAATATAATCTCATATAATTGTTCTTTTTTATTGGTAATTTACACATGTACCTTGTGAGCTTTGAACCCACAACCTCACCCTCCACTTTATTCTTATAAGGGGAGGAAGCACCTTTTCACTAGCTTAGTGGCGACAATACCTATTTCATTTAATAACATAGATTGAGATTTTGGGACTAAAGCTTGGTTGTTGTTGTTGTTGATAACATGGATTGAAATGGTTTAGAAAAGGAAAATGCTAATATTGGGTAGATACATGTTTAGAGAAGGGATATACTAATGTTGAATGGCTTATGGCAAAGATGAAGGTTTAGAATTGAGAGGTTTTGGCAAGAGAGTCATACCATTTTCTCATACATGTAGATTGCTTTTTCATTGTCAATATTCTGCATGCTGAGATCTTGCCTTATTGACCTTGTTCTATCGAAGATGAAGTCATGAACCACTTCAAAAGGATGTTCTGAAGAATCCAAGAAGCTTAAAAGGTAGTCTAAAGTGTCTTCCAATACTGGAAGAGGCCGCAAATCTGATGTTGGCATGTCTCTGATGGATATAGTCCTGCAAAACTAGTAAGAGCATGGAGGATAAATTGTTTTCTTAAATCCACAGTATGTCTTATGTACGTACTACAGCACTACAAACCTCAAATGGCAATGCGTGGAATAAAGAATTCCACAAAAATAAACCTCTGTTAATCATGCATCAAATATATCAAAGATTATAACATAGGGGATATCAAGCAGATTAAAAAAAAACAGCCAACAATGAGGCCATAACATCAGGCATTAGCTTTGCAAAGTGATGCATCAAAGAAACTGTTATTTCACTTTGATAATGTTACAAATATAATACTAAAATGTGATAAAGCTGTTGCAACCAAATAATACATGAGACAACCAAGTAGCAACTATGAAGATACAAAAAACATGATTCCATAAGATACAGAAAAAAACATTAGAAATACAACTATGTAAAACCGATGACTCTGCAGAAAGGGCTGCACCAAAAAAGATGGACTCCAGCTAAGTTGCAGGCTACTTCCTACTAATTGAAAAATCTTAGATGGTAGAACTGGTCCAGTGACCATATTAACAAATTCCCAGTTTCTATTACAAGGCTTCATAACTTACAGGATCCATTAAAACCAACATTAAAGTAACTGGAGGAATGCAAAAAGCATAAAATTGAACAGCATATTGAGACTGCTCCATCAACTCATGTCTTAATGGAAAGAAATGTGCTAGAGCCTCAGATAAAATATCAAAGCACAATATTGGCTGTGTGTTTGAATTTCAATAAAAATAGATATCAACATCTTATAATAGCCAGCTATCCTTAATATTTTTTTTTATAACTTTTATATATATATTCCAACATACAAATTTCATGGTATAGACTATTGACAAAGTCTAATTGGAAATTAATCTCAGAATCTAAGGGAGGGGCATCTAAAAGAGTGACTCCAAACATTATTTGACATCAGTAACAGAATTATTTATGTCATCACTTAATGACCAGGTTTGAAATTTGTGCAAAAGTAGTAATGACAATTTATGGACGTGACAAATTCAGCAGGAGGTAACAGTGGCAACAGGGGTTCTGGTGGACACAATGTTGTCCAAGCAAACAAATTTGGTGGGGAAGATGAGTAATTATTCAGTACTCCGGGAGTATAGCGACAAGGTACTTCCCACTCCCATGTCATAGCGAATCCCATTAATTAAATTCATGATAGGATTCACCATTCATGTGTGAGGAGAGAGAGTACCACGTAGTTGTACATTGGGAGTACCTAATAATATTTTAATGTAAATGTGTCTGACACAGCCAAATTATTTCACAAGATGTGCCATTGTAAATAACAACAAATTTCAAATACAAATACATAAGAGTCTACCTTTTTGACAGCAAGGTCAGAGGATGTTTTTCTAGGATTTCCATCTAGCCTCTCAAACACAGCTAAATCTCGGAGCCGCTCACGCTGGGTCCTTTCAGCCACTATTATCACAAACATAATAACAACAACAACAACAACAACAACATAGGAGTAAAACAGATATCAACAAATGTAACAACAATAGACAACTAGGTAAAATAATTGAGACCAAAGTTTCATATTTTCATATTATATGACTTAAACTGAATCAAACCCATAACATGATTTAGCAAATTCAGCACACGTGTGCTTGTGGTCAATCAATGAAAGCTATATAGCTATCTGGGCATATACAGATTATTACAAGTTTTTACCTGGGCACATAAAGGGACAAGTTCCAAGTAAGACAGGAAGATTGGAAGAATCATCCACATGTTGCTGTGCTTGTTGGCTAGCTCTTCTGGGTTTAACAAAGTCTTCACGAGCATTGGGGTTGTTATACTTTGTAAATTGGCCATCTTTGGTGGTGGGGTTAGAACGGAATTTCTGTGACCGGAAATGGGTCGAAGAAGAAGAAGAAGAAGAAGAAGAAGAAGGGTTTGGACGATGACGGTGGCTTTTCTCCATTGTTCACAGCTTTTTCCGTTTTGCCATCCCTGGCTTTGACATTAATAACCTGATCATCGGGTCGGGCAAAGTTTGGATCCGTAGGAATGGCAATGGTCGGTTCGGGACGGTTTCTTTATGCCGAATCCGATCTGTGAGCCCATTTTGTTACCAAATTTGACCCGTCTAATAAATGAGTTTTTAAAAAAAAACTCAAATCCGCCCCCATCCAGCCATGTCAAATTTGGGCCCAACTGCGGCCTAAACCGTGGCCCAATAAAAAAAAAGCATCCACTTCCAATCTATAGTACATGATGAAGTAAATTACTCATAAAGAAGAAGCAATAGAGCAATCCAAAAATACAAATCTCGGTGGTTCCTATTTGTTTTTTGTTTTTTGATATGAAGATAGAAAACTTGGTGTGCGTTTGGGAAACAATGAAAATTATAAATTATTTCACTATTCAGTTTAGTTTTGCTATAATTCATGACCCCACAACACTTTTTGGTACTATTTATAGCTTCATTGTACTATTTCAATTAACTTTTACCTTTATATATACTACTTTTAGTAATAAATTTTCAATTTCAGCAAAATAAGTAGTACTCAACCAGAACCTTTATACAACCAATTCTTCCTCTGTTCAGACATATCTAGAACAGGGTAAGAAAAAAAAAAACTCAGATAACATTGGTATAAACTTTCAATTTTAGCAATAAATTTTCAATTTCAGCAAAATAAGTAGTATTCAACCAGAACCTTTATACAACTAATTCCTCCTCTGTTCAGCCATATTTAGAACAGGGTAAGAAAAAAATTTTCAATTTCAGCAAAATAAGTAGTATTCAACTAGAACCTTTATACAACCAATTCCTCCTCTGTTCAGCCATATCTAGAACGGGGTAAGAAAAAAAAAAAAACTCAGATAACATTGGTATAAACTAAAGAATCGTTCAGCCACACCAAGTGATACAACCATCCTATATTACGAGACTCATCTTCAGTTGCACCAAAAAAACCAGGCAAGCCGAGACCTATGCTCGCATGGTGAGGCCGAAGAGAACATCAAGCATTCCTCTGTACTATAATGGATGTCTGATTAGAATCTGACCCATCAACAATAATGGATGTCTTTTTTACTGAATCTTCATCATCCCACACCCCTAAAAAACACACACAGACACAAAAGAAAACAAAACAACACAGGCTCCCTTTTTGGCTGAACTCAATACAAAATCACATACTCAGAAATAAACCCAACTCAAAATTTAAAAATGTCAGGGAGAAAGAGGGATTTCTTAAAAGATTTCATCTCACAATAACCAAAGATTTCATGTAACGAAACCAACGTTTAAAATAAAATAACAGTGACAGTGCAGAGAGAGGGGTATGGCCGGCGGTGAGAGTGAGTGGATCGGCAACAAATCGATCCAGTGTCAATTGAGTTTGCTTTATTTGGTTTGGAAATATATTTCAAGTTAGGAAGGTTGAGGTATAAGAAGGAAAAAAAAATTCAAACAGGTATTCATATAGTACTAACAAACTATCAATCAAGATTAATACACAAAAATATTGTATGCAACTATTTACCAACAAAGACAAAATAATACAAAATAATATTGTTTCTTAATAGCATCAACTGTTGTAAAAAAAATTTATTTTCACAAACCAAAACTTACTTTTGCTACTTTAATATAACATTAGTGTATAATCCGTGGATATGCACGATACAATTAAAAAAAATTACAATTACACACATATATGGATTCAAATTATACTCTCTTTCTCTTTTGTTTATTTTATTTTAATTTCTTTTGGATATACATATGAGTTTACTTTTTTTTATTTTATTTTTTATTTTGGGGGTTTTGATGATTTATTTATATTGAACTCTTTTTTTTTTTTCACCTTATTAACTCATCTAGAACAAAAATTAAAAAAAATTAAAAAAAGACATGTGGCGCAAAATTAGATAACAATTGGAATCCAATTTAGAATATAATTGGATTTTCTCTCAGCTTATTAATATATATTTATATAGAGAGAGAGAGAGAGAGAGAGAGAGAGAGAGAGAGAGGCCCGGGCCCTCTTGACCCCCCCTTTGAATTCGTCCCTGATATTAATAAAAGTAGTTTTTTTTTTTTTTGTTGAGAAGGTTAAATATTTTAAGTAACCTCATGTATATGCATGAATATACTTAAAATATATACATTAAACGCATAGTATAATCACTTTTCATATATAATTTAAAAACTATTGATATATAGTCATTCTTATATTTTGTTAACTTCTTAAAAAATCTTGTAAGAATATTATTAGGTAGAAAATGTAAATTTTCTATATATTTTAAAATATTTTTAATTAATTCTTTATTTTTTATATTGTTTTTTTTTTCTTTTTTACAGTTCATTTTTCTAGACTCTTTGATTTTTGTACTCAATAATTCACTTAGATGAATATTCATAATGTAGTCCCATATTTGAATCCAAAATTAAGAAATAAAAATCTATAAAAATAAATAATTTAGGATATATGACGTAAAATTGGACTTCAATTGTAGAATCTAATTAGATTTTTTCTAAGTTTTGTCTATATATATAGAGAGAGAGAGAGAGAGAGAGAGAGAAAGAGAGAGAGATTATGTGATTAAAACTACATATGAATGGTCTCTTTAATTAAACATTTTTCTTAATTAATATGAATTGCATCTCAATCTAATTGATGTTAGTTTTAGATCCAGCGATGAGAATATTTGAAAATTTTACCTCAAGTTGGCGTGTAATGTCTCAATATATTCATCTATGACTATGATACAAAAATTTCAATTCAACTTTTTTTTTGGAGAAGAAATTTCAATTTAACTTAAGTATAAAATGGAAAGGCATTAAAGAATTAAAATTTTATATCCATTACCAATGAAGGTGTGTGACTTTGGAGTTCGGAGTTTGGATATGAAAGCTTTGGTAGTGAAGTCTCTCGTACCAGTTTGCCAAGTGAAGTGAGCCCATGAGGGTGAGTGTATATTTGTGAGAGAGACAGAGAGAATGTGTACATGATAACTAAGAAGACGATCTATAGTTGACTTCTTGGAAAAACTGAGATGAAAAGAACATGAAATAAGAAAAGGAAACAAGATAAGTAAACTGAGTCGACTGCTCTTAGAATGTGAGAAGAAAGAGAATATAAACCCAAAACTAAAAAAGAATAAAAAATCATGTGTTAAAAAGCGGGTCGACTTGTGTGACTCACAAGTTAGCGTTTGATAAAGTACATCTCATAAACATAATTCCTTGGAATTAGTTGATTTTGGGATACAATTTAATTTTTATTAGGTAATTTTTACAAAATTTAGTTACAAAATTGGTTGTAGCATTTTGTAACCTAAGACTACAACCTTACTCAATATCTTTAAAATTACTATATATATTGAAAATCTAACTATTGAATTACATGTTCTTTACGCTACTAATACACAAGTCAAATTTTGTGCCAATCGGATATTATTTACTATATGATTTATAAACTTATATTTTATGCTTACTTTTTAAACTACAAAAATTTACAATTTAAACAATTTATTGATGATATAGCCATTAATTTTTAATTTATAGAAATTTTACAAGCATGGAAGATATAAAAAGAAAATATAATCCAATGGTGGATCTGTCAAAATTCACCTCTAATAAAAAGATATTGAGTAAGGTTGTAGACTTAAGTTATAACAAATTTTGTTGCTAAACTTTGTTGTTATAACAAAGTGGAAATTAAACATTAAATTTCTTCATTGAAAATAGAAGCCGTCACTAGAGTTACATGACTATTGGCTTTAATTCATTATTTTGAAAACTTGATTGAATTGAAAAGGTGACTCCACAACAGAATTTTTTATTGTTATTTTCCCTCAATTTTACAAAGATGCCAAAGTTGCGGTGTCTAAAGTTGACAAATTTAAGTATTTATTACATTTATTATGATTAACTTTTCATCAACCTTCAAAAATTCAATATTTGTTTAAAACGAAAATATGATAAACTCTAGTTAATAACATCCAACATGACGACCTATAAAATAGATAGAAATAGAATAACTAAATAAGAGACAAGAAAAATCAATTTAATTTGATATAAAATTTGACTCTAATATCAAACATCCTTTTCCAAATGCGCCAACCTGCATATCTTAAGGCTTGAATATTTAACAATACGAAATGAAGTAATAAAAGAATGATATTATTACATAATTCAAAACAACACAATTTAAAATATGAGACATTTGAGAATTGTCATATATTGTGGATTCTGTTATTCAGGGCATCCTAGAGCTATGTAGGGGTTTACACAATTTCAGTTCTCCCATATAAAGAGGCAAGGGAATATGCTGGCCCACTTGGTAGCAAAAAATGCTTATAGCATTGTTAATGACATTGTATGGGTTGAAGAGGATCCTTGCTTTGCTAAGCAAGCCCTCATCCATGATGTAAAATTTATGTTCTCTTAGTAATGAAATGTTTATGCATTCCCTATCAAAAAAAAAAAAAAAAAAGTCTGTCCATTGCATCAATCTTGAGACTCCTCCAATTGATTCTGCAATCATAATATACTAAAACTATGAAAAACAACACAATAAATAAAGTTAGAAAAAAAAATATAGAAGATTATGATAATAGAAAAACAAGTGGTCAATTATATAAAAATTTATATTTAATGCACAAAAGGAAACGTAAGAAAATATAAAAGTTTCTTATGTGAGTGGAGCCATTAGGTATGTCTTTTAAATTTTTAATAGTCATAATTATCAATAATTATCTGTATCAAGAAGTTTTCTATATACACTATAATTTATATATACTAAGCATTAACCCTTGCTATACACGAGATAGAGGAGCAATTGTAATAATAACATTCATAAGTCTACAAAGTACAATAGAACCTAAAGTCTAGTGTAAATCATAATAAGTTTGAACATTTAGTATAATATCAATAATAGTGAAGTTGGTTTCCCCAGCAAATTTTGGTACTATGATTGTTCAAGGGGACTCTAGGAGCTATATTGAAGCCTTAAGAAGCAGTAGGTTTGAAGTTCCTTGGAGAACTAAAAACTTTGTTGTACATACAAAGCTGATATGGGAGAGCTTTGATTATGCTAATATTAGCTAGATGATCATTGATTAATTCTGTTTTTAGATCCTTTAATTCGGGGCATTGCCAATTTGACCTGATGTTTTTGTTAATTTAATTTTTGTAAAGCAGCCCCTCTTTTGTTCCTTGTTTTTTTGGCTTGTTGGCTTCAATGAAGTTTTCCATTCATAAAAAAAAAAAAAAAAAAAAAAAAAAAAAAAAAAAAATATCAATACTAATTTTTTTTTTTTTAAAGAGTTTCAACTTACGGGGTCCGGTTTTGATTGCACTCTTTATCATCGGACGAAAACACCAATCGGTTTTAAATGTAGGCGGGGATTGAACCCCAAATTTTTATTCAACTACAAAAAATTTTAGTAGTTGAACTACTTGAAACCTACATTAGAATCATTAACTTGATTCATCTTAATGAACGGTAGCTATTTCGTACCAAAATTTTTACACTGCATTGTTGTACCTCGTTAAGGTTGTATGCATCTTGTGGAATCAACGTCCCATGTATTATTTGTGGAGTCAGTTGTTTTGCATTTGAAGTATGAGAAATTTCAAAGTGCTCAGAATTAAGAAGCCTCAACTCTGAAGCCTGAGGTTCAATTAGATAATGTAATAGAATAAGTTCTTGTAAATGGGGAAAATATGGACTTATGGAGGTGGTTATATTCTGTATAACCACCTCCATTAATTGGGTAGTATATAAAAATAAAAAGAGAAAGCTCAAAAATATCAAGGGAGAAAGTTTATAGTGTACTTACCAAAACCAAAATTGAAGTGAGCTCTTATATTTTGTGTATAAATAACATTTCAAGGCCATTTGATATGACGTTTGTACAATTCATGTAAACAATTTATGAATCTAACGTAATTGTCTGGCATCCCTACAAAATTGTACTTGTCAGAACAGAGATCTATGAAACGTAAAGCCTTATGAAGCACTGGATCATATTCGTTCTCAATATAAAATTTCTCGATGAAAACTTCATAACTATTTATAATACATAGTTCAAGATGTTTTAGGTCCTCATCTTTTGGAATTTTTTCACAATTTTCAAGTTCTTCTTCAATGCATAGTTGAAATTTCGATTTCCCATGATCAATTTTAAAGGGATATGGAAGTGTTATTAGAAGTAAAGATGGAAGTAAAGATGTAGAGACTAGGTTAATATATTAACCTAGTCTCTACATCTTTGCTTCCATCTTTACTTCTAATATATAGCTTGCAGTTCCGCAAGAATAAGGAGAACCAAACATGTCGTCGCCATCACAAGTTTTCTCATAATTTTTATAGGCATTGATCTTTTCCCATTTATGAACTATCTTATTTTGAAGAAAACTCAAAACAATAAGCGCTTAATATATAATGGAATAATTATATTTGAAATAAAGATAATTAATTTGATTTATACATTGATTTATTCTTAAAATTATTTGTTCAAAGAAGTGTGGTCTAAAAATTGTTAATTTTAGAAATATAAGCATAAATAATGGCTTTTGACTAGGATCAAAAGGTTTTATAATACTTTTTATGTCAATGTGATTTTTGATGAAATCCAAGGTTACTCGTAAGAATGGAAATAATTGTAATTTTGCATTGATTTATAAGAATTGTTAATTTTACATTGATTTATTCTCACTATGTAATTTTGCATTTGAGCTTAGTCTAGGGGACCTAGATCAGGTTTTATCAACATAATTTCATTTTTATAATCTTCTTTGTTTGATTGTAATTAGGATTTTTTTTTTTTTTTTCGCTGAGATTGTAACTAGGAATTCAAATCTTGTAATTTTATTTCTCCCTACTCCTTAGATTGTACTTAGGTCACAATCTTGTAATTTTGCATTTGGGCTTTCATTAATTTTCTTGTCATAAATTAAATAAATTTTGAGCCCAATGTAAGTCCCTTAAATTACGGGACATATATACAACTAAATTTGTACGTCACTTATACTAAAAATCGATTGGCGTCTTGGTCTGATGATAAAAAGTTATTATTAGGAGCGGACAATATAGGTTGAAACTCTCTTAAAATTTTTTTTTTTGCACCTCGAGATTTACTATTAGCATATTAGGGGATACTAAAATGTTGGATAGTAGTTCTCACAATATTTATTTAAAACAAAAGCTAGAAAACTTTCTGGATAGCATTACATTTGGAATAGATAGAATATCTAAACAAAAGATAAATTATTGTTTTCCGAAGTAAATACAACTCCCACATGATGTAAGCTTGGAGTAAAAAATGCCCTATTTACCATAGCCATAGACTCAAATTACTGCTGCATAAAATCAGGTTATACAGTTGAATAATATTATTACATAACACAATTTAAAATAGGAAGCATTTGATATAGCAAGTCTTGCTGTTGAACCATCCTTGAGATTCCTTCAATTGAGTCTGAAGACTAAAACCATAACATACTAAATTGTAAAACACGATTCAATAAATAAAGTCATAAAGAAGAATGTAGAAGAGTATGCTTATAGTACAACAAGTGGGTGCTCAATTGTGTTGAAATATGACGTTTAATGCACAAAGCAAGAAAGTAAAAAAAATTTAAAATGTTTGTGGTATCACCAAGCATGCATATTGAATAGCAATGAAAAAAGGTTCTCGAAAAAAGATTAATTCCAAGAATTTTTTTTAATTAAAAAAAATTGATTCAAATTCTTTTTGTTTATTAATATTACAAATTCAAAAATTATTTATTGAAAATACTTTGAACTGTCCTCAGTAGTCAAGAAAGCAAGTTAACATGGCATATTGTTTCCATATCTCCTAATTAATGTGCCAATATTTTTTATTAAAAAAACTTTAACTATACTATTATTTTTTAAGATCATTTGCAATCAATTAATTCAAAATAAACTTACCAATTCCAAAATTTAGAATCATTTTTTTTCCAAGTAATAATACTCAAGACCAAAATTTATGTTTCGTAGGTTATAGTATTGGCTCTTTCTCTTTCTCTCTAGGCTTTTTGGTGAAAACCTAGCAGTAGAAAATTTTGCTAGCAAGGCTAGCAACAATTTCTCCCTCGGGGTGGAAACGCTGTTGGTAATTGAAGGAGTACAATATGGATGAAGTAACGAAGAAATGGGGGAACCTCTCCCTCACTGAAAGAGAAGTAGTCGAGCATGATCTCCACGACACAGAGCTGGTTGAAGGGGAGGAAGCCATTGTGGCAAAGTTCTTCACGAAAAGGAGAGTCAACCTTGAAGCTGTGGCAACTACATTGAAAAGCGCATGGAAGACAGATTTGAGTTTTGAGGTTCGTGATCTAGGCGAAAATAAAGCAATCTTTTTTATTTGAAGATGAGACAGACATGGTTCGTGTTTTGACAATGGCCCATGGTCTTTTGATAAGTATCTTTTTGCAGTACACAAGTTGGGTGAGGAGGAACAAATACAAAATATTAGTTTTGATAAGGTTAGTTTTTGGGTTCAGTTTCATGACATCCCAGCCAGAATTGAATGACCAAGGAAACTGGTGAGCGGATTGGGAGGACGTTGGGCAAAGTTGAAGAGGTGGACATCCCAGCGACGACAAATCTCTTGGGAAAATACATTAGAGTCCATGTGAAAGTGGTTATCACTCAAACCTTTGTGCCGAGGAAGATTAGTTAAGTTTGGAGGGCCAACATCGGTGTGGGTATTGTTTAAATATGAACGACTGTCGATCTTTTGCTACTGGTATGGGAAATTGAATCATGATGAAAAGGATTGTGGAGTATGGCTACGAAGTCAAGGCTCGCTACAGCCACATGATTAACAATACGGGGCTTGGTTAAGGGCGAACCCAGATAAACTCCAACGCCCTCAGAGGATACAAGTCAATCATAGGGAGAAGGGGAAGGCTAGTAACTCTGATGGAAGGTCCATGGAGATCACCACGACGAAGGATGGAGGTCAGAATAGGAATGCGATGGAGGAGGCGGTTGTAATGCGGAGAGTGCAGGTGGCTGTTTTGAATTCGGAGGAGGGAAGATTGATGTGGTGAAGTCCCGGGCTATTAATGATACTGAGGTAATGGACCCGAGCCCAAAGGAGAAAATGGTAGTGGGCTCAAAAATGGGCTTTGGCACATATGCTGAAACAGAGAAAGGCTCCTTTAATGTGGGCCCAGGTAGAACAAAAACCACAATCATATTGGGGTTTCAGCAGAGATGGTTTGGAGGGTAAAGAGAATGATGGAGCTTCTCCTAAAAGCTCGAAGGGAACATGGCGATGGCTTAACAGAGAGGCAACAACCACGGTGGACATGGGAGGAATCTTAATGGAGGAAGGACCAAAGAGGAAGCTGCTACCTCCACTAGGTGAGACGGATCCGAAAATGTTGCAGGACAAGAGAGCAAAAATTGACATTGATGAGGTTGCTTTGGGTAAGGTTTTCAAAAAATTTCTAGGATCGGCGGAGGTTGCTACGCAACCCCGCTGGGGACAATGAGTATCATGAGTTGGAATTGCCGAGGGCCTGGGAACCGTTGGGCAGTTCAGGCCTTTAAGAGGGTAATTCGAAGAGAAGATCCTAGCTTGGTTTTTCTAATGGAAACCAAGTTAGAAGTGGATGAGATGAAGAGGGTACAATATGAAATAGGCATGGTACAGGGGATAACAGTGTCAAGTAAAGGCAGCAGTGGGGGATTGGCTTTGTTGTGGAAGTCTGATATGAATGTTTTAATAAAATTCATAAATCATCGGTATATTGATGCTTTGCTTGATTCGGGTAGTGAGATTGGGATATGGAGATTAACTAGGTTTTATGGAAATCCTGAAACACATAAAAGAATAGGCTCATGGGAGGTTTTGACAAGACTTGGGTAGTTGTTTGATATACCATGGGTCTGCATTGGTGGTTTTAATGAGGTCTTGAGTGTAAATGAAAAGGAAGGAGGGGCACATAGATCTAGTCAATAGATTGCGAACTTTCGGCAATGTTTGGACAGTAGTGGCTTAAGAGATTTGGGATTTACTGGGTCATGGTTCACATGGGCAGTTGATCGGAGAGATTATGGATGTATCCAAGCAAGATTGGATAGAGCAGTGGTGACAACTGAATGGAGTGGAATATTCCCACAGGCAAGGCTTTTTCACCGAGCAAAGTCGGCGTCTGACCATTATGTGTTGCTGCTGAGACTCGAACAAAACACAAGATAGAAAAGAGGCAAGGAACTCTTTCGTTTTGAATTAATGTGGCTTAAGCATGAGCAATGCGCAGAAGTTATCCAAGAAGCATGGGAAACATGGATGCACATGGGAAGGGAGAACACCTTGGAGCACTGCAGGATAGCATTAACAGCATGGAATTCGCAAGTTTTTGGCCATGTTGGGAAGAATATAGAGCGTATGTAGGGGAAATTACAGTCTCTAGAAGCACAAGTAGCAAGTCTCTCTAAGCAGGAGCAAATAAGAGAGACGAGGATGGAATTGAACAAACTTTATGCCATTGAGGAGGATATGTGGCACCAGATATCACGGAGTAACTGGGCAAAGTCAGGCGATAAAAACATGCGATATTTCCATGAGAAGGCATCGAAAGAACACTATCGTGGGTTTAATGGATGAGTCCAATTAGTGGCAGGAGGACCTCGAGGTGGTAAAGGTCATTGCAGTAAGATATTATCAAAATTTATTTAGCAGTAACCATGCTGCTATACAGGAAGAACTTCTTGAAGTTATAGAAGCTCGAGCGTCGGAGCCTATGAATGCATTATTAGTCAGAGAATTCCAACCAGTAGAGGTGAGGAAAGCTCTCAAGCAAATGCACCCATTAAAAGCGCCACGATCGGATGGCATGAACCCTTTCTTTTATTAGCATTTTTGGCCTACTGTTGGTGACTGTGTTACGAAATGTGTGATAGATTTTCTGAATTTAGGTATTATACCACCAAATTTTAATGAAACACACATCACACTTATCCCTAAAGTTAAAAACCCCAAGAAAATCATTGAATATTGGCCCATTAGTTTCAGTAATGTGGTCTCTAGGATTGCCTCAAAATGTTTAGCCAATAGATTGAAGGTTATTCTACCAACAATTATTAGTGAGAACCAGAGTGCATTCATGGCAAATAGACTTATCACAGATAATATTTTGCTAGCTTTTGAAGTTATGAACCACATTAGCCAAAAGAAAGGTGGTTTGAGGGGAGAAATGGCTTTGAAATTAGATATGAGTAAAACATATGACAGAGTTGAATAGGGAGGTTTGGAGCAAATTATGAAAAGAATGGGTTTCCATCCAAAATGGATTAATATTATCATGCAATGTATTTCATCAGTTACCTATTCTGTACGGATTAATTATGGGGTTCTCCAAGGGCTTATAACTCCAACACGGGGCTTACGCCAAGGGGTTCCTCTCTCTCCTTATTTGTTCTTGTTGTGTGTAGAGGGTTTATCATTGTTGATCTAGAAGGTTGCCTTGGAGGAAAGAATTCATGGCATCTCCATTTGTAGATGGGGTCCACAGTTATCTCACTTGTTTTTTGTAGACGATAGCTTGTTATTTTGCAAAGCAACCCTAGGGGAATGTGAAGAACTCCTGCACCTCCTCCAAGTATATGAGTTATCTACTGGCCAACAACTCAACCGGGAGAAGACAGCCCTGTTTTTTAGCAGGAATACCCCCCCGGATACCTAAGAATGCATCAAACAAATGTTTGGGGCTGAGGTTATAAAGCAGCACGAGAAATAACTTGGATTGCCATCGCTGGTGGGAAGGTCGAAACGAAATACTTTCCAATAGTTGAAGGAGCGTCTGGCTAATAAGCTGTCAGGATGGAAGGAGAAGCTATTATCCAATTCGGTTAAAGAGGTACTGATCAAGGTAGTCGCACAGGCCATTCCAGCACATACCATGAGTTGTTTCTTGCTACCTGCTAGTTTATGTGAGGAGATGACGAGTATTGTCCAAAGTTTTTGGTGGGGACAAAAAGGGGGGGAAAGGAAAATGGCGTGGTTGAAATGGGATAAGTTGTGCGAGCCAAAAACCAAAGGTGGATTGGGGTTCAGAGACTTGAGGGCATTTAATCTTGACCTATTGGCAAAACAAGGCTGACGACTCCAACAAGGAAGAAACTCTCTTTTCTATCGGGTCTATAAGAATAAGTATTTCCCTAATGATGATTTTATTCATGCCAAAAAAGGCCATCACCTGTCCTTTGCTTGGAGAAGCATTTGGGCGGCCCAATCTTTAATCAGTGAAGGGGTTAGGTGGCAGGTGGGGAACGGTGAGAGTATCAACATATGGAAAGACAAATGGATTGCAAATCCGTCTACTTTTCATATAGTCTCACCACAGAGAATTCTACCCCTGGAGGTGAAGGTTAGTGTACTCATTGATGCAGAAAATGGAGAGTGGAAAGCTAATCTGATTCGGGATGTCTTCCTGGAGCATGAGGCCGACTCCATACTGATCAGCATCCCATTAAGCACATTACTACCAGCTGATAAATTGGTATGGATAACAGCTGCTAACGAGAAATTTAGTGTGAAGAGTGCATATAATTTAGCTAGAAGTGAGGAGAAGAAGGACCGGGAAGAGAGCTCAGATTCTTCACTCATGAAACGCTTTTGGCAGAAATTATGGAGAGCATAGGTTCCAAATAAGGTTAGAGTTTTTGGATGGAAAGCTTGCCAAAATATCCTGCCTACAAAAATGATCTTATTCCATAGGCAAGTAACTGACGACCCAATCTGTGATGAATGTGGCCTTGAACCTGAAATTGTCCTCTATGTGCTATGTCAGTGCCTGGAGGCCAAGGAAGTATGGACCCACTGTCGTCTGTTTCATTTGGTTGAGGGCAAAGGAGACTTTATTGATGTGCTGTTTTTTAATGGAATGAATCATGATCAAGACTCTAACCTGATGGACATGATTTTGATGATTGCATGGAGTATATGGCAAAATAGAAATGAAGGGAGGCATGGGGGTAAAACACTTGCAGCTACTGCAATATATGGGACAGCCATAACACTGATGCAGGAATATTATGCAGCACAAGAAAATTTAAGCCAAACCCAGGATGTCTCACCATGTCAGAAAAAATGGACACCCCCTCCACATGGATGGTACAAGGTGAATATAGATGGGGCAGTGTTCTCAAAGCAAAAATGGGCTGGTATTGGGCTGATAGCAAGGGATGATCAAGGAAGGGTGGTTGCAGCTATGAGCAAATGACTACAGGTCCCGCTGGGTGCTTTGGAGATTGAGGAGAAAGAACTTGAAGTTGCCGCTGTCTTTGCAAAAGATATTGGTGCCCAAAAGGTAATTTTTGAAAGTGATAGTTTGGCGGTATGCTCTGCTATTCAAGGGGCAACAGAGCCTCCCATGACTATTGCAAATATCATCTCAAGTACCATTCAGATTATGCAGCAGATATGCCAAGTTGAAGTCCAACACACGCGAAGAGAGGGGAATAGAGCAACTCACAGCTTGGCACAGCATGCTCAATTTACAAATGACTTTGTAAAATGGATGGAGGAAACTCCAACCATTATAAACTCTGAAGTTATTTCGGATGTACACCAAGTTTTTCAATCTTGAAATGAAATGAGTACTGGTTTCTTATCAAAAAAAAAAAAAAAAAAAAAAAAATCCAAAATTTAGAGAGAGAGAGAGAGAGAGAGAGAGAGAGCCTACTTAATTACCAAATCAAAAATTGAAGGTAAGTCTTATATTTTCTATATAAATAACATTTCAAGGATTTTTGATATGACGTTTGTAAAAATCATATACACAATTTACAAAACTAATGTAATTCTCTGGCGACTCTGCAATTTTGTGCTTGTTATAACAGTGATCTACGAAACGTAAAGACTTTAGAAACACTGGGTCATGTTTGTGCTCAAATTTCTCAATGCAAACTTCAAGGCTCTCCATGATCATAGTACAAGTTTGTTTGGGTCCTCACCTTTTGGCATATTTTCACATTCTTCAATCTCTTCTTCTAGGCAAAGTTGGAATATTGATTTCACATTATCAATTTTAGAGGGATATGGAAGCAACATTTGAAGTGAAGTGGGATGCAAAGATGTAGAGACAATGATAATAGCTTGCACTTCTACAAGAATGAGGAGAATCAAATCTATCATCGCCATCATAGGTTTTCTCATAATTTGTATTGGCATTGATCTTCCCCACTAATGAAAATATCTTATTTTGAAATCTAGGTTTATGAGAAAGTTAAAAATTGTTGATTCAATTTTCAAAATAAACAAAGATAGTACTGTTACTAATTTAACTATTGTACATAGTATAGATATATTAAAAGCGAAAACACTGTTTTGGTCCTTACATTTTAGGGTCATGGTCAATTTAGTCCATACATTTTGGTAGCAGTTAATTTGGTTTATGTTATTTTTAATTTAGAGTCAATTTGGTCTTTACCATTAAGTCATTAACGAAAATGCCTATGTGGCAAATAGTGTGCACTGTTGGCATACTTAGAAGTGACATGGCTTATAAAATAATATTGAAAAATTGTAGTAAACAAAAAAAATGCCACCTCACCTAAAAATATATTAAAAATTAGAAAAAAAAAACAAAATTAATTCCTCAAAAAAAAAAAGAAAAAGAAAAAGAAGAAGCTCAGCATGATTTTTTTTTTCTTTTACTTTCTTGCCAACCAATCACACAATACATCCAAAAAAAAAAATGAATAAAATCATCTCTAATTCATTTTTTTTTTCTTCCACTTTACTGGTAAAAAAATATTGAAATCCATCTAGAGATCAAATTCCCCAAGAAAAATCATTGACCACCACTAATCATCCACACCCACTAAAACCCAGTCACCCCGCAGCAACAAAACCCAAATGAACCCATGCTAGAAACCCCAAATCAATCCAACTCATTTGCGGCAACAAAACCCAAATCAACTTAAAGCAAGATTTTGAGACCCAAAGCCACCAACCATGCAGCAGTAAGAGGGATAGTGTTTCAAGCTCGTCAAACCCCAGTTTATGTTTATTGTGCAAAACTGGTAAATTCGCTGGAAAACGAAGGAATTTTTAGCATGGAGTTTTTTCGTCCATGATTTCGCCTCAATGGCTGATTTAGTTGTTGGGTTGAGAGAGAAAAAGATGCCCAATTGTACTGGGTTTTATTAATTGGGTGTGAGGGATTTTTTGGGCTGTGATTTGTTTTGGATGTATTGTGTGATTGGTTGCCAAGAAAGTTTAAGAAAATATTTTTAGTCTAATTAATTTTGTTTTTGTATTTTTCTAATTTTTATATTTTTAGGTGAAGTGGCATTTTTTATGTTAATTAATTTTTTTTAATATTATTTTATAAGCTATTTCAGCTTCAAGTGTGCCAATAGTGCACACCGTTTGCCACAACACCATTTTCTGTTAATGATTTAACGGTAAGGGCCAAATTGACTCCAAGCTAAAAATAACAGGAATAAAATTAACTGCTACCAAAATATAGGGACCAAATTGATCATGACCCTAAAATGTAGGGCCAAAATCGTGTTTTTGCCATTATTTATTTGTGACACATAGCAAGAAGATTGACTTTCTTGTAACATGGTGACAATGGTGACTTTCATTTGTAGTTGTGCTAATTCTTTTCGTAGTTGTGCTAATTCAAAACAAACAAATTCTAATTTTTTTGAGCTTTCATTTGTTTGTTTGTTTTTCTTGTAACATGGTGACAATGGTGACATGCTAATTCTTTCTTATAACATGGTGACATGGTAACATGGTGACTTTCATTTGTGACACATAGCAAGAAGATTGCTATTGTAACCTATTCTTGTTCTATCTTGATGAAATGATTTTCCACTGTACTTTCCTTTTTGATATAAGATAGAAATTCTATTCTAGCTTAATTTAAGTGTATATGTGTGTGAAAGCTCCCTCCATTGTGCTTTCTTAAGAAAGGAAAGAAATTGCAATCCTAAATAACACGTGGTTTCAAAATTTATTAAACCATCAAAATTATACAATAAATTGACAATTATTTATATGATAAGATATTGTCTTTCACTTGTATAAATGGTCTAAATCTTGGTGTCATACAATTATAAGGGAAAAATGCCGTAGGTGAGATATTCCCTTTAATTTCCCTTTGTTTTGCTTTGTAAAATCTAACCCAGTTATTTATTTATTCATTTTTAGTTTTTGTTCTTCCAACAATTAGATCAGTTACTGTAATATCATGTCCAATTAAGTTCCAGTAATACTGATAAAAGTTCCAGTAATATCAGTTACTGTAATATCATGTCCAATTTAGTGGGGCCATTTGGTTGATGGCTTGCTTTACCTCAAACTGAGTGAATTCGGATGAGAGCATGGAATTCATTTCCTTGGTGATTACTTTCTGAATGGAATTTGTAGCCACGGTACAGAATTGCTGGTTGGTTGACTGGAGGAGGTCTTGGTAGTATTGCACCAGACATTCAGCTATGTCCTCATTGGTATCCACCACTTTACCTGATCACCTCAATCACACTTTTATTACTCTCATTCCAAAAAAGAAAAATCCTGAATTTGCCTCTGAATTTAGACCGATCAGTTTGTGCAATGTATTGTATAAAATTTTCTCAAAAGTTCTAGCAAATAGACTTAAGAAAATTTTGCCAGATATTATTACTGAGAATCATAGCGCTTTCACAAAAAGTCGCCTTATTTCTGACAATATTTTGGTAGCTTTTAAGTCTTTACATAGTATGCAGAAGCACACAGGGAAGGACGATTATATGGCCATCAAGCTTGACATGAGCAAAGCATATGACAGAGTGGAGTGGGATTACCTGTCTTCAGTTATGAAAAAATGGGGTTCAATGAGCATTGGATCCGTCTCATGATGTTATGTGTCAAAACTGTGACATATTCCATATTGGTGAATGGGGAACTCAAAGGCATGATCACTCCAACAAGAGGCATTAGACAAGGAGACCCACTTTCTCCTTTCCTATTCTTACTTTGCACTGAGGGCCTAAATGGGCTGATCAACCAAGCCGCTCAACAAGGCCACATCAAGGGCTATTCTCTTTGTAGAAATAGCCCACGACTGACTCACCTTTTGTTTGCAGATGATAGCTTGTTGTTTTGCAGGGCCACCATAGAGGAGTGCCAAAGAGTTTTGGACATATTGGAAGTGTATGGGAGATGTTCAGGCTAGCAGATTAACCGAAGCAAGACAACAATCTTCTTCAGTAAATCTACTAGTGATGATATTAGAAATTAGATAAAGTTGGCGCTGGGGGTTCCATAAATTATTCAGTCTGAGAGATACTTGGGTTTACCATCACTAGTGGGCAGAAACAAAAAAGCAAGCTTCAACTATATAAAGGAGCGAGTCTGGAAAAAATTACAGGGATGGAAGGAGAAACTCCTCTCACAAGCTGGAAGGGAAATCTTAAACAAAGCAGTTGTCCAAGCTATTCCAACTTACACTATGAGCTGTTTCAAACTTCCTTTGGGTTTTTGCTCAAAAATTGAGAGTCTGATACGAAGATTTTGGTGGGGCCAGAAAGGAGAAAGGAGGAAAGTTCACTGGGTGAAATGGGAAACACTTTGCCTCCCAAAAAAGGAAGGTGGTATGGGCTTCAAGGATCTAGCCAACTTCAACGATGCTCTCTTGGCTAAGCAAGCTTGGAGATTACTTCATAATAAGGACTCCCTCTTCTATAGAGTCTTTAAAATGAAATTTTTTCCAAATTGTAGCATTTGGGAGGCTCAAGAATCTAGCACCAGTTCTCACGCTTGGAATAGCATTTTAAAGTGAAGAGATGTTCTGCTCAAGGGTGCAAGATGGAGGGTTGGTTGTGGAGAGGCCGTTAGCATATGGAATGATGCATGGTTTCCATCTTTGGAGCACCACGAGTCTTATCTGATATGGTACCTGGCTTTAAAGATGGGAGAGTTTCTGACCTCATCAATCCACTCACAAGAACATGGGACTTAAACTTAGTGCATGGATTATTGTCACCTGATGAAGCTGCTTTGGTTCTTAGCATTCCATTGAGCCGCACTTTTGTGGAGGACAAGATCATTTGACCCTTCACCCCCTTAGGTAAGTATACTGTAAGCTCGGGTTCAAAATTTCTAACTAAACTCAATTCTGTGCAGATTCCTACAGCCAACTAGCAGTGGCAATGTGGAATTCGAAATCAGATTTGGGGGCTCAACGTCCCCAATAAAGTGTGACATTTCATGTGGCGAGTGTGTAAGGAAGCTATACCAGCAAAGCATAACTTACTGAGGAGGAAGATTTTATTGGAAGACAAATGTGAGCAGTGTGGTGTGGAGTCCGAAACGGCAATTCATGCATTATAGGAATGTGCCATGCTAGGCGAAATATGGGAGGCTGTTCCAGGTTTTGAAGATCGGAGACAATATGCAATTTCAAACACTAGAGATCTGATTAGTGTGCTTCACGAGAAAAGAAAAAATTTGGAACTCATGGCTATGGTGATGTGGACGATTTGGCATCGACGCAACCAGCTCCGAGTTAGTTCAAATGCTTTTCCCAGAGCACAGGTCCTCCAACAAGCTACCCAGTCTTTGGCCACTTTCCAACAAAGCCAACAATCCCTCAGTCAGCCATCAGCAACCTCTCGACCTCAGCCCCGTGCTCATTGGAGTTTGCCTCCTCGAATTGCCTTAAATTGAATTTTGATGGAGTCGTCTTTCCGGAGTTGGGCAAGGCTGGCCTGGGGGTGGTCGTTCACGATAGTCAAGGAAATACGATAGCCTCACTGTCAGAACAAGCCCTTCTACCATTCTCATCAGACATAGTGGAAGCCATGGCAGCAGCAAGGGCAATGGCCTTTGCACAAGAACTGGGTATTGCAGAATTTATACTTGAAGGAGACTCGGAAGTAGTGATTAACTCCCTCCGAAGCAAGGAAGCCTCGTTCTCTTCATTTGGCCATCTTCTTGAGTCAGCAAAATCCACGCTAGTTTCAAGTAAATGTATTGCCTTTTCCCATGTCCGTAGAAGTGGTAATAAAATAGCCCATAACCTAGCTAGACATGCAAGAAATGTCAGAGGTTTAAAAAAAAAAAAAAAGATCAGTCACTGTAATAATGTGATTGAGAAAATTTTAATGTGAGGGAATGATAACAAATTTAATAAAAAAAAAAAATTGCAACTTTCAAATTGGGAAGAAATGATATAGGAAAATTTTAATCACTTAGGTTTATTTTTTAAGGCTAAAAATCTATATTTTATGACAATCTCCATGATTTTTTTTTAAATGTTGCATAATCTATATATGTATAAAACCGAGACTTCTGAAGCTCTCACAATTTTTCACGTCAACACAATATTTAAATAAAATTATCATTTTATATAAATAAAATTATTTTTGTTTAGTTCAAACTTAATAAGGAATGAAACTCTATCTTAAGCCTAACTTAAACTTAAACTCAAACTCATCATTATCATTTTTTAAACAAAATTATTTTCGTTTAATCCAAACTTAACAAGGAGTGAAACTCTATCTCTCTAACAAGTTCAACTTAAACCCAAACTCAAATATTGATAATTTATCTCCAAATTTGCGAGGTTAATTATGAACACTATAAAAGCAAAGCAAACCCCAATATTTTTTTTTAGGCCGAGTAGAGGTATGAGCTATTCTTATGTTATTTTCTTCTCCTCTACTTTGTTAAAAAAAAAAAAAAAAAAAAAATTTATTTTATGGTTTTTCATGTATTTTTTTTAAAGTAATTTTCGTACATGAACCACCAAACTTTCTTTAGCCGTTTTTTACATGATAAAAAACTTGCAATGATTGAAATTATTCTTTTGAATGTAACCCATCTTTCTCTTATATTTCTCTATTGTTTAGTCATATATATTTTGTTTTGTTACAATAATTTCTAAGTAGTGAATCATCTGATTCTTTAATATTTTTTAGTCTTTTAAAAGTTTTAATATCTGAATTTTTGAGTTATTTTTTTGCAGTATCTAAAACTGTCTGACAAATTTTTTGTAACACAAATCTAAGTCATACACGAACAAATCATGCAATGGTATAGTTTCTTAAACTTTTTATAAAATTATTTTAGTCTACCTTACAAATAGGTAGGTTTTCGTGCATAACACAGGTTAGTGAAAATATTTGACTTTAAGCAAACCCCAATATTTTCAATCTTACTAAACCTTTTGTTTGCAAGTAATAGTTTTTGTTTAAAGAAAATTTTTCTAAAATACCATTTCATAATTTCCATACTAATTCCAGTATTGCATCATCAATACGCATTTGTCTATGGAATGAGAAAACTATAAAATTATATATGAAAGAAAAACATCAATATTTGACTTTAAGTTGACAGACTACGAATTTCCCAAACAACCTCGAAGGCTCCTCTATTTATCACTTCATGATTTTATGTCTAGTGTCTACATCAATTACAAAAGTTCACTTATATCCATTACAAAAGATGTTTATACATGTTCTTATCTTAATATATAGACACCTAAGACACCAAAGGCTGCATTTGAAATAATTAGTTGACTTCAAATATAAATCAAAATCATAATAAAATTGTTAGGCAATTGGAAACCATAAAATACAAAGTTGAGGTCTACAACGCAGTTATGAAGGGCTTTCAGGGTGGTGCATAAATTGTTGTGGCTCCCTAAAATTTCTAGGATTAAATCATCAATAAGAGGGTCTAGAATCCATAAGTTATAAACTGCAAACATTAACCCCTTTGTTGCCATCAATGTTTTTCCAGGGCAAAACATATAAACAAGGAAGGCTGTTGGGTGCGTCATAGCACCATGGGTCCAGACCACACCTTATCAAAGCTCTAAATGAGCTTGTCTTGCAATTCATTACATGAGACATGACTTGAGGCGTGTGGGACACGCTGGTTTTTGGCTGAAGCAAACAAAGGCCATTCGGCCATTTTGGTTAGTGTGTGAGAAATAGAGACACAGAGAGAGACCGAGAGCTTCTGTGAGTGGAAACCAAAATATTGAGAGCAAGACACAGAGAGTTTTGAGAGGTGCAGTCCGAATGAAGAAATAGAGAGATGCACGGTGAGAGTGTGAGAGAGTGAAAAAGAAAAATGTGACATTTTTCTTTGCTCAAGCTACATACACAAGGAAGATAAATTGGTGGAGTTTTCTTGGAGTTTTTGATCAGTGCTACAACCATGGAGAGTTGGAGTATTCAGATGAAGATTTTGCTACTGGCTTTGTGGTGAGATTGTATATTACTCATTGAGATTTAATTTGTTGTGTATCTAATTTATTGTGGACTCAAGTTTAGCATAAATTTGATAGTTGTAATCTCTATTTCATAGTGGATATTTTTCGGAGTTGCCCTGTTGTTTTTTCCCTCTATACCGGAGGGCTTTCCATGTAAGATTTGGTGTTTTTGTGTGGTTGTGCTTTTGTGGTGTTTGCTGAAATTTTTGTTTCCATAATATTGCTATTGCTTGATAGTTATTAATTTTAATACACACATAGACATTAAGGGGGTTTAGGATTTTCCCCCAACAGCATTCACTTGGGTGAAAACACAAAATCTACATTGTATATCACATCAATTTCCAAACTCAAACTCATAGATCAAATAGTATATAAAAATAGAATTTTAAGGTGAAGACTTTGCAAAGCATAAACATGGTGATATGATCCTTAAATTAAGCAATAGTATAATCAGGACAGTAACATCTCTCTTTATTTTTTTTTTATCCCCTTCTTTTTATCTAAATTTTGAATAAACTTAAAAAAAAAATTAAAAAAAATTGAAAGAGTGCAAAAGTGTGGATGTTAGCAATAAGCAATGGAGGGAAATGAGTGGCACCTGAAAAATTAGAATGTGAAACCACAATTAGAGCATGAAAATTTTGCAATAACCAAAATAAAGGGTTTGGCTTATCTCTAGTACTTTTTTAACTAGAGGTCTCTTTTTGTTTTAGTTAAAAAAGTACTTGAGGTAAGTCAAATCTCAAAATAAAAAGAGATATTAGAATGTATCGAAACATGAAAAAGAAATAAGAAGTTGACTTACGAAGAATATTATGAAAACAGTTAGAGATTTTTTGCATCAACTATCCAAACAAATTGTTCATCAATCTTGGAAGTTTGAAAAATATATACAAAAGGAAAGAATAAGAACATGGATATATTGCAAGAAAAATTAAGGGGGGAAGAGAGAGTCATGAAAATGGTGAAAATTCAGCTTTAAGAAGAAAGTGTGAATTGGAGAATAACGTTTGAATTGGAAAAGGATGATCTAATGGTTGAATTGAGAAAATGATGAATTAATTCTGGGAATTTAAAAGGCAATCAAGTTTGTCATAATAAAGAAAATAATAAATGATGAAATGAAGAGAAATAAAATAATAATAGGTAAATTAGGGGAAAAAAAATCAAAAAGAGAAAATTCAAATCAACAAACTATAATTTCGAAATATGATTGATAATTTTCGATATTTAAAGTCACTAATAACTTCCATATTTGGTGAATTTTTTAATTTTAGGTTAATGAAAAATTGAATTTATTTTTAAGATTTGTTTAAATTTATATTATTACAAATGTTTTCCTTCAAATCAATTGATAACTTCAATATTAATTTCTTTTAACATTCGGTGAACAGTTCTTTTGATTTGTATTCTCGTTTTGTAATAACTAATAATAATAATAATTAGATTACATGAAAATGTAAAGGGGTTAAAATAAAACGAAAGGATGTATAAGTAGATGAATAGTCATTTTTAATTAGGCTGGCCAGTCTGATTTTGGCTTGTTGGCTTCAATAAAGTCTTTAATATTCATTAAAAAAAAAAAAGCAATAACAATTTTATTTATTTATTATTTTAGAATCAATACCTTGATTCATCTTAATGAACAGTATCCATTTCGTGCCAAATTTTTTACACTGCATCATTGTACCTCGTTAAGGCTGTGTTTATCTTGATTCTTGTGGAATCGACGTCCCATGTATTATTTGTGGAGTCGTTGTTTTGCATTTGAAGTGTGAGAAGTTATGGAGTGGTCAGTATTATTTGTGGAGCAGTCCTTTTGCATTTGAAGTGTGAGAAATTTCAAAGTGCTCAGAATTAAGAAGCACAAAAATATCAAGGGGGAAAGTTCAGAGTGTATTTACCAAATCCAAAATTGAAGTTAGCTCTTATGTTTTGTGTATAAATAACATTTTAAGGCCGTTTGATGTGACGTTTGTACAATTCATGAAAACAAGTTAAGAATCTAACGTAATGGTCTGGCATCTCCATAAAATTATGCTTGTTGTAACAAAGATCTATGATACATAAAGCCTTATGAAGCACTGGATCATCTGCGTTATGCATTTGAAATTTCTCGATGCGAACTTCATAACTATTTATAATACATAGTCTAAGATGTTTTAGGTTTTCTTCTTTTCCAATTTTTTCACACTTTTCAAACTCTTCTTCAATGCATAGTTGAAATTTTGATTTTACACGATCAATTTCAGAGAGATATGGAGTGGGATTGGAAGTAAAGAGGGAAGCAAAGATGAAGAGACAAGGTTAATAGCTTGCGCTTCCACAAGAATAAGGAGAACCAAACATGTTGTAGCCATTATAAGTTTTCTCATAACTTTTATAGGCATTGATCTTTTCCCACTTATGAACTATCTTATTTTGAAGTAAATTCAAAACAATAAGTATTTATACTTATCGAATGATTATATTTGAAATAGAGATAATTTGATTTATAAATTGATTTATTCATAAAACTATTTATTCAAAGAAGTGGGGTCTAAGAATTGTGATTTTTAGAAATATAAGCATTAATAATGGCTTTTGACTAGGATCAAAAGGTTTCAAAATATTTTTTTTATGTCAATGTGACTTTTGATGAAATCCAAGGATACTCGTAAGAGAGGAAATAATTGTAATATATATATATCTAATCTAATATACTATATATAATAGAAGAAGGTTTAAGGAGGTACTGCCACGTTAGGAAAAAATGCCTCTTAAAAAACTGACACGTACAGAGTTTAGACTTAAAAAACCTGCACGGTGCGTTCAGAAAAAACGAAAAAAAACAATGATTCACTTTGTTAAAACACTGTTTGGGAGCCTCTTGGTATAAAAAGAAACTAACCGCTTAAAACAAAAAAAAAAAAAAAGAAAGAAAAGAAAAGAAAAGAAAGATTGCTTCACGGAGAAAGGAGAGAGAGAGAGAAAAGAGAGACAGAGAAATAGAGAGGCAGAGAGAGTTCTCCGTTCCCTCGCCAGACTTATGGCCTGTTTGGAAGTTTAGAGAGGGAGGAGAGTAGAGGGGAGTAGAGGGGAGGAGAGTAATGGGGAGGAGAGTAGAGGGGAATGGTTCCCCTCCACCTTGTTTGGATGTTTTTAAAATTAGTAAGTGGGAAGGAAGTAATTAGCCCTTCCCTTTGTTTGGATGTTTTTAAAATTAGGATGAAGAGGAGAATAAATGATTAAAATAGACAAATTTACCCTTATTTAAAAATGAACTTGCAACATTGGTCTATTATTAATTTCGAAAGGGTAAATTGGAAAATTTATCTAGTCAATAATTTATCTACTCTACTCTCCCTCCAAATCTCTCCAATTTGGGGGAATTAAAAATGAGGGGTTAGAGGTGGTTGAAACCCCTCCAAACCCCTCCAAACTCCTCTCCCTCATTCCTTAAAAAACTTCTAAACAAGGTAATTGAATTACTCTCTCTCTCTCTACTCTACTCCCCCTCCTTTTTTAAACTTCCAAACAGGCCATTAGAGCACCGGTGCAAGCAGGAAGAAAAATCTATGGGCATCAACACCGTTAGGCTACATATCTGCCACCATCAGATCGTCGGAACCGGCTCCGGTACGTTTTTCTCTATTTTTTTAGATTTGGGTATGAAATATTACTTTTTATTGAGTTTTTTTGTTGGAAAGGTTTAGATTTGATTTTGGTTTTGATTCCTTTTTGTTTCAGGCTTTTGGGTTCTCCATGAAAATGTTTGTTTTCTCAATTTTTCGATTTATTTTGATATCACTAAGCCTTTCTTTGTTTTCTAATATCTGCGTTCATAGTTTTTTTTATTTTATTTTTTGGGGTTTTGATTTGGAAAACACCTTTTGATCTGTTTGGCAGCGTTAAAACACCTTTTGATAGCCTTCAGTATAAAAGAAAACAAACCGCTTAAATCAGTAAATTGCAATCAAAAGGAAAGAGAACAGAGTTCGTTTGTCGGAACCGTAACCCAATAGCTTAAAAGAGAATTTTCTGGAACCATCACTATCGGTTTCCCCACCGCTGAAAACAAAACCCTTTGGGCTGTTTTTCTCAAAAGTTTCACCAGGGTACGTATCAGATCGTTGGTAAGATCACCTTGAATCCTCAATCTTCACTACTCTCTTCCTATTTTGTTGTTGTTGTCCTAATCTACTTGCTTATGAATAATTTGTGGTTTTTGTTTCCAAAATAACTTTGGGGCTCAAATGTTTGTAGGAAATTGAGAAAACAAACAAGGACACTGGGAAAATTACTAGATTTTCGATTTGAGGGTTGTTATTAATTTTGGGATTTGGGGGTTTCTAATTAGGGTTTGCTGCAATTATAGATTTCAATTCCTAATATGTTTTCCTCTCTGTTTCTTTTTTCCAGGGAAACACCATAGAAGATCAAATTCTACCTAGGCTTTGTCTCTCAGCGATATGAGGAATGTAGATATTATTTTAGGGGGAACCAACATATTTATAGATTTTATCTTTTATTTGTGACTTGGGTGCTGATCTAGGTCTAAGTACTCAGATTTGAGGTTTTGCATTCCTTTAAACAATTAACTGAAAGTTACTGCTTCAATTTGGTTTGAACATATTGTGATGTGAATTGTTCATTGTCTTGGGCAACATGACTAATACTTTTGGAATTCCAGACTGCAATTGGGGGAGGTGGTGGAGATATTGGAAAGAAAATAAATCATGGTGGTGGTGATGTTGATGGCGATGAAGATGATTACTTTGATGACTTTGATGATGGCGATGAAGGGGATGGCGGAGGCCTATTTAGGAGACAGAAATTTCTTGAGGAGGTTATAATTCTTAAATATGCTCTTTAGTAGATTAAATGTTTTTTGGGTGCTGTTTTTATTTTATTTTTAAGATGTTTGTGAGTGCTGTTAATATTAGTATGTTCTGATGCAGTAATAATTTTGTGCCTTTTATCAGCTTTTTGGTCATAAATTCGTAGATGTGTTAAATGAATGGCAGAGGACAATGATGGATTTGCTTGTTGGATTCCCAAAAGCTTATGATATGGTGTGGTATTTCTCTAACTATGTGCTTTTGGCAAAGAATTATCTCGCCATATACCAACTCAAATTTTACCTCCAGGGTCTGGTTAGCTCTATTCAAATGGTAAAATTCCTAGAACTCAATGCCCAGCCAACTACTACTAGATTTATCCCCCGAGCACTTCCTAAAGGAATGTCACTGGCATTGATTGGCTGGTGAATATGCTTCCCTTAATTCGACATCATTGGCTGTCAAAGTTGCAGAGTTCCATATAATACTATGCTACATTTACCAAAACAAAGAATCTAACTGTAGATATACAAGTATAAATCCATCAGCTCCATTTTTTAGTAAAGCCACATTGTCTCAGCATATATATAAGGAAATTCCAATTGATGTAATCATGGGCCTCCTCTAAATCCAGCTTACATAATACTCCTGGTATGGCAAAATTTCAAGGGAATTAGTTTGAGTTGTAGTCTAATTACATTGCAGGAAAAGAGTTAGGGGCCTTTTTATAAATATGAGAGCTCGAATTCAAACTAATCCTAATCCTTTTATTAAGTAAATTCTAACCCTGCATGTAAGTTTGTAATTATTGTAATAAAACTTGAACCAGTGAGTGCCAAATGACTAAGATGGACTCTCAACTAAAATTCCTTTTTCAATCCGAATGGGCCTTTTAATTGATGCAAGTCCTTAGGCATTAGTGGAGGTCTTCCAAAGAGGCCCTTTATTTGAAGCAATGCAACTATTGTGTCACAATCATTCTAATCTTTTGTTTCATAGTGCTTACTAAGATTTCATGAAATTTCATGAAATTTCATACATGATATCATATTATCATGCAATATATAATATAAGTTGCATCCTACACGTGATTGCATCAGGTGATTTCCCTATCTATGCTGCATTATAAGTATATTAAAATGTACTTATCCAAGGGAGGCAAGTTAACTCTTTAAAATATAATTATCCAAGGGAGGCGAGTTAACTCTTTTTATGAGCACTCTTTCTAGTTTGCCTACTTATTTTCTTTCTCTTCATTCTATTCCGGTGGAGGTGGTCGATTGAGAAGCTACAGAGAGATTTTCTTTGGAGTGGCATTGATAAGATGTACTTTTATACATTGCTATAAGTATAATCAAACTTAGCTAATCAGAGTTGTTAGATTGCTGAATAAATTGTCAATCTTTGATGTTTATCAATGCCACCTCCAAGGTTTGTTACTTTCCTCTACCTTTTTATGTTTATTTTGTTAATCTCTACTCATTCACTGGGGTTTTTCTCTCATCATCAATGCAGAATTTCATAGTAAATTTCTTCTCTTTGGTTATATTAGTCCTACCTTTTATTGCTTTGTTCTTTTTTATTTTTAAATCATATCTTTGTTTCTTTTGTTACAATTTTATATTGTGCTAAGGTTAAGGTGTACGTGACCATATCTGTATTACAGTTAATTTCACATCATGTTTTCCTGGCTTACAGAGGGCTGAGACCTTGGGAATTGTTGAATTCCCAATACTAGGCCGCATCAGTAAACTAGCTATTTCCTGGGATTCTTTGATTCGGTTTTGATTATGGGTATGTTGTTTTGGTTTGCTATATGGTTTTTTTTGTTGTATTTATTTTGCATTTGTTTTCCCTCTCTATATTTATTATATGGGCATTGTAAACTTTAGTTAGTTTTGTACATTAAGTAACAATAAACAAGTTCAATGGGCAATATAATCTTTGGGTTTTTATATGATCAACTACGAAATTTTATGTTGGGGCTGCTGCTATTTTGGATTTTGTGGCGATTTTATTTTTGTTTTGAAGGTTTTGGTTGGTTAGTATGGTTGTTCAAGATTGCTGAATAGGTGTTTCATTTTAATTAAAATTTTTTTAATGAATACCACACACACACACACACACACACAAAAACTGACGATCTGTTTAGGAGTAAGCTGCACAATACCCCTGAGTGTGGTGTGGTGTGGTGTGGTGTTAAATAGTGAACATATTAGTCACTTAATTTGCACTACTACTACCTAACATCTTGGCACAAAATTAGTGGAAATTTTTAATGACCAGAAGGTATTAAGGTCCTTTCTTCTTTTAAGAATCAAGTTATGATACAATGGAAAAGAAGCACAAGAAATTGCATACTTTGCCATGCCGATGATTACAACCATAGGCATACTCAGATGTCACAAGAAATTGAATACTTTCTATGCCAGTGATTTTGGCCATAGGCAAAGTCAATAAAAGGGCTTTGAGTCCAAGAAGATTGTCGGATGTATTGTAAGGTACTAATATTTACGCCATAAGCGTTGGAATAAGAATATAGGTAACTTAAACCTCTTTAGATTGCCATATTTTAAGTGGCATTTTAAGAATGTAAGGAAAAGATACAGAATCTTAGACACAGAAATTGTGTTACCACTATGCCAATATACGCCAAAATGGGAGTGAGCTCTACTGGTGGAGGTTATGCTCATAATAAACTTACTTTCTTCAAGGATGAATCTTTTACTAACAACAATAGAAAAGAGTTGAAAAATAAGGATATAGAAAATTTGGATTTGGGAGAAACTTGAAACAAGATTGACAAGCCTAAAAGGAAGCAACTGAAGCACATATCGTGACTTCATTAACAATTAATTGATGATGTAAATTATTGCCTCAAAAATATATCATTTTCCATATTTACCAATAAAAGTGGTCGTCTTCTTAATTTATCAGTTAAGAGTACTCTTGCAACAATGGCTGGAATCTACAAACAAACACTTACACTTCTTAAAAATGTAACAACCAAAAGTCTTGATTCATTATGCAGTTATAAGTATGAAGAACCTGGATGATAGCAATTGATATAGTCTCATTAAGTACGTGGAAGATTCATTAGTATTACATGTTCCCTCTCTCTTTTTCTCTCTAAAAAAAATTGGTTAATTCAGTTTGAATTTTAGATAATTTCCTACTAATATAGATTGTGCTTAAAATTGCAGAATCTATAGCAATGTATAGATCTTCTGAAGTTGGATATGTGACTATTATGTACCTCTCTACAAGGTAATATATGGACTTCATTACAATTTTACATGATTAATAATGTTTTTTTAATGGATTGTGGCAACATAGTTGAGATTTCTATGCGAACTATAGATGAAGTCAATGCTTAAAGAAAGTTAGAGATAATGGATGCAACCACAATATTTGGTTTTGTGTTTGTAAAATAGAGAAAAAAAAAGGATTATTAATGGCATAGTATGTGGAGGTTGCTGAGCATTAGAAACCTCAGTGCAAGTATATATAATGTGTTAGTGTTACTTATTCATTTGTGCATCTAGGTTTGTTTATATTTCAATTTCTAGGAATTAAGTTGTTATTTGGTGGATTGTTTTTGTGTTCTGGGGGAGTGATGGTGTGAATATGTAGCTGATGTATTTTGTCTGAAATGTGTTTGTGGATTTGGTTGTGTGAATTTAAGGTAATGGGTTGTTGTTGGTAGTGATGGTGGTTGTGGCCTTACCCTTCATGGATGTGTTTTTCTATTTATTGTGTTTTTGTTATTCTGTGGATTGCTGTTGTATTTTGATAATTAATGTTATTGCTTGAATATTAATAATTAATACCATCACTATAACTGGAAGTATCTCCCATCACTATCACTATCACTATTTTATTTATTTATTTATTTATTTTAACATAAGCTTTAGCTTTGGGGAAATTTTTGTCTATTAATATAGTTGTTCAACCTGGTAAATGATATGCTTATGTCTTTTGGAGATTAATATATGCTTTTTGGGGATATTTAGATTTGCTTAAGAATTCTAAATCATGGCAACTATTTGCCTATGTCATAACATGCATGCCACCAATTAATTAATTCACAAATTTAGAAGAATAATACCTTATTCACAGTGATGTGATCTTTTGACCTTATTTGTTAAATAAGTGATTGTGTTCTAATTCTTAACCAAATTATTTGACCCATGAAAATTAAGGATATTTTAGTTCTCTTTGTGTTTCAGATCTACATGAAGCTACAAGAAAGTTGATTTGGAAGACAGTATATGACAAGGCATTGCATCTTCTACGTTTATAGATATGGTCTTTTTCAAATTTCAATTTCCTTTGATTGATATGGATTAAAATTTAGATTGAAATTAGTTTAAATAGAACACTGCCTCAAAGTTGAGTTTTTTTTATATTGTTTCATTGTTTGCTTTGTTTTGAATTGAGTTCATTGTTGTTTCATATGTGATTTTGTTAGAATTGGGATTTTGAACTCAAATATTATCTTTATTCAATTTTATATACAAGTATTTTAAATAGCCTTAGCTGATAATCAAGGTCATTGCTGTGGCAGAGATCATTTGGACGGCCAGGATCTGTGCCTCCTAAAACCATGCTCAAAAAATTACTCTTGCATAGTTAGTTTGCTTTGCACTTATGGTAGTGTGTATATATATTGCATTTTTAGCTTCCTTTGCACTTATGGCAGTGCATATATATTGCACATTTTTATATGAAATTGTTGCTTTGTAAACGGCTCTGAATCAAAAATTGTGTCACTTCCTATTTTGGTGAGCCTCTATTGGATCCTCCCCAAGCATGTATAGATAGAGTTATATAATCCCGTGCATCGCACGGGTTAGTGACTAGCTACTATATATAATAGCAGAAACCTTTCCCTACAATTAAGGAGGTTGTGACATGTAGGAAAAAATCCCACTTAAAAATCTGCCACGCTACCAGTCAAAAGCATGGAATAAAAAGTGAAACGTTGTGCCTTTCACGTCTTCAGGATTTAAAAAATCAAGCATTGCACTCCTTCGCCATTGAAAGAAAAATGCAGGAACCGTTACATTAAAAAAACGCTTAAGCGGACTGTTGTTTGCCAACTTTTATCAATAAACATCGCCTATAACTCTTTCAGCCAATTAATAGAAATCCGAAACAACATGATCTTAGGTAGTTGCGAAATTAACTACAACGGCCATCTTCCATTCAAAACCTCTCTCAATTTATATTTACCTTTTGAACCATTTTTTCCCTACAAAAAGTGATAGAAGTTCCGAATTAAGAATAATTTACTCTGGCAAGAAAGTTGTTGGATTTACTGCAGCTAGTTGAAAGGTGAGAATATTTTCATGTGTTATTTTTCATGAGACTGAATGATTATTAAAAAAAGAAAAAACTGAAACTTAAAAATGTTAGCAGAAAAGCATGGTGAAAAGGGAAAAAAAAAAAAAAAGATGTGAAGGGAGTTCACAGAGGCTCACTAACGAGAAAGAAGTAAAGAACTGAAGAAGAATATGGAGGAAAGGAAAAGTAACTTTATAAGAATAGTAGAGGTGAGATAAATCTCAATCATGGATGGGATTGGGAATAGTAAAATTAATTAAATAGGAACCTTCTTCGAAGGTTCATGTTTCACAAAATACCCAATATGTGTCTTTATTTACACTAAGACCATTTTATTGCTTTTATTTTTAATAAGAATCTAATCACTCTTTTTTATTTATTCTTTCACTCAAAAAAATTAACAATCATTATATATTGGGTCCTAAAAATAAAACACAATATTAAATTTATTAAGTTTACTTTCTTTTTTTTGAGAATGAAGTTTACCATATACTTTGGTATATGGTTAGCGGTTATTAAGTATATGGTTAGTGGTTATTACTTATGTGGGTGAGGTGTAACCCAATATGTATTAAGGATTGGATTATATAGAAGATTGAAGGCTGTTATTATCAAGGGCATTACAAACCTAGCATTGACACTTCAAGTGAGTGATGACAGGTATTCTAAAATAATTATCGTCACTTCATTTTCATTTTGTTAGCTTCATAAAATAAGTGAAAATTGTAATACCATATTAATAGAGCTTCTTTAAAATTTTAAGATACCATACCTATAAATTAGAGAGTTTTATTTATTTTACCATAAATAACAAATAAGAGTATCCTAATTCAAAATAAATAAATAAAACTAACCCGCACATTGTGCAGGTCATACACTAGTATATATAAAACTGAAGGCTCTGAAACTCTCACAATTTTCCAAGTTAGCACAATATTTAAATAAAATTATCATTTTTTTAAATAAAATTATTTTTGTTTAGTTCAAACTTAATAAGGAGTGAAACTCTATCTTTCTAACAAGTCCAATTTAAACTCAAACTCATCATTATCATTTTTTTTAAAACAAAATTATTTTTGTTTAATCAAAACTTAACAAGGAGTGAAACTCTATCTCTCTAATAAGTCCAACTTAAACTCAAACTCAATCGTTGATAATCTATATAAAAACATAAATTTTGATAGGATTCAAAAAAAAAAAAAAAAAAAAACCAAAGAAAAAAAGAGACTCATGTTGAAAATAGGACTAAAAAAAAAAGAAAGAAAAGAGAGAGAGAGACTTAGGTGTGTTTGAGTGGTATTTGATTACCAATTTGCCATGTCTGGGTTTTATATTTACCCTCTCTTCTTTGTATTTGGTACATGTATCTATACTATTTTTTGCTTGTATTTTCATTCCTATTTTTTATTTGTAAGATCCTTCTCAAGTTTATAATTATTTTATACTTTGTAAAAGCCCTTTTGCACATAAGGTAGAAGTCATGTTCAAAGTTTAGCTAATTGAAAGAGGCACAGCTCAGTGATGATCTCCCTCTTAAATTCTTCTTGGTTGGTTTTTATTTTTTATTTTTAGCAGGTGATCTTTGCTATGCAATCTTCAAACTCCAAATTTTAAAGCTATGAACTTTTAGTTGCTAATATTTTAATATTTTATACTCTATTGCCAGGATTGCATTAGTGGAAATTTAATTTCATTCCAGCCAAGCTAAATAAGGTTGCTGTAATGATAGCTAATTTATGTCGAATTTTTTATATTTTTATTAATGAATTTTATCTTTTATGTCGAATTTTTTATTTGCTTTCATGTGCCCGAGATTTTCTTTCTATTTTATTCTTTTGTTATATTTAGAATTGATTTTCTTTTGAGTATTTGGGTTAATCTCCATATTTATATTGACATTGTTTTCGTGGGTTTGGTTTTTGAGTTGAAATTTCTACTAATTATTTTTTTTATTGTACATGACAGATAAAGCATCTCTATTTTTTTGGAGAAAAATTAAAGCTGCAACCTATGTCTTCCAGTCTAGGGAACGCTAAATTTTTATTTGGTATGTTATATATAAATTTGTTAAATTTGGTTTGGTTTTGAAGTAGAATTTGGGGATTCTATAAATTTTTAAGATTTAAGTATTCGGGTTTTTAGTATTTGCGTCTCAGTAGGTTGATCTTAATTCTTCACCTTAAATGCTTTTTATTTAGGTTCATGTGATTTTTTGTTTTCTTATTAAAAGCTATGATTTTTGATTGATTAATTATTTGTTTGGATTAATTTCAATAAATTATTTGTTTGGATTTAACATAAAAGATAATGGAATTAGGTATTATAATTTTGATATTGTTCTATGTTTTGAATTGTCTATATTGTTATTACTACGAGAAGGTCATATTGCTACTCAAATTTGAAACTTGGTGTGTCTTCCTCATATCATGGTCTTTGTTATATATTTGCAGCTTATATTAGTTTTGAGTGTGTGTATATATAACTATTGGGAGGTTTGCTTTATTAATTTAAGAATTTTAAATTACTTTGTAGGTTTCGGTAACTATGCACTTGCAACTCAATAACGTTCAATGTTAGACAACACTTCTAAACTATGGAAAAGTATAGAAGTTAAATACTTCTTCAATTTTTTTTAGAGTCAATAGTTTTTTTGTGCATCGCATGAGTTAGCGACTAGTTGAACATATGAAAATGCATGATCCAATGATCATATTTATTAGATCAAAATGCACTCATTTGCAAGTATGTTGCTTTTTCTTGTACGTAATCATCAAATTATGGGTGACAGACATTTTAGTAGTGCTGAAAATTTGCTAATAAATGAAATGAAGGCAACAATTTTAACATGGTTCGGCCATGAAAGCCTAAGTCCACGGGAGTTTATATTATGAGCAAGACTTAGGTACAGTACTTAGGTGCTGTTCTTTAGGTTCCTCTCTTAAAATTCTGTCATGTGGTTTTTTTCTTATGGATAGAAGTGTATTTTTTAAGTAGTCACATGGCAGAATCTTAAGAGGGGAACTAAAGGAACAACACCTAATTAAGGTACTGTACATAAGTTTTGTCCTTATATTATTTTCTATTTTGCGGTGCAGAAATCTGTTATAGAGCTTTGTTAATTTATATATACAACTTTGGGGAACAGAATCCACACACATATTCAATCCTTGGTGGGCCTTTCCATAATCACATTCTCAAACACTAATACACCACATATAATGGAAGAGACACACACTCTCAAAGCATACCAAGGAAGATAGAATGGATGGAGAAGAGGATCAGAACTCTTTGTTTGGGATGGAGGAAAGAATGAGTAGATATACTATACCGCACAATCTAAATGGTCATGGACAATTGGGGTTTCTACCAGGACCACCAAAGTAAAAGTAGTCTCCAGAATCTAAGAGATTATAGCAATTGGGTTTCGGAATGAATGTGTGGGTGTGCCAGGGAGCCCTGAGAAGTTTTTTACCATCAATAACATTGAGATTTTTGAAGAAACAAGCCTTGTTGGGCCCTTCTTCTGCGAAATGGCCACTGCCCATTTGTGTTGTGGTGTGTTGCCCACCTTTATTTAAGTTTATCACCTCTCCTCCCCATTTAACCGCTTCAGCACTATCAGACAGGAGCGGGAATAAGGAGGATGGCCAATATCCCAAGTCAAATCTATCCGCAATTGTCAACCACCAATTTCCGTCTCCATGAATGTCCTACCTCATTGTACATATCATGCAAATCAGTTTGTAATATTTTGAATGATAAATGAAGGAATAAAGACTAATGAAAGAGAAAAAAGACTGAATCTTTTTGTGCAGAACAACATGGACACTTGAATTCACCATCTTAAAAAATAAGTCAAGTAAAAAGATTTTTTTTATAGGAAAAAAATTAAAACTTTAAATTTAAAAAGCTTTCCTTTATATAAAAATACATAAACCGGGAAAAAAGAATTTAAAACATTCACTATTACAACTAAATCCAGAAGAATTTCAAACATCTCTGTAATATTTGTATACTATGAATTTTTTCTTGAGAACAAAAAAGTACATATGATATGATCATATATGTCTATCCAAAAATCAGAAGCATTTAATAAAGTAATTAAAATGAAATATTGTACTACCCTCCGGACATAGAAGTTGACTGTATATTGGGGACCATTATAGATGGAAAGAGGGCTGAGGGTTGCACCCATCGCAATCTGGTGGCTGACTTGAACAAATCCAGGGCACATCAGATTGAAGCAACCTGTGTTAGTATATGCATCAGCCTGCAGCCACGAAAAAAAAAGAGTAAAAAAAGACGCTTTTCAAAAAAGAAACAGCATATGTAAACATGGCTAGTGCTGGTGGGGAAGTCAAATATTAAAACACGTACAGTCCAAAACGTGAAGATTCTAGTGTTTTTATCTCCATATAGACTTTGGCTGACCTGTTTTTCCACACAAAATAATTTTGTAAAAAAATGGAAAATTATTAGTAATGAATTATTTAGCATGCACCTAAAAGAAAAGATGATGATGAAATTATATATACCATCGTGCCGGCTTCAATGGAATTAAGATCTACACCGTTCCTACCAGCTATCATCCAAAATTGAGATACGCTGAACTCAACTCTTTCCTGGGTATGGGGGTTCCACACGTTCATCTCAGCCATCATTCCATAATACCTATCTCCATCCTCAGTAAGCGTTGCATGCTAGAAGCTCAACCAGAAAAATAAAGGTTGTGACTTGTGAATGTCAATTTGCGTCCTTCATTATAGTAGATACCATTGAGCTCAAACCTATTAATAATATTGATTAAAAATTAAGTTGTACCTGATGGACATTTTCATCAATATTATTCTGAATGTGACTTTTCCTTCCATAATTTGCTGCAGAGCCTGCCCTTAATAAATCTTCTTCTTTAGTTCTTCTTATGGGAATAGTTCCTTCTGGGCACCTTCCATTCAAGTGCCATGGTTGACTAAATTTGGGCTTGGAGTTTGCAGAGACGTTGTTGCTCTCATCGAATGAAAACCCTTTTGGGTAAGAACTTGGTCTCATCTATTGCACTTAGCATAGATACCAATGCAAACCCGGTCCATACCATACATACAATAAGTATCAAATTATTCGTGATACCGAATGAAATTTAGTTAATTAAACTAGTTACCTGAATTGTGTGATTTTTTAACAAAGGATGATCAAAAGCTGGCTGCTTGTAGATATCTACGCAGTCTATTATATCTCCATCCGGGCTCTGTATCAGATACATTTTCTCATCACACACACATAGATATCAATTTGAATTCTCAGTGTTTTAATAAAATTACACTGCTATTGTACATGGGTGTCATGTAGACACCATAACCCACAAAAGTGATTGACTCTTCTAAAGCTAAAGCAGAAAATACTATATAGAACACAAACATGTTAAATGAAGTGACTAAAAACCTTAATGGATTTAAGAGCAGGCTTGTTAAGGCGCTTCAATTGCTGCTGAACTTCCAGTTTTTGTTTCTTACCAACGATGGTGTTAGTGTTTCTATTTCCAGCTGATGACATTGGTATGAGAAAGAACAAGCAGAAGGTCATCTTTACTACCCTCGACCACCTCCTCTCACTTCCACAAGGCAGAGCCATGAGCGACTAGCTAATATTTGAATGCACGTTTAAGTATTACAGAGATGTAATAGCTAGCATTGGTCGTCCCCTTGGCAATACTTAAACGTGAGATGTAATAGCTAGCTTTGGTTGTCCCCCTTCCAATACTTAAGCGTGCATTTATTCATCCTCTTTGAACTGTTTCACATGCTAATTATCAATATATATACACATACAAACTTCTATAATAAGGATCACCTTATTTTTGGCATTGTTTAAATGAGACTTTGATTTTGCTATTTTACTTTAATTTTTCAGCTTAAAAGTACAAATTTGCTGTTTAATTTCCTATTGACTACTGCTATTCTTTTGTTTCTTTGTCATTTTATAGGATTGGTCTAATTTAAGGGAAATAATTCATCCTCTTTGAATAGTTCCACAAGCTACAAATTTGGGAAGTTTGTTGTTTTAAGTTAAAATTAGAGAATCTGAGATAAATGAGAAAATTTTTAATGATTTAATTTTAGCGTAGTGTCTCAACAATTTTTGTGGTATAAGACTTACAGGATAATTTTGAGGTAGAAACTGTGAGAGAATGTTATTTTTGATGTATGTTAAAGGGAAGAAAGTTTTTGATGTAACTAACTTAGGGGGAGAGTTAGTCTGATACACTTTGATATTGATATATATTTTGTGTTGTGTATCTTTTGGTTTTGTAACCATTTACATACATCATGTGTTGTTTCTATATTTGATGATGATGTATGTGTTTCACTCTTTATCTCACACGTGTTGTTTCTTTTCTCTCTTTATACACATGTTTCTTGTTTATTTAACTTGTTATTATTTTCCACATGGTACCTTGATGTGTTTTGTTTAGTGCCTTTCAGGAAAGACAAGTTAAAGCCAAGTCAAGATTCCGAACCTTCTTGCAGCAACTTCCAAGGTTCATAAATTTTAGACTAGGCTTATTTATTCTGTAATCTTGAGTAGAATGTATTCTAGGACATTCAATGTACTCTTTTGGTTTTGTCATGGATTGCCAAATGGGGAGATTGTAAGGGACATATTTTTATGTAATTGGCATATCTTTTGACAAAACGCACTTTACTTGTATTTGGGTAAATCTAAGTAGGTTCAAGATGATCATTACAAGTGGTTACATTGAAGACATGAAGATTACTCAAAAACTGCTCAAGAAAAGTGCAATCTGTAGGTCTCGATACCTCCTCGACAGAAGCTCGATCTGTCAAGATTCATTAAAGCTCGATGTTAGGACATATATGAATCATGTTAGGAACATATGTTATTTATAATTGGCTAATCCTTTGACAAAACAAACTTTACTTGTAATTGGGTAGATCTAGGATGTGTTTAATACTTCAAGGAACAAGGTTTCAAGTCCAAGTGTTAAAACCATGCAAATCTGTCCAAGAATCAAGTGAAGAAGTGCTGGATTTTAAAGCTCGATAGCTATCTCGATAGATAGAATCTATCGAGGTTTAAAAGGCTGTGTAAGCCCGATGATCGATAGCTGCTTGATAGATAAGCTATTTATTGAGATTTACGAAAATAAGATTTTCAGTTCTAATTTCACTCCAATCTGTGTATATTTGTTTAGGCTTTCTTTTCTCACAACCCTAAACATATATAAGGATTATTTTAAGGGCCATCACAGCTGATTCAACTAAATGCAAAAGTTTTTCACAAGCATATTGTGACTGGAGACATATGCCCTAGTTCATCTTCCTCTTCAAGAAGCTGCTGCGTTTGTACGCTGTAGGGTTTTGTAACCAAGGAGCTTTGTGATCTTTTTTGTGTTGATGAACTGAAGAACTTTGTAGCCAACATCCTTCTTAAGTTGGTGGTTAGTCACGTATTTGGATCCGTGCATCGATTGGTTAGTCACGTACTGGGAGTCATGCATTGAAAGGAGAGATTGTCACTACAGAACAAGTCCAATTGGGTATTGGGGTAAGGGTTTAACTGTAGGTTGGTATAAGGTACTGAGATTCCTTTACTTGTAATCGCTTGTTGTGATAATAGTGGATTCTCGGGAGTAGTGACCTTAAAATCACCTGATGGGGTTTTTGCCTTGGAGGTTTTCCCCATTCGTAAACAAATCACTTTGTCAATTTATTTTCTGCTGCATATTAATTTAGTTGGTGATTTGTTTGTGCTGCCATGCATATTGCATGTTAATTGGATTAATTAATTAACTCGGCTAAATTAATTGATTAATTCATCACATGGGGTCAATACATTCTTGGCCTATCACTCGACATATGTCTCGATCTATTGAGCTTACGAGATTCAAATTATAGCCAACAACGTTTTTATTCTAAAAGGCTATTTGTTTATGGGTTTGTATAATCCTTATTGGACTAGGAAAGCCTAAGGTTTGTGTATACCTATTTGAAATAGGAGAGCCCATTGAGATTCTATTTAAACAAGGAGGTGGAAAAGGAAAAACCTAACCCTAGGGAGCTTCATAAGGTTTTTTTTTGAAACCCTAGCCTCCACCTACAGAAGAAAGAGTTCTTGCTGCGTTTCTTGTACGCCTTTGGGTTCTGTAACCAAGCAAAGTCTCTCACACCATCATTGAAGATCTTATTCGTGTTTCTATGTGAAGTTGTTGCAAATCAACTACATCAATCAAAGGGTAGCTGTGGAGTTAGTCACGTATTGGGATTTGTGTAAAGGAGTTAGTCACGTACTAGGATCTGTGCATTGAACGAAAAGATTGCCGCTACAATACAAGTCCAATTGGGTATTGGGGTAAGGGTTGAATTGTAGGTTGGTATTTCGGGATAGGCCAAAGGGTTTGGTAAGATTCCTTATACTTGTAACCGCTTGTGATTGATAATAGTGGATTCCTAGGAGTGGTGACCTTAAAATCACCCGATGGGGTTTTTTCCTTGGTGGTTTTCCCCATTTGTAAACAAATCACCTGTGTCAAATTTATTTTCCGTTGCATTTAGTATATTTGGTGATTTGTTTGTACTACCATGCTATTGCATGTAATTGAACCTAATTAATTAACTTGGGTAATTAATTAATTTGCAAGGGGTCAATTCATTTTAACCCAACACAAAGCAATTCGGTGACCGTCAAGGAGCACCTAGTGATGATGGTTCCTTCCATACTTTGGCATCTACTGAGAGGATCTTGTGCAGAATCTGTGAAACTTGGTCGCAAAGGATGGTGACCAAAGGCATACGCTTTCCTCAATTCCTTCATCCAACTTCGGCGTACAAGAAATAGCTAGAGGCTAACATGAAGTTGGTACACAAAGATGAGAAAGCTTACAAGATGTCCAACAAAAGAAAGAAGGTTGACTGACTACCTTGATATACCCCAAATTTTACTTTTTTGCACTTTATGATTCTCATGTCTTTTTTTGAATATAATAAATGATTGGAATGTTCCAAATCTCCTATGGAAACAATTTATCATCTTTTAATTTGAACAATAAGAGAATCATCCATTTATTATCTTTGCTTATTGTCATTATTTTCTTTTTTCTTTTCTTTTCTTTTCTCCATCTTTTTCATGCCATGTAATTTTTTCCCATGACATCCTTGTAGGAATTTTTTCCATACTCATAGTCTTTTCCCCTATCTTTTGCCTAGACTGCCCTTTTCGGTTTTCAATCTAGCAGGGTTCTTTTGTCTTAATTTTTGCCTAGGCCGCCCTTTTGAGATTTCAACCTTGCAGACTTTCTTTTTTCTTTCAAATGTTATAACTTTGGAGTCTATCCATGTTGATTGGGTGAAGCATCTCTTCTCCACCCAAATCTATAATTCTTGTAGCACATCCTAACATGATTTTCTTGATAATAAAAGGCCCAGACCATCTTGGCTTCATCTTCCCTCTTGGATCAAAAGTTTCATCTCTAAGCACTTTTAGGACCAAGTCCCCTTCTTTAAGGTTTCTAGGTTTCACTTTTTGTTAAATGCTCTAGCAATCCTCTTTTGGTACTCTTGTGCATGGTATTGTGCCCTAACTCTCTTCTCATCTATCAAAGCCAATTGCTCATACCTTTCCTTCATCCAATCTTCCTCTAGGACCTTGGTTTATACTAGCTACCTCAATGGGAAGGATCGCCTCGCTTTCGTAGACCAAAGAGTAAGGGGTTGCTCCAGTCGATGCACGGATAGAAATTCTGTAGCCCTATAAGGCAAATGGGAGTTTCTCAGCCCAGTCTTTGTACATTACCACCATCTTGGCTAGGATGTTCTTGATGAACATCATCATCATCTAGAAATTGAGGTAAACAGCATGTTAACTAAAGAAATTGAGGCACTAAAAATGAAAGGAAGTAAAAGTGTTAGTGCTACCTTTAGAGAGGACCCAATGGAGGTGTGTAAAATCTGTCATGAGATAAACCATGCTACAAATGAATGTGCATCACTTTCATCATTCTTGAATGTGCCAGAAGAACAAGTACATGCATTTAATTCATATAGGCCAAATAATTCTTCATATTCTAACAATTATAACCCAAATATGTGAAACCATCCGTATTTGAGTTATAAGAGTGACAATGTGTTGAATCCTCCTGCTTCAAGGAATTTTAATTCACCACATGCATCATCATCATCTAGACCTTCCTTGGAGGATGCATTTAGTACTTTCATTCAAAGTCAAAGTGAGCAAAATCAAAAGTTTGAGTCCATGCTCACTAGGCTAGATGAAGAGGTAAGAGAGACCAAGAGTCATATAACTAGGCTTACAAATTCATTGAGTGGGACAGAGAGAGGGAAGTTTCCTTCCCAAACTCAACCTAATCCCATCAATCAAAATCTAAAAATTGGCTCTAAGGATAAACATGATGAAGTAAAAGCTGTGGCCACTTTAAGGAGTGGTAAAGAGATTGATAAAAGTGCTCCTTTAATAACTAAGAAATCTAAGGAGACCCCAGTTGAAGAAGAGAAGGATGAAATTGAGTCACTTGGGCTTGATGACATTGAACAATGCCCAATTTCTCCACCATTTCCACAAGCCTTAAAATTACCTAGGAAATTGGACACCGCATCAGAGATATTAGAGCATTTGCATCAAGTCAAGATAAATTTGCCATTATTTCATGTTATCAAGCAAGTGCCTGCATATGCCAAGGTAATTAAGGACCTATGCAGCATCAAGAGAAAGCATCATGTGAAGAAGACCGCATTCCTAACAGAATAAGTAAGTGCAGTTATTCAACATAAGACCCCACCAAAGTATAAGGATCCAAGTTGTCCTACGATCTCTTGTACTATTGGAGATTACATCATAGAGCATGCATTGCTAGATCTTAGGGCAAGTGTTAATTTGACCCCTTACAGTGTATATCAAAAACTTGGACTTTGTGAGTTAAAACCTACTTCAGTAACTTTACAGCTGGTTGATTGCTCTGTAAGGGAGCCGAGGGGGATGGTTGAGGATGTGTTGGTAAAAATTGAACACTTTTATTATCCAGTTGATTTTATTGTTCTAGATTACCAACCTGTTTTACATCCTAGTGCTCATACCCCTATTATTTTGGGTAGACCTTTCCTTACCACATCTAATGCTTTATTTAATTGTAGGAATGGAAGGATGCAACTCACTTTTAGTTCCATGACTTCGGAGCTAAACATATTTCATGTGGCTAAACAACCACATGAGGATGATGACCGTGCTTGTATGAACCTCATTGAGGCGGTGGTTCAAGAAGAGTTTAATAAGAATTGTTTTTCTGATCCTCTTGAAGCTCTTCTTAATAATTTTGTTGATTCTTATGATTTAAAAAGTGATATTCATTTATCTGAAATTTGTTTTTCGTTGGATTCCTCACAGGTTTTGGAAGAACAACATGTGATGACAATTAATGAAGGATGGAGACCTCGTTTTGAGGAGCTACCAAAGAGTGACAAAAAGCCTGTGCCTTCAAGTGAAGAGGCACCACAGCTAGAACTTAAGCCACTGCCTAGTGGTCTTAAGTATGTATATTTGGGTCTAGGTGAAACTTTTCCTGCAGTTATTTCTTCTGCATTAAATGAGGAATAGGAAGGTAAGTTGTTGAATGTTTTAAGAGACCACAAATTAGCCCTAGGATGGACCATAGCTGATATCAAGGGCATTAGCCCATTGATTTGCACACAAAAAATTTACCTAGAGGATGATTGTAAGACTTCTAGAGAATCCCAACGTTGGCTTAACCCAACAATGAAAGATGTTGTTAAAAATGAGGTAATTAAATTGTTGGATGCAGGTATCATATACCTTAATTCTGATAGTAAGTGGGTAAGCCCCAAATTGGTCTCTACCATTTGAAATCATGTGTGATGCTAGTGATTATGCAATAGGGGTAGTCCTTGGACAACGGAAAGATAAAAAGCCTTATGTGATATACTATGCTAGTCGAACTCTAAATAGTGCACAAATGAACTACACCACCACAGAAAAATAGTTACTAGCTGTAGTATTTGCTCTAGATAAATTTCGCTCATATTTGATTGGTGCTTCCATTATTGTTTTTACAGATCATGCCGCACTTAAATACCTTCTTTCTAAGAAGGATGCTAAGGCATGATTGATACGTTGAATTTTACTCTTGCAGGAATTCAACATTAAAGATAAGAAAGGAGTGGAGAATGTAGTGGCAAATCATTTATCCCGACTTACTTTTGATGAGGAACTAAAAGAAATGCCTATTTGGGACTCATTCCCAGGTAAGCAACTTAATGCTATTACTGAGCTGCCATGGTATGCACATATAGTGAATTACCTAGTCATGAGTGCCATTCTTGAGTACTAGACCGCGCAAGATAGGCGAAAATTCTTTGTTGAGGTAAGAAACTTTTATTGGGATTATCCTTATTTGTTTAAATATTGCCCTGATCAAATCTTGAGAAGATGCATTCCTAATAATGAGACCCATAATGTTATAAAATTTTGTCATTCAGAAGCTTGTGGTGGCCACTTTTCTGTGAGAAAAACCGCTGCAAAAATCTTATAGTGTGGATTTTATTGGCCTACTATGTTTAAGGAAACTTACAACTTCTGTAAGAGGTGTATAGAGTGCCAAAAGTTAGGGCGTATCACACGTAGGAACATGATGCTGATGTCCTCTATCCTTGAGATAGAAGTTTTTGATTGTTGGGGAATCGACTTCATGGGACCTTTTCCCCAATCTTTTGGTAATCTATATATTCTCTTGGCAGTAGATTATGTATTTAGATGGGTTGAGGCTATAGCATGCAAGGTTAATGACCATAAAACGGTTTTAAAATTTTTGAGAGAACACATTCTCTCACGATTTGGAATGCCAAAGGCTATAATTAGTGATAATGGTAGCCATTTTTGTAACCGTTATTTTCAGGCAATGTTGAAAAAGTATGGAGTGGTGCATTGGTTGTCCACCCCGTACCACCCTCAAACTTGTGGGCAGGTTGAGCTTGCCAATAGGGAGATTAAGCAAATTTTAGAGAAAGTGGTCAATCCAAACCATAAAGATTGGTCTTTTAGGCTAGTTGATGCATTATGGGCTTACCGGATAGCCTATAAAGGACCCTTAGGAATGTCTCCCTATCGCCTTGTTTATGGGAAACCTTGTCATTTGCCCCTAGAGATGGAACATAAAGCTTATTGGGCTATTAAAGCCTTTAACTTTGATCCACAAGGAGAAAATTTGAGGAAATTCCAATTGAATGAGCTAGAAGAGCTTAGGAATGAGGCTTATGTGAGCACTCGCAATTATAAAGAAAGGATGAAATTATTTCATGATAAAAGCATTGTGAGGAAATTTTTTGAGAAAACTTAGCAAGTCCTTCTCTATGATTCGAGGCTTCATAAATTTCCAGGTAAACTAAAAACTAGGTGGGATGGCCTTTTCATTGTATTGGAAGTGTTTAACCATGAAGTTGTAGTAGTTGAGGACCCTAGAGATGGTAGGATTTTGAAAGTAAATGGACAAAGGTTAAAACCATACTTAGGGGGAGTTGTACTAGAGGAGGAGACTATGTCACAAGAGATCCCTGCAGTGGGGGATGAGGATCCAAAACAGCTGGTAAAATAGGTAAGGGCATTTCCGAGGAATCAAGCCTTGGGAACTATTGGCAAGATGTCCTTGGAAGGTTACCACCTGACTCATACAGAGGCAGAGCGGAAAACAGTTAGCGAGGGCTCCGAGGAAGCCTACTCAACCTCGAAGTTGAGAGGCAGAGCTAGAGGGAGCACAGTGCAAACCGAGGGTGAAAAAGAGTAACTCGGCATTAAGCAAGAAAGAGAAGAAAGAGGAAGGACAAAGAAGCCATCCCCTCCGCATTAAATGTACTGCAACTACTTAGCTGGCCGCATTAATTGGGAAATGACCTTGAATAGTGCCCATATACCTCATGCCTTAGTGTAGAAACCTTCTAACAAGGCTTTGATGGGACAAGTATCAAGAAAGTTGAATCCTAACCCTCCAAATGTAGAGTCCAGATGCATTTTTGGCTAACTATATGAAGCCAAGAAGCACCTGGATCAGAGGGGAAATTTTTGGGAGAGAGAATTTAAGGGGAGTGAAAGAAGAGGGATTACTACATTGTAACCACATCCTTGGACTAATCCTGAGGACGAATACTTAGCCATTCCAAGGCTTTCCCTAATTGAATATACTCATATCCCACTTGAGATCAGTATGTTTGTCATTATTTTTCTTAAAGCGGGTGTCTAAAGGTTGACCTAGCATCCCATTCTCTAAAAATGAATTGTGTAAGCAAAAAGTTACGCGTCAAAACTCGTTAACTCCGTTAGCAATACTTTTTTGCGCCACCACACCTGCCTATTGGGATGCTAAGTGAACTCTGAAAGAGCCTTATGAGATTGTACCATATTTGTTTTAATTTTTTTTTCTTTGTTTCCTTTTTCTTTTTGCGTTTGTTTTTGTTTTTGTTTTTGTTTTTTGTTTTGTTTATAAGCTAACATTTGCAGGTGTGAAAGAAATTTCAAAAAAAAAAAAAAAATCAATTTAAAAGCTTAAGGTAACTTCTTCCCTTTATACTTGAATTTATTTTAGCTTTGATACATTGAGGAAAATGCAATATTTTAGTTGGGGGGGGGGGGGGGGGGAGAGGTTTAAACTTTTTGCTGCACCTTGCATGATTTTTTTTTTCTTTCTTTTTGGTTGCAACTTTTCATTTCTAAAAGAAAAAAAAAAAACCTTGAATTTGAATGCAGAAGAGTTATAAGCTTTATTTTTATATCATGTGATGGAATGAATAATGCTGAGTTGGTTATACAATTTGCTATATTAAGACTCTTTCATGAAGAGCACAATTGGAAACTTTTGAGCACAATAGCCAGGTTAGTGGACGGTAGGATGTTTGATATGCATGGATCATGAACAGGCTAGATACAAGCTGAAACTCAACCTACATAGAGAGTTCTTGAGCCTTACTTTTCTTTGTGAGAGTATATCTTTGTTTGAACTCTTAAATTTCTCTCATATGCTTCAATTTTTGAAAAAGAACTCTATATTTTTTGCTTGACTACTGGAAACATTATGGGGAGATATACCATGATCCTACTTATTTTTGTCCTTAGGCATGCTGTTTTATGTGGAATTTTAGGAGATGAGAGCCTAAGGCCATCAATCTTTTGTCACCAGCTAAACAAATATTCAACCTACCTTGACATTAACCATTGTTACCATCATTTGAGTCATGAGAAATATTTCCACAATACCAAAAACCGTTTTTATTTATGGGTGTTCTGTTGGGGGTTCAAGTTTTGAGCTATTGAAGCATTTAGATACCACCATTGTCTCTCTTTTCTTCCAAAAAACAAAATTGAAAAGAAGAAGAAAGAAAGAAAAAAAAAAAGAGAAACGAAAAAAAAAAGAAAAAGAAAAAGAAAAAGAAAGAGAAGACATACATAATCAATTAATAAATCATTGGTGTTCTACACATTTTTCATGTATTTCAGAAGGGTTATATGGTTGGGTAAAGGTTATTTTGATTCAATTTGGTTGTCACTGCTATGAGTTGGGTTTGACTTGAATTTTCTGCATTTGATTCATATACCTCATATTTCAAAGAGAGCAGTTTGCCTTTACCTAGCCATAAGATTATACTACCACTGAGCTTAAAGTCCTACTTGATCCTAAAGGTGCATGGCTAATATGTGTTTGGGATAAAAACTAAGGATGAGAACGGTATTAACCTCATGTTTCTAGGAATTCAACATCATTTCCAAGAGATCTTTTTCCGTTGTTTTAGTGGCTGTTTCTGTATACACGTGATATTCTTAAAACTTCTTCTTTCATTTTTGTTCATATGTGATTTAAAGAGAGGAAAAAAAAGGCCATTACTTCTATGTGTATTCTTTTAGAGTGTTGATGAATTGAGAGAGGTTTTGGAGTAGAGGCTCTAATCTAGATTATTCTTGGTCTATGCATGTTTCGAAAAGCCGGTTTGATTGGATGGGCTATGCACACACACACTCTAAAAGTGAAGCTAGTGAAAACTCTTTAATATGATGAATAGTATCCCAACTCAAAAATTGAAAGTTCATTTGTATGATATAATAATAGAGCAGACTAACATTTGCTGCAAGATTTTCAGGTAACCTTTAACTTTTATGGGTAGAGTCACTGCAAACCCTTATGAGAGAAACTAGTCCAATAGGGTGACCTAGGGGTTCAAAGACTTGCTGCACATGGGAAGTGCAGTCGTGTGGCCTACGAAAGTGGCTTGTATTTTAGTTTTAATTTTTCACTTTTAGTAGACATGGGTGCTTTGTGGATTGCTAGGGACTAGTAAGATTTAAGTTGGGGGGTGTGATAACGCCTTAAAATGTATACTTGTTATTAAGCCATGATTTGCATTAGTCCCTATTATTTATCTTTACATAATTTCTTGAATAAGATGTCATTCATTGCATGTAATTTTCTACTTTTAGGAAATCATGTGAAAAAGATGAGTTTACAGGAGTTCGTGAGAGAATAGAGGCCAAACTAGAATTAAAGTGGAGCTAAGGACCTTGCTTAAATGTCTAAGGAGGTGCAGCTGGAGTGCTTGGGTCATCTACTCATCTCATAAACCCAACACTCTAGATAGCTCTACCCATTTAACTCTTCACTCTATCACTCTCTCTTCAAACCGAGATTCTCAAGGGTTTTTGGGTTTGGGTTAAGATTTTGCAAAAATGAAGCTCCATCGGTGTTGGGGGATTCAGCTCCGTCGGTGTTGGTGCTGACTGTAAGGTGGGTTTTGATCAATGTATTAGAGTTTTTGTGTTTGTGTTTCTTTTCTCTCTCTGCAAGAAAAAGAGGGATTTAGCTTGTGTTTGTGTTTGGGTTTTGATTAAAGAATTGTTGTTGATGTTTGCAGAGGTGAGATTCAGCTTCATCACGAGGGGTTTTCGCTCTCTGACACGGGATTAGCATCTTCAGAAAGTTTGCTCAGGTTCATCTTCAATTGCCAGTAAGTTTCTCTCTCTATCTATTTCTCTCCCTTCTTTCTTTTCTCTTTGTTTCTGTACCCCTCTGTAAAACTGTTCTTTGATAAGCTTTTTTTTTCCTCACAAATCATTCAACAACTCCTCCTTTCTACCAAAATCCCAATTTTATTAGATAATCGGTGTTCTTGTATTCTATTAATATTTGGCTGTGTACAGGGCTAGTATTTCTGTAACAAAAAATTACTGTAGTATAGTAGAAATATGTTGATTAGAAGCTGTCAACATATATTGTTTTGATTAGGAGTTGTCAACATATATTGTAGGATGTTGCTATATGTGAGAAGTTGCCACCAAAATATTATGATTAGCTTAACTGATTGTAAAGATACAAATAAGAATTGACTTCATACACTAATTGACTTCATACACTAACTGTTTTAAGTTCCCTATTTAAAAGGGATGGTTAGGCAAGAAGACATTGAACAATATGGTAATTTTGTATAAGGGGATTCCGATTTTGTGGAACCATTTTTAAGTGGGTCTCAAAATCCTTCAATGCCCATCTAGTCTTTACCGAAAGTTGAAATTGTCACCTCTAATTCAACAAAACGTGGTGGCAACTTCAGTGTAGATGAGGACCTCCTCCTCATCTCTGCATGGCTTAACATTGGCATGGATGCTGTGCATGGTACTGAACAAAAGGGTGAAAAATTTAGGGCAAAAATTTGGGAATACTTTTGCACGAACAATACTTACGGAACCACACGTTCTAGTTCCTCCCTATCAAGTCGATGGGGAAATATTAATAGGGAGACAAGTCAATTTGCTAGGTTCATGGATAAAGTTGAAGCCTGAAATAGTAGTGGTGTGACTGACGAGGACAAGGTATAAATTATATTGCAATGGTGTCACAATATTAATTTCCTTTATAGTTTCAAGACTCTAATTATTTTATTTTTTTAAAAAAACTTTAGTTGAAAGATGCAAAGGATCTATATAAAGCTACACCAAATCCATCAACCGGCAAAAAAATAGCTTTTGCTTATGAACATTGTTGGGTTGTGCTGAAGAACCAACCAAAGTGGAGTATGCCTAAGGAAAAATCAAAAGGGCTCCCTCAAACTCCAAGTTCAATTGATCAAGTAGATAGTAATGATGATGACACAGTGGTGCTAGAGAGACCAATTGGTAGAAAAGCCGAAAAGGCTAAGCGAAAGAGGACAGATGGTGATAAGGGTTTTGATGATTATTTGGCGAAAACATTGCAATATATTCAGGCATCACATGAACAAGACAAAGAGGCTCTTCGCATCAAAGTGGACAAGATTCGAGTGGATGCGGAAAGGCTTCATCTTGAAACTATTAGGGAAGAGGGAAGAATAATGACCATGGATACAAGTGGCATGAATGAAAAAGAAAGACTTTATTTTGAAAATCTCAAGGATCAAATCCTTACAAGACAAGTTGGGTTTGACCCAAGGAACATGTAGATGTCTTGTCGTAACCTTATTTTGGTAGTAAATTATTTTAGGGTTGGGGTTCGGCATATGTAGATGCCATTTTGTTTTGACCTTATTTTGGTAGTGGCTTATTTCAAGCGTAGGTTTGGAACATGTAGGTGATGTATTGTTCCAACTTGATCAATTGGCAGTAGATTGTGCCACTTATGTAATCACATCATTTTTGCTTATATGAAAAACTTATGTATTTTCTATGTTTGATATCATATCTTCTACCAATTGGTTGTTCCAACTTTAAGTTTGTTTTCAGTTTTATACTTCTGTTTAATTTTTTCTGATAGTTATTTGCCTGCTGGTGTCTGTTTTAAGTCTGTTTAATTCTGTTTTAAGGGTGTTTCTTTGGCTGCCTGAAGTCTGTTTTCAGTTATATGCTTCTGAAGTTTGCTAGCTATTTATGTGGCTGTTTACTGCTGTTTGTGTGGCTGTTTGGTGAGACTAGAAGCACTCTAGATGGTTGATACAAGGTAGGGGGTGGGGGGCATAAAATGAAAAAAAAAAAAAAAGAATGAGAATATGTCATATGGGTGAGATATGAAGATCAAATATGCATCATGTATTACTAAACAAGTGAAAAGTTGAAGGCTATTTGAAGAGAGGGAAAAAAATAAGCAGCACAAAACAAAATGAAATCAGTACTAACAGGAACTCTGGGGCAAAAAAAAAAAAAAAAAATCTCGGCTATAGAGACATGACTATAAAAAGATAAAGAGAAAGGACAACCCCTTCCTTCATCCAAAATAAGTGATTATGCTGATTTTCTAATATAACTGTTGTAGCTTTTATGGTTAAGTATAATGACCCATTTGCTTGTTAATTTTAAACAAAGGTTAATAAGAAATAGATAGATAGATATGTTCTTGGTCTCCTGGCTCTAATCAATGGGTCTGTGGATTATTATAGGCAACTTCTTTTGCATTAAAAAAAAAAAAAAAAAAAAAATCACAAATTGACTCTAATGAGCATCCCTTCTGTTTTGTTCTATTTTTTATTTCTTCAAATTGCACAGATAACCATTTCATCCTCGCTAGCATTTGTGTAATATTGCACCCTGCATTTGGAACAAAAGAAAATTTGTTCTGCTTGAGTAAATTCAAGTGTATGGAACACTAAGATTGTCCACAAAAAGGTGAACAAGAAGTTACTCGTGGCATCATCCCATGCAAATTTGAGTCTTCTGGTTTTTTCTATCTTTAAACTCTGAGAGACGGGTGTCCTAGACTCTTACTCGGGGCTGTTTAAAGTATGTTTTAAGCTATTTAAGTGTGTTTAATTTTTCTGGTAGCTGTCTATGTGGCTGTTCACTGATGTTTATGTGGCTGTTTTATGTCTGTTTCAGTGGCAGAATTTGTCAAAATCTGTTATGGGGCTGTTTTAAGTATGTTTTAAGCTATTTAAGTGTGTTTAATTTTTCTGGTAGCTATCTATGTGGCTGTTTTATGTCTGTTTCAGTGGTAGAATTTGTCAAATTCTGTAATGGGGCTGTTTTAAGTATGTTTTAAGCTATTTAAGTGTGTTTAGTTTTTCTGGTAGCTGTTTATGTGGCTGTTTACTGCTCTGTTTATGTTCTCTAAACCCTTATTAATTATTTTCCTGTTCAATAATAGTGATAATTTCCTAACACTGTTGTCTTCAAGGTTGTCTCTATGGGTCGCTCTCTTTTTAAAGAGTTGCTTTTTGACGACTCAAATGAGGATGAGATAATGAGGCGAGTTCTTAAGGGTTCAACATTACGATGTAAACGTCGTCGGTATATCGAACGTGATCGTTTGGTAGGCCATAGAAGACTTTATCTCGACTACTTTTCCAACACACCAGTATATCCTCCTAATTTATTTCGGAGGAGATTTCGGATGAGTCGGTCTCTTTTTCTCCGTATTCAATCTAAGGTAGAAACTTATGAATCTTACTTTATCCAAAAAAGAGATAATGCCCAAAAATGAGGTTTATCTTCTCTTCAAAAGATAACAGCTGCACTTAGGATGCTTGCGTATGGAGTTACAGCTGATTTATGGATGAGTATGTGCGGATTGGAGAATCCACTGCAATGAAAAGTCTGAAAAAATTTGTTAAAGCGATGGTTGATATTTTCTCCAAGGAATACTTGAGGTCCCCAAACAACGAAGACATTGCTAGACTTTTAGCCAATGGGGAAAGACGTAGATTTCCAAGGATGCTATGGAGCATTGATTGCATGCATTGGAAATGGAAAAATTGTCCGGTTGCATGGAAAGGTTAGTACTCTGGTCACATTTGTGAGCCAACCATTGTTTTGGAAGCAGTGGCATCATTTTATCTTTGGATATGGCATGCATAGTTTGGGTTACCTGGGTCAAATAATGACATTAATGTATTAGAACGGTCTCCTATATTTTCTGAGCTCAAACAAGGCCGTGCTCCTGTAGTTAATTACTCAATCAATGGTCATGAGTATACAATGGGATACTACCTTGCCGATGGCATATATCCGAAGTGGTCAACATTTGTTAAAACAATTCCATCTTCACGAGGACACAAAAAAAAATTATTTGCAAAAGCCCAAGAGGCGAATAGGAAGGATGTAGAGCGTGCATTTGGAGTGCTTCAAGCAAGATTCGCAATTGTGCGTGGACCTGCAAGATTTTTCCATAGTGAAACGCTTCAAGACATCATGAAAGTGTGTGTAATTCTTCATAACATGATCGTTGAGGATGAGCAAGATGTAAATGAAGCGGTGGAATTAGATTATGAGCAAATTGATGACAATCCTACTATACAACTGTCACGGGAGCACACAAATATATTTACGGAGTTCATTGAAACCCATCAATGTTTTCGAGACCATAAAAATCATTTTCAACTCCAATCAGACCTCATTGAGCATTTATGGCAATTACAAGGGGAGTTGTAGGAACTTAGTAAGTGTGTGAGTTATGCATGTGGTGTTTTATTATAATTTGATATATGTACGAGTCTTCTAAAGACAACATTGATAGTTATGTATGTGGATTGCATCTATATATATGTATGTAGATTTTTAAAGTTGGCAGGTTGAGTACATTGATTTTTGGCAGGTTGCATGTATATATATGTATGTGGATTTAGGTTGAGTACATTAATATTAGGCAGGTTGCATGTATATATATGTATGTGGATTTTTTAAGTTGGCAGGTTGCATATATATATATATATGTATGTATTTGGATTTTTACAATTAGCAAGTTTGAGTAAATTGATATTTGGCAAGTTCTTTCCAAAAAAAAAAAAAAAAAAAAAAAATTGGCAGGTTCTATATGTGTGTGTGGATCATTAAAGTTGGTAGGTTGAATACATTGATATTTGGCAGGATGCATCTATAAATATGTATGTGGATTTTACATTGATATTTGGTAGGTTTGATGGAATATATATGTATGTGGATTTTTAAAGTTGGCAAGTTTGAGTACATTGATATTTGACAGGTTCTTTCTCAAAAAAAAAAAAAAAAAAAAAAATGGCAGGTTGTTTGGAATAGTTGTTGAATTTGAAAAAAAAAAAAAAAAAAGATTGCTGGAAAGAAATGATAAAGGCCAAGGAAAGAAATGTGACCGCTAGAATCAAAATTTCAAAATCACTGTTGGAAAAAAAATGACTGTTGGAAAGCCCAGGAAAATGTGACTGTTGGAATCATGCCAAGTCTGAAAAAAAGTGACAGTTGGAAAGAATTAATAAAGAAAGATTAAAAAATAATATTTTAATAAAAATAGAGTTTTGGGATGCTGGAGGTATTGTAAAATGGTATGGTATAATGATAAAGTAGTTTTTTGAAATGGTAAAATAGAGTAGAATTGGAATTTTCCACAAAAATAAGGAGAACCGAACATGTTGTAGCCATTATAAGTTTTCTCATAATTTTTATAGGCATTGATCTTTTCCCACTTATGAACTATCTTATTTTGAAGTAAATTCAAAACAATAAGTGTTTATACTTATCAAATGATTATATTTGAAATAAAGATAATTTGATTTATAATTTGATTTATTCTTAAAACTATTTATTCAAAGAAGTGGGGTCTAAGAATTGTGATTTTTAGAAATATAAGCATAAATAATGGCTTTTGACTAGGATCAAAAGGTTTCACAATATTGTTTTATGTCAATGTGACTTTTGATGAAATCCAAGGATACTCGTAAGAGTGGAAATAATTGAAATTCAACATATGAAAATGCATGATCCAATGATCATATTTATTAGATCAAAATGCACTCGTTTGCAAGTATGTTGCTTTTTCTTGTACGTAATCATCAAATTATGGGTGACAGACATTTGAGCAGTGCTGAAAATTTGCAAATAAATGAAAAGAAGGCAATAGTTTTAACGTGGTTCGGCCATGAAAGCCCATGTCCATGGGAGTCTTTATTATTTTCTATTTTGCAGTGCAGAAATCTGTTATAGGGCTTTGTTAATTTATATATACAACTTTGGGGAATAGAATCCATACACTTATTCAATCCTTGGTGGGCCTTTCCATAATCACATTCCCAAACACTAATACACCACATATAATGGAAGAGACACACTCTCAAAGCATACCAAGGAAGATAGAATGGATGGAGAAGAGGATCAGAACCCATTGTTTGGAATGGAGGAAAGCATGAGTATATATATTATACCACACAATCTTAGGGGCTGTTTGGATCCATTTTTTTCATCACTCAATTTCCGTCACTCAATTTCCATCGCTCATCACTCATCACTCATCACTTATCACTCATCACTCATCACTCTAAAATACTAAGGCTGTTTGACACCATCACTCACTTGCCATCACTAAATATTTTTCACACTGTTTGTGGGCCCCATACCTGTCACTCGGTGCAGCTTTTTTTTATTTATTCCCAATACCCAGAAACCCGAACCCAATGATAGAAGAAAGGAAAAAAAGAGAGAGGAAGAAACCCAGAAGAAGACCGAACCCAGTGAAAGAAGAAAGGAAAAAAGAAAAAGAAAAAAGAAACCCAGGAGGAGAAGACTGAACCCAGTGAAAGAAGAAAGGAAAAAAAAAAAACCCAGGAGGAGAAGACCGAACCTAGGAGAAGAAAGGAAAAAAAAAGAAAGTCAAAAGGTGGTCAAAAGGTGCGGCTGAGTTATGACTAGTGGGTCCCATGTGTGTTTAATTACAAAAATGCCATTGAGTTATGAGTTATGGAAACAGAGTTATGGTGCAGCCAAACGGACTTCTAGCTATGGGTCCTACCATTTTTGAGTTATGAGTTATGGAAACAGAGAATTGAGTTATGGAAACAAGCCATCCAAACACCCCCTTAACTTTCACTATATTAAATTACATAATTTCCAATTTTAACAACTCCATAGAATAACATTTTTATATATTAATGAATCAGAAAGTTTTATTTTAGGTACATTTGGTGTGAATCTTTCTCCCTCGTAGGAGTATTTTCTCTCGGCGCACGATAGATAGCTCCCTGCTATCGTACGCTTGAGTGCTTCCTGCTGCACTCGTGAGCTATGCTCTGGGGTGTGGCTTTCTCTACCTCTTTAGGGTGCCGGACTTCCCCTTTTAGTGGGTCATGCGCCGCCTGGGTGCTCAGCCCAGTAGTGGGTTTTCCTCCTCCATTGTGGGCTTTCTCTGCCCTGTTAGTGGGCTTTTTTCTTGGCCGGCGTGAGTTTTTTTCTACCCCTAAGTGGGTGTATTAGATGATTTGGTGGTGGTACTATCTGTGTCATCTTCTTTGGGCGTTTGTTTTCAGTCCGGCGGCAATAGATTTTTGCAAGGTAAAATTCTGTTTTTTGGCTTTCGTGTTTTGTGCTTGTGGGTATTTGGCTTTCAAGTGGTCTGGCTGTGTTTTGGGTTGCTGTAATAGAAGTGTTGGGCTGCTTGCTTTCAATATGAGAGCTTTAGGATGGAACTGCCGGGGGCTTGGGAACCCCTGGTCAGTCAATGCCCTGCGCGAGATTGTGCGGCGGTGGGATCCCAATTTTGTCTTTTTATCAGAGACAAAACTTAAGAAGAAAGCAATGGAAAGAGCAAAGAGGAAAGTGGGGTTTGTTTATGGTTTGGTTGTCCCTAAATCAGATAAAAGTGGAGGTTTGGCAATGAAGTGGAGGTTTGGCAATGCTGTGGAAAGAAAACATCAATCTGGAAATCATGGGGTATGCGGGCAATTTCATTGACGCAATTGTTACAGAAGCTGACTCAAGGCTCAAATGGAGAATCACAGGCTTCTATGGACACCCGAAGCCCATAAGAGAAAAGAATCATGAGACCAATTAAAAGCGTTAAACAGGAAGTTCCAACTGCCGTGGATGTGCTTCGGGGACTTCAATGAGATTTTGTCTATGAACGAAAAAATGGGAGGTGTGCAAAGATCTCAGAGACAGATGGATGAATTCCGAGATGCAGTTAATTCTTGTGGCTTTAAGGACTTGGGTTATAATGGTCCTGATTATACGTGGTGTAATATGCAAGAAGGAGAGAATAGAATGTATATCAGGTTGGATCGGACTCTTGCTACCTCGGAGTGGATTGAGCATTTTAAGGAAGCCCGTGTATACCACATTGTAGATTCTACATCAGACCATTGTGCTCTTCTGGTGTCTGATTCTTATCATCCTCCACCCCCAAGAAAGTGTTGCTTTCACTTTGAAGCGATGTGGACTAAAAGGGGGGAATGTAGGAAAATCATTGAGGAAACATGGAGGAAGAATATGAGTTTAAACTCCCCAAGTGATATGGCCTTAAGTCTCAAGTAATGTGCTATGGAGCTATCCAGGTGGAATTTGTATGCCTTTGGAAAGGTCCCAAATAAGATCCAAGAAAAAAGGAGGTCCCTGAGTAATTTGGTTCAACGAGATAGAAATGGGAGTTTGGGCAGAGAAATCAATGTACTCCGAAAAGAGATAAATGACTTACTAGATAGTGAGGAGATTATGTGGCAGCAAAGATCAAGAGTTTAGTGGTTGGGCTTGGGAGACCGGAATACAAAATATTTTCACTCCAAAGCATCTGAGAGGAGAAAGAAAAACACAATTATTGGGTTAATGGATGAAAATGGGAATTGGTGCGACAGTACTGAAAGCATAGCGGCTGTTGCAGTATCTTATTTTGAGAAGTTATTTTCTACATCTTTTCCTAGCCGCATCTCAGAAATTACAAATACAATCCCTACTAGAGTTATAGATGAGATGAACCTAGAGTCTGATTAAGGAGTTCACAAGGGAGGAAGTGGTGACATCTCTTCAACAAATGCACCCCACAAAAGCTCCAGGCCTGGATGGTATGCCTGCTATTTTCTTCCAAAAGTATTGGGATATAGTAGGAAATGATATCACATGCATGGTTCTTAATGTTTTAAATTCAAACATGTCCATGGTTGAAATAAATAGAACCAACATAGCCCTTGTTCCAAAAATAAATAGCCCTACAAAAATGACAGAATTCAGGCCTATAAGCTTGTGTAATGTCATTTACAAGCTAATTTCAAAAGTTCTAGCTAATCGCCTCAAAGCTATTCTTCCTTAAATCATCTCTGAAAACCAAAGTGTATTCCTTTCTGAGCGCCTTATTACAGACAATGTATTAGTTGCTTTTGAACTTATGCATTACCTTGATCATAAAAGGGATGTGAAGGATTGTTTCATGGCTGTTAAACTTGATATGAGCAAGGCCTATGATAGGGTCAAATGGAGCTTTATTGAAAAAATTATGGAACGTATGGGCTTTCATGAAAAATGGATCAATATCATTATGCAATGTATTTCTATTGTATCCTATTCTGTGCTTGTGAATGGAGTGGCATATGGAAGCATAATTCCCTCAAGGTGTTTGCGTTAAGGCGACCCTTATCCCCCTATCTTTTTCTCCTTTGTGCAGATGGTTTCTCATCTCTTATAAGTGATGCAGCCAGATATAAGATGCTAAGTGGAATATCTATATGTAGAGGATGCCCAATGATTACCCACTTATTTTTTGCCAATGATAGCCTGCTATTCTGCAAAGCCAGTAGGCAAGAATGTCAAAAACTCATTGAAATTCTTGAGCTCTATGAGGCGGCATCGAGGCAAAAGATCAATGCAGACAAGTCCTCAGTTTTCTTTAGTCACAATGCTCCCAGTGGGTTGAAAAATGAAGTACTAGAAATCCTGGGGCCTATGCAAGACCAGAGACATAGCAAATACCTGGGCCTCCCATCAATCATTGGCAAGTCAAAAAAGGAAATTTTTGCAAAAGTAAAAGAGAAGGTGGGGAAAAAATTGTCTGGCTGGAAAGAGAAGCTCCTTTCGGGTGGGGGAAGGGAAGTCCTAATAAAAGTCGTCGCCCAAGCCATCCCGACATGCACCATGAGCTGCTTCCAGCTTCCAAAGGGACTTTGTGACAAGATTGAAGGTATGATGCGAAGATTTTGGTGGGGACAAAGGCAAAATGAGTCAAAAATAGCTTGGGTTAACTGAAAGACAATGTACAAATCCAAGCTAAGAGGTGGAATGGGGTTTAGAAACTTGCAAGCGTTTAAATTAGCTATGCTAGCTAAACAAGGGTGGAGGTTGCTTTCCAACCCTCTCTCTCTTGTGGCTCGCATATATAAGGCAAAATACTTTCCCCACGGCGATGTTCTCAATTCGCAGCTGGGAAGTAACCCTTCGTATGCTTGGAGAAGTATCTTCAACAGTTTGGAGGTTATTAAAAGAGGAACTAGATGGAGGGTAGGTAATAGAAAAGTAATCCACATATGGGAAGACAAGTGGCTGCCCACTCCCTCAACCTACAAGGTAATCTCCCCACCTCGCATCCTTACTAATTTCCCAATGGTCTTAGCTCTTATAGACTCGGAGTGCAGAAGGTGGAAAGCTGATTTAGTCAGGTATCTTTTTCTCCCTTTTGAAGCTAATACAATTCTGAATATTCCTTTGAGTTACAATCTGCCTGAAGACAAAATTATTTGGATAGGTAATAAAAGGGGTGAGTTTACTGTGAAGAGTGCGTATTACATTGCTCTTAAGGTGGTTGATTTTGTTGAGGTTGCTGAGTGCTCTAATGGGGACCCAAGAACCCCATTGTGGAGGAAATTGTGGCACTTAAAAGTTCTAGCAAAGATTCGTATTTTTGCGTGGAAAGCGTGTATGAATGCTCTCCCAACAAAGTTGAATCTGTACAAGAGAGGTATTAATACAAGTGTTATATGTCCCATCTGTGATCATGGGGTTGAAACCATATTACACTCTTTAGTCTTCTGTGATCCAGCTTGGCAGGTCTGGGACAAGTGGAAAGATTGTCCAGTGAACCTTAAATCCAATTACTTGGATATTGCAGATATAACACTGGGATTTATGGCAGCTGGCACTTTACAGGATCTTGAGCTTTTCTTTGTGACGGCTTGGTCCCTTTGGTGTAGTAGGAACCTAAAAGTGTTTGAAGCAGTTTTTCAGACCCCTGACCAAGTTTGGAGTTTTGCTAGAAGACTTATTCAGGACTATAAGGAGGCTTCCAACTTATGCAATTATGGAACAGCTTGTGCAGATTCAAAATGGAGAGCTCCACCTTTGGGGATGTATAAAATTAATGTGGACAGTGCTACATCAGAGGATGGCAGGCCCTCATGTATAGGCATGATCATTAGAGACAGCAGAAGTGAGACCATTGCAGCTATGTGTATGTCCCTTCCTGGCCAATACACGAGTTTAGAGACAGAAACTATTGCCTTTGAGAAAGGAGTTTTATTAGCCAAAGAGATGGGGCTGCAATAGATCTTGCTAGAGACTGATGCACTCACAGTGGCTTAAAGCTTGGCAGCAGGTGACAAGGAGGGATGTCTTGGTCATTTTATTCAAGGGATCAGTGAAAACTTAAGGTCATTTACAGTTTGGCAGATTAACCACCTGAAAAGGGACTGCAACAAGGTTGCTCATGAGCTTGCACAGTTCGCAAAACGCAGTGGCACTAACCAAGTCTGGAAGGGAGTTTCTCCACCTATGGTGCAACACCTTCTTCAGCTGGATAAGACTTAATGTTTTCCATGTATCAGCTTATTACTGCTTCTGTGTTTCTGCCGTGTGTAGCTGTGTTTTGGTCTTTGTTGTCTTTCTTTTTCAGCTTTTTGAATGAAATCCAGTCCAAATCAAAAAAAGAAGAAGGTACATTTGGTGTGACATGAAGAGAAGAAGAAGAAAATAATTCCCCTCTTCTTATGCTTCCCTCTTTCTCCTTAATTTTGGAACAATAATCTAAATGGTCATGTACAATTGGGGTTTCTACCAGGACCACCATAGTAAAAGTAGTCTCCATTATCTTGGATATTATAGCAATCGGGTTTTGGAGTGAATGTGTGAGTGTGCCAGGGAGCCCTGAGAAGTTTTTTACCATCAATAACATTGAGATTTTGGAAGAAACTAGCCTTGTTGGGCCCTTCTTCCGCGAAATGGCCACTGCCCATTTGTGTTGTGGTGTGCTGCCCACCTTTACGTAGGTTTATCACCTCCCCTCCCCATTTAATCGCTTCAGCACTATCAGACAGGAGCGGGAATAAGGAGGATGGCCAATATCCAAAGTCAAATGTATCCGCAATTGTCAACCACCAATTTCCGTCTCCATTAATGTCCTACCTCATTGTACATATCATGCAAATCAGTTTGTAATATTTTGAATAATATATGAAGGAATAAAGACTAATTAAAGAGAAAAAACTGAATCCTTTGTGCAGAACAACATGGACACTTAAATTCACCATCTTAAAAATTAAGTCAGGAAAAAAGAATTTTTTTTTATAGGAAAAAAATTATAACTTTAAATTTAAAAAGCTTTATATAAAAATACATAAACCGGGAAGAAAGAATTTAAAACATACACTATTACAACTAAATCCAGAAGAATTTCAAACATATCTGTAATATTTGTTACTATGAATTTTTTCTTGAGAACAAAAAAGTACATATGATATGATCATATATGTCTATCCAAAAATCAGAAGTATTTAATAAAGTAATTATAGATGGAAAGAGGCCCGATGGTTGCACCCATCGCAATCTGGTCGTTGACTTGAACAAATCCAGGGCACTTCAGATTGTAGCAACCTGTGTTAGTATATGCATCAGCCTTCAGCCACGAAAAAAAATAAAGAAAAAGACGCTTTTCAAAAAAGAAACAGCGTATGTAAACATGGGTAGTGCTGGTAGGGAAGTCAAATATTAAAACACGTACAGTCCAAAACGTGAAGATTTTAGTGTTTTTATCTCCAAATAGACTTTGGCTGACCTGTTTTTCCACACAAAATAATTTTGTAAAAAAATGGAAAAATATTAGTAATTAATTATTTAGCATGCACCTAAAAGAAAAGATGATGATGAAATTATATATACCATCATGCCGGCTTCAATGGAATTAAGATCTACACCGTTCGTACCAGCTACCATCCAAAATTGAGATACGCTGAACTCATTTCTTTCCTGGGTATGGGGGTTCCACACGTTCATGTCAGCCATCATTCCATAATACTTATCTCCATCCTCAGTGTAAGTTGCATACTAGAAGCTCAACCAGAAAAATAAAGGTTGTGAATGTCAATTTGCGTCCTTCATTATAGTAGATACCATTGAGCTCAAACCTATTAATTATATTGATTAAAAATTAAGTTGTACCTCATGGAAATTTTCTTCATCATTATCCTGAGGATTAGGGATGGTAAGGTGTTTTCTCCTTCCATAATTTGCTGGAGAGCCTGCCCTTAATAAATCTTCTTCTTTAGTTCTTCTTATGGGAATAGTTCCTTCTGGGCACCTTCCATTCAAGTGCCATAGCTGAGTAAATTTGGGCTCGGAGTTTGAAGAGACGTCGTTGCTCTCATTGAATGAAAACCCTTCTGGGTAAAAACTTGGTCTCATCTATTGCATTTGGCATAGATACCAATGCGAACCTGGTCCATACCATACATATAATAAGTATCAAATTCTTCGTGATACCAAATGAAATTTAGTTAATTAAACTAGTTACCTGAATTGTGTGATTTTTTAACAAAGGATGATCAAAAGCTGGCTGCTTGTAGATATCTACGCAGTCGATTATATCTCCATCTGGGCTCTGTATCAGATACATTTTCTCATCACACACACATAGATATCAGTTTGAATTCTCGATGTTTTAATAAAATTACACTGCTATTGTACATGGGTGTCATGTAGACACCATAACCCACAAAAGTGAATGACTCTTCTAAAACTAAAGCAGAAATTACTATATAGAACTCAAACATGTTAAATAAAGCGACTAAAAACCTTGATGGATTTAAGAGCAGGCTTGTTAAGGCGCTTCAATTGCTGCTGAACTTCCAATTTTTGTTTCTTACCAAAGATGGTGTTAGTGTTTGTTAGGACATATGTGTTTCACATGTTAAGAACATATGTCATGATTTTATGTAATTGCCTAATTCTTTGACAAAACGCACTTTACTTGTAATTGGGTAGATCTAGGATGTGTTTAAATACTTCAAGAAACTATATTTCAAGATCAAGTATTGAAGCCTTCAAGTTTGTCCAAGAAAACAAGCTGAAAGTACAAAATTATTAAAGCTCGACAGCTAGCATGTGTCGAGGTTTAAGGAGCTATTCAGCCCGTATGCTCGACAGCTAGCTCGACAAATGCTCGACAGCTTCTATCTGTCGAGGTTTAAGAAAACAGCAATCTGATCTATTTTTCTTGGGATCCATGATTATGTGTTTGGGCCTTCTTTTCTCCTAACCCTAAACATATAAAAGGATTGTTTTAAGGGCCGTCAAAGTGTTCACAAGTTGCACAAGCATTAAGCAAACCTTGTTCAAGTAAATTGTGACTGGAGACAAAGTTCTTGCCCTTGTTCATCTCTTTCTCTTGAAGAAGTTGCTGTGTATGTGCACCGTAGGGTTTTGTGACCAAGCATCTTCTTGATCTTCATCATGTGGATGAATTGAAGAACTTTGCAGCCAACAACCTTCTTAGTTGGTGATTGAAGTCGCGTATTGGGATCCGCGCATTGGTTAGTCACGTACTTGGGAGCCGTGCATCTAAAGAGGGGAACTATCACTACAGAATAAGTCCAATTGGGTATTGGGGTAAGGGTTCAACTGTAGGTTGGTAAGGTATTTGAGATTCCTTTACTTGTAACCGCTTGTTGTGATAATAGTGGAGTTTCGGGAGTGGTGACCTGAAAATCACCCGATGGGGTTTTTGCCGTTAGGTTTTCCCCATTCGTAAACAAATCACCGTGTCTTTTATTTTCCGCTGCGTATTTAGTTGTTTGGTGATTTGTTTGTGCTACCACGCGTTTTGCATGATAAATTGATTAATTAATTAATTAATTTCTATCACAAGGGGTCAATCCGTTTGTGGCCTATCAAGTGGTATCAGAGCAGGCACACTCTGATTAGGGTTTAATTTTTGTTGTATTAATCCATTGACCCCTGTTTGTCATGGATAGAGGACAGTCATTAATTATATCTCCTTTATTTGATGGCACTAACTATGCATATTGGAAAGTACGCATGAGAGCTTTCTTGCAGTCTTTAGATGAGAAGGTGTGGCAAGCTGTGGAGATAGGCTGGACTAAGCCTACAGAAGCGCCGGTCGATTGGGATGATGCAAAGATCAAGGCGGCAAACTTTAACAGCAGAGCATTGAATGCTTTATTCAGTGCAGTCACAAATGAGGAATTCAAGAAGATATACTCTACTGAAACTGCTAAGGAGGCATGGACCATTCTCCAGACAACCTATGAGGGTACAAAGGCTGTCAAGGATTCAAAGTTTCAGAGGCTCACTACAAGCTTTGAAGAAATAAAGATGGAGGAGGATGAGTCATTTGATGAGTTCTATGCCAAGCTGAAGGACATAGTGAACTCTGCGTTCAATCTTGGGGAAATCATTCCTGATCCCAAGATTGTGAGAAAGGTGCTCAGATCTCTGCCTAAGAAATTCCATGCCAAGATTACGGTGATCGAGGAATTAAAGGACATCGACAAGATTCCTTTGACAGAGCTGGTTGGTAATCTACAGACTTACGAGCTAGGGTTAACAAGGATTGGTAAGTCAGGCAAGAGCAAGAGCATGACGCTGAAGGCCAAGAATAGTGATACAGATGAGTCTTCAGACGACGAAGATTCTAAGATGAAGTCCTACATCATCAGGCAGTTCAAGAAGTTTATGAAGAACGCAAATGGAAAGGGCTTTGACAAGGACTGTAGGCAATCCAGTTCTTCTCAGTTTAAGAGCCAAGATAAAGGGAAGAAGGATGTAAGGGATGGCGGTCAGTACACTATTCCAGCAGGACCTAAGTGTTTTGGGTGTCAAGGCTTCGGTCACATGAAAAATGAGTGTCCTACATATCTCAAGAGCATTGGGAAGAGCAAGGCACTTGCTGCTACTTTAAGCGACACCGAGCCTGAGGATGATTCTGACAATGAAGATGACGGAATCTTGAATGCCTTTACTACCACTGTCAATCCTATTGAAGGGATTGCTGAAAGAGTGGATGAAGAAGAGGACTTGGTGGAGTCCAATTTTGAGAAAATGGATGATCAAGATGATATCTATACAGCCTATGAAAAATTGTACAAAATTTCTGAGAAACATGAGAAACTTTATAGGCTGGCCACCAAGAAACTCAGTGATGTGGAACTTGATCGTGAAGAGCTTTCCACAAAGTTTGATGAGGCTAATCAGACTATTGGAGCACTGAGATTCGAAAACAATTTCTTGGCTGAGAAGACCAAGAACCTTGAAGCGGAGCTATTTCAAGTCAGAGCTCAATTGGAGAGGACTTCAAGTGTAAAGCTTGATGATATGCTAAATCTTCAGAAATCTACTTCTGATCAAACAGGTTTAGGGTATGGTCTTTCTTCCTCTAATATTGCTTCTACTAGTTCTACTATTTTTGTTCCTTTTGCTAATAATGTTGAAATTGAGAACAATGATGTTAAAACTGTTTTAGCTAGTGAAAACTTAGACAAGAATAAATCTATCTTAGGAGCACCCCTTAAGCAAGATAAGATAGAAGCTAAGAACCCTAGGGCTAAAAAGGCTAACTCTCAAAAGCCTAAACAAAAGAAGTAGCATCTTTGTCATCATTGTCGAGTTGCAGGTTATACTCGACCAAATTGCTATAAGTGGCTTGCCACTCAACAAAGCAATGGCATGATAGCATCTGGAAGCCAGAATCAGCTTCAATCCTCTCTTGCTCCCCTTGGAGATCTTCTTAAAGCCCTTATGTTCCTTTCGAACTTGAACAGTTTCAATTCTTCTCCCTCACTGCCGGTTCAAGGGTTTAATCAAAGAAAAGGTTCTTCCAGAGTATGGAAGAAAAAGAGCTCCAAGTGATTCTATCACTTTCTTCTCTCTCTTTTTTGTTTTTGTTTGCATTACTTGTGTGTTTTGCTTTCATATTTTGAGTCAGTCTAGTTTTTATGCTTTGCTTAACATGTTTTTGTTTTGTTATTTTTCAGTTTTGCTTTGTTTTGTTTTTCATATAAAAATAAAAAAAAAATTGAAAAATCAGAAAAATACAAAAATAGTGTATGTTTTGTGTATATTGGTATTTGTGTACATTGGATGGCCATTGAAACAAAGTTTTCTAAACTTTGTATCTCTTGTAGCTTAGATGAGCATCTCTATGCACAACTAAGTAAGTGAGCTTTGTGGCTCTTGTTTGTGATGAGTAAGATTAAGTTATCTCTTGTACTTAACACTCGTATCACTCTTTTTGACGGGAAGGATTAGAAAATTCTAAGAGAAAGGCATAAATAACCATCTCACCACTGTTGCCCACCAATCATGAATGACATTTGTGTGCTTCGGCATAGCAAAATTGGAATGTCAAATGCTTAACATAATTGGGTATTTCTTTTCTATCTATTATATGCCCATGCATGATTTGCTTAAAAAGAAAATATGCAAAGAAAAATCAAAAGCAAAAAGATAAAAAATGCTTTTAAATATGATTGCAAGCGTGTTTTCTAAGAGATGTGGGAGTTATAGGATGTACCTCAAATGTGATAATCCCCATCAAACAGTTATGATTATGTGTGAGTTAAAGTGATTTATTCATATCTCAAATTGTCATAACATGTTGACACATTTGCATTCTTGTGATGTTTTTCACATACAACACGCAATATTCTTTGCTACTCTTGATACCTGTGTAGGTACAATGTGATTTGGCCATCACAAGGTTTTACATGTGTTAATGTATGCTCACTAAACTATCTTAACTTATTTTTGAAATATAAAATTGGTTAGACTTGTTTAGTGTGTGCGTGTGTTTTTGAAGATCTATGTGCTTAAAATCTTTGTTGAGAGATGTTTTTGAGAGCTTAATATGTTGATTGGATCATTAGTTGAGTTGCATGCTTGATTGCATTCATATCTGTGTTTTTCTCTTCTCAAAAAACTGTTTTGAAAAGTTGGCTCGACACCTCCTCGATACCTGGCTATCTGTCGAGATTCTTTAGTTTTTTCTTATCGCAATCTCGCTAGCACCTCGACACCTGGTGGATCGATCGAGAAAGTTTCTGACCCCTCGATAGCTTCTCAACACTTGACGGATCGATCGAGCTTCTGTTCTTGTCTTTGGTGGTTCTTCCTCGACTCCTTCTCGATACGTGAATCTGTCGACGGCCTTTTCCTCGATACCTCCCTCGATAGATACCTCGATACCTCTCGACACCTTCATCTGTTGAGATTTACTGAGGGCCTATATCTTCTCCTCGTGCAATCCGCAGCTCATTTCGTTTTATCTCTCTCTCGATAGCTCTTTCTTTTCTCCCCCAAACAATCTCATCTCACTCCAATCTTGATCCTCAAGGTTTTTTCAAGCTTCTTCAAGATTTTCTTCGCTTGGTAAGCTTCTAATCTCTTCCATATTCATGCATTTCATGTTTTGAAACCTAGGTTTTGGGGTTTTTAAAAAATTTTAGGGTTTTTGAAAAATTTTAGGGTTTTTCAAATTTGATGAGTTTTTTTGTTGAATTTTTGGGATGGGTTTTCGCTTAAATGAGTTTAAAATCTCATGCATTGCATCACATTAGCATTATAATAGTATTTTCATGCATTTAGATGTGTGCAAACTATTTGTGTGTTGATAGGTTTGGATTAGGCTGAGCCCATGATGAAATTTCTTTTGCATGTCACATGCTCATGCATTCTCCATGCATACGTACTTCTTTTCACATATTCTTAATATTGTGAATTGTTTTGGGACTTTTCTGATTGTCTCTTTTTCTCCCCCTCTACTGTTGGTTACGTTAGTAGTGTCTATGGCACCGAAACGTAAATTCGCTCCGTCCCGGAACCCTCTTCATTCCAGGGCATCCTCTTCCTCTTCAAATTCTGCCCCCCTATCTCTTCGGTTCCGTGATGATGATGCTCATAAAGCATTCTCAGAGAACTTTTCTAGATGAGGTGTTCATTCGGAACGCCAAGTCATTCTGGCAGACTTTGCGGACACCGACCTTCCCGATGTCATTCATAGTCGGGAATGGGAGTCTCTTTGTGTCGAGCCCATCACTTGTCCTCTCGTGCTTATTCAGGAGTTCTACTCCAACATGCACAGGATTGACCGTTCTGTCCCTCACTTTATCACTCGTGTTAGGGGTGTTAGCATTCCTGTCACACCGCAGCTTGTTGTGGATGTGCTTCGGGTACCTAGGATAGCGTTTCCTGACTATCCGAGTTGTGATCGTCTACGAACTGTGTCCAAGGATGAGCTCATGGATGCTTTCTGTGAGCATCCCTCAGATTGGGGTGGTCGCCAGTTCACATCTTGTAAGGGCTTTGCAAAAGGTCCTAGGTTTTTGAACATGGTGATGACTTTTGTACTCCATCCTCTCTCTCACTACAACTCCATCATAAAGCCTCGTGCTCGATTTTTGTTGTCTCTTCTTGAGCATCTGACTATAGATTTCCCTTCTCATTTCATTCTTTCTATTATAGATGTTCATCTAGATTCGGCGTCCCGTGATAAGCTCATCTTTCCTTCCGCTATCACGAGGATTTTACGCCATTTTTTTGTTCCTTTTCCCTCTTCCGACCATTTTTCTTTCATGTGTGCCATAGACTACGCTACCGTAAAACGTAGTGAGGCGCAGTTTAGGTCGCGACAGACAAATTCAGCAGCTCCTCCCTCCCGTCCTGCTCCATCCAGTTTTGCTCCTTCCACATCCGCTCCCTCCTCTTCTATGAGCGATGTGTCACTAGGAGACATCATGGCGGAGCTGTAGCGCATGGATGCTCACCTAGATACACTCTCTACAGAGTTGTATCAGGTGAACGTTCGTGTTGGTCGTCTTGCACGACGACAGGCGACCATGGGTGGTTTTGCTTCTGAGGCTTCTCCTCCACCACCTCCTCCCGTGGGTTCTGCTTCTGAGGATGATGATGGTGATGACGATGATGCTTCGGATGCTGATGATGGAGATGCTAGCTTTACTAATGAGATGTCTACTTGACACTCTTACCCTTTGTCACTCGTGACAAAAATGGGGAGTAGTTTTGGATATGAGAGTAGTCATTCTTAGGGGGAGAGTTAGTATAGGATCTTTTTGTTAGGGGGAGTGTTGTTTCTTTTTGACGGATGTAGTGAGGATTTCATGAATCTTTTCTTTTATTTAGATACATTGTTCTTGTACATTGGGTCTTGTGACCATTTAGACATACATTGTACTTTGTCTTATTTTTATGATGATGTTGATGTATGTTGTTTCTTTCACCTACCATTACATGTGTTGTTTCTTTTCTCCCTTTATACACATGCTTCTTATACTTGTATGCAATCTATTATTTTTGTTTCACACAAAGATGCCTTGATGAGTTTTGTTTAAAGTGTTTTAGAAATACAGGTTGTCAAAGTCTACTTGCCATAAACTCTCTTCTTGCAAAGTTTTTCAAGAGTTTGTGTTAGGATAGATTTTATTGTATTCAACAAGTGAATATGAGTTAAGTGATTTATGACTTCTCTCATATGTTCATTTGTTTGTTGTGGTTTTGTCACGGATTGCCAAATGGGGAGATTGTTAGGACATATGTGTTTCACATGTTAAGAACATATGTCATGATTTTATGTAATTGGCTAATTCTTTGACAAAACGCACTTTACTTGTAATTGGGTAGATCTAGGATGTGTTTAAATACTTCAAGAAACCATGTTTCAAGATCAAGTGTTAAAGCCTTCAAGTCTGTCCAAGAAAACAAGCTGAAAGTGCAAAATCATTAAAGCTCGATAGCTAGCTCGACAGCTTCTATCTGTCGAGGTTTAATAAAACAGCAATCTGATCTGTTTTTCTTGGGATCCATGATTATGTGTTTGGGCCTTCTTTTCTCCTAACCCTAAACATATAAAATGATTGTTTTAAGGGCCGTCAAAGTGTTCACAAGTTGCACAAGCATTGAGCAAACCTTGTTCAAGCAAATTGTGACTGGAGATAAAGTTCTTGCCCTTGTTCATCTCTTTCTCTTGAAGAAGTTGCTGTGTATGTGCACCATAGGGTTTTGTGACCAAGCATCTTCTTGATTTTCATCATGTGGATGAACTGAAGAACTTTGCAGCCAACAACCTTCTTAGTTGGTGATTGAAGTCGCGTACTGGGATCCGCGCATTGGTTAGTCACGTACTTGGGAGCCGTGCATCAAAAGAGGGGAACTGTCACTACAGAACAAGTCCAATTGGGTATTAGGGTAAGGGTTCAACTGTAGATTGGTAAGGTACCTGGGATTCCTTTACTTGTAACTGCTTGTTGTGATAATAGTGAAGTTTCGGGAGTGGTGACCTGAAAATCACCCGGTGGGGTTTTTGCCGTTAGGTTTTCCCCATTTGTAAACAAATCACCGTGTCTTTTATTTTCCGCTGCGTATTTAGTTGTTTGGTGATTTGTTTGTGCTACCACGCGTTTTGCATGATAAATTGATTAATTAATAACTTGACTAATTAATTAATTAATTTCTATCACAAGGGGTCAATCCGTTTGTGGCCTATCAGTGTTTCTATTTCCAGCTGATGACATTGGTATGAGAAAGAACAAGCAGAAGATCATCTTTACTGCCCTCGACCACCTCCTCTCGCTTCCACAAGGCAGAGCCATGAGTGACTAGCTAATATTTGAATGCACGTTTAAGTATTACAGAGATGTAATAGCTAGCATTGGTCGTTCCCTTGGCAATACTTAAACGTGAGATGTAATAGCCAGCTTTGGTTGTCCCCCTTCCAATACTTAAACGTGTATTTGTTCATCCTCTTTGAACTGTTTCACATGCTAATTATCAATATATATACACATACAAACTTCTATAATAAGGATCACCTTATTTTTGGCATTGTTTAAATGTGACTTTGATTTAGCTATTTTACTTTAATTTTTTCAGCTTATAAGTACAAATTTCCTGTTTAATTTCCTATTGACTACTGCGGTTCTTTTGTTTCTTTGTCATTTTATAGGATTGGTCTAATTTAACGGAAATAATTCATCCTCTTTGAATAGTTCCACAAGCTACAAATTTGGGAAGTTTGTTGTTTTAAGTTAAAATTAGAGAATCTGAGATAAATGAGATAATTTGTAATGATTTAATTTTAGGGTAGTGTCTCAACAATTTTGGTGGTATAAGACTTATGGGATAATTTTGAGGTAGAAACTGTGAGAGAATCTTATTTTTTCGTTTTGAAGAAGGACGAGAGATAAGTATGTCTATTTGTTTTGATGGAAAACCTTGTGTGAAGATAATTTTTCGTGTTTTCCAATGGTTGTTAGCATAAGAAAAAATAAGTCAAAAGAAAGCTATTTTTGGTCAACATAAAAATTATGCCTCATTTTAGAGACTGTTTTCCAATATATATATATATATTTTTGGAAAACAACTTTAATCTCATGGCATGTTAAATAAAGGAAATTAGGAGATTGTTTTCCAACAGATTTAAGGTTGCAACCAAACATAGGAATATGAGACAGTTTTATAAAAAATACTTTTTGAAATATGACTCATTTTCTAGAAAATATTAACAAAACAAACAGATCGGTAGTGCGAAGTGAGAATAGATGAGATATAAATTTTGTAAAATAATTTTCTTAAATTTTTTTAAAGAATGCCTAAATGAAATTTCCATATATGTTTTTAATTTATTTTAGGAGTAGTTTAAAATATTTTGTAGAGTTTTTATATGAGGAGTACTTGGTATTTTTGATAAAGTAATAATCCCAAAATTCTGGGTTGACTCCTATGGATCCAAAACCAAAAAATATGCACCATCCAATTCCTTCAAACTTTTGTTATCAAAACGTTTCCCTATGAACATTACACTACTCACACATAGAAAAATAACAGAATGATATACAATTTATATCCAAAAAGATGTGTAGACATATCGCCATATACCATGAAATATATAAATCATTTCAAAATGAAAAATATATTCTATCGAGATTGAAAAATACCTCTAAAATTTTTCTAGTGAGTAGTACTATTATTTTCCGTAGTTTATTTCTTTACTTCTTACTTTGTTAAAATTTTTTTAGTGAGATTATTTTCCGTAGTTGCCTCTTCACCATTATGGCCTCTAAAATTTTCAATTTAGAGCCCATTACTCCTAATATGAAGAGAACTGTCATTTTCCCCTCCAAATATCTGAATATCAGTATGGATGAGGGTCCAATTTTACTCTTTTTGCAGCAATACGATGTGATAGTCTGATAGACTTTGGTGGGCTCAAAAACCAAACAAAGTGGACCACAACCAAGATTGGAACTCTTTTGATGCTCCTACTACTCTCAAGTCTCACATGGAAGCCACCATAACCATGTTTCTTTAAACTTTAAAATCAATTCCAATGTTGTTATTTGACATGATAATTTTATTTTGGTTGTCTTTTGCATAAAGGAATTAGGTGAATTGATATTTGCCCACTCAAGTCTACTCCATCCCTCCGATTCCCACAGGGGGAATCTTTGACTTCTCGCTTAGCTGTGGCAATTGAGCAAAAGCTACATATATTGAACAAAGTTCTAATAGATGCCATCCATGATTAAGTTAGAGATGAGGTGGTTCTTAAAAAAGAAAAAATAGAGATAGGATAATGATTCTCTCACACATTATTTCACATCCAATTTTTATGTTTTAAACGTGAAGGATAACTGCAGCTTATTTCAGGCATGGTTAACCGCAACTTCAAGGATAACTGTGTTCTTTTGGTTGGGCTTCGTTGTTGCTTTTACTACTCAACTTGTTGCATTGCAAGGCAATTCGGTGACTGTCAAGGAGCTCCTAGTGATGATGGTTCCATCCATACTTTGGTATTTACTGAGAGGATCTTGGGCAGAATCCGTGAAACTTGGTTGCGAAGGATGGTGACCAAAGGCATATGCTTTCCTCAATTCCTTCATCCAACGTAGGGGTACAAGAAATAGCTAGCGGTTGACATGAAGTGGGTTCACATAGATGAGAAAGCTTGCTGCAAATGATGCAATGAGTGTGGATTTAGGACTAAAGAAGATAGCCATTCTTGAACAAGAAAAGAAAAACTTGTTGCTGAATTTGTTTGATGCTAATGAACTGGTAAATAAGGTGAAGGATGAAAATATTAAGTTGGTTGAAAAAATTAAGAACCTAGAACTAGAATTGTCTGTTGCTAGAGAACAGTCAAATAGGTCTGCTAGTTCTAAACTTGATCACATGTTGAGTATTCAAAAGTCTCCCTTAGACAAACCAGGTTTAGGTTTTGTTGACAGCATCTCTGAGTTTGAAACTCATTCCACAAACTTTTTTCCTTCTTCTGAACCATCTAAGATAGAAGTTGTAAAGCCAAAAGTAGAAGTTCCTGCTCCTAGGAAGATTAGGGTAGATCTTAAAGAGTCTAAGCCTAAGAGTCCTAACTTACCTAAGGGTAAGAAGCATGATAGACCTTTGTGGGTTTGTCATTTTTGTGGAAAAGCTGGGCATACTCACCCAAACTGTTTCAAGTTGCAAGCTGCTAAGCAAGCAACTAAGCAAAAAGTACATATGCCTCAAGCACAAGATCCCATAATAATTATTTGGTGAATTGGTAAAGGCTTTAAACCTTTATACCAATGTTGGAGTTGCTCATCATTCTAATCTGAATAATAACTCTAAAACCAAAGTTGCATCTAAGAAGTTATGGATGCAAAAGGCTCAGTCTAATTGAGTCTTTTTAACATGGTCCTTGCGCTTCATCTCAAAATCCTTTGTGACCATTTTTTATTTTTGCTTTCTTGTTTTCTTTTGTTTCTAGGATTTGCATTGCATTACATTCATGCATTTTATATTAGGTTGTTTTCATTTTCTTTAAAATAAAAAATTAAAAAAAAAGGAGGAAAGAGGAAAGTGGAAGGATGTGTTTTGTATTACACATCATGGATGTGTAGTTAAGGTTGGCCATATTATCTTTGCATAACATGCCTGTGTACCTTGTTTAGCTTAGATGAGCTTATTTTTCTGCACTTTGCTAGTTTTAGCTATGTAGTGCATGTTTGTGTGAGTGTTTATAGTTTTTGATCATATGCTCTTGATTTTGAAGTCACATGCTTTTGATTGTAAGAACAAAAAAATCCTAAGAGAAAGGTATAATAACCATCTCACCATTGTTTACTAGCCAATCATGAACACCTTAGTGCATATCATAAGATTTTGTGCTCGAGAAAGTGTAGCACATACACAAAAAGAAAATAAGGTGTAGCCTTAAAAAAAAAAAGAATAAATAAATAAAATGTCTGCATACAATAAGGAAAAAAAAAAAAATATATATATATATATATGCATGATTGCAAGCTTGTTTTCTAGGAGATGTGGGAGTTATATGGTGTAACTCTTTAGGTGATAGCCACTTTCAAATTTATGTGATGAATAATATAGAAATTGTGATTGATTACTATTTACATATCACCCCACATGTATCTAATGCTGTTGCTAGTTGCACACACTTCACAAGTTATTCTTTGCTAAACTTAGTACATGAAATTGTGTGTGAATTGGTTTAGCTATCCAAGATTATATATTCTATGATTTTATACAAAATATGTTCAAGGGTTGAAAATTTTGGGGTAAGAGTTTGAAAATCTTGTTTTGAAGTTCTGGATTAAAATCTCATGTTTTTGAAAAACATTTAAACTCATTCTCATGCGTTTCATTCATGAAATTACTTGGGTTGAGTTGGTTTTGCATAATCTTCTATAGATTTTCAAAAATTCAAATTTCCAGAATTTTGATCGATCGAATGTGTTTTTCGACTGATTGAAAATCCCTTGATTCTTAAAGCTTGGTCTCGGATTGGTTCAATTGCTCTTTGATTGATTCTCGATCAGTTGAATCTGTTTTATTCAGATTTAGGAACTCTCTGTCTCGCTCGATCGGTACCCGATTGGTACTCGATCAATCAAAAATCATGGAGAAGGAAAAATAAAAAGAACACTCAGCATGTGTTCTTCATTATTTTTTTCAAAAACACTTTTCTCCTTGTCCTTTTCTCTCTCGACCGATCCAAAGATTCAAGATTTTTGTCGTTTTTCTTCTAAAAGCTTCAAGGGTTTTCTTCCTAAAGTCTAGGTAAGACTCTTTTACCATTTCTTTTTCATTTATTTTCAATTTTCATGCATTTTTAATTTTCGAACAAAGGAAATTTTGGGGATTTTGATTTTCTAGTTGTTTTTAATCAAATTTGATCAATGGGTATTTGTTCCTATATACTGTTATCCTGATTCCCATGCATTAATTTGATTAATTTTGTGTTTTGAAAAGAATTGGAAACTCTAGGGCTCGAAATTTTTCAAAATTGGGGTTTTTGTTCAATTGGATTTAATTGGTTAAAATTGACTTGTGAATTATAACATGTTTCTAACTGATATAATGTTTAATTGAACAATTTGATTGGTTTTTTGAAAAATGGATTTTTCAAAATTTGGGATTTTTGGTTAAAACTTTGGGTTAATTGTTGGTGAAATTTGAAAATTGAACAAATTTTATGCATTAGAGCGTGCATCATATGTGCATTCATTACATGAATCATATAGTTTGTCAATTTCTTGATATATATTGTGCTCTAACCCTTTCTAATGCAATTTGCCCTTGGTTTTTGTGTTGTGTTTTGTTTTTGTTTTTGTTTTCCTTCCTATTCTTAGAGCCATGGCTAAGAAAACTAAAGCAAAGAAAAACACTACCTCCTCCTCCTCTTCTAATTTTGAAAGGACTAGATTTCAGTTTAAGTCTAATCAAAATGCCTATGAGAAGTTAAACATCTTTAGGTTTGTTTGGGTTGAGAGAAAGGATATTCTAGATGAGGTGAATCCTGAAATATGTAGGAATTTTGAGAGTCGAGGTTGGTTTTCTCTTCTGGATGTAGAACATCCTCTTCCTGCTGCATTTATTAGAGAGTTTTACTCAAACCTCTCTATTCACACCGATGACTCCAATATTCACTTTGTGAAGACTTGGATAAGGGGTGAAGAGTTTGTCATTACCCATGAGGTAGTGGCTACAGCTCTCAAAGTACCTTTGGTACAGTAGCCTGTGTATCCTTACACAAAAATTCCTCCCATTGATGACATCATGTCACTTCTCACCGGTACTACCATTAGTTGGTGTACTAATCCTAGGATTACTACTCATGAGCTTACTGAGCTCAATTATCTATTCTTTAGGATTTCTGGTCATAGTATCTGGCCTATCTCTCATATACATACGATTCCCATTGAGAGATGTGCGTTTTTGTATGCTCTCATCACTGATGCTCCTATGAGTTTTCCTACTCTTTTTATTCGTTCTCTTGTAGAGGTCTATAGGAGCAGTGCTAAATCACATGGTTTGTTCTTCCCAATTTTTATTCACAAGATCCTCCTAGATTTAGGTTTAGAGGACTTTCCCGCTTCTGAGCCTGTACATATCATAGCTCTTATAGGTTCCACCTTTCTTAGGCAAAGAGCAGCTCAGTTAAAAGCTAGCTCAAAACGCCCTAGAGTCGAGTCTTCTACAGGTGATGCATCTAGAGGTCCTCCTTCTAGTGATCCTACTGCTGAGGAGTTTGTGGATCCCACTGCTGTTGTGGATCCTACACCGTCTACATCTACGTCTTCTTCTATGCGCACCACGCTAGAGACATGTCTCACAGTTCAAGCAGCATATGGACAGCTTTTATTGGATTTGCTCAATGAGGTTGTGGCCTTACGAGCTGAGCTTGCTGCCACTAGAGGTGCCTCTCCACCAACTCCACCCTCGGATCAGCCATGATTGCCTTTTGGCAATATGTTACAAAAAGGGGGAGTACATAGTGATAGGGGGAGATATTTTTTGTTGTAGATTGTATTTAGGGGGAGACATGCTACTTTGATGATGTGTTTATACATGTTAGGGGGAGATATAGATATACATTTTTGTTGGGATATGGGATATATGTTTTTGTATTTCTTTTTTTTATGTTCTTATTTCACAAACTATGATATATTGATTATGATTTATATTATGAGGTTATTCATGGTATTGTCTTTTATTTTATGTTTTGTGAAAACAAGAAATTTATTTTGGTTTACTTGTATTTTCCACACATGCGTTTATGGTTTGTTTAGTGTTTCAAGAATTTACAAGTTGATTCATTCGAAACTGCTGTCTACACTTACAACTAATAGGTAGTAGTTAGTTTGAATTGTAAAGATTGGGCAATATTGTGTATTTGGGCTTTTTACAATTTGAGCAATTTATTTTTATGAATTGTGTTTTGTCACGGATTGCCAAAGGGGGGGTTTGTTAGGTTCTAAGACTTTAGGAACTAAATGTATTAGAACTTCATTTTGTATATGTTGGCAAACCATGATAAAAACAATGAGTCTAGGTTTAGGCTTGCTCAAAGTTTGTTTAAGTGTAAGTTTGAATTGAGTGTTTTGCAGGAATTTACTGTGTAAAACTGCAAGACTCGATCGATCGAAAACAAGGCTCGATCGATCGAGAATTGCAAACTAGAAAATTCTGCAAAAATTTCAAACGCAGCCCAAGCCCATATGTCGTGTAGGGTTAAGTGATTCACTCCTAGTATAAAAGGAAAAACCCTGGCTACGTTTTAGAAGTCTTTGTTGAGTTGTGTGTTGAGTCTTTTGTGAGATTTGAGAGGTTTGTACCTTTAAACACACACAAAAAGCTATCAAGATCAAGATTCACATCAAGAACTTGATGGTTGTTTCAGTTGTTGCATAAAGAACATTCAAGGAACAACAAAACCTTTGAGTGGGGTCTCAAAGTCACAAGTAGGAGAACTTGTGGTTGCTGCAGATCCAAGAAAGAAGTAGTTCGTGGATTCGGAACTTGCACGTGGTCGTGTTAGTAAGTTCTACGTGTAGTAGCATTAGGATGTTAGTGGTCTAAGTCCTTTTGTAAACTTCAATTCTTTCTATAGTGGATTTGTGTTTACCTTGAGGATAGCTAGGTCAAATCCTCCCCAAGTTTTTTACCGGTTTGGTTTTCTTGGGTCATCAGTTCTTTGTGTTCTTTATATTTTTCGCTTTATGTTTATTTATGTTTAACCTAATCTTGAATAACAATCTTGTTAATCAATTTAGTTTAATATTAGGTTAAACATAATGTGACGAGGGGTCTAAAAACCTAACAACCCCAGTATGGAAGATTCCATGTTTGTAAAAGCTCTATTTGTTCCAGTGGATTATAAATGTAAACCAAACTTAATAACATTATACAAAAAATGATGTGCGGATATAATACATTAAAGCAAGCTAACATTATTATTGTCGTGGGCTTGGGAACCTACGTATAGAGAAGGAGCTTGGTGTTTTAATTTGGGCAAAAGATCCCTCTGTCTTGTTCTTAGCCGAAATTTGGGTGTATGAAGCAAGGATTAAAAAAAAAAAAAATTAAAAAAAAAGACTTATTTTTTGTTGAAATGAATAACAGAGGTAGAGGTTAGCTTTATACAAGAAGAATTCAATTGCTGTTGTTGTTGATACTTTCTCAAAAAAATCACATTGATGCTATTGCCAACTGAAACACAAGATCTTGTTTAGACTCCCAATTCAAAGTTACGACTTGGTTGATTTTACACTAACTTAATACTAAGTGCGGAATAGTGTAAACACAAGCATACAAGCAAGTGAGCTACTCTAATCCATATTTAAAGCAACACAGTAGTAAAATGAAATGAACAAGAGTAGGGAAGAGAGATGCAAACACAAATAACATGCTAATGTGTTATCGAAAAGGAAACTGAAGAACTAGGCAAAAAACCTCTCCGCCGCCCTCCAAGCAATAATTGATCCACTAAACAATCAGTTGGGATACATGGGTTAGCAAGAGACCCTCCAAGCCTAATCTACCTGCTGTACCTAAGTCCTCCAAGCTCCTACTCCAACAAGGCTTCTCGGAACCGTGTCTTGTCTAGCTCTCCGGATCCCGCAACAAGCTCCATGTTGCATTTGCCATCCTTGGCTTCTTCCAATGCTTCCCAGCAACACCAAAACCTCACTTGACACTCTCAAAAGGTGTGGTAAGTGTTTGGGCTATTAACCTCTCAATGGTATGTAAATGGAGAGGTAGGAGATGAGGAAATTCCACAAACAAATATGTAGAGAATTGTTGGTATAACAATTTCTAACTCTCAAGTGTTTTTGCTAGGGTTTTCTTTCAGAAGCTCTCCTTAACATTTGTGGGTAATATGGGTATATATAGTGTGGGTACAGAAAGTGTGTATCAGATAGTATAGACTGGCAGAACAGAATGTCACGCGGGTGTCTCGCGAGACACAGTTGTCTCCATCTGTACTGACTCTTCACATTCCAGTCATGTGCAAGGTACATGCTTCACTTCGCGGGAAGCTTAGTCGCGAGACACCCGCGAGAAGTCTTCTGGCTTAACTTGCTAAAGTCTTCACACACTCTCTCTCTAACACACAACCCTTACAATCAAATTCCCATAGCAAATACAAGGTGCATAAGATTGAATAAAATTACAATCAAATTTGGCACGGCATAAAAGCCAACAAAATACATATTTGAAAATTTTAACTTTACAATCTCCCCCTTTGGCTATTCCGTGACAAAACCCCTAAAATAGACTCTAGACTTAAACATGAATTTGGGAACAATGGCAAAACTCACTCACACCTAATCTAGAAACTGTGAAGCACTTGTAGTTTATACCTGTAACCTGAAACACTTGCACACAAACAAAACTTTCATTAATCTTATGACAAGTTGAACACAAGGTATGAACATGAGCAAGTATAACGTGACCAAGTTTGTAAACATTTGATAACATGCATAGCCAAAGCTTGATCAAATAAGGGCAGTCATTAAAGAATGACTCCAATGAACATATAACAAGTAAATGTTCATCCGGACATGTAAATAGAAGCAATCACTTATGATTACTTGCATGTCCAATCACACGACCAATGCAAAATACACGAAGTATATGCATCTAGGAGCAATCCTACTAGGGCACAAGTGTGAAGTACTTAAGACATATTAGCAATATCTAAAAGTACAAAGAAAATGCTACAAAAGCATTGAGATAGTCACAAATCATACTGAATATAAACTGAAATAATTTCAAAGCAAAGTGTACTGAAGTTTTAAACAAAAGCAGTAAAAGCTTAGACATAAAAACATCAGTTATATAAGCTAAAAACAAACACAAGTAAACCAAACAGTATTTAGTGTCTTCTTCTCCCCCTTTCACTGCACTCCCCCTATCACTACACTCCCCCAAACAACGACAACATCTCCCCCCTTTTTGTCATGGAATAGCTAGTCTTCATGTTCCTCTAGCTTCCTTTGAATTTGGTCCAGTTGAGTTTGAAGAGATGTGAACTTGGTGTCGAAACGAATGTGTTGGGAGTGCATGACGGTAGCTAGTCCGGATATCTTGGTAGTAATCTCTTGGAGAGTAGCCATGATGTTGTCTAGCTGTTCATCATAAACATGGGATGTAGAACTTGAGCTTCCCTGAGTAGCATGACTTTCTTGCTTGGGATTCTTCTTAGTGTGACTCATGCTTGCATGGAGAGTGCGGATATTAATTGGACTTGGCCTTGGATATGGGCGCTCATCTTCTGAAGGATGCACACCTTTGAGCTTCAAAATTCGTGAGATAAGGCGACAAAAAGGAATACAATTCCTTGAAGCAGTCTGGTTAACCGTTTTTGTGAGAATGTGAAAAATGTGAGAACACACATCAATCTCCACGTCAGAGTTTAGATCATGCAAGAATAATGCTCGATTAAGATTCATGTAACCGGTGCTTGACAGAGGATAGAGGTTGCTACACATGATCATTGTGAGCAGCCTTAGTTCAGGAGAAAGATATGACACACTTATTGACCTCCCATTGGAGGAGAATTCCAAATTAGCTCCTCAAACTTCCCGAAGAGTCTCCTCATCCGGAGTTAGTTCATCATATACCAGTGGGATAGATAATATTGGCCTGTTGATGTTCAGAATTTCGGCCAAGTAAACAGGTGTAACTGAGAACCGCTTTCCTCTCACCCAGCACTTGATTTCCTCTCCTTCAACAATGGCATTGGCATAGAATTCTTTCACTAAGTTTTCGTATGCATCCTCAAGAGTTAAGAGAAGAAAATTCCAATCTTTGGTGGCAAACCATATTGGAATATCCATGTCTAGGAGAGAAGGTTGATCAACGGCTCTTTTAACCAGCAATGGAGCATCTTGAAACTGGCTCGTGTAGATCTGGAATGCAGCATAGGATCTGAACAAGTCAGGATCATACACTCCTGTTGAAAAACGAGTTCTCTTTGACTTCGGTGAAGGTTCATCAACATCAATCACCGGCTCTTTCCCTTTGTTGCAACCTCCTTTCACAGCTGAGCTTTTAAATGGAGACATCTGCATATGAGAGCACAAAATAGAGAGGAAAGACGTGCAAAAACACAAACATAGAACAGAGAACTTGATTAGATTCAAGTTAATCCAAAGCACAATGCATGAATAAGTAAATGTGCATGTGAGTGTTTGTGTTGAGCATGTGCTAATGCTTGTGTGTGCAGCATGTGATGCATGGGGATGCAGCAGGAGATGCATGAGGTGTGCCTAGAGGGCCCTAGTATGTGTGACATGGGCAAAGTGTGTGAAACACATACTTAGATATCAAAACGAGTGATAACAAGTTCAAACCAATGTAAGCCCAGAAATTGGAATTCACTTGAATCCAATTCAGCACATAAATGTCACTGGGACATTTTGTCAAACACTTGGCATGCAACAATGCATAACTGTTATGAAGAATGCATGAACAAATTGAAAAATGCCTCAATACAACCTTGAAATGCCACAAGGGGCCGACACAGATGCACAAACAACAAATGGGACTCAGCCCAATCAAAAAATTCACAAAAACTAAGAATCCCAACCCATTTTTGAAAAATCCCCAAATTTTGAGAACCCTAACTAATTTTCTGCATAATCTATGACAAAAAAAAAGAAACAGGTTTTAGAAAACATACCTTGAAGTTAAAAACACAGAAAACAAGCTTGGAATTGATGGGGTTTGAGTGAAAAAATGATTTTGGGTTGAGAGAGGTTCGAGAGAGGCAATGTGAGGGAAGTTATGAGTTTTGAAAAGATGTCACATCTACTACATAAAAACTGAAAACACGCATTTTTGCAGGTTAGGCAGTAGCGAGAAAGTCGCGAAACAGCCGCGAAAAGAGCCACTGAAGCACAAAAGCTTTCGCGAGAAGCTGTTAGTTGCGAATTGGGCGCGAGACAGTTGCGAAAGGTTCTGTGTGATTTTTTTTTAAAAAAACTCGTTTTTGCCTAAAAACCATTTCGCGAGAAAAGGTTAGTCGCGAAATACCCGCGAGGCAGTAGCGAAAGTTTTTGTATGAAAACTATGACTTTTGATTTCCCTCAAGCACATTTCGCGGGAAGCTCTAAGTTGTGAGCTTCTCGCGAAACAACCTTTGAACCAGTTTTTGATGAAAAACACAAAAAGAATGCATTTTAAACAAAAATGAAAAACATGAAAGTATAAAATCACTTTCAAAAACATATAAAACACTCAAAAATATTTTTGGGTTTGATCAACAAGTATTTGAGCATACACATCACATTTGAACATGTACAATCACACAAATGAGATAGACATTATTTGAACAAAGTCTCGTGTGTTGTGTGTGAGTATCAAATGTGGAATAGTCCATAGTCCAGAGTGAAGCTTCAATGATCAATTCAATCAAGTTATACACAACTGACGAAATCAAGTGGACTATCTCTATTATAGAAATGAGCATATATGACCTCCCACAAGGGAATGATTACAAAACTTAGAAGCTTTTCATTTTGATCCTTTTTGGATAATCCATCTCTTTTTGAGATCGGTGCTTGAAATTTTTGATATTTCAACATGTAGAGATAGCCTTTGGCTTTTTGAGCACCATACATTTCAATACAAAAAGTTGCTTTCCCTTTTTCCTAGTCAAATATTAGTATGTGCGACAGGCTTTTGCAGCTCATAATCTCTTTTTCATTTTGAGATTTACATTTACTGAGCTCTAATGCAAAAACATAAACATAAAGTGGGAAGAGGTGGGAAGAGATATAGGCACAAGTCTATACAAGTATCAAGACCATCAAGACTATTGACCAATCATTCATGACAAGCTTGAAGATCTATTTACAACAATCACACATAGATTTCAAGATTTCTCCCACAAATATTTATGTGCATACAAAACAAACTAGGCTCATAAATGCACTACGCCATTAGTACGAAGGTACTAGGCCAAACTCACATGTGATACACACAAACCAAGTGATCAAATTTTTGAAGATTTTTCAATTTTTATGGATTTTTGAATTTTGAACACACCAAAAAAAAATCAACAAAAACAGGCATAAACCAAAAAAGAAAAGAAAAAACTAATATCAAAACAAGTGAGACCTAAACACTGGATGAGCAACAATGAGCAGACTAGGTTCACATAAGAGATAGGGTTCAAGGAATGATACTGACACCAATAGTCTTACGCAAGGACTTAAACCTTGGACCATCAAGAGGTTTGGTAAAAATGTCTGCCTTCTGGTTGTCAGTGTTAATGAACTCTAAATACACAGTCTTTTCCTCTACCAAATCTCGAATGAAATGGTACCGGATCTCAATATGTTTTGATTTTGAGTGTTGGACTGGATTCTTGGACAAATTTATGGCACTCGTATTGTCACAGAACACACACAAAGTGTCTTGAGTGATTCCATAATCATGTAGAAGCTTCTTCATCCATAATAATTGTGCACAACAGCTTGCCGTTGCAATGTACTCAGCTTCAGCTATTGATAGTGAAACTGAATTTTGATTTTTGCTCATCCATGGCACTAAGTTATTTCCAAGATAGAAGCAACCACCTGAAGTGCTTTTCCTGTCTGTTGGTAATATGCAAGTACGCAGCGGAAAAATTAACGGATCTACTTCATTTGCAATTGATAACATGCACTATGTAAGTTTCAGAATATAGAACAAGAGAGTGTACCTTGGTGCAGTGAATTTCAAAACCAAAGATCAGAAGTTCTCGGGAACACTTTCAATTTTCACTCCAATTCCACTTGATCCCAAGATGTGTGGTCTCTCAATCAGTTATATGTGTATATTCTTGAAGAGAATGAAAGAGTGTCCAACACTGACATACATATCATTTCATCTTCTTACTTAAAATCTGTATGTTTCTCTCCATATAACTGATTATCTAATTGGGCTAGCCTTTTGGGCCTTTCCAATTGGGCTTTAGTGTGTGGCTTGGAATGAGACCAAAAGGGAACAAATAAGACTCTAGCTCCAATGGGCCTTGGGCTTTTCTGTCAACTCTTAACAAGTCCAAAGTTACCATTAATTATATTTAATACCACTATATAAATATAATTGCACTTTAGGCCTTATTAATAAATTATATCTCAAGACTTTATTGTACATGCAACCCCTTCATAAAATATTCGTAGTAACACAAAGTCATGAATGAAGACTGCCACTTTGTGAATTACTATATCTTAATTTTTGAGTACCCGGTTTAATCCTTTTAAGTTAATCACCATATATTTATGAAATCCAATTTCATAAATATATACTTTAGTCTTACTAAAGTGGTCAGCCCTAACTCTCTGAATAACAAACCCATTAAACTTATCTTAAGGGAATATTTTGTATCTCCGTTAAGAGACTATGAATTCCATCTTGAGAATATATGTTCCATCAGTACTAAATGTGGCTACCCAACATACTAAGGTTTTGACCGTTACTTTAGATCTCACTCCTGATATATCAAACCAACCTACACTTCATGATCAGGTCCATTATTCTCTCAGGATTAAGAGTTCATGTGAATATAAGTCGTGAGATTTATTATTCAATTGACAGTCGTTAGGAGAATAATAAACCTCACAGCGGTCCAGTTCAATATATTTTAACTCTTAAAACATATCAACATATTAACTAGAAGTCACCACTTCCATGATCAAGACAAATCATCTTAGTTATTATGTTATAGTCTTCACAGATGAAATGCCCAATTTCATCACCGACTACGAACTAAATTATGAGTTTACAAAGAACTTGTGATCTATATCTTCTGTGACTAAATCACATAAATCACATATTATGCATCTCATGGACTATATGATAATGTCCGAATATTCATGTTACCAATATTTCAGATAATAATAAAACAACTTTATTAAACACAATATTAAGTCATACATAATGTCATACATAATATCATACTTAATATTATACATAGTATCATACAATAGGATTTAAGGGCACTAATCCTAACAATCTCCCACTTGCCCTAAAGACTATTATGCACTAATTTAACTCCCATTCCCTCTAAATGTGACTCGAAAGTCCTTTGAGGCAAAACTTTGGTAAATGGATCTGCTAGATTATTTGCACTTTCAATCTTTTCTACCACCACATCTCCATGAGCAATGATATCTCAAATGATATGGTACTTCCTCTCAATGTGCTTTCCTTTCTTATGATTCCTTGGATCTTTAGATTGTGCAACTGCTCCACTGTTGTCACAAAACAATGTGATTGGAACTTTCTCCATTCTTATTACACCAAGGTCAGAAAGGAATTTCTTGAGCCATACAGCTTCCTTTGCTACCTCACAAGCAGCAATGTACTCAGCTTCCATGGTGGAGTCCGCAATATAAGATTGCTTAATACTCCGCCAACTTATGGCTCCACCTCCCAAGGTGAAAACACATTTTGAAATAGATTTTCTAAAATCTAGATCCGATTGAAAGTCTGAATCTGTATAGCCAATAGGTATCAAATCCTCACTTCGGTAAACAAGCATATAATCTCTCGTTCTCCGTAGATACTTGAGAATATGTTTTACAGCTTGCCAATGTTTTGGTCCTAGATTTGATTGAGATCGGCTGACCATGCCAACTGAATAACAAATATCTGGTCTAGTACAAAGCATGGCATACATAAGACTTCCTACTGTTGAAGCATAAGGAACTTGTCTCATCAAATCTTCTTTGGTCATCAGGCAGAGGAACTCCATGTCTGAAAGGAAGTAATTCTTTCTTGGAGTTTTGCATGCTAAACCGTTCTAGAACCTTATCTATATATCCGGCTTGTGATAAGCCTAAAATCTTATTCTTGCAATCTCGCCAAAGCTTGATCCCTAGAATAAAGTTAGCCTTACCCAAGTCCTTCATATCAAATTGGCTTGACAACCAAACTTTTACTGATGACATTACCCCTACATCATTTCCAATGAGTAGAATATCATCAACATAAAGCACTAGGAACATTACTACTTTATCTCGATGTCTTTTGTACACACATGGTTCATCAAGATTTTGCTCAAAACCAAATGACTTGATTGCTTGATCAAATCTGATGTTCTATGACCTAGATGCTTGCTTAAGTCCATAAATGAACCTTTTCAACTTGCATACCATATGCTCTTGGTTCTTTGCTATGAAACCTTCCAGTTGCATCATATAGATTTCCTCTTCAAGATTACCATTGAGAAATGCAGTCTTGACATCCATTTGCCAAATCTCATAATCATAATGAGTTGCAATGGATAAGAGAATTCAGATAGATTTAAGCATTGCTACTAGAGAAAAGGTTTCATCATAATCAATACCTTCTTTTTGTGTATGCCCTTTCGCCACTAGCCTTGCTTTAAAGGTTTCAACCTTTCCATCTATCCCTCTCTTCCTCTTGTAAACCCATTTGCAACCAACAGGTTTAATGCCGTTAGGCGCCTCTACAAGATCCCAAACTTGATTGGAATACATGGAATCTAATTCAGATTTCATCTCTTGGACCCAATGATGTGCATCTATATCATTCATTGCCTCTTCATAAGTGTAGGGATCCGATTCAGTCTCTCCTGAGATAGCTTCATAAGTTTCTCCCAAACCTATAAATCTTATAGGAGGCCGAACAATTCTCCCACTACGACGAGGCACCTGTGTACTAGACATCTCATGAATAGTATCTTGTGGTGTATCTAATACAGCCACATCATCCCTAATTTCATCCATTGGTTGTTCATTTACAGGTTCATTCATTTCAGCCAACACAACTCTGCTTTTAGGAGTATAATCATTCATATAGTCATTTTCCAAGAATTTGGCATTTGTGCTAACAAATACTTTATTATCTTTATGACTATAGAATAAACCTCCAACAGTTCCTTTTGGATACCCAACAAAGAAAACAACTTCTGTTTTAGACTGTAACTTGTCAGACTTTCCTTTTAACACATGTGCTGGACAACCCCAAATATGGAGATGTCTCATACTAGGCTTATGCCCATTCCACAACTCCACGGTGTTTTAGGAACAGACTTCGAAGGTACTAAATTTAGAAGATACATTGCAGTGTTTAAGGCATATCCCCAAAAAGAAATAGGTAGAGTCGAATAACTCATCATGGACCTAACCATATCTAAAAGAGTCCTATTCTTTCATTTGACAGTCGTTAGGAGAATAATAAATCTCACAACGGTCCAGTTCAATATGTCTTAACTCTTAAAACATATTAACATATCAACTAGAAATCTCCACTTTCATGATCAAGACAAATCATCGTAATTGATATGTTATAGTCTTCGCAGATGAAATGCCTAATTTCATCACCGACTACGAACTATAATTCTGAGTTTACAAAGAACTTGTGATTTATATCTTTTGTGACTTTTCACATAAATCACATACTATGCATCTCATTAACTATATGATAATGTCCGAATATTCATGTTACCATTATTTCAGATAATAATAAAACAACTTTATTAAACACAATATTAAGTCATACATAATGTCATACATAATATCATACTTAATATCATACATAGCATCATACAATAGGATTTAAGGGCACTAATCCTAACAATCTCCCACTTGCCCTAAAGACTATTATGCACTAATTTAACTCCCATTCCCTCTAAATGTGACTCGAAAGTCCTTTGAGGCAAAACTTTGGTAAATGGATCTGCTAGATTATTTGCACTTTCAATCTTTGCTAGCACCACATCTCCACGAACAATAATATCTCTAATGATGTGATACTTTCTCTCAATGTGCTTTCCTTTCTTGTGATTTCTTGGATCTTTTGATTGTGCAACTGCACCACTATTGTCGCAAAACAATGTGATGGGAACTTGTTCCATTCTCATTACACCAAGGTCAGAAAGGAATTTCTTAAGCCATACAGCTTCTTTTGCTGCTTCACAAGTAGCAACATATTCTGCTTCCATGGTGGAGTCCGCAATACAAGATTGCTTGACACTCCTCCATGTTATGGCTCCACCTCCCAAGGTGAAAACACATCTTAATGTGGACTTTTTGAAATCTAGATCAGATTGAAAGTCTGAATCTGTATAGACAATAGGTATCAAATCCTCACAACGGTAAACAAGCATATAATCTCTCGTTCTCCGTAGATACTTAAGTATATGCTTTACAGCTTGCCAATGTTTTGGTCCTGGATTTGATTGATATCGGCTGACCATGCCAACTGAATAACAGATATCTGGTCTAGTACAAAGCATGGCATACATGAGACTTCCTATTGCAGAAGCATAAGGAACTTGTCTCATTATATCTACTTCCTCTTGAGTCTTAAGCCTTTGGTCATCAGACAGAGGAACTCCATGTCTGAAAGGAAGTAATCCTTTCTTGGAGTTTTGCACGCTAAACCGTTCTAAGACTTTATCTATATATCCAGCTTGAGATAAGCCTAACATCTTATTCTTGCGATCTCTTGATCCCTAGAATAAAGTTAGCTTCACCCAAGTCCTTCATATCAAATTGGCTTGACAACCAAACCTTTACTGATGACATTACCCCTACATCATTTCCAATGAGTAGAATGTCATCAACATAAAGCATTAGGAACATTACCACTTTATCTTGATGTCTTTTGTACACACATGGTTCATCAAGATTTTGTTCAAAACCAAATGATTTGATTGCTTGATCAAATCTAATGTTCCAAGACCTAGATGCTTGCTTAAGTTCATAAATGGATCTTTTCAACTTGCATACCATATGCTCTTGGTTCTTAGCTATGAAACCTTCCAGTTGCATCATATATATTTCTTCTTCAAGATTGCCATTGAGAAATGCAGTCTTGACATCCATTTACCAAATCTCATAATCATAATGAGCAGTAATGGATAAGAGAATTCTGATAGATTTAAGCATTGTTACCGGTGAAAAGGTTTCCTCATAATCGATACATTCTTTTTGATTATATCCTTTTGCCACTAGCCTTGCTTTAAAGGTTTCAACCTTTCCATCTATCCCTTTCTTCCTCTTGTAAACCCATTTGCAATCAACAGGTTTAATGCTGTTAGGTGCCTTTACAAGATCCCAAACTTGATTGGAATACATTGAATCTAATTCAGATTTCATAGATTTGACCAATTGATGTGCATCTATATCATCTCCCATTACGACGAGGCACCTGTGTACTAGATATCTCATTAGTAGTATCTTGTGGTGTATCTAATACAACCACATCATCCCTAGTTTCATCCATTGGTTGTTCATTTACAGGTTCATTCATTTCAGCCAAAACAACTTTACTTCTAGGATTAAAATTATTCACATAATCATCTTCCAAAAATTTGGCATGGGTACTAACAAACACTTTGTTATCCTTATGATTATAGAATAAATAACCCTTAGTTTCCTTTGAATACCCTAAAAACATGCATACTTCCGTTTTAGCTTCCAACTTATCAGACTTTCCTTTTAACACATGTGCTGGACATCCCCAAATGTGGAGATATTTCATACTAGGCTTGTGCCCACTCCACAATTCCATGAGTGTGTTAGGAACAGATTTTCATGGAACTAAATTTAAAATATGCATTGCAGTTTTTAGTGCATATCCCCAAAAAGAAACAGGCAAAGTTGAATAACTCATCATGGACCTAACCATTTCCAAAAGAGTCCTATTCCTTCTTTCCGCTACACCATTTTGTTGGGGAGTTCCAGGTGCAGTCAATTGGGATACAATCCTATTTTGAGTTAAGTAATCCTTGAAATCCCCAAGAAGGTATTCGCCACCTCGATCAGATCGAATGACCTTTATGTGTTTACCTAATTGCTTCTTAACTTCAGCCCTAAACTCTTTGAACTTTTCAAAGGCTTTGGACTTCCGTCTCATTAGGTACACATAACCATATCTTGAGTAATCATCGGTAAAAGTGATGAAGTACTCATAACCTCCTTTTGCTTAGGTTGACATAGGACCACACACATCAGTATGCACTAGCTTTAGCAAATCTTGGGCTCTTTTACCTTTTGCATTAAAAGGTCGTTTGGTCATTTTACCTTCCAAACAAGATTCATAAACTGGAAATTCATCAAAGTCCATGGGCTGTAAGAGTCCATCTTTAATCAGTCGTTGAATCCTATTTGAATTAATATGACCCAAACGCAAGTGCCAAAGATATGCATCACTAGTAGAAGGAAACTTTCTTTTTAATGATTTCACATGAGAGTTATTATCTAATTCAGAATTATATAATTCATGCTTATCAGGATTTAAAATATAAAGACCATCTACAATATTGCCAGAACAGATAAACACTTTATCCTTCTTTATTACAACATTGTCTTTTAGGATAACACAATATCCATGTTTACCTAAGTAAGTAGCAGAAATTAAATTTCTACGAATATTAGGTACATACAAACAGTCTTCCAATATTAAAATTTTAGATACAAAGCATAAATTATAAACACCAACAGCTACAATCGGAATCCTGCTCCCATCAGCCAAAGTAAGAAACAACTCCCCTTCTTTAAGCTTTCTGGTCTCCTGAAACCCCTGCAAGGAATTGCAGATATGATTAGTACAACCTGAATCCACACACCAGGAATCTGTGGGATTCTGTACCAAACATATTTCAAGAAGGAATGAACTTTTCATACCTTTATTGGCAGCATTAAATTTTGGACAATTCCTCTTCCAATGTCTTTTCTCACCACAATGGAAACATTTTCCTTTGAGCTTCTTTCCTTTGTTGACAACCCCTAAGGCAATTTGTTTACCCTCTTGCTTGGTGAAGTCCTTCTTCTTCTTCTTCTTACCCTTGCCTTTCGACTTAGGTTGAGAAGTAGAAGCTTCACCAATATTAGCTTCAACATTAGAAGTACCAAGGATGCCTTCCGCCGCTACTAACTCTTTCATTAATTTAGACAATGTATAAATCTTTTTGTTCATATTATAGTTAAGTTTGAATTCCTTGAATGATTCTGGTAGTGACTGGAGTACCATATCCACTTGGGATTCTCCATCAATGTCGGCACCTAAAACTTCCAATGTATTCAGATTAGAGATCATTGTAAGACAATGCTCCCTAACTAAACTACCTTCATCCATTTTGGTATTATAAATTTGCCTCATGGTTTCTTGCCATGCAGAACGGCCTTGCACCAAACATCTCCTTCAGACTTAGCATAATGTCCGAAGCTAGTTCTACATCATGCATTTGATGCTGTAGAACATTTGAGATAGATGCTAGGATGTAGCACTTGGCCATCTCATTAGATTTCTGCCAACGATCATATCTCTGTTTTTCCTCAAGAGGAGCATCTAATGAAGGAAAGCTAGGACATGGTTTAGTAAGCACATACTTGTGCTCTTTAGCTGTAAGAACTATGTCCAAATTTCTTTTTCAGTCAACATAATTGGATCCAGTCAGTTTGTTTTGATTAAGAATAGTAACAAGTGGGCTAAAAGATGCCATGACAATCTGAAAACAATAAACATGAATATAATGAGTAAACTGGATATTATCAATTTAGCATATAAGCATATAATATGAACCTTAGTAAAACCATAATATAATATATGCAACGACAACTCAATCCATGTCTATAATTCCTTGGTAGCAAGTTTATTATAAACACATTAATTGATTGAGAACTATTCTCATTATTAGTGCTATCATGATAACTCTTATCAAACACTAATAATATGCCGTATAAACTTTAGCCTCTAAGTAATAATGACATAGTTCCTTTGGGAGATTAACATTATACTTAGTCTAGTGTATACCATTATCTAGAATCATGTGTAGCCATATTTCATCTTCCTTTATAGTGTTTAAACTTGTAGTACCATGGAACAAAACACCCTCCTTTGGGATCGTGAGGCATATACGCCAAGACGAGGTGCTTGTCCACACTACTTTTAACGGGTAAATTCAATCTTGTAGTACTATGAAGTAAACACCCTCCTTTGGGATCGCGAGGCATATACGCCAAGACGAGGTGTTTACTCACACTACTTTGAACCGATAATGAAGGCCGTGAGATTCAACCCTTGTATCTCTCTCCCACTAGATATTTTAAATTAAAGGTTTTTAAATTTAAAACATGCATAATCTAATTACACATAGCCTTGCACTTTATATATGTGAAAACACTTAGAAAAAATTCAAAAATTTCCTAGGCTTGACAGCTTCTCGACAGCTGGTCGATCGATCGAGAAAGAATCTTGCCATCTCGACAGCTGACCGATAGCTGGTGGATCGATCTAGAAATCTTTTGCTTGCTTGATCGATTCTCGATAGCTTCTCAATTGATCGAGCTTTAGAATCTCCAGGCTCAATTGATTCTTGACAGCTTCTCGATCAATCGAGCTTCGCGAATTTTGAATTTCCAGAATTTTTCTAAGACAGTTTTTAACGATTTTTCATGAACAAACAAACATCATATGAACATGATAGACAGAGTTTGATATCAAAACTAAATTTCATTGATGCTATAGCCTTAAACTTCAATTTAACATACTTAAATTCAAATTTAAACAACATCCTAACATCAATATTAGTTTTTATCAAATCATAGTTTCAACAACCATGCAGAAAATTAAATACAAGTATAATCTTCTAGCATTAAGAAACTATTCTTTCTAATTCCAAAATTCACAAAAACATGTCATACATATTGGAATTGAAGACCGCTCTGATACCAATTGTTGGTAATATGCAAGTACGTAGCGGAAAAATTAACGGATCTACTTTATTCGCAATTGATAACATGCACTATGTAAGTTTCAGAATATAGAACAAAAGAGTGTACCTTGGTGCAGTGAATTTCAAAACCAAAGATCAAAAGTTCTTGAGAACACTTTTAATCTTCACTCCAATTTCACTTGATCCCAAGATGTGTGGTCTCTCAATCAGTTATATGTGTATGTTCTTGAAGAGAATGAAAGAGTGTCCAACACTGACATACATATCATTTCATCTTCTTACTTAAAATCTGTATGTTTCTCTCCATATAACTGATTATCTAATTGGGCTAGCCTTTTGGGCCTTTCCAATTGGGCTTTAGTGTGTGGCTTGGAATGGGACCAAAAGGGAACAAATAAGACTCTAGCTCCAATGGGCCTTGGGTTTTTCTGTCAACTCTTGACAAGTCCAAAGTTACCATTAATTATATTTAATACCACTATATAAATATAATTGCACTCTAGGCCTTATTAATAAATTATATCCCAAGACTTTATTGTACATGCAACCCCTTCATAAAATATTCGTAGTAGCACAAAGTCATGAATGAAGACTGCCACTTTGTGAATTACTATATCTTAATCTTTGAGTACCCGGTTTAATCCTTTTAAGTTAATCACCATATATTTATGAAATCCAATTTCATAAATATATACTTTAGTCTTACTAAAGTGGTCAGCCCTAACTCTTTGAATAACAAACCCATTAAACTTATCTCAAGGGAATATTTTGTATCACCGTTAAGAGACTATGAATTCCATCTTGAGAATATATGTTCCATTAGCACTAAATGTGGCTGCCTAACATACTGAGGTTTTAACCGTTACTTTAGATCTCACTCCTGATATATCAAAGCAACCTACACTTCATGATCAAGTCCATTATTCTCTCAGGATTAAGAGTTCATGTGAATATAAGTCGTGAGATTTATTATTCAATTGACAGTCGTTAGGAGAATAATAAACCTCACAGCGGTCCAGTTCAATATATTTTAACTCTTAAAACATATCAACATATTAACTAGAAGTCACCACTTCCATGATCAAGACAAATCATCTTAGTTAATATGTTATAGTCTTCACAGATGAAATGCCCAATTTTATCACCGACTACAAACTAAATTCTGAGTTTACAAAGAACTTGTGATCTATATCTTCTGTGACTAAATCACATAAATCACTATATGATAATGTCCGAATATTCATGTTACCAATATTTCAGATAATAATAAAACAACTTTATTAAACACAATATCATACATAATGTCATACATAATATCATACATAGCATCATACAATAGGATTTAAGGGCACTAATCCCAACACTGTCATCAATGCATTCAGCCCAGTCAGCATCAGAATATCCAGCTAGGCACTCATTTGAGTCTCTTAAATACCAAATTCCATAATCAGATGTGCCATTTATGTAGCGGATAATTCGTTTGACTGCTGTCAAATGTGACTCTTTGGGTGCTGCCTGAAATCGAGCACATACTCCTACACTAAAAGCAATGTTCCGTCTGCTAGTAGTGCGATAGAGAAGACTACCGATCATGCTTCAATAAAGTGTTGGGTCCACTTCTACACCTGCTGCATCACGACTCAGTTTCCCTGAAGAACTCATGGGAGTGGAAGTATGTTTCTTAGAGTCTAGGCCGAATCTTTTTACAAGATTTTTGGCATATTTTTCTTGAGAGATAAACATCACATCTTCCTGTTGTTTCACTTGAAGCCTTAGGAAGTAGTTTAGCTCTCCCACCATGCTTATCTCGAACTCCCTTTTCATTTCTTCTGAGAATTCATGAGCTAGGTGATCGATTGTGGATCCGAATACAATGTCATCCACATAAACTTGAGCAACAAGGATAGATTTCTCATCTCTTTTGATAAACAAAGTTCGATCGGCTTGACCTCGCTTGAAACCATGATTCAGGAGGTATGTGGTGAGGCGATCATACCAAGCTCTTGGTGCTTGTTTCAGCCCATATAATGCCTTTTTCAGTCTTAACACATGATCTGGAAAGTGAGGATCTTGAAACCCCTTTGGTTGCTCAACAAACACTTCTTCGTTTAAAAACCCGTTCAATAAAGCACTCTTCACGTCCATTTGATATAACTTGAAGTTCATAATGCATGCTATGGAGATGAGAATTCGGATTGACTCTAGTCTTGCAACTGGAGCAAAAGAATCATCAAAGTCTATGCCTTCAACTTGAGTATATCCTTGAGCCACCAATCTAGACTTGTTTCGGACAATTTCACCATCTTCATCAGTTTTGTTCTTGAAGATCCACTTGGTGCCGATTACATGTGTATCCTTGGGCCTTGGTACCAACTCCCATACATCATTTCTAACAAATTGATGTAACTCTTGATGCATGGAATCTACCCAATTCTCATCCTTCAAAACTTCTTCCACTTTCTTTGGTTCAAATTGAGTAAGATAGCAGTTGTATGTCACATGATTCGCACTGTAGGCTAGTCCTTTTCTCAACCGAATTCCATCATCTAGATCACCAATGATATTGCTTGAGGGATGATTGAGAATTACCCTTGACGATGGTCTTTTAGAGGTGGAAGGTTCCTCACCACGAGAGATTGGAGGTTGAACTTCAAGAGGGGTGAGTGGACTAAACAGTCCTTGAGTTGATCTAGTTTCCCTTCTTGGTATAGGAGGTGTAAACTCCTTTTCCAGTGATTCTTTCTCAGCATCCTCACTTTGAGACATGTTGTCATCACCCTCATTCTTCTTAAGATTCGGTCCATCACCATCATCATCAATATCCTTTTTAGAGATAGTGTCATCGATGACAACATTTATTGATTCCATCACCGTCTTAGTGCGCTTATTGTACACTCTATATGCTCGACTATTTGTTGAGTACCCTAGGAAGATCCCTTCATCACTCTTAGCATCAAATTTTCCAGGGTTCTCCCTATCATTGAGAATATAGCACTTGCTTCCAAATACTCGAAAGTATTTCACCTTCGGCTTCTTTTCTTTCCAAATTTCATACGATGCCCTTTTTGTTCCTGCCCGGAAGTAGATTCTATTCCCAATGTGACACGAAGTATTTACTGCTTTAGCCCAAAACTTCTGTGGAATGCTTTTGTTTAGTAACATTACTCTTGCCATTTCTTGAATCACCCGGTTCTTTCTTTCAACCACTCCATTCTGTTGTGGAGTTTTTGGAGCTAAAAGTTCCTTCTTGATGCTGTGTTCATTGCAGAATGCTTCAAACTTTGCATTTTCAAATTCCTTCCCATGATCACTTCTGATTTTAACTATGGGAACTCCCTTCTCATTCTGCAGTCTCTTGCATAGCCTTTCCATCTTGTCAAATGCTTCCGACTTTTCTCTAAGAAATTCCACCCAAGAATATCTTGAGAAATCGTCAACAACCACCATAATATAGCGCTTTCCACCCATGCTTTCTGTTCTTGTTGGACCCATTAGTTCCACATGTAATAACTCCAAAGGGCGAGAAGTAGCAACCACATTTACTTTCAGATGGCTTGACTTTGTTTGTTTTCCCAATTGACATGGACCACAAAAGTTCTTCTCAATTTTTCCAAACTTTGGTAAACCAATCACAACTTCAAGCTTTGAGACTTTTTCCACTTGTTTATAATTAGCATGTCCAAGTCTTTGATGCCACAACTCCAAAAGATTCACTCAAGCACTTCGACATGCTATGCTTGGTTTAGGAATGACATCATAACAATTGTCGGTGGTCCTAAGTCCCTTCAAAACCTGAACACCTTCTTCATTTAGGATTAGACATCCTTTCTTTGAAAATTGGACTAAGAAGTCTTCATCACAAATCTGGGTGATACTCAGCAAGTTCACTTTCAATCCCTTAATGTATAGCACATCAGTTAACAAAGGCAGTCCTGGAATATCCATGGTTCCCTTTCCAAGAACTTGTGAGTGACTACCATCTCCAAATGTCACAAAGCCATCTTCCTTCTTTTTAAGGGTTTTAAATAGAGATTTATCTCTAGTCATATGTCTTGAACAATCGCTGTCAAGATACCACAAACATGAATTAAATACTTTCAATGTAGTATGAACAAAAAGACACGCATGAGATAGGCATTCTTGACTATCAAAGCAGGACTAATCTTTCTTTACTTCATTCATAGACGAGTGAATCTTTCTTTTCAGAAAATCTAGTTTGTCACACAAACGTCTATTCCTTTTCTTATATTTGACAATTAAGGAATTTAACACAAGCTATTATGAATATCATGATTCCTATGAACTAGTGATTTCAGCATGTGTATAAAGATTCTAGCATGTTTCTTAGATTTGAATAACTCTAAAAATTCATTACTAGAACAAACTTCAACAATGCTCATAGAGTCATTTTCACAAACATCTTTATTATGCTTTATGTTGGCCATTTCCAAATCACTATCCAAGGCAAACCAAGAGGGTCTAGGATCACACTCAGGTATTTAAATCACAGTGAGTGTACCTGCTCTGATACCAATTGAAAGCTCAAAAATGTGTTAAAAACACAAGAGCTTGTTTAGACCCCCAATTCAAAGTTACGGCTTGGTTGATTTTAAACTAACTTAATACTAAGTGCGGAATAGTGTAAACATAAGCATACAAGCAAGAGAGCTACTCTAATCCATATTTAAAGCAACACAACATTTAAATGAAATGAACAAGAGTAGAGGAGAGAGATGCAAACACAAATAACACGCCGATGTGTTATCGAAGAGGAAACCGAAGAACTCGGCGAAAAACCTCTCCACCGCCCTCCAAGCGGTAATCGATCCACTAGACAATCAGTTGGGATACATGGGTTAGCAAGAGACCCTCCAAGCCTAATCTACCCGTTGTACCTAAGTCCTCCAAGCTCCTACTCCAACAAGGCTTCTCGGAATCGTGTCTTGTCTAGCTTTCCGGATCCCGCAACAAGCTCCATGTTGCATCTGCCATCCTTGGCTTCTTCCAATACTTCCTAGTAGCACCAAAACCTCACTTGACACTCTCAAAAGATGTGGTAAGTGTTTGGGCTATTAACCTCTCAATGGTATGGAAATGGAGAGGTAGGAGATGAGGAAATTCCACAAACAAATATGTAGAGAATTGTTGGTATAACAATTTCTAACTCTCAAGTGTTTTTACTAGGGTTTTCTCTCAGAAGCTCTCTTTAACATTTGTGGATAATATGGATATATATAGTGTGGGTACAGAAAGTGTGTATCAGATAGTACAGACTGACAGAATAGAATGTCTCGCGGGTGTCTCGCGGGAAGGCCTTACATGCGAGATACTCGCGAGACACAGCTGTCTCCAACTGTACTGACTCTTCGCATTCTAGTCATATGCAAGGCACATACTTCATTTCGCGGGAAGCTTAGTCGCGAGACACCCGCGAGAAGTCTTCTGGCTTCACTTGCTTGAGTCTTCACACTCTCTTTCTCTCTAACACACAACCCTTACAATCAAATTCCCACAGCAAATACAGGGTGCATAAGATTGAATAAAATTACAATCAAATTTGGCACGAAATAAAAGCCAACAAAATACATATTTGAAAATCACATCTTTACACCAACAAAGGGAAGGAGGAAGCATGGAGGTTGACCGGTTTTTATGGGGAACCTATGACCCACAAGAGGTTTGAGTTGTGGAGTTTACTTCACCAACTCATCAATTGGATGTCTCTCCCTTGGATTTGTATTGGGGATTTCAACGAATTACTCAAAAGTTCTAAAAAATTGAGAGGTATCCTAAATTGTTTTATGATTAAAAGTCCTTAATTTATATTAATTAGAGGTTTTTAATGAGATTAAAATTCTAATTAAAGTTATATAGTTTCTAACAAGATTAGAATACTTTATCTAATAAATTAAGGATAGAGTTCTATATAACTAAATTTTGATTCATTAGTGTTTAAGGAATCCTAAATAGTTTAGGACTTCCATTTTAGTTAGTGATTCTAATGAGATTAGAGTCTTTATTAAGTGCAAGGTTATTAGTTGTGATGGGATCACAATTATTTAAAGAAAAACCCAAATAATGAGTGGGAGTGCTGAAATAACCCTTTTGTTAAGTTTATTGTAAAGTGAATAGATACCTTTTCTTGACTTCGAGTCTTGCATTCCGTGTGGAGGGTATTTACTTCACAGATTACAAGGTTAAACTTCTTTGTGATTGCGTGAATGTTTGTTACGCTATTGTGACGTGACTTAGTTACATCACATTATTTAAACAATTAAACACATTTAATGTGTAGGGTTAAAATTGTGATTAGATCACAATGATTTCATGACAATCCACTTGTTTTAAAATTTCTAGTGGGAGAGAGATTCAAGGGTTGATTCTCACGGCCTCCATTGCCAGTTTATAGTAGTGTGATTAGGCACCTCGCCTTGACGTATATGCCTTGCTCCCTTCGGAGGGTGTTTAATTCATGGTACTATAGGTTAAACTTCTTAATGATAGATGAAGTGTGTTTTTACATTGAGAACGACCACGGTTCCGTGGAGTTACTTGGTGACTCACATTGATTTTAGGCAATGGTGTACACTAGACTAAGTGTAATGTTAATATCCCTTCGGAGCTATGTCATTATTACTTAGAGGCCAAAGGAAAAGCGGAAAATTATTTTTGTTTGGTAAGAGTTACCATGATAGCATTAATAATGAGAATAATTCTCACCTGATCATAGTGATTGGTATGACCTCGCTTCCAAGGAATATTAATTGCGGGATTAGGTTGTCGTTGCACCTAATATAGTATGTTTTTTCGGGTTCCATATTATATGGTTATGGATGTAAAATGATAATGTTCTTGTAATTATGTTCATAGTCTCAAAATAAATTTGTCATAATTTTGTTCTCTAGCTACTATTTTAAGTGAGTCACATTAACTAAGAAATAATTATGGACATGGTGCTTAAAGGAGCTGAAATACATAAATATGTTTTGATTCAGCATTGTCATAATTTCCTGTGCATGGTGCATTGATGGACGATAGCTTATGATATAATCATAGTCTCCATTGAAATGCTATAATGTTTCATTGGCTTCTATCTCAGTTGTACTACAGCATGAGATGCAAGAGTTAGTACTAGACTTAGACTTAATGTTAAGTCTAAATGAGATGTTTGGTATGAATCATATTGAGTGCTAAGAAAGGCTTAAGGAGTTAAAATTCTATGTCATTTTATGAAAATATTTTATTTTTAAAATGAATTGAAATTCTTGGATGTTGAGATTAAATGTTAATCTCATATGGATATGATCCACAAGTCCTTGTTAGAATCATTTGATCAATTCAGATTGTTTTGAAAATAAATTCTTTTTATGTTATCTGAATTGATGAGTGAGTTCTACACAACAGAAGACATCCTAAAAGTTAAGGCTAGGATTAATATGATTTAATTCAAATTCTTACCCTAAACTGAAAGGTAAGGGTGGTAAGAAGAGGAATTATAATACCAAACAGTTGGACAAATTAGTTGCCCTAGTAGTTGCCAAAAGGAAATTAGACTTAAAAGAATGACCAAAAGGAAAGTATTTCTATTTTGGTAAAGCTAAGCATTGTCCATTATTGTCTTCTAGATGGAAATTTACATGTTTTACTTTTTAAAGAAAAAGTTTCCATCCTTTTGTATTGTATGTTTTGGCACTTATGTCTAGATCTTATTAATCTAAGTGTTATTCAAGATTGGTGAGAGATGGGTTTTTAGAACCATTATTTTGTTATATTCCTAGTCTATGAATTCTATTTAGAGGATAATATGATCTAGGGCTCCTTTATTGTAAAGGAATATAGTGTCATTGGATTCTTTAAGTCAGTGCATACATGAAGGAGGAATAAGACTCTTTTAGAAATAGTAAAGTACATGATAAGTATTTCTATTTGCTTATTTCTTTTGGAGATATACTCTAATAATTACTATACATTTTCTAAAGTTGATTTCAAAAGTTTGTTCCTAGGACATTTGTCAAATCGTGGATTGGGTGAAAACCTAGTATATGATACTTCCATTTTTGGAGATGTCTAGCACTTGTGCTAGAAATGAAGTCTAACAAGTTGAAATCAAAAATTAGAAAAATGTATGTGTATGTTGGGTATCCAAAAGGAATTGCAAAAGATTGCTTTGATAGTCATAAAGAAGACAAGATGTTTGTAAAGTTCTTGATGATGACTATGTGAATAATCTTGAAGCAAATAGTAGATTGTTCTAGAAAGAAAATGCCGGAATTTGTTATAAAACAACTATAAAATACATTTAGAAAAGAGATGGTTGTATTAGATACACCATAAGACATTATTCTGTAGATAACTATTACACCGGTACAATATCGTAGTGGGAGGATTACCAAATAAATTCATATTTTTGTAATAAACTTTTGTAGTTATTCCACAAGGATATGAATTTGATCCTCGGTCCTACGTAAAGGCAATAGATGATATGAATATGGATTACTGGATCAAGGTTATGTGAATAGAATTAAATTCTATTTAAAGTCTAGAACTTGTAGAGGCGCTTAATTGCATTAAGCCTGTTGTTTTTAAATAGATCTACAAGTAAATGAGATTGATAGATTTGAAGGTTCAAACCTTCAAAGTCAAGACTAGTGGCGAAAAGATTTATTCAGAAAGAAATTGTTCGACTATGAAAAGATTTTTTCACCAATAGTTAAGTTTGACTCTATCTAGATTCTTTTATCCATTATATTTCATTTGGATGAAATATGGTAATGGATATCAAGAAAGCTTCTTTTAGTAGCAATCTTGAGGAAGACATCTATATGATGTAACTAGACTTGTTCATAGCAAAGAACCAGTAGTGATTAGTATGCAAGTTGTTTAAAGTCCATTTATGGACTAAAGCAAGCATTTAAATCATAAAATATCATTTTTGATCAAGCAATCAAATTATTTGATTTTGATCAAGTATTAAAAGGCCTTATGTGTGTAAAAGCTATATAGAATAATAAATTTCTTAATGTATGTTGATGACATTCTAATCATTTAGAATGATGTAGAGTTATTGTCATCAATGAAATTTTTTGTTGTCTAGTCTAGTATGATATAAAGTACTTGGGAAAGACTAGTTACATCCTATGAATTAAACTTTGTTAAGATTCAAAAATTAGGATGTTGGGTCTATCTCAAACTGCTTAAATAGATTAGATTTTAGCCAAGTATAGCATGTATTACTTCAAGAAAGGATTCTTTCCTTTTAAGTTTAAAGTTCCTTTATATAGGACTATAATCCTAAGACATATAAAAGGAATAGCGTATTAAGACGGTTCCTTATACCATATCAATAGGAAGTCTTTATGCTATGCTATATACTAAGCTAAATATCTATTTTGCAGTGGGCATAGTAAGCAAATATCAATTGAATCAAAGATCACTTAATTTAGTAGGAGTAAAGCATATAATCAAATATCTTAGGAGAATGAGGGATTATATGTTTGTCCACAAAAGTGAGGTTTTGATAGGTATTGGATGTACAAATATTGATTTGTTGTTTGATTGTGATTCATGAAGTTGGACTTCAAGATATGTGTTCATCCTGGGTGGTGAAGATACACATTAAGCATAAGTATTTTCTCATTAGAGAGATATAAGTACGTGAAAAGTAGTAGTAGAAAAGATAATTTATGCAATAAATCTGGCTGAAACTTGTTTCCAAACCTTGCCTTAGAGTGACTATGAATTACTCTAAAGGGAGATAAGTGTCGAATATATGGTAAATTATCTTTGAGAGCAAGTGGGAGATTGTTGGGGTTTATGCCCTAAAATCCAATTTATTGGCATGTCATAAATAATTAATTTGTTTAATTATATGAGACTATCTATTTATAAACTAATGGGACATTATCTTAGTCCATAAGATGCATATAATGTGATTTATGTAAAAAGTCACAGAAGATATAAATCACAAGTTATTTGTAAACTCAGAATTTTAGTTCGTAGTCGGTGATGAAATTAGGCATTTCATCTGCGAAGATTGTAACATATCAACTAAGATGATTTGTCTTGATCATGGAAGTAGAGACTTCTAGTTGGTATGTTGATATGTTTTAAGAGTTAAGACATATTGAATTGGACCGCTGTGAGATTTATTATTCTCCTAACGACTGTTAAATTAATAGTAAATCTCACGACTTCTATTTACATCAACTCTAAATCCTAAGAGAATAATGGACATGATCATAAGATATAGGTTGCTTTAATATATCAAGAGTGAGATCTATAAGTTACGATTAAAACCTCAGTATGTTGGGCAACTATATTTAGTGTTGATGGAACATATATTCTCAAGATGGAATTCATAGTCTCTTAACGGAGATATAAAATATTCCCTTGAGATAAGTTTAATGGGTTCAGTTATTCAGAGAGTTAGGCCTAACCACTTTAGTAAGTAGTTAGTAAAGTATATATTTATGAAATTGAATTTCATAAATATATAATGAATAACATAAAGGATTAAACCGGGTACTCAAGGATAAAGATGTAGTAATCTTCAAAGTGGCAGTCTACATCCATAACTTTGTATTACTACGAATATTTTAATGAAAGGGTTGTATGTATAATAAAGTTTTGGGATATAATTTATTAATAAGGCCTAGAGTGCAATTATATTCATATAGTGGTATTGAATATAATTAATGGTAACTTTGGACTTGTCAAGACTTGACTAAAAAGCCCAAGGCCCATTAGAGCTAGAGTCTTATTTGTTCCCTTTTAGTCCCACTCCAAGCCACATATTAGAGTCCAATTAGAATGGCCCAAAAGGCTAGCCCAATTAGATAATCAATTATATATAAGGAGAGAAACATACATAAATATAATGAAGTGGTTTTTCATTTTGATCACATAAGGAATGCAATGATGTATGTGAGTCTTGGACACTCTTTTATTCTCTCATTGGAAACTGATTAAGAGACCACACTTCTTGAGCATTAAGTGGAATTGGAGTGAAGATTAAAAGTTTTCCCAAGTAATTCTCAAGTCTTGGTTTTGAATTTCACTGCATCAAGGTACGCTTCCTATTCTTTGTTCTAGAATTCAAGGTTACATGTTATCTCTCATAAATGAAGTAGATCTGTGATTGATGCTTCCGCTGTGTGTTTTGTATGAGATGCAAAACTAGATTTTCCAACATTACTTGTTCCCTTTTGGTCTCACTTCAAGCCACATTCTAAAGCCCAGTTGGAAAAGCCCAAAAGGCTAGCCTAATTAGATAATCAGTTATAAGGAGAGAAACATACAGAATTTTGTAAGTTAATGAAATAGGTATGTATGTGAGTGTTAGACACTCTTTCATTCTCTCTAGAACATACACATAACTGATTGAGAGACCACACATCTTGAGCATCAAGTGGAATTGGAGTGAAGATTAAAAGTATTCCCAAGTATTCTGATCTTCAGTTTTGAATTTCACCGCATCAAGGTATACTCTCTTGTTCTTAATTTTGAAACTTACATAGCACATGTTATCTATTGTGAATGAAGTAGATCCGTTAATTTTCCGCTGCGCACATGCATATTTCTATCAAAGGTATAAAACCAAGGAGAGGAAGATTGGGTGTAAGAACACTACCTTGATTATTGTGGAGAAAATATGAGAATCTAAGGTGTTTGAGGGTGTTTGGATGTGTTTGGGTGAGAAATTATAGAAAGAGAATCTGCCTAGAAACTGCCCAAAAGTCATTTTTTTGGGTAAAATGAGGGGTCTAGGGGTATTTATTTTGAAAAATGCTCCTTCGGCTTCCAGCGCACCTTGAAGGGTCACCAACTACCCTGCTGACGTCAGCAGTTTTGGCTTTTTCCCTGTTCAAATTTGGACATGTATTTAAAGGCCTTACGAAACTCAAATTGAGCTGATCTTAGTGTCCATAGAAAGCTCTAGATGTCCAGTTTCTAGAACACTAAAGAAATCGAAAATCCTATGGTCAGATGAAAAGTTATGGCCTCGGGAAGTGTGCTGACGTGCTTTTCACGGTTTTCTAGATATCTCAACTGTTTTAACTCCGATTTCGACCCATGAATAGTCGTTGGAAAGGGAATTTGATAATCTTTGTAATGGAGCTAGTCCAAACCCATTCTAATGGACAGATCAAAATTAGGAATTCTGGTGCCCTTAGAGTCAACCTAAGGTCAAACTTGGTCAAAGTTGACAAAAATCACTGAATAGCTCGGATTTGATGTAGAAACATGAAAAATGATGTTTTGGGATGATTTTGACCGACTTTAACTTCCGATCAACCCAAGGTTGACTAGGGGCATTTTGGTCAATTTAAACTAAAATGGCACTTCGAGTGCTCCGATGCTCGAACGGGTTGCGTCACGTTAATCTAGACATTTCCACGGCCCCATGGACAAAAGATAATATTTTTGGAATTTTCGAGGTCTAGCACATAAATCGAGGGCAGAAAAAATATCGTGTCTACAGCTGCCACTTCTTTATCTGACATCTCGAGTGCAATAAGAGGTGTCAGATAAAGAACGTGATTTCGCATTTTTTGCCCCAAAATTGCGTGCGGAAACTGCGCTGTTCATGGATCGAGATAGGTTTTACCTGCCAAGGTTGAGCTGCTGCAGTTGATCCGGAAAAATTTCTCTGACTTGGTCCTCGAAATTGCGCAAGAAACTCTTCATCTTTTTTTTTTGGTCAAAGGTCAACTGGTCAACTTTGACCGGGTCAACGTTGACCGACGGCCATTGTAGGTGTGCCGGGCAAACCCAGCAGCCCTTCAAGGTGCGCTAGGCAACCCAGGCCGTACAAGGCCTATAAATGGGCCCCAAAGCTTCATTTTGATCATTCTTACTTCATTTCTCTGAATTCTCACTTCTAAAAAGTTCTCTAGAGCAAGTCGCGGTCTAGCAAGGCTAGCTTTCAGCTTCAGTCTCCAGTTCTGCACTTGAGGTCAATGTCCATTTTCTCTTTCTTTTTATTTTCTGCTAGTATGTAGCATAGCAAGTAGGAAAGTATGCTAGTATTTTTTTAATTTTTGGTATAGATATATGTTTTTTTAAAAAATATTTTTTTATCATTTATGCCATGATGTTGTTGGGAAAAATATTTTTTTCACATGCTTGGGTATTTGCATAATCACACTTGCATGCTTTCACATGTCATGAATAATTATGCTTGCACTTGTTCGTGCGAGAAAAACTTAATTTTAAGGCCACATAGATGGACATGAGAATGTCGTATGCTGTCAAAACATAGAAAAAATAGCGAAAAACTAGGAGAAATGCTACGTAAACATGAGAAACTATGCATGATAACAGGAAAATTTTGGGAGATTTGAAAACATGGGAAAAAAGCAATTTTAAATGAGAGTAGTTAAGGAAGGATTAAACGGTCATGGCTAAATTGAATCCGCGTGAGATTAAACGAGCATGGTCGAAATGAATCCTGAAAAGATAGATAGGATTAAACGGTCATGGCTGAATTGAATCCGCGTGAGATTAAACGAACATGGTCGAATTGAATACCAAAAAGATGGATAGGATTAAAAGATCATGGCCGAATTAAAACCGCGTGAGATTAAATGAAAATGGTGGAATTGAATATCGAAAAGAAAGATAAGATTAAACGGTCATGGCCAAATTGAATCCAAGTGAGATTAAACCAGAGTGGTCAAATTGATACTCTAAAAGATAGATAAGATTAAACAGGCACGGTCGAATTCAATCTGAGTGAGATTACACGGGCATGGTCACATTAAATCTTAAAAAGATAGATAGGAGTAAACGGTCATGACCGAATCGAATCCTGAGAGAGAGGTATTTTGAAAATTCTTGACATTTTGAGGTAAAAAGAAATAGGATTAAACGAACGCAGTTGAATTGAAGCCTGAGAGAGAGGGGTTTTGAAAACCTTAACATTTTGAGATAAAAAGAGATAGGATCAAATGAACGTGGTTGAATTGAATCCTGAGAGAAAGGTGTTTTGAAAATTCTTGACATTTTGAGATAAAAGGAGATAGGATTAAACAAACGTGGTCGAATTGCATCCTTAAGGAGAGGTATTTTGAAAACCTTGATATTTTGAGATAAAAATAGATAGGATTAAATGAACGCGGTCTAATTGAATCCTGAGAGAGAGGTGTTTTGAAAACCTTGACATTTTGAGATAGAAAGAGATAGGACTAAATGAATGCGGTCGAATTGAATCATGAAGGAGAGGTATTTTGAAAAGCTTGACATTTTGACATAAAAAGAGATACGATTGCACAAACACGGTCGAATTGAATCTTGAGAGAGAGGTGTTTTGAAAATTCTTGACATTTTGAGATAAAAAGAGATAGGACTACTGGAAAGCGGTCGAATTGAATCCTGAGAGAGAGGTGTTTTGAAAACCTTGACATTTTGAGATAAAAGGAGATAGGACTAAATGAACACAGTTGAATTGAATCCTGAGAGAGAGGTGTTGAAAAAATACCATACCATCCCTAATGCTCAGAGTAATCTCAATCCAAATGTCCATGAGGTACAACTTAATTTTTAACCAATATTATTAATAGGTTTGAGCTCAATGGTATCTACTATAATGAAGGACACATAACCTTTATTTTTCTTGTTGAGTTTCTAGTATGCAACGTATGGTGAGGTTTGGGATAAGTATTATGGTATGACGGCAGACATGAACCTGTGGAACCCCCATACCCAGGAAGAAAATGAGTTTAGCTTATCTCAATTCTGGTTGGCAAATGGTGAATATGGTCAAGATCTTGATTCCATTGAAGCCGGCGCGATGGTATATATAGTTTCATCATCATCTTTTCTTTTAGGCGCATGCTAAATAATTAATTACTAATAATTTTTCATTTTTTTACAAAATTATTTTGTGTGGAAAACCAGGTTTGCGAAGGTCTATATCAAGATAAAAACACTAGACTCTTCCTATATTGGACTGTACGTGTTTTAATATTTGACTTCCCTGCCAGCACTAGCCATGTTTACAAATACTATTTCTTTTTTGAAAGCATCTTTTTTTTTTAAGAGAGATGTTACGTCTACAACATTTTTACAACAAATCACAGATGGTTAGTTGTTATTGGTTCAAATTTGAAACTAACATTAAGGTTACTTTTTTGCCCCAACAATAACAACCAGTAACAACCTGCCACTTAGGATTTGTTGTAAAAATGTTGTAGACATATCATTTATCTTTTTTTAATCGTTGTTACAGGATGATGCATATCAAAGCACAGGTTGCTACAATCTGTTGTGCCCTGGCTTTGTTCAAGTTGACAAACAGATTGCAATGGGTGCAAGAGTCACCCCTTATTCCAAGTATGATGGTGATCAATTTGCACTCAAGTTCTATGTTTGGAAGGTATAGTACAATATTTCAATTTAATTAATTTATTAAATAATTCTAATTTTTGGATAGACATATATGATCATATCATATGTACTTTTTTTTCCTCAAGAAAAATTTGCAGTAACAAATGTTATAGATATGTTTGAAATTCTTCTAATTTTAGTTAAAACAGTGTATGTTTTAAATTATTTTTTCCCGGTTTATGTATTTTTATGTACAACTTTTTAAATTTAAAGTTTTTTATTTTTTTTTATTTTTTTTTTCTATGCGAAATTTCTTTTTACCTAATTTATATTTTAAGACTGTGAATTTAAGCTGTTGTTCTACACAAAAAGATTCATTTGTTTTCTCTTTCATTAGTCTTTATACCTTTATTTATCGTTCAAAATATTACAAACTGATTTGCATGACATGTGCAATGAGGTAGGACGTTAATGGAAAGGGAGACTGGTGGATGAATATTAACAACAGAGTCTTTGGATATTGGCCATCTTCCATATTCTCGATCCTGTCTGATAGTGCTTCAAAAGTTAGATGGGGAGGAGAGGTGATAAATTATAATTCAGGAGGGCAGCACACCACAACACAAATGGGCAGTGGCCATTTCGCAGAAGAAGGGCCCCGCAAGGCTAGTTTCTTCAAAAATCTCAATGTCATTGATGGTTCACAAATTCAAAGGGGTCCCCGGGACACTACGACATTCATGACGAAACCCAATTGCTATAATATCATAGATTATGAAGGAGGCCTCTTTTATTTTGGTGGTCCGGGTAGAAACCCCAATTGTCCATGATCATTTAGACTGTTGTTTCAAAATAAAGAAGAAAGAGGGAAATTATTTTCTTCTCCTTTCCATGTCACACCAAATGTACTTACAAGCCATATGTCATATAAAACTCTCTGATTCATTAATATATAAAATTTGAAATTATGTAATTTAATATAGTGGAAATTAAGATTGTATGGTATAGTGTGTATATATATATATATATATATATATATATATATATATATATTATAAAAGGTTACTGGACGGTTATTTGAACCTTCACTTTAGTTTTCTAGTTTCAAAATTCATTGTTACTGATGATGCAAAAAATTCTCAGTTGAACTCCTCATCTATATGAGTGGACAATATTAACACAGCAGCCATGAGATCCTGCAAAAAAGGATAAGGTTCTCAAAGCATAATGGTGTGGAGTGTGCCAAATGGCCTTCGACGAGCTAGTCTGTAAGATCAGAGCTTAACTATACAGAGGAATTGCTATTTGGCTATAGAATTGTAGTGTGTATGTTGCACAAGAGTTACGTACCTTTGTTCTGGTTGTTTGTGCCTTTTTATAGGCCTTTGTCCCTCATTATGGGGATAAATGCTAACCTTAATGGTCTTGTATCCACTAGGAATAAATGTTGGGGTATTGTAGGATTTAATGTCCTTTTGCACGTTGGTTTATCCATTAAGCTTTTGCTTGTCTCTCAGGTGAGCTGTTACCCATGTTATTTATGGGAAACTCTTTTAATGCTGACTACCCACGTTCACGTGGGCGCAACTGCCCGCAATGAGTCTTTCAGGGTTCCCCCAAAATTCGTGGTGTCAATGCCCTACAGCAGCCGACCACCCATCGCGGCGACGCTTAATCCCTTATTTATGAAAGTTTGAATTCAGGTGCTGTGAAATGAGGGTGAAAAGGGTACCTCTAGTGTGTGACTTGAATTGAGTCAATTTTGACCTATAATTACCAAAGGTAAGTGAAGTCACCACCAATCATTCGATTTTATCTAAGGTATGATTGGTCACCTGACTCTATTTGATTTTATTACCAATCCTAGGCTAAGAAAAAGTTGTTTTTCCTAATCTAATATGGACGAGTAAAAAATCTTGATTTTTGAGTTCAAAAATTCGATTACGTGTAGGGAAGGTGTTAGGCACCCCTCAACACCTGTCCGGAGACAATCCTTTGTTTTTGTAAAATCTTAATTTTCAAACATTGGCAATTAAAACAAGCTATTGGCATTAGCTCTCGAGGCTTCAAAGAATTGGGCTTCTAGGTTAGATTTTGGAAGGGTGTGATCTCTATCAATGTTTTACTAGTACATTTGGAATTATTGCCAAATTTCCACGACAAAAATCCAGCAACATCTCGCCTTATTTTCATGGAGAAAATTTAGCAGCATTTCGCCTTTAATGTGTTATAGCATACAAAGCGCTATCCTCACTAAGCTTTCGCTGTAAGAATACGGCAACAAAGGTGCCCCATTTTTATGGCGAAAATTCGGTAGAGTTTTGTGTTTGGTGTGCTATAGCGCACCGGCAAAGTTTCATGCTTACGTATACGACGTGCGTTGGCATGTTCGTACGAAGGCAAGCTAAAGCTCACCAAAGCATCAAGCATATTGATGCATGTCACGTATACAGGGAAACCGATGTCACTAGCTGACATGGATCGAGACAAACACACCGTGATGATCATGCACACGATGTAGTATGAATATACGCCTATAGTAGTCGCCTTGAGTGCATACCCACACCACAAGGTCAAGAGCACCCATGACTCTCCTAACCATGGGAGTCCATCATAAAAAGTGCATGACCACCCACAAACAAACAAACATATATATATATACACACACACATACATGATGCACAATGCAAGCACACAAAGCAGGGAAACAAACCAGACATTGCCAACGTTCCAAAGGTATGCCTAACAAGGTACGAGAAATGTAAATCAGACAATGCCATACTCAAGGAAAGCGGCCCAAGCAAGGTACAAGAAAGATAAATCATACATGCCTACATCCAAAGGGTATGGCCCAACAAGGTATTGGAAAGATAAAATAGACATTGCCATACCCTAGGAATGTGACCTAAGCAAGATACAAAGAGAGCTACCCTACCCTAGATACATGGTTCTAAAGAAAAAGGTTGAGAGAGGGAAAGAGATTACTACATGGAGAGACTAAGCCTCCTAATCCACTAAACATTGCCCTTTTTGGGCTTGTGTCTTCTTGCTTGCTTTCTTGCCCTTCTTAACTTGCATTTTAGAAGTTGCACCCTCACTTTAACAAAGGAAACACAAAGCCAGCAGATAGGCAAAAGAGATAACAAAGAAACAAAGAAAACACATAAAGGGGGAAACAAGCATGTTATCTGTGGAGGGGTTTGGGCCTAGAAAATCGGTACTGACCCATTTAACTTAGGCCCAAGATCGGCCTGAGTAGCCAAAACAAGCCCATAATATGGAAGTGGACCTCGAACTCAGTTGGAGTGAGCTCAGCCCGGCAACACGTGTATTGGGACATAGAAATTATCGTTCGGGGGAATCCCATAGCGCTCGGCTTACTACCGATTGATGAGGTGGTGGGAAATCAATGAAGAAGTGATTAAACTAAAGTCAGTTGCTAAGAGTTGTTAGTGCCTTTGGGGAACTTGCTACCGAATGCTATTTGGCGTCTGGAACAAGTTTCAAGAGAATCCTCAAAAGGCATGATGATTCCTCGAGATTCTAGGAAAAGTGGAGATGCATGAAAACTAGTGAAACAATAATGATTAGTACCCCACTAAGGAGAGACTATATAAGGGAAGGGAAGGCAAACAAGAAGGGTTGGTTGGAAAATCTAGGAAAAAGGGGAAAATATTGGGAAAAGAGTGAAAACATAGAGAGATGGAGTGTGAGCAAAGAGGGAAGAAGAAGAACTACCAGAGGGTAAGGTTTGTAGGTCCAAAAGTTCACAAAAAGGATACAATTTGGACTTTCTAGTTGGTGTTTGGAGCCCTACCCTTAGGACTGTTAGAAAGCCCATTAATAAATGAATTGGGGGCCTAAATCCTTCGCCCAAGACTACAGCTCTTATAGGTTTGGAAACCACATTATCAAACAAACATATTATCACACAAAAGAGGGTGTCCTAGAGGGACAAATGTAGGTTTGGATTGGTGTCCATAGTTCCATTACATTGAAGTATGGACGACACGCGTGCCATCAAGCAAAGTTCCTAAAAGGGACTCGAGATCTCATGTACAAAAGACGAGTGCAAACTCGCACAAGATTATATGTAGGAACTAAGCTTGACGACACGAACAAGCATACAAAGACACATTCATGAACATATAAGTAAGGATGTAAAGATGCAAAGAAGCACAGAAAGCCTAACAAGATGGCATAAAGCAAGCATAGCAAGCATGTTATCACACAAAGGGAAGGGGTAGGCATGTTCTAAGGCACATAAAGAGGCTAACACGAGAAACCCTAACATGCAAACTAACAAAGGAGGAAAAAGGCAAGTGGCAAGCAAGCCAAACATCATGAAGATGTATCCTCACACATGGTTGTATCCAAACAAGCCATAAAAGGGGAATAGATACAACCAAACAAACAAGAAAGCCCCAAAGACCAACAAGCATAAACCCAAAAAGGAAACAAGACATGGGAAGCATGGCAAGGACACAAGAAATGAGATCTAAGCATACAAACATGGATCCAAACATAAACACATAAAAAAAGGTGAAACAAAGCACCAACATGCATAGAGGAAATAATACAAACCCTTTATTGAAAAATGGGTGTATGAACGTAGGCCTTGACCACTAGATCTAGATCTACACTCTATCCAAAAGCCATACAAGAAAGAGGCATAAACAAGAGATATAAAGCTATAAAGCACTAGGCATAGCATCCAAACAAGGTTTTAGCCACATGAACACGTAGATCCAAACACACAAAGATGGCAAGAAGCACAAACAAATATATTAAAAGCTATAAAGCACTCAAGCATTGCACATGATTAACTCATCAAAAGGTAAGCACGAAGCCATAAGCATAAACATGAAGACAAGCAAAAAGTGTAGATTAAAAGATTATTAAAAGACCTTGAAAGCTGTTTGAATGACTTCAAACAACTTCCTATGGGTTTGGGAGCCTCTTTGTAATTTTTGAAAAGATGGAGAGCTTAATTGCAATTTTAGAAAGATTTGAGGCCAAAATGTAATTTTAGGAATTTTTGGGGACTAAAGTTGTTTCAGATCGACTAAACACTGAGGCAATGTTGATGCATGGACTCAAAAAGTAGCCCGTGTACACGTGACCATCATCAGACAGAGGGTAAGGTGTTGATATTATGTTGGTGAGTGCCTACTGCCTAGTATTCTCTGTGTGTGTCCGTTGGAAAGCAATTCTCTGGGCCCTTTTTACAATTCTGTAAGGGGAATACAAAGAAATTCCATTTTACAAAATGCAGAGGCTTCATTCTTGATGGCCCGGCTTTCTTGAAAAAGATCTTGAACTTCTAGCAATGTCCTCCTTGATGCGAAGTTCCGACTACTTGCCACCAATTTTATCTATACACATTTACATGATGGAGCTATTAGTGTATGCATGCATGCCCTTGTAGGGTTGGAAACCCTTAGGGTCTAGGTATGATCTAATGTGCAAGCAATGTAGTTGCTTTTCCTTAGGGGTTGGTCACAAATACTATGCAAGTAGGATGGAAAGAAACTGTAGTAAAGCACCACCTTCCAATGCAAGTAAGAATGCATAACCTGGAAAAGGTAAGCGGACACTTTCCCCTCGACTTATTTTGAAAGAAATCCTTGTTGGGAAATTTAGACCCCGATTGATAGAATTAACAAGTTTTAAATACAAGTTGTTAATTAGATTTATTATGAATAAAACTTGTTAAAACAAACAAATATCAATATCATGTCAAAATCATGCACAACGGAAAAGTAAATAAGACAAGATATGATGACCCAGGAAAACCAATGAAACAAACTAGTTTCACAGTAAAAAACCTGGGGGGAAACCTTCCTGAAAAGCAATCCACTATAGTAAAGAGAAGTTTCAGATCTAGTACAAAACCTTTGTCCCTAGACTCCACAATCCCCGTAGATGAACTTACAGCAGAAACCTTCTACTGCTTCAAAACTTCTGAACTCTTCAATATATGAACGCCACCCTTATTGCACGAATCCAAGTACGTGACTAACCAATGATGCACGGCTCCCAGTACGTGACTAACACACCAACTTGAAGAAGATTGTTGGCTGCAAAGTTCTTCACTTCATCAACAATGAAGATCAAGAAGCACTTGGTTACAAAACCCTAAGGCACAAAGACGCAGTAGCTTCTTTCAGAGAGAAAAGAAGCATCGGTCACCTTTTGCATATGTTCTCCTTATATTCTCTTATATGACGGCCTCTAAAATAAGCCTTATATATGTCTAGGGTTGTGAGAAAAGAAACCATACACAAATACATAAGCATGGGCCGAAAATCAGATCTGAAAATCTGAATTCCCATAACCTCGATAGATACCTCGATAGATAGTATCTGTCAAGCCTCATTAAACCTCAATAGATAGCTATCTATTGAGCAACTGTCAAGCTTTAATGAATCAGCACTTCTTCACTTGTTTCTTGGACAGATTTGCATGGCTTCAATACTAGACTTGAACTTTTGTTCTTTGAAGTATTAAATACATCCTAGATCTACCCAAATACAAGTAAAGTGTGTTTTGTCAAAGGATAAACCAATTACATAAAATAGTGACATATGTTCCTAACATATGAAACACATATGTCCTAACAATCCTAACAAGGATATCCTACCCTAGGCATGGATGTTCACTCGTCTTGGTACTTGCTAGTCCTCGCGGTCATTTGACTTAATCTAGGCCAACTATATGAGATATGAACTGGTGAGTTGGTCCTAATCTTAGGGGGGACCTTGATGATCTAATCCTTCCCTTCATAGAAGTTGTGGGATAGAGCGGATCAAGGGGGGCCTTTTCAGCTATTCCTATCCACCCATGAAGCCATAAGTGCCTACAAGTCGGTGCCCAATAACTATCTATGGTTTGCGCGTCAGGTAGAAACCTTAAAGCGCTGAGCCTGGGTTCGACTTAAAATGAGGGGTGATGTCATGCATTTTGAAATGAAAGGGGAAAGACATTCCATGCACAACAGATATATAAACAAATAAAAGGGTAGCAGAAATCAAATCTTACTACCCTAAGTTCACATATGTGAAGGAAAGCTATAAAGCATGGTTACAAAAGTAGGAAAGCTTCACACATACGAAAATACCTCAAAACTAGTTTTAAAAACCATTTAAAAATATTATTGAAAAATATTTTTTTGTCTTTTGAAAATAATTACTAAAGATATAGTGAAAACATTTTTCAAAAAGAAAGCCCCGAAGGCTAATGCCAATTTCAATATTGTTTTAAAGCCAATGTCCAAAGATTAAAATTTTATCAAAAGTTCTAAAGGATAAACTCTCTAAGTATCCCCAGTGGAGTTGCTAGTCTGTCGATGCCTCGTGGCGGCCGACCACCCATCGCGACGATGTTCATGCCTTATGTAGGCTTTGAGCTCGAGTGTTGTGAAATGAGGGTGAAAAGGGTACCTCTGGTGTGTGACTTGAATTGAGTCAATTTTAACTTATAATTACCAAAGGTGAGTGAAGTTCCCACCAATCGTTGGGTTTTTTCTAAGGTGTGATTCGTCACCTGACTCATATTGATTTTATTACCAATCCTAGGCTAAGAAAAAGGTCATTTTTCCTAATCTAATACGGACGGGTAAAAAATCTTGATTCTTGAGTTCAGAAGTCCGATTACGTGTGGGGAAGGTTTTAGGCACCCCACAACACTTCCCCAGAGATAGTCCTTTGTTTTGGTAAAATCTTAACTTTCAAACATTGGCAATTAAAACAAGTTATTGGCATTAGCTCTTAGGGCTTTAAAAGAATTGGGCTTCGAGGTTTGATTTTGGAAGGGATGTGGTCTCTATCAATACTTTACTAGAACTTTTGGAATTATTGCCAAATTTCCTCAACGAAAATCCAGCAACATCTCGTCGTATTTTCATGATGAAAATCTAGCAGCATTTCACCTTTGGTGCGTTATCACACACAAAACGCTATCCTCACAAAGCTTTCATTGTGAGAATACGGCAACAAAGGTGCCCCATTTTCACGTCAAAATTCTGGCAGAGTTTCGCATTTGGTGTAGACACCACATTTTGTACCCTTTACGACTCGAGCCCCCGTTCCCCAATGATGTAAGAATTCTAAATCCCAAGGTTGGTTTAGGAACCGATTAAATGAAAATTGACTTGAGGAAAGTGTTTATGGAAAATATGACTTATTTTTGGATCAAATAAACTATTTTTGGAAAAGAAATGCCTCAAAAACCCTAGGGCATGTGTACGCATTCCCACGTATGTGCACGCATGCTTAAGATTTACGTGTGTGATGTGCATGAAATATATACAATAAAGTACCATCAGATTTGCATAATTAGCCTTATTTTTATATTATTTTGTGACTAATTATATATTATATTTGTTTTGTGGAAAAAAAAGGCTATTCACAATTTAGAAGCTGAAAAAGTCACAAGTTGAATGCTAGGTGGGTCAAGCAGATTATAAAGCCAACTCAAGAGAAGAGAGCTTGCCACGAAGTAAAGAAAAAGAAAAGCAAGACAAAGAAAGAAAAAAGAAGCAGAGCTATGCCAGAAGAAAAGAAATAAATGAAAGGAAGTTTGCTTTGGTAGAGATTTCTACTTTTGTGGGCTTAAGGTCTTGAATATCTTTTAGTGGGCTTTCTTCTTACTTAGCGGAAATACAAATTAGAGAAGAAGAGAGACTTTTGGGCCATTCGGGTTTTGCATGTGAAATCTTGAAGTCAGCGTGTAAAGCAAGGCCACGGAATCCCTTGCATGTGCATGGCTTTTGAATTCCTTATTCTGATTGTATTAGGAGTATAGCAAAATGTGTAAGGCGGCTATTTTTCATATATAAGCCCCTAGGTCAGTTTGTGTAAGGGAGGCTAGCGGCTAGGACTGGTGCGCAGGAGCAGAACGTGTTTTTGTCTATGGCTTTTCTCTAGCACTGTGACTATTTCTTTCTCTATTTTATTTGTCTAGTTTAATGTTTAGTATTTTATTCTTGTGTTTTCTTTCAATTACTATGAGTAGCTAAATTTATAATTAGGGTTGAGGATGAAACTTTGTTAAGGATTATCAGTAATATTTATGTGATTTGATTTTTCCCACAATAGTTGTTCTTTAATGATTTAAATTGTTCTTGCTTCATATCAATTGACTAAGATGAGATTCTAGATATGAGTTCAATCATGTTTTTCTCATGATTTAGGATTTATCTTAATTCATTGAATGCTTGGTTTATTAATTCTTGATTATAAAATTGGATATCGCTTGTGATTTGTCTGTCAATGGATACAATTTATGATTTGATTTATAGAATTGGATATATCTTGTGATTTGTTTGGCTACGGATACAATTGATGATTTGATTTTATACTTAAGAAGCGAAGAAGAACATGCTTTAGATTTTTAAACATAAGTTTTAATGATGATATTTTCCATGATAGCAAGATTGATTTCTAGATTATCATGTAGTGGTTGGGAAAAATTAATGATCATAAATATATGCTGATATGAATTAACAAGGCGGATTCCAAAGCCTTAATTCCTTTCTCTTGATTGTTTACATCTTTTTATTGCTTTATATCTTTGCTTAGTTTAATTATTTGTTTAGTTTATTTAATTGCAAACAACCAATTTTTATTAAACTAGATTAGGATTAATTTGGTTAAGGTTTAATTAATTTTCCTACGTTCATTCAAGTCTCTGTGGGTTCAACCTCGTTCTTGTTAAACTATACTTCGGTACGGTTCGTACACTTGCGAGTACTTTAAAATTTCACAACAGTGTGCATACTTCATGCATGCGTATGCATACACGTGCACACGTGCACATGCTAGGGTACCAAAACCCATAAAGGAAAGGTTTTTTGCCCTAAAACTTGGTTTGCAACAAATCTCATGTCGTCTGGGAGTCGCTCTAAACCTTTTTTTTTTAACTATATAAAGCCATAAATGGTACCTTTTCAAAGGGGGGATGAATTTCAGTGGTAAAACACATAATATTCACTAGAAAAATAGTGAATCAAAGAGGGAATTTTTCACAAAACATCCTAAAGTCAAATTTTATTTGATCGGGACCTTTTCTAGTCTTGATCTTTGAGTTATAAGTTTACTAACACATTTTTGAATTATTTGTATCTGGATTGACTTAGGGAATGGTCAAAATCAAGTTTTAGAGAGTTCTTGTGTTGAGGTAAAGGTTCTATCTTTGTCTCTTCACTTTTCTTAGATTTTCTTTGATTCCTTTGTTTGTTTACATGTTTTAAAGCTTTAATGATCTGTCTAGTCTTTGCTTATTTTGTGTTTGTGTTAAAATCATGCTAGGTTTTTAGTTTCCTTATTCCTATTGTGTTTTCTTTGTTTTCTGCTCTGGTTTTTTGGGTTTAGGGTTTTGGGTGTGTATGCATGCACATGCAACTTGCATGCATACGTAAACTCGTAACGTACGAGAATGCTTACGCATACAGTTGGTATGCACACTTATGTCCTATGTATGCGCATGCATACTTAAGCCCAGAAAGTCTAATTCCATTTCTGTTTGTTTTTCTTTCGTCTTGTTCGCATGTTTTAGCCTCTGTTTTAACCTAGCTTCTGTATCTTTAAGTCTTTTCCTCTCTATTTTGTTTTAGTTTGCTTGTTTCATCTCTTTGATGCTTACTAGGGTTTTAGATTGTTTGAATACCATGAACATGCACATAAATATGAACTTGCATTGATGTATAGGTGTAGTGATGCAGTGAGGTAAGTCATAGATAATCACATGGACATGCATTTATTTATTTGACGAGTATGATATGGTTGAGGAACATGAATATGCTTGGATTGAATGCTATGCCTTTAATGTTTGGATGTCATAAAATGCTTGTTTGATTCTGCCATATGATGTATCTGCCTTTGGAGATATGTGTTTAAATGCTATGATAGATGAGTGGTTAGGTTTAGGATGACTATGCCATGTTTGTATGTCTTAGATTCATGCTAGAGTGTGTGTGAGTTAGAATAACGTATTAAGCCTGCCTTTAATGAGATTAAGATTTGGAACATAATGAGTGGAAGTCGACCAACGGGTCGAGTGGGGTTGGGTGTCTAACACCTTCCCATCCCCATACCTAAACTCCGGACACGTGCTCTAATAAAAGATCAGTCCTTCCACGAAGGACGCTATATTTATGGTCCTAGACCTAATCTAGGTGGCGACTCCATTTCTCTACCATGGTCCACCCTAAGCCAATGCGTATTCACCCAATCCAACAAGTATGACCTGTCGCGGGTGCTTACACCCACGATAGCTACTCCACTAAGGGATTGAGAGTTTGATTCCAATGTGTTCCATTTCTTAATCTTAATAAATGTGGAAGTCTAACTTTAAGGGAATGCTTCAAGCAATTTGCAAGATCGTCTGATGATCTTGCCAAGAAATTGTGACTATGCCTCTTGCTAAAGCTCAAGATGATTGTCCAGAAGTCTATTCGAAGGGGAGAGACCGTGCGAAAAAAGCTACCCCAGTATGGCGTTTTCCATTGTCTTTCAATCACTTTCACAACTTGGTGAGATTTTTAACTGAAGGGTGTGAGGATTCACATATCAAGAAACCCAAAGACATCCTAGGATACTTGGGGTAATAAAGGATTTCATTTAGGAAGACCCAAAGGAACCACCTAGACTACCTGAAGGTGAAATAAAGCTTTTTCTGAGGAAGACCCAAAGGAAATTCTATTGAGGCAAGCTGAAGAAAACCAAGTTTGAGCTGGTTGATCTTGCTTGAGAGATGTTGAGTTCCTTTTACCCTTTTGGGATGCATTGACAGAAGAGCTTGCAAGCTGTATAGATCGACTCCAACTTTTGGCTGAACTCTGCTCCTAGACTTGCGGTAGTTGGCCCTCATGGATAATGTGAGGGCTACACAAGATGGATTTTAGTGGTCTTATGGGAATGAGACCACTAAAACTCTACCCCTGTATCATATTGAGAGCACCTATAGGCTTGGCCTTCTTCCAGTCCCTATGGACGTCTTGTGGATCACTGATCTCACCAATTGCTAATTTAATGCCTCAATAGAATTGCCTGCTGCTCATGTTTGAGATAGGGAATCTGGGACCTTTGGTAGCTTCCACAAAGGAAATTAGTCGACATTATTGGAGTAGACAACTCAGGTTGTGCTTCTCTTGGTTGATATTTGATAGGCCGAAGCAAAATCCTGAAAAGGAAATTAAAAAGAACAAATTGATAGGCCACAAACGGATTGACCCCTTGTGATTGAAATTAATTAATTAATTAGCCAAGTTATTAATTAATCAATTTATCATGCAAAACGCGTGGTAGCACAAAAAAATCACCAAACAACTAAATACACAGTGGAAAATAAAAGACACGGTGATTTGTTTACGAATAGGGAAAACCTAACGGCAAAAACCCCACCGGGTGATTTTCAGGTCACCACTCCCGAAACTCCACTATTATCACAACAAGCGGCTACAAGTAAAGGAATCCCAAGTACCTTACCAACCTACAGTTGAACCCTTACCCCAATACCTAATTGGACTTGTTCTGTAGTGACAATTTCCCCTTTTGATGCACGGCTCCCAAGTACGTGACTAACCAATGCGCAGATCTCAGTACGCTACTTCAATCACCAACTAAGAAGGTTGTTGGCTGCAAAGTTCTTCAATTCATCCCAACGATGAAGATCAAGAAGATGCTTGGTCACAAAACCCTACGGTGCAAATACACAGCAACTTCTTCAAGAGAAAGAGATGAACTAGGGCAAGAACTTTGTCTCCAGTCACAATTTGCTTGAACAAGGTTTGCTCAATACTTGTGCAACTTGTGAACACTTTGACGGCCCTTAAAAAAATCCTTTTATATGTTTAGGGTTAGGAGAAAAGAAGGCCCAAACACATAATCAAGGATCCCAAGAAAAAACAGATCAAATTGCTGTTTTTTTAAACCTCGACAGATAGGAGGTGTCGAGAATCTGTCGAGCATACGGGCTGAACAGCTCCTTAAACCTCGATACATGCTAGCTGTTGAGCTAGCTGTCAAGCTTTAATAACTCTGCACTTTCAGCTTGTTTTCTTGGACAGACTTGAAGGCTTCAACACTTGATCTTGAAACATGGTTTCTTGAAGTATTAAACACATCCTAAATCTACCCAAACACAAGTAAAGTGTGTTTTGTCAAAGGATAAGCAAATTACATAAAATCATGACATATGTTCCTAACAAGTGAAACACATATGTCCTAACACAAATGTTAGCTAGGAATCTTGGCCCTAAAATGATTAGACAAAATTGGATATACCTAGGCCCTCCTCCAATAGAGTGGCCTCATGCATCTTTTTAATTGTCCATTCTCATGTTCAATATAGGTGTCTTATGTTGATTGATCGAAATGTTGCATCCACAAGGTAACCTAAAGTAGGTTTATTTCAATCTTCAACTCCTTGGAGTGAGTTCTTGAATGAGCTACTCGTGGCATGTGCATTTAGAAATGGTTCTACAGGTTTTTGTCATGACCCCAACTGAGGTGAATTTGAAGAACATGGATGACCCATCGGTCTTGTGGAGACAGTCCCATGTGGTATTTGCACAGGAATTCATGATGCTTTCCTGACCATCGGCTTCATCCCTTTTTTTACACGGGAGAAGAATCGAGAAATATTCTGCCCTAGTATGGCATTTTTTCGATTATTCGTCCATCTAAATGGCCTCTTGAAGATTCTTAATGGAGACGAGCCAAGACTTGCTTGGTCTATCTGAGCCTAGCACTAGCAATACATTCTCTCTAAAGGAGATCTTGACCCACAAAAGTATTTAGACTGGGCCGAGCTTCAGCATCCTCCCTATTCTTAGGGTTTCTTGAGAATCTCGTGCAACTGGTTGACAACATCAACTAGATCTTGGGAGTGAAGTCAGGGTCCCTTAAGAAGAAATATAAGTAAAGATTGGATACATATCAGCTTGATCTCGAGAGCCCACCATCGGGTCTTATTTCCTACGCTTGGAAGTAATGTCAAGGAAGTTCCATAGTTTTTTTTTTTTCGAAATAGTACTGAAAAGGAAATCCCTTTAAAATGAATAACCTAGATCTTTTCCTAAGATCATTTCTCTTCAACTTGTGATTAATAAGACTTGACAAAGTTCTCCTTACAAGGCACAGAGCCCAACAAAAACTGTCTTGGTATAGGGCATGCTAGACCTAATTCATCTATCTCTTACCCCTTTAGGTTCAATGTGACCTCTTGGTTGAGACTTTGTGAGGTTTTAGTGCGTGTGCCCAAAGGGCTAATTCTGAAAGTCCATTCTTCAATGCTGAGAATAGTCGAATCCATACTAGACATGAAATCATCTTGACAAGAAGTAGGAGGGTTAGGCACCCTTAGGAGTTTATGCCATTGATAGCCATTTCAAAATAACTAACTCCAAAGACTTTGCTAACATCTATCTTGATGGTATGGATTAACTGGTTTGGATTACAAAAGACCAATCAAGGGTCTTCTTAGTAGCACTAACCATTTCAGTCTATCACCTGAAGTGTGACATATAGGAGGACATCTCCCTAAGCTTCTTGCTCTTCAGACTATCTTTGGTTCATTCCCTTAGGGTTATAAGACTGGCAAAAGCCATGGACCTAGGTCCTGTTGATCTTCTTGTAGGCTGGAGCCTTAGACATTTCTAGGAATGTCTCGATCATCTCATTTTCCAATTCCAGAGAATGCACTCGGTTGCCCTTTTCTCTTTTCATCTTTGAGTACTTCCTTTGAAAGTTTCCCCATCCTCTTCTTCCATTTTCTATCAACTTGAATGTCAAGGAGCTACCATAATGTCAAGACAACGATGGTACCGGCATTCAATAGCAATTCATGCTTGTTCCTTTCTAGTTTCAAATGTCGTGTGGTAGTGGATTCGACCAAATCATTTTGAAGAGCCCATACATGAACCAAGACTTTAATTTGCAACTAGATGACAGAAACCGGTTCCCATTTTTCAATCCCCCAAAGAATGTTGGCTTTCAACTAAAATGGTTCATTTCTTCTATTCAATATTCTACTCACTCTTCATTCTTGCCACATTTCTTTGTGCAAGCTTGGAGATGCAAGAACCTTGAATTTCCTGCATTTTGCCTCACACCTTGAGAAAGAATGGGATAGCAAGGAGTCGGGATTACAGTTGAGATATTTTCGTGGTGGAAACAAGAAACCAAAGCCCATGTTAGTTTCAAGTCCAAATTCTTTAAGCATGCACCTACTTCATTTTACAATTAAGAGGAAGAAGTTCCATGATTTGGACTTCTTGTCATTGAATGGGTTTCTAAAGTGATGCAAAATTTAACATAACCTCTCTGCGGCAAGTGACTGAACATTTGCATAGATTTTGAAAAATCTTGGGATGAACCCCTTTTTCACAATGAAAATTTTAAGGTACAACACCATGTCCTTTTTGGGAAAAATTTGGCACAATTTGTATAGCAAAGGTTTTTGCAACAATCAAAGCAAATACGAAGCTCTCTTTCTGATACAATATTCATAATGATCCTTGGACTAGAGATCAATTTTGATACAAAGGCCTTTAATAAACAGAAAACAATGCTTGATCCCTTTGGCAATTTTGAAGAAAAACTTAGCCTGTTGCCTATCTCTATGGAAAGATCTAGTTGCTTGTCACCCAATTTATCATCTGTACAATTAGGTGAAAGATATTAAAAGGTGCATGCATGCCTTTGTAGGGTCGGGGACCCTTCTGGGATCGTCCCTCCTAGGGTTTCTCAATGTTATGCAAGCAGGCAAAGATCATACCTTCATTTGAGAATTGTTCCCTTGCGATCGAAATGCTTAAGGACATGCTCCTATCATTTATAGAAATTTGGCTTAAACCCGCTTGAGCGGGTTTTTATCATGGTGAGTTTCTATGGTGATGCAGAATTAATGCATAAGCTTGGCAAGTAGCTGGAACTTTCATATTATGCTTGAAATTGTAGGATGTCCTCTTTTCTTTTGATTTACAAATAAAAGAAATGCTTTACAAGAATTGGCTTTTTACAATGCTCCCAAAACGTGGGCTATATACAATGGATCCAACATTAGGCCATTTACAATATATGGAAATTCAAATTTGCACAATGCAGAGGCTTCATTCTGGATGGGCTCGCCTTCTCGGAGAAGATCTTGGACTCTTGGCAATGTCCTCCTTGATGCGGAGTTCCAGCTACTTATCACAAATTTTATCTATACACATTTACATGACAACGCCATTAGTGTATGCATGCATGCCCTTGTAGGGTTGAAAACCCTTAGGGTTTAGGTATGATCTAATGTGTAAGCAACATGGTTGCTTTTCCCTAGGGTTAATCACAGATGTTGTGTAAGCAAGATGGATAGAACTTGGAGTAGAGCATAACTCTTTAACGTAAGCAAAAAGGGCAAACTTGCAAACGGAAACTTGACACTTTCCCATTGATTCGTTTTGAAAGCAATCCTAAGAAGGATATCCTACCCTAGGCTTGGATGTTCACTCAGCTTTGGCTCTTTCTAGTCCTCACGGGTTTTGACTTAGTCTAGGCCAACTATATGAGACACAGCTTAAATTGTAAGTTGGTCCTATTCTTAAGGGGGACCTCGATCATCTAATCCTTCCCTTCATGGAAGTTATGGGATAGAGCGGATCAAGGGGGGCCATTTCAACTACTTCTGTCCACCTATGAACCCAGAAGTGCCTACAAGTCGACACCCAATAACTATCTAAGGTATTCGCATCCAGTATTCACCTTCAACGCTGAGTCTAGGTTTGACCCAATATGAGGGGTGATGTCATGCATTTTGACATGAAAAGGGAAAGACTTTCCAAGCACAACAGATATATGAACAGATAAAGGTGTAGCAGAAATTAAATCTTACTACCCTAGGTTCACACATGTGAAGGAAAGCTGTAAAGCATGCTAAGGAAAGCAGGAAAACTTCACATATATGAAAATACATCAAAGCTGGTTTTTGGAAAACCATTTGAAAACATTTTTGAAAAATATTTTTGAGTTTTGAAAATAGTTTACTAAGGATATAGTAAAAGCATTTTTCAAAAGAAAGCCCCGGAGGCTAATGCCAATTTCAATGTTTTTGAAAGCCAATGTCCAAAGATTAAAATTTTATCAATAACTCTAAAGGCTAAACTCTCTAAGTATCCCCAATGGTTTGACCACCCATCGCAGTGACGCTCACGTGCTTTAAACAAGTGCAAGCTCTAGAGCTCAGGTGCTGTGGATGAGGGTTTTACCTCTAGTGTGTGACCAGAAAAGGAGTCAATTTTAATTGAGTTACCAAAGGTAAGTGACGTCGCCACCAATCATTTGGTTTTTTTCTAAGGTGTGATTGGTCACCTGACTTTATTTGATTTTATTATCAATCCTAGGCTAAGAAAAGGTCGTTTTTCCTAATCTAATGCAGATAGGTAAAAAATCTTGATTCTTGAGTTTGAAAGTCTGGTTACATGCGGGGAAAGTGTTAGGTATCCCACAATGCCTGTCTGTAAACAGTTCTTTGTTTTGGTAAAATCTTAATTTAAAGACATGGCAATTAAAAACAAGCTATTGGCATTAGCTTTCGGGGCTTTAATCAAATTGGGCTTTGAGATTTAGTTTCGAAAAGGGTGTGGTCTTGATCGATACTTCCCTAGTGTGTTTGGAATTGGTGCCAAATTTCCAAGATGAAAATCCGGTAGCATTTTGCCTTATTTTTGTGGCAGAAATCCGGCAGTGCTTCGCCTCAAGTGCATCAGAGCTCACAAAACACTATTCTCACCAAACTTTCGCTATGAGAATATAGCAATGAACGTGCCCTATGTATACGGTGCGTGACAAAATGCTCGGGCTAGGACGAGCCGGAGCCCTTTAGAGCATCAAGCATATTGAGGAAATCAATGTCACTTGGTGACGTGGATCGGGACAGTCACACCATGATGATTGTCCACACAATATAGCATAAGTATGCACCTACAGCAAATGCCTTGGGCACATACCCACACTACAAGGCCAAGAGCACTCATGGCTAAAGAAGGCCGCTCATGTAGCCACGAGAGTCCATCATACAAAGTGCATGATCACCCATATACAAGCATATATAGATATACATACATCATGCACAATGCTATCACACAGAGTGAGAAAATAAACAAACATTGCCAATGTTCCAAGGGTATGGCCCAGCAAGGTACAAGAAATGTAAAACATACATTGCCATACCCAGGGAACGTGGCCCAAGCAAGGAGCAAGAAAAATAAAGGGTACAAGGAGAAGGGGAACCCTAATATATGCTCTAGAGAAGAGACTAAGAGAGAGAAAGATGTTACCACTCGGGGATGCTAGGCCTCCTAATCTACTGAACATTGCCATTTGTGGGCTTGCGTCTTCTTGCTTACATCCTTACCCTTGTTGATTGGGAGAAAGATGTCACACCCTTGCTCCAAGTGTCCATGCTCCGAGCGTGTACATGCAATGACAAAGAAAACGAGCCAACAAACAAGCAAAGAAATAACTGGAAGGAAAGCATGCTAAAGGACAAAATATCAAAGAGAGCCAAGCGGGGGGCAAACAAACATGTTATTAAACAAAAGAGAGTGTCCTAGGAGGACAAATGTAGGTTTGGATCGGGTGTACATCATTCTATGAGATTGGAGCATGGATGACACATAGGCTCATGCATGAACTTGTAGGCAAGCATGCAAAAAATGAAAAGAAGCAAAGAAGGCCAAATGGGTGGCACAAAGCAAGCAAGGCAAGCATAACATCCTGTGGAGCGGAGAAAGGGTATGCATCAAGCAAACTGACATCACAGGGATGTGTTCTCACAAGTAGTCACATCCAAACAAGCCACAAGAGGGACAAATGCAACCACACAAGCAAGTGGCCCCAAAGACCAACAAGCACAAGCCCACAAAGGGAAAAAAGCATGGCAAAGCCTAGATCTAGACAGACAAACATGGATACAAATTATAGAAGCAAGCAAGCATACACATGCATAAAGGAAATGATCTAAACCCTTTGATATAAGCCTAAGTGTATAGATGTAGGCCTAGACCAAAAGACCTAGATCTACACCCTACCTAAAGGGCTAAAACACAAGAAAAAGGCATAACAAGAGATAAAAAGACTTTAGAAGCACATGGCATAGCAATCAACATGTAGATCTAGACACATGAACATGGCATGTAGCACACAAAGATATAGAAATAAGCATAAATATGGCAAGGAGCACATAAACAAGTAGATCTAGGTATAAACATGGCAAGCAACACATAAACATGTGGATCTAAGCACAAACATAGTATTTAGGCATATCCTAGCCCAAGAAGGCTAGGCCAACATCATCAAAGTAATAAAACCTGATAAGAAGCAAGGAGACATGCTAGGAAAGCTATAAACCATGCTAGGAAGTAAGATAAAGCAAGAGATATACTACGGAAAGTAATAAAGCATATTACAAAGTAAGATAAAGCAAAGGGTGTAGATGGTAGCTAAAAAGCTACATCTACACCCTTAAAACCTCAAATCCAAGGTCCTAAGAATAAAGAGGGGAAAAAGAGTGCAAGAACACTACCTCTTGATTGTTGAGAAAATAGAGAAATTAAAGGTTTTTTGATGTGTTTAGGAGAGGATTTAGAGAGGAAAAGAGAAAGAATATGCTCAGAAAAATGCTCCAAAATGCCCAAAATCCATTCTTTTTGAAATTTGAGGGTCTGGGGGGTTAAATAGAGGCTTGGCAAACTTCCCAAGGCTCGACACACCTTTAAGGTGCACCGGGTCAGGCCGGCGGCCCTTTAGTGGCCGTTGGGTTAAAACTACTGACGTTAGCAATTTTGTCCTTTTCCTCTAGCCTTTAAGTTATGATTTCAATCACATATTTGAAGGCCTTACCGAACTCCGGTTTAGTTGTTCTTGGTGTCACTGGAAAGAACTAGATGTCTAGTTTTCATAACACTAAATAAATAAATAAATCCAACAGTTAGATCAAAAGTTATGGTCTCGGGAAGCGAGCTGACGTGCCTAGCACAATTTTCAAGATATCATAACCGTTTTAACTCCAATTTCGACCCATGAATAGTCGTTGAAAAGGGAATTTAATAATCTTTGCAATGACACTGGTGTCAATCCATTTCAATGGTCGAATCAAAATTAGGGTTTTTGGTACCTTTGGGAGTCAACCTTGAGTCAAAGTTGACAAAAATCTCCGAGTAGCTTGGGTTTTATGTAGAAGCATGAAGACTGTTGTTTTGGGATGATTTTGGCCAATTTTGACTTTCGATCATCCCAAGGTTGACCAAGGGCATTTTGGTCATTTTGACCTAAAATGGCACTTTGGGTGCTCCAACGCCCGAATGAGTTGTACCACGTCAATCTAGATGTTTCCACTACCCCATGGAGAAAAATTAATATTTTTTAGAGTTTTTGGGATTCGACATGCAAATCGAGGGCAGACAAAATACGGTATCTACAATGGTTATTTTTTAATTTTTTTTAAAAAAAACATTTCATTCCCCATATATATACGTACATCAGGCAGAAGGTAATTCATAACAGGTTCAAAGATTACCATATTCAAGTTGACAAATGTTATTCCTTTTACACTTCTAAATTGGAACCCAAGATTTACAATGTCAATGCTATTACTAGTTACTAGGGGCATTTCAATGCAAAGAAATAATTGAATCAAAGACAAAAATAATGGCTGTAACAGCAAGAAATAGTTTCATTTTTCAGTCTACAAAGAATTATGGCAATGCAGATCACTAGACCGAATATCCAAACTTATCAAAAGAGAGAGAAAATAATATTAAAAAAAGAAAGAAAAGAAAGAAAGATTGCAACTTAAAAAGATTCAATTTTTTTTTTTTTTTTGAGAAACAAAAAGGTTCAAATTAATATGAATGCAGATTTATTACTTTTTGGTTTGAGATAAGGCTTCGTATTTAAATTGTGTCTTTTTTTTTTTTACGCAGCCACGCAGTGAGCACAGAGCGAACTATTCTTTCGCCTTTTACTAAAAAAAAAAATTGTGTCTTTTTAATTGAATAAATGTATTATTCCCCATTAGATGTGGCATGTAGGCACAAGTTGGTACATAACAAATACTATTCCTTTGTCACTTATAAATTAGGTCCTAAGATTTACTATGTCAACATTGTTGGACTAACCCCTATTAGGTTCTAAGACTTTAAGAACTAAATGTATTAAAACTTCATTTTGTAGATGTTGGCAAACCATGATCAAAACAATGAGTCTAGATTTAGGCTTGCTCAAACTTTGTTTAAGTGTAAGTTTGAATCAAGTGTTTTGCAAGAATATACTGTGTAAAATTGCAAGACTCGATCGATCGAAAATAAGGCTCTATCAATCGAGAATCGTAGACCAGAAAATTCTACAAAAATTTCAAACGCAGCCCAAACCCATATGACGTGTAGGGTTAAGTGTTTCACTCCTAGTATAAAAGGAAAAACCCTAGCTATGTTTTAGAAGTCTTTGTTGAGTTGTGTGTTGAGTCTTTTGTGAGATCTAAGAGGTTTGTACCTTCAAACACACACATAGAGCTATCAAGATCAAGATTCACATCAAGAACTTGATGGTTGTTTCAATTGCTACATAAAGAACATTCAAGGAACAACAAAACCTTTGAATGGAGTCTCAAAGTCACAAGTGTGCAGATCCAAGAAATAAGTAGTCCGTGGATTCGAAGCTTGTACGTGGTCGTGTCAGTAAATTCTACGTGTAATAGCATTAGGATGTTAATGGTCTAAGTCCTTTTGTAAACTTCAATTCTTTCTATAGTGGATTTGTTTTTACCTTGAGGATTGCTAGGTCAAATTCTCCCCAGATTTTTTACCGGTTTAGTTTTCCTGGGTCATTAGTTCTTTGTGTTCTTTATATTTTTCACTTTATGCTTATTTGTGTTTAACCTAATCTTGAATAACAATCTCGTTAATCAATTTAGTTTAATATTAGCTTAAATATATTGTGACGAGGGGTCTAAAAACCTAACAAGTGGTATTAGAGTAGGTTAACTCTTGTATTAGATCTCTTGATCTACAAGTTGATCATTGACCCTTGTTGTCATGGAACACGGTCACTCTCTTGTGATCCCTCCACACTTTGATGAAAATAACTATACTTATTGGAAGGTTAGGATGAAAGCCTTTTTGAAATCTATAGATAAGAGAGTGTGGAACTCCATTGAATACAGATGGGAGAAACCGACTAATCCTATTAGTGAGTGGTCAACGGCCCAAAAAGAAGTAGCTGCTTTTAATAGCAAAGTTATGAATACTATTTTTAATGCTGTTTCTATGGAGGAGTTTAGGAGAATCTCAAATGTTGAGGTTGCTCATACTACTTGGAAAATTCTCCAAACTGTGCATGAAGGCACAAAGGCAGTCAAAATAAACAAGTTGCAATAGTTGACTACTAGATTTGAAAGCATTAGAATGTCTGCGGATGAAAGTTTTGATGAATTCTATGCTAAACTAAATGGTATTGTTAATTCTGCATATAATTTGGGTGAAATTTATGATCAACCTAAGATAGTTAGGAAGATTCTTAGATCCTTAACTAAGGACTTTAGATTTAAAGTAACTGTCATTACTAAAAGCAAGGATGTGGACTCCATCCCTATTGATGAACTTGTAGGATCTCTACAATCCCACGAGTTAGACCTACCAAAAACTAACAAATCCAAATCAATGGCTCTTAAATCAGTTGATGACGTTGATGATAATGGATTTGATGATGAACTCTTTTCTACAGAGATTGCATATCTTACCAAGAACTTTAGAAACTTTCTCAGGAATAACAATAGAAGGGCAAGAAGTAAAAACAATGTTGAACCTAAGAACTCTAAGAAAAATGAACCAACTAAAATCAATAATAATTAAAAATCAAAAGAAAAAGTTGGTCAATCTTCTAGTAATTCTCTAGGTCAACAATGTTTTGGTTGTCAAGGATATGGTCATGTGAAATCAGAATGTCCAACATTCTTGAAAACAAAGGGTAAAGCTATGGCTGTAACCCTTAGTGATGGTGAAGTTTCTAATCACGAGTCTAGAAGTGATGAAGATGGAAACTTCTTTGCTTTCATAGCTACTACTATAGTTAATGAAAGTGATTCGGTTGAAGAGAACCCTTCTGATGGGGAACTCTCTGAGAGTACTGACTTGCAAGAAGTTTATAATAAGCTATGCAAGGTTGCTGCAAAGGATGCAATGAGTGTGGATTTAGGACTAAAGAAGATAGCCATTCTTGAACAAGAAAAAAAAAAAACTTGTTGCTGAATTTGTTCGATGCTAATGAACTGATAAATAAGGTGAAGGATGAAAATATTAAGTTGGTTGAAAAAATTAAGAACCTAGAACTAGAATTGTCTATTGCTAGAGAACAGTCAAATAGGTCTGCTAGTTCTAAACTTGATCACATGTTGAGTATTCAAAAGTCTCCCTTAAACAAACCAGGTTTAGGTTTTGTTGATAGCATCTCTGAGTCTGAAATTCATTTCACAAACTTTGTTCCTTCTTCTAAACCATCTAAGATAGAAGTTGTAAAGCCAAAAGTATAAGTTCCTGCTCCTAGGAAGATTAGGGTAGATCTTAAAGAGTCTAAGCCTAAGAGTCCTAACTTACCTAAGGGTAAGAAGCATGATAGACCTTTGTGGGTTTGTCATTTTTTGGAAAAGCTAGGCAAACTCGCCTAAACTGTTTCAAGTTGCAAGCTACTAAGCAAGCAACTAAGCAAAAAGTACCTGTGCCTCAAGCAAAAGATCCTATGATAGTTATTGGTGAATTGGTAAAGGCTTTAAACCTTTATACCTATGTTAGAGTTGCTCATCATTCTAATTTGAATAATAACTCCAAAACCAAAGTTGCATCTAAGAAGTTATGGATGCAAAAGGCTTAATCTAATTGAGTTTTTCTGACATGGTCCTTGGGCTGCATCTCAAAATCCTTTGTGACCATTTTTTTTTTTTTTTTTGGTTTCTTGTTTTCTTTTGTTTCTAGGATTTGCATTGCATTACATTCATGCATTTCATATTAGGTTGTTTTCGTTTTCTTTAAAAATAAAAATAAAAAATAAAAAATAAAAAAAGAGGAAAGAGGAAAGTGGAAGGATGTGTAGTTAAGGTTGGCCATATTATCTTTGCATAACATGCCTGTGTACCTTGTTTAACTTAGATGAGCTTATTTTTCTGCACTTTGTTAGTTTTAGCTATGTAGTGCATGTTTGTGTGAGTGTTTATAGTTTTTTATCATATGCTCTTGATTTTGAAGTCACATGCTTTTGATTGTAAGAACTAAAAAATCCTAAGAGAAATGCATAAATAACCAGCTTACCACTGTTTACTAGCCAATCATAAACACCTTAGTGCATATCATAAGATTTTGTGCTCGAAAAAGTGTAGCACTTGCACGAAATGAAAATAAGGTGTAGCCTTAAAAAAAAAAGAATAAATAAAAAAAAAATGTCTGCATACAATAAGGCAAAAAAAAAAATATATATATGCATGATTGCAAGCTTGTTTTCTAGGAGATGTGGGAGTTATATGATGTAACTCTTTAGGTGATAGTAACTTTCAAATTTATGTGATGAATAATGTAGAAATTTTGATTGATTACTATCTACATATCACCCCACATGTATCTAATGTTGTTACTAGTTGCACACACTTCACAAGTTATTCTTTGCTAAACTTAGTACATGAAATTGTGTATGAATTTGGTTTAGCCATCCAAGATTATATATTCTATGATTTTGATACAAAATATGTTCAAGGGTTGAAAATTTTGGGGTAAGAGTTTGAAAATCTTGTTTTGAAGTTCTGGATTAAAATCTCATGTTTTTGAAAAACATTTAAACTTATTCTCATGCATTTCATTCATGAAATTACTTGGGTTGAGTTAGTTCTGCATAATCTTCTACAGTTTTTCAAAAATTCAAATTTCCAGAATTTTGATCGATCGAATGTGTTTTTCAACCGATCGAAAATCCCTTAATTCTTAAAGCTTGGTCTCGGATTGGTTCAATTGCTCTTCGATTGATTCTTGATCAGTCAAATCTATTTTATTCAGATTTAGGAACTCTCCGTCTCGCTTGATCGGTACCCGATTGGTACTTGATCAATCGAAAATCGTGGAGAAGGAAAAATAAAAAGAATACTCAGCACGTGTTCTTCATAATTTTTTTTCAAAATCACTTTTCTCCTTGTCTTTTTCTCTCTCAACCGATCCAAAGATTCAAGATTTTTGTCATTTTTCTTCTAAAATCTTCAAGGGTTTTCTTCCTAAAGTCTTGGTAAGACTCTTTTACCCTTTCTTTTTCATTTATTTTCAATTTTCATGCATTTTTCATGCATTTTCCTCATAATTTTCGAACAAAGGAATTTTTGGGGATTTTGATTTTCTAGTTGTTTTTAATCAAATTTGATCAATGGGTTTTTGTTCCTATATACTGTTATCATGATTCCCATGCATTAATTTGATTAATTTTGTGTTTTGAAAAGAATTGGAAATTCTAGGGCTTGAAATTTTTCAAAATTGGGGTTTTTGCTCAATTGGACTTAATTGGTTAAAATTGACTTGTGATTTTGCTTAATTAGTACATTATAACATGTTTTCTAACTGATATAATGTTTAATTGATCAATTTGATTGGTTTTTTGAAAATGGATTTTTCAAAATTTGGGATTTTTGGTTAAAACTCTTAAGTTTGGGTCAATTGCTGGTGAAATTTGAAAATTGAACAAATTTTATGCATGCATGCATCATATGTGCATTCATTACATGAATCATATAGTTTGTCAATTTCTTCATATATATTGTGCTCTAACCCTTTCTAATGCAGTCTGCCCTTGGTTTTTGTGTTGTGTTTTGTTTTTGTTTTTATTTTCCTTCCTATTCTTAAAGTCATGGCAAGGAAAACTAAAGCAAAGAAAAACACTACCTCCTCCTTCTCTTCTAATTTTGAAAGAACTAGATTTCAGTTTAAGTCTAATCAAGATGCCTATGAGAAGTTAAACATCTTTAGGTTTGTTTGGGCTGAGAGAAAGGTAATTCAAGATGAGGTGAATCCTAAAATACGTAGGAATTTTGAGAGTCAAGGTTGGTTATCTCTTCTGGATGTAGAACATCCTCCTACTGCTGCATTGATTAGAGAGTTTTACTCAAACCTCTCTATTCACACCGATGACTCCAATATTCACTTTGTGAAGACTTGGATAAGGGGTGAAGAGTTTGTCATTACTCATGAGGTAGTGGCTACAGCTCTCAAAGTACCTTTGGTATAGCAGCCTGTGTATCCTTACACAGAAATTCCTCCCATTGATGACATCATGTCACTTCTCACCGATACTACCATTAGTTGGGATACTGATCCTAGGATTACTACTTATGAGCTTATTGAGCTCAATTATTTGTTCTTTAGGATTTCTTTTCATAGTATCTGGCCTATCTCTCATATACATACAATTCCCATTGAGAGATGTGCGTTTTTGTACGCTCTCATCACTAATGCTCTTATGAGTTTTCCTAATCTTTTTATTCGTTCTCTTGTAGAGGTCCATAGGAGTAGTGCTAAATCACATGGTTTGTTCTTTCCAGTTTTTATTCATAGGATCCTCCTAGATTTAGGTTTAAAGGACTTTCCCACTTCTGAGCCTGTACATATCATAGCTCCCATAGGTTCCACCTTTCTTATGCAAAAAGCAGCTCAGTTAAAAGCTAACTCAAAATGCCCTAAAGTTTAGTCTTCTACAGGTGACGCATCTAGAGGTCCTCCTTCTAGTGATCCTACTGCTGAGGAGTTTATGGATCCCACTGCTGTTGTGGATCCTACACCGTCTACATCTACGTCTTCTTCTATACGCACCATGCTGGAGACGTGTCTCACAGTTCCAACAGCACATGGATAGCTTTTATTGGATTTGCTCAATGAGGTTGCGGCCTTACGAGCTGAGCTTGTTGCCACTAGAGGTGCCTCTCCACCCGGCTCCACCCACAGATCAGCCATGATTGTCCTTTGGCAATACGTTACAAAAAGGGGGAGTACATAGTGATAGGGGGAGATATTTTTTGTTGTGGATTGTATTTAGGGGGAGACATGATGCCTTGATGATGTGTTTGTACATGTTAGGGGGAGATATAGATATACATTTTTGTTGGGATATGGGATATATGTTTTTGTATTTCTCTTTTTTTTTTTGATGTTCTTGTTTCACAAACTATAATATATTGATTGTGACTTATATTATGAGGTTATTCATGGTATATGTCTTTTATTTTATATTTTGTGAAAACAAGAAATTTATTTTGGTTTACTTGTATTTTCCACACATGCGTTTATGGTTTCTTTAGTGTTTCAGGAATTTACAGGTTGATTCATTCGAAGCTGTTGTCTACACTTGCAACTGATAGGTAGTAGTTAGTTTGAATTGTAAAGATTGGGCAATATTGTGTATTTGGACTTTTTACACTTTGAGCAATTTATTTTTATGAATTGTGTTTTGTCACGGATTGCCAAAGGGGGAGTTTGTTAGGTTCTAAGACTTTAGGAACTAATTGTATTAGAACTTCATTTTGTATATGTTGGCAAACCATGATCAAATCAATAAGTCTAGGTTTAGGCTTGCTCAAAGTTTGTTTAAGTGTAAGTTTGAATCAAGTGTTTTGCAGGAATTTACTGTGCAAAACTGTAAGACTCGATCGATCAAAAATAAGGCTCGATCGATCGAGAATCGCAGATTAGAAAATTCTGCAAAAATTTCAAACGCAGCCCAAGCCCATATGACGTGTAGGGTTAAGTGTTTCACTCCTAGTATAAAAAGAGAAACCCTAGCTATGTTTTAGAAGCCTTTGTTGAGTTGTGTGTTGAGTCTTTTGTGAGATCTGAGAGGTTTGTACCTTCAAACACACACACACAGAGCTATCAAGATCAAAATTCACATCAAGAACTTGATGGTTGTTTCAGTTGCTGCATAAAGAACATTCAAGGAACAACAAAACCTTTGAGTGGAGTCTCAAAGTCACAAGTAGGAGAACTTGTGGTTGCTGCAGATCCAAGAAAGAAGTAGTCTGTGGATTCGGAGCTTGCACGTGGTCGTGTTAGTAAGTTCCACATGTAGTAGCATTAGGATGTTAGTGGTCTAAGTCCTTTTGTAAAATTCAATTCTTTCTATAGTGAATTTGTTTTTACCATGAGGATAGCTAGGTCAAATTCTCCCCAAGTTTTTTACCGGTTTGGTTTTCTTGGATCATTAGTTCTTTGTGTTCTTTATATTTTCCGCTTTATGTTTATTTGTGTTTAACCTAATCTTGAATAACAATCTTGTTAATCAATTTAGTTTAATATTAGGTTAAACATAATGTGACGAGGGGTCTAAAAACCTAACAACCCCAGTATGGAAGATTCCATGTTTGTAAAAGCTCCAATTCCAATGGATTATAAATGTAAACCAAACTTAATAACATTATACAAAAAATGATGTGCAGATATGATACATTAAAGCTAACATTATTATTGTCGTGGGCTTGGGAACCTACACACAGAGAAGGAGCTTGGTGTTTTAGTTCGGGCAAAAGATCCTTCTGACTTGTTCTTAGCCGAAATTTGGGTGTATGAAGCGAGTTTAAAAATAAAAATAAAAAACTTATTTTTTGTTGAAATGAATAATAGAGGTGGAGGTTAGCTTTATACAGGAAGAATTCAATTGTTGCTGATGTTGATACTTTCTCAAAAAAATCACATTGATGCTATTGTCAACAAAGGGAAGGAGGAAGCATGGAGGTTGACCGGTTTTTATGGGGAACCTATGACCCACAAGAGGTTTGAGTCTTGGAATTTACTTCACCAACTCATCAACTGGATGTCTCTCCCTTAGATCTGTACTGGGGATTTCAACGAATTACTCAAAAGTTCTAAAAAATTGAGAGGTATTTTGGGTTTTAAATTTTGTTTTCATGTTTAATCTAATGTGAATCTGAAGTTTAATTTTGTGTTCTTATTTTCTGGGTTTGTGATTTTGATTTTTAATTGTGTTCTTAAATTTAAATTTTGTTGTTTGTGTTCATGTTTTTGTTTTTAATTTTTTTTATTTAGATAAAATTAATAAATTAAAATTTTTTTTTTTAATTTAGAGGCTGATGTGGCATTTTTTAATGTCAAAATAAAATTTTTATTATTATTTTAATACTTCCATTTGCCACCTAGGATTTTGCCGTTAGGGCACTGACGGAAAGGACTAAAATAGATGGCGTTTTTCTAAATAGGGACTAAAAGCAGTAAAAATAAAATCTAGGGACCAAAATGAGAATCGCTTGAAAATATAGGGACGAAAATGTGATTTTCACCTTCTTTTTTAGTCATGAAACAGTTAAAGGTTTAAATTGGATTGAATTTTTTTTTTTAGTTCAATATTTTGGAAGACTTTTAAAAGGTGGAGGAAAGAATGCAAAATTCACCCATATTTTTTATTTTTTTAAAAATCAATTATCTTCTAAGTTGTTAGGAACCTTTTAAATTGTTAAATCATACCTTCTAAAAATTGTTTGGGACATACAGGGCCGGCTGTACGTGTGTTACTACTTATTGCTAACTCTCAATATCATGGGTTTTTATTTATTTATTTATTTATTTATTTTTATTTTTAAGAGTTTCAACTTTGAGATTCGCTCATGATGATAACTCTGTATCATCAGACCAAAACACCACTCAGTTTTCGGTATAGGTGAGAATTGAACCCCAAATCTCTTGTTTAATCATCAGAGACTTTACTAGTTTAGCTAACTGGAACCCAATCAATTTTTGTTTTCTATTTCATAATTAAACAATATCATGGTTCAACTCATATTGTGATCCCAAAAAATAATAATAACTAGTCTCATCACATGCGCTCCGCACGTGCGATGAGGCTTTTTATTTATTTACTTTGAGTTTAATATAATTTTTCAATTTGAATTTATCTATTGTTAGTAAGGTTACACAAGAATAGATTTTTAAGAAACTAAAATTTAGGATTTGAAATAAAGTAAACTATTGGGTTTAGTGTGTGCTATTTTTTAGGACAAAATTAATTATCAAACATGAGTGAAATATATTTAAATAGAAAGTGCGCTAATTTTTAAGAAAAAAGTTTCTCTAGCTTTTTTTTGAATTACAATTTTAACCCTATATTTTATTTTTTAAGAATAAGAATTATTTAATCAGCTTAAGGGTATTTTTGACATTTTTTAAAGGTATAATTAATTTTCCGAATCCTCTTGATATATAGAGATAATAATATACGCAATCTTCTGACTAAAATGTTTTAGGGTTTGTGTCGAGGGATATTTGACTAATAGTATACTTTCTAATTCTAATTAGAGTCGGTTAAGATTTAGGGCTGACTCAAGTGCCATTTTTTTTTTTTTTTATTTATCTTTTTTGGCAAGGAATCCGTATCCTTACAGAAAAGGAGTTGCAAAAATACATACAGTATAAATTAATACTGTGTTAAACCTATCCTACACTCACACAAAGCACATTTTCAGAAACACAGCGAGCTGAGAATAAGAGAGAGCAAGAGTCAAACAATGGAGGCTGCATTATCATCTTCATCTTCATCCTCATCGACGCTTGAATGGCCAGGCGGGTTCGTGTTTGATCCACTAGACGAAGTGCTAGTGACTAACTATCTTCATCCCAAGGCCACGGAAATTTCCAACTGTAAATGCCATGAAATAATCCCAGAACGCGATCTTTACGGCACTGAAGAACCATGGCAGATTTGGGAGAAGATGGAAAGAGCTAATAACTGTATACGAAACAAAGATGAGATGTTCTTCTTCACAAGATTGAAGAGGGTCTCTTCCAAGTCCAACCGTTGCAAGAGAAGCATTGGCAAAGGTTGTTGGAAAGGCGATGGTAATTCCAGCAATATTTTTTACTGTGCCGACCAAAACGAAAGAAAAAGAATCGGAGTCAAAAAGACTTACCATTATGAGAACAACCACGTCAAGACCGCCATGTCCAAGTCCAACAACGACGACAACAACAACCGCTGTCGCTGGATATTGCATGAGATTAGCCTTGATGAGTCCTTACTACAACACGCTAAGGTACTTACTAATCATCTCTAATTTCCTTTTCTTTCTTTGTCTTTTCTTTCTAGAAAACTTCTAAATATGGAATATTAGAGATAAGATGACAACTTAAAGTGAGGTCTTTTCACATATGATTAGTAAATGGTTCAATTTTTAAGTGATGTTTTTTATAATAAAAAAAATTATATTCTTGACATATTAAAGTATATTTGATTAATGATTTTTTTATTCTTGCTTTCAAAAACCTTTGGGTTTGGTTTAAGTTTAGTTTCTTGACATACTTTTCTTTTTCTAATATATATATATATATATATATATATATATTCTTGACATACTATTTTTTCTATTTCTTTGTTTGTATTTGTGTCTCATATATCTTCTTTTCAATTTTTTTCCTATATTATTATTATTTTTTATTTATGAAAATTATCTAGGGTTTGGTTTAAAGTTACCTTCTTTATTTCTGTCTCATATATCTTCTTTTTCTTTCTTTTTTAAGACTACTTTCTTAGTTCTCATTTTTTGTGTGCAGACAGGAGATCTGGTGATTTGTAGACTTAGAAGGCATTCTAAAAAAGAAGAGAGTGTGTCAAGTCAGAGTATAACTATGACAGATCATACTACAAATCTGTTAAATCAAACTATAGGTATATCAGATCATACTCTAAATCAGACTACAAATATATCCAATCAGATTTCAAATGTACCAGATCAAATAGGAGAATATTGGTTGAACTGTCAAAATCTGAGTACAGATATGTCAGATCAAATAGGAGAATTTTGGTTAGATTATTCGATGACAGATTTAGGAGAAATAACAATTAATGGGATTCATAAAACTTGACCCAACCTTTGTAATCTTACCATCTTGATGGTAAAACTTTCTCCTGCTTGTGGATGTATGCCTTAGACTGAACCATGTACATCGTTGTATTTTATTTTATGTATAATTGTTTGTTTTATTTTTTTTTTTTATTTTGCACAAACTCATTACAATAATTAATAACACAAAACAATTTAATATACTAATAACAATAATATAAAAATAATGGGTTACAAAAACAATTCAAATAATTCTAACCATTACGATTTGTGATGAATCTTCCAAGACAAAGAGTACAAAATCAATTAATAAAGAAAACAAAAAATGGCAGTTGCAATTTAATCTATAGCTTCCACATTCCCCTCTCGGGACATTGCAAATCCATCAAGCTCTAATTATATATTATATGGAATTACTTCTTCTTTTTTTAAATCGATTTTCTCCTCTTAAATTACTGAGTCATCAAGTAGGGTCCACTAAATTAAGACCTACCACTAAATTAAGACCTACCACTAAAACATGAACTAACAAAGTTGTGTGTGAGAGACCAAATTGAAGCTTTTCCATTACAACACAGTGCATTCTTCTAACATACACCTGATAAAATTGAAATGGTACAATTTTGAAACAGTCCAAAGAATAGAAATACAAAATGAGCTTTTAGAATTTGTAAAAAAACTTCTGTTTTGATCTTATTCTTTTCTCTATTTCCCAGAGTTGTTATTTTAACGGAAGCATCCACCAAAGGCTTGAAAACTTGAACCATCCAATTTAAACAGCAGTACCAGCTCTGTATAGTCTGAATCCAAAGATATCTTCTCAAACAAGTTTTATGAATATCCTCACTACCCTCATTAATATACAGGGTTTCCATAGTCAATCCAACAGTGCAGCCCTATGATGTGGAAGTTGCTGCAGCCTTCTGAAAAGTTTAGGTAATATATGTGAGGCCCAAGTCAAAAAATGGCTTCTTCAAAAGAAAAAAAAAATTTTGAAGAAAAGATATATAATAATTTTGGTCTATCACAGTTCAGTTCATGCTCATTTCAAATGCTAAAAGAAATATTTAGAAATAAAATCGAAGGGTCTAAAGGTGTTGATTGTTATTGTTATTATTTGATTTGTGAAAAGGGTCTAAACTTTAAAGCCTAAAGGTGTACTAGAATAACTTGGGGGTTGCAGAAGTCGAATATTGCTTTACAGGCAGATAAAGAATAGAAATGAATGGAATGAAAAGAATCCTTTCCATTCCATCTACTGTTTAGAAGTTGATTGATATACTAGTAAAATTATCTATTTGTTTTCTTTGCATTCCTTCTTTAAAAATTCCCAAACACATTGGACGAAATGCACTATACTCCATTCCATTTCGTTTTATTATTTTATATAAATCCCTAACATAGTGTTAGTAATGTGAAATACCTAGGTTTTATTTCATAATGTGGCAGCATAGCCTAATGCCTATTGAATATAATAACATTTGTCTATAATGGCTCAAGTTATGCAGTAAACAATCATGTTTTTGTAAACATGCTCTGAAGAACATTCGTTTTCTCAAGAAAAAAACAATCCATGTTTTACCTAATTAGTGGATGAACTTTCCTTTCAATTCAGTCAATTTCACAAATAAAGGAAAAAATATCACAAACAGAATAGAAATATTACCCGTTTTTGCTCTTCTATGTTTGCCTTTATTAGGGAATAAATGGCTACACCCGCAATTGCTATAATAGTACCAATTCCAGTTTGTGTGGATATCCTATTGCCTGTGAAATTTGAAACCATAGGGATATGACATCAAATCTAAAATTTCCAGTACACTGAATTTTCAGAGTTGCTTATTTAACACTGCATATAAATGTCATAAATAAGCAATGAGCAATTACCGAATACAACAATAGAGAATCCAATGACAAAAACTCGCTTCAATACATTTCCAACAGCATGTGTAAGTGGTGCAACACGTTCTAAAGTGTTAGTAGCAACCTGCAATGTAATTTCAAACCTGAAGTTAGGAAACAGAAGAATGTGCTCCAACAAAATACTTTATCTGGGGCAGAGGAACCAAAAAAGGTTTCAGAAATACCAAACTGCAACTGTTAAGTGCTGATTGATTTTGTTGGACTTTATTGATCGTGATTGATGCTATTAGAGGGCTTTCAGCTTTGATTATATTATATTTTTATATCCATATATGATGCAATCTCATTATGAATTTACTTTGTTTACATTTTTTATGTAATTTGGGATCCTATTCAAAGGGCCCAAAATTCACTATTGTAGGCAGTTGATGGATTTTATAAAATTTGGGTTGGAAGCTTGCTTCAAGTGCTTGGTGGTGATTCTAAGCAAGCCTAGATGGTGATTCCTAAGTTCCTATGCTTCTTCCATGCTTGGTGCTGATTACAAACAATCCTAGTTGGTAATACCTAGGTTCTATTTTTCTATTTTCATCGCTTTTCCTGATACCTAGATCCTATCTTTTTTTTTTTTAATTCTTATTTTTGTTTCCCAAACGCAAGTCCCATTTTTAGAGTTCATTTTCCTGCATCACACTTGAGATATTGAGTCATATTGTGTTTCTATCAGACACCTAGACAAGTACACAGTTGGTTAAACAACCCAAATAAAGGCAAATTTTCAACAACTCATCCATGGTCCATTCAAATGCAAATTTATGTACAGTGGAATGAAGAGATAAATGCCATCATTTAATGACGCAGCTTTTCTACTTTATAACTTAAGTCTTTTCAAATGATATCATTCTTCAATATCCACATTGATTGGTTATGAAGAAGTAGCTGAGTAAGAAGAAAACCAAGTACTAATGATCCGATTAGGGGGTAATATCACAAACCCAGATGAAGGTTGAAACAAATTGGAAGGCTGAGAGGTCAAGTCAACATCAACATATATCAAACACAAAGATCTCATATACCTTTAGATTAAAGGAGCAGTTGAATATGGCATGTTCTATAGCATACCTGATTGTACAGATGATAAAACATGCCAATCCAGAACAGATCAGAGAGGAATTTGTATAAACCCACTTTGGCAATAGCATCCCTAAAACCATATTGCATCAGTTGGGGGCCCTCAATCTGAAAGGAATCCAAGTAATCCCACGGTTATATGTAATAAACTTCGATTGAAACATTGAGATAATAGATTAACAAAACTTTATACAATATTCATGATAAATTAACTTACAATTATCGCTGGCGGGATGCAAACCAAGAGAGCAATAATTGAAATATAAGCATACACATTTGTACTGTCCATTCCTGTCTGTTAAAAATAAAAGGATTAATTAGACAACTTGGACTAATGGTCAATGGATGTAGAAAGAACTAGAAATGTATTACCTCCACTTAATTTATCCCAGAATTTTTCACACAATAGTTGCTCGGTTGGCTAATATATGAAATAGTTGTGGCTATTGGGATTATAGAATCTTGATGTACTTAAGGGTTGAATCAAATATAATAGTTCCCTTCCAAATACCTCATCTGTCAGGTGAAATTCTTAACCTTGTTTTACATTGCATCGTTTACAGTAAGATTGTAAAAGGTGTTTGATAATCCTAGGAAAGAGACAAGAGCACATGGTGTTTTACATACAATTAACCAACATTGGCTATGTAATCCTAAAGATATCAATCAACGCAGCTCAACAACACTGTGTCACCTGATGCAGTTACAAAGGTGTAATTTAACACATCAAACATAACTCTATTTAGGAAAATTTCTGACTAGAGCTCACATAACTTGTTCCATACGAAAGACACTTTTTAAACTTGCCTTTTGCTTTCCAGAAGAAATTCATGATTGCAACAGATTTTGACACAAGGATATGCCATAGCCAACAGAACTTAAAAACATTTGCTTTCTTAGACAAAACCCTTGTATCACTATCCACCTTCATGAACTAGGCCAAACAGCATACAATAACATGAACCTGGAAACTAAGCTCTAGAACTTATAAGATTAGAACAGAACTTATTCCTAAGCAAGTACCATGTTTTCTGAAAGTGCTTACCATTGCTTTCTTTGAATAGATACTCCTGTAGGTAAATGCTATGTTTGAAATCATCGCACTGATGAAACCAGTCCAATTGAAAGAAAGTTCAGTCAGTGATGCCATTGATACACCTGCAATAAAAGTTACAGACTATATCAGTAGTGGTTGATGAAATATAAAAGCTGATTCTATACTGTATTCAGATTTAACTAGTGAGCTGGCATTGCCAAGGTTGAGAAATTGGCTGCAGATGCATATCCATAGATGCACTCACGCACTGCATACAAACATATATATATATATATATATAGTGCACAAAACCCCCATTTCTGTGGGGTCTGTGAGAGGTGATGTGTGTGTGTGTGTGTGTGTGTGTGTTCTGTATGTGTTTAGTTCTTGACAAGATTACAGGCAGCATCAGTAATATCTCCCACATGCCAGATTTATGAAATCAAGCTTCTGTCCTTTCAATAAGAGAAGTAAATAGAAGGGAGAATTTCAGAGTCCAAAGAGTTACCAATAACAACTGGGGCCAATGATAGCCATAGGGACAAAGGAATTTGCTGGCCTAAAACAAACTGAGAAGCAGCAGCATTGAAGAATGGCTCCAAGGCTGCAGAAAATACATCAAGACTAGTTAGGAACTAGAAACTATCATAAAATTTACTGTCTCTCACCTTCACCAAAAATGTTGAGTATTATTGATCAAAGAGGCATTATCATGACATCTATATTAATTCAGATTAGCGTAATGGAATTAAATGAAAGAACAAATTACAGACAAATTAAAATGTATGTCAATGAAAAAAATGTATGTGGTTATATCTACTTGCAGTTGCTTTTCTTAGGAGCTTCCACCAATAGGAACCTATGCAGGAATACATTTTCATTACATCTTTAAGCACACATGGTTGATCATATACACCAATGAGTACCAACAAAAATCAACCCACAACATTGCCATCATCAAGCCAAGGAGGCAGTTAAGAACCACAACAAAATTTTAATTTTGACAAAGTAAGAGAGCCCCAGCTGCAGAACATCCAATCTGGTTAGTAAAATGACAACTGGACACAGTCCTTTCAACTTGAACATATGATGCTGGTGATTTGCACCAAAACATTGTAACCCTCATGCTTAAAAATAAAAAAATAAAATAAAATGTTGACAGACACATGTATGCACACACTCAAAGATATGTCCAAAAGGACTTTCATCAGGCCAATAGATGTAAAATACTAATGAAATTAGTAAAAGAAGCTTTTTCCTCAAAATTTTCTACCTTTAATGGTGTGTGTGAAAGATACTGCGACAGCTGCAAATGATACATTAGACATGACATGTCCAAGGGCATGGCAGAATGCAACTGGAGTCAGTAGTACCAAGAGCTCCTTATTAATTGGCTGCATACAGGGTAAGACAAGTTCATTAGTGCATGTACCTAGAGAAAAGAAGATAGCCAATGCAGAAGTTGAAACTTACAGCACGTTTTGGTAGACCAACACCCCAAGAAACAAGACAGTACACCACTCCAACTAGGAGATGTACTACAGAAACAAAGCTGCAAAAGATATACAAGATTTTCAAATTGCCATATGGGGTGAGATTTTTCAAAAGCCACAACAATTTCAATATAATGAAAATGAAGCATTGTGAAAGAAGCATACTATGGATATGGGAAATAATTGTAGACTTTCTTGTTGAGTATATTGAAGATGACATTTAAGAAGTACCTGCATAGAAAACATGGAATTGTATAACATTTAGAGATTAAGTGCAATTGTTTAGTCAGTGAATTAGAACAGCATAATGTTAGCTTACAAAATCTCCTCCTTCATTTTATTAGGGCATGTATGATTCATGCGCTTTATAGTAAATAATTGACAGCACAACCAATGAGAATAAAGAAAATAACATGATTAGTGGGTGCAATATACATTTTATTCAAGTGAAAAAGGAAAAGGAAAGAACATATTAAAGTACATTGCAATGTGCATATACTCTGAACATAGTAGTATGTATATTTAAGGCTGCATTGACCCCTTGCACCCTCATATGGTTTTTTCACCCAAAAACAAAACATGAGAACTAGTTAAAAATTGTGACATATTCTGTTAACTGAGTCCTCCGTTACAAATTTAAACAATTCCAAACTATTGCTATACCCTTCAAAAAATTCAACTGGGCACCTAAGTTCATAACTTATTGTGAACAAGCAATGTATCAAGTCTTAACACAAAAATGTACATACTATGATAGCTTACCACATAAAGAAAAAGAAACCAGTAACCAGTGCAGGATATCTCTCAGCAAAGCTCTTAGAAGGCTTGGCATACCTGCAATTTCAAATCTGACTATCAATTATCAAACAAATACAGATCCCAAAATAAAAATCCATACTGGTTGCTAAGAATTACATGTGAAAAAACCAACAAAAAAAATTCCCTTTCTTTTAGTTTTTTTCTCAGCATCCAAACTTAGTCTTAGGTACTAAATAAAAGAAAATTGAAGTGATGAATTAGACCCGTCAGCATCTGCGGTTGTGGCCGCCACAACCGGAAATTCAACAGAGCCTCGCCGTCTCAACAATTCACTCCAACCAGAAAATCTCAAGGCCTTGCCTGAGAATTCAACAGGTTTCTGAGGTCCCTGGTTCTCTGGCAGTGGAGAAAAGGCCAAGCATGTGGACTTAGAACCCAGTGACCGAGTCTTGAGCACAACATGATTAGTTGTAACTTTCTTGGGTGACAAGTATAGTGAAGAAAATCTTGAAGTTTGGATTGAACATTGAAATTGGTTGGTCACTAAAGCCATGGTTTGTAACAAGACACAAACTTTATGGGATTTTGATAAGGAAAATGGTTTGAGGGGCTTGAATTCTTAGTGGGTTTTCTGAGTTTGGAAGAATACAAAGTACAATGAAATTGAAGAGCGTTGAAAACAAGAAACTGTATGCAGGGGATAAAGCAGAAAGAGTACTGTTTGGTTTCCTTGTTTTTTTTAACTAACAAAAATAGTAGATATTATAACTATAGAAAATCCTATTTGTTGTGGATTTTTCTTTCTTTGTGTTCTGGTAATGAACTAGATTCGGAGAAAACAATGGTTTTGGTTTGAAAAACCAGGCAAAATTAAGGAGGGACTGTAGTTGAAGCTTAAGGAAGTGAAACAGAAACTCAAAAACAGTTTCGGTTACAACAGCAATCTATGAAAAGCATCAAAGTTTGAGACTTTGAACTTTGAGTACTAGTTGCAAACAGCGTATGGGAGTTGCTGAGGACAGTGATCATTGGGTGATGGACTTCCAATAAGAGAGAGACAGAGAGTGTGAGTGTAACATGGGGTAGTTGTTTTTTATTCTTTTGTCTGTTTTCTTAATTTCCCTCTCAAAATGGTATCTGCCTTTCATTGTTTTGTGAAGAACCGTTGTTTAATAGGAGTTAGGTGACAAGAATATATATATATATATATATATATATAAATATATATATATATATATTTGTAAAACACAGTTAACACTTTTGAAGTTTGAGTTAACGTCAAGCAGGTACAAAATAGTTTAAAACTAACCAACTTAACTTCTACTCACCGTGATAGAGAGAAGAGAAACAAGTAATGGTTTAGAGGCCAAATTATTAAATTTTAAAATGTTTTGAATCTAGTTGATATTAATCCAAACATCAAGAGTGTTAACTGTATTTTACCTTAATTTTTTTATACATCTAATTATACATATATTGGATGCATGACATATTCTCTCTTGAATAAGTCCAAAATTTAAGTTTCATTAAGTTTATAATTAACCCTTAAAGGTTGGTTTAATGGCTAATTTATTTAGATTAAATTCTTCGAGTGTATTGTGCTGGTGGATATAGAATTTCACATCATATATGACAAATGAATCAGGAATTTTGAGTTTATAAATGATTTATCAAACACTCTTCTATTTTCCCCCTAAAAAAAAAAACACTCTTCTATTTTATTTTATAATGGAAAAGATTTTTCTTAAGCATTTTATAATTAAAAGATTTAATGCGTTTTCAGAACGCACAAGAGGCATTGTCTCTTGTAGGGTCGGCCTTTTGGCTAATGATTCATCAATTGCAAATAGACATTTTGGTTCCCACCAAAGGCAATGTCTCTATCACACCACTCAGTCATTGTCATCAATCATCAGAAGTTTATGAGCCATAAATAGTAGCAAAAATAAGCTGAATAGTAAAATAAGTTGGCAAAAATATTCTTTGCCAAACGAACACATAATGTCATGACTCATTTCAACTCCACAGAAGTTTATGAGCCATTGGACTAGAAAAGTTATTCCAATAAAATAATTTTGATGCCAAACAAAGTACCTCCATTATTGTTGAATATAACATCATGAATTGCTATTCTAAGAATCTGATCTTTATTTTTGCTTAAAGAAAGTAGAAAAAGTAGTCTTGTTTCGGTAAGGCAAGGCTTTTGTTGAGTACTTTAGTGTATGGACAATATAAGATCAGTTTTAGACACGTGTTACGTTTATGTCCTATCAAATGTATTAGAATTCTAAATGGACATGCTTAGAAACACGAACACTTCATTTAATATATTATACTCATGTCATTCTGGCCATTTTATATTATAATTTTTTAGAAATTATTCGTGTCGTCATGTCGAACCCTTACCTGTACAAGTCTTGGTCCATGCTTTCTAGAGGACATATCACACAAGCCAAAGCCCTTTTGTTAAATAATTAGTTGAAATGCTATATAGCCAGGTAGCAGAACTAATCAACAATTGCTAGGAAAATAGATATTAGAAGATATGAATTGAACCTTAGTTGGAGATTGGGTTGAGGAAAATATGTTGGCCCATGCTGACAATTCCAAGTGTTGGTTACAGCTTTTGAAGGTTAGTTATTCAGTTAATTAGATCACAATATTTTATTATATGGGTTTACAAAGCCTTTACTGTATTATTATAGTAATAATAAAAGGGCCTGTGATGCTTGACGCATGCAATGGATGGCCATGCTGTTGGCATTGTCAGCTAGCGTCATTAGCATGCCCTGGTGGTCATTGTCAATTTGTCATCATTCTTATCCTTATTATACAAACATTTGCATTATTGAGATGATGAGATTTCAACTTTCAAGGCCATAAATGAGAAAGTGATAAGAAAACTGTGCTAGTTGTGATTGTTGCTATCATGGACTACATTTCTACTGCTACCTATAACTAGCCAAGAAAAGGATGCAAACTTGAAAACAATTGTAAGATTTATCTTTTTTTTCTTTTCTTTTTGTTTTGGTTTGCAAGAGGCTTAATTGGAGTCTGTAAATCTAATACTTGGTTCAGAGACTTCTCTTCCTTCATAAAACATGGATATCTACAACACCTTAATACAAAACTACAGCCTCTAACTAGTTGAAACATTCATATATAAAATTGATCTTCTCCAAAGAGGCTCTAACTTTGATTATAACTAATCGGTACCCTGTACAATGTTCGAGAATTTTTGGATTCAGGTCCTCTAGATTTTTTAGGGTATTCTATCAATAGATTTTCTTAAATACTAACCACATTTTAATAATTTAATAGTCTAAATTATGTCATGTCAGCATTCTACTAATAATATTATTAAAATAATAAAATAATATTGCAAACAAAACAATTAAGATTATTGTTAGTGGAATGCTAACATAGAAAAATCTAGACCATTAAATCATTAAAGAATGGTTAAAATTTAAGGAAATCTATTTGGTAGAGTACCTTAGAAAATTTAAAATATCTGAATCCAGAATTTTTAGCATAATACGATTTTCTCTCTCTTTTTTTTTTTTTTTTTGTCTAAATATGAATTTGATAATTATTGTAATTATCAATAAGAATTTATTAGTCTAAATATGAAATTTGGTAATAATGGTAAATATTAATAAGTATTTATTATGTTTGTGGCATTTATTAGTCTATATATAAAATTTAATAATTATGATAATTATTAATATATGTATTTATTATGATTGTGGCATTTTAAGAAAATATCACTTTGCAAGATTCTAATGGATTTAGGTATAAAAAATAATTTAAAACCAAAAGCTTTTATGAGACCTCAAAACTCAAAAGCTTATATATTTCAAAATACTATGAGATCAATCAAAAGTCCAGTTTTTTTTTTTTTGTCCCTATCTTTTATCTCCAAAAAAAAATAATAAATAAAGTCCAGTTTTTTTTATTAACTAAAAAAAAAAAAAAAAACTAAAAAGTAGTACATTTTGAGTCAAAGGGGACTCATTCAAATGCCTTCATCCTATTGAAAAATGCCTATTGATTAGTAGTAATACTTTGACATAAATTCAGAGTGTGGTGAGGCGGTAGGCTAATTGAAGAGACTTCTAAGTAATGTGTCAAAATGGCATTACTCTTTGTTCACTCCACCTTGTCTTGCCCAATGTTGTTCCCCAATTCTCTCTCTCTCTCTCTCTCTCTCTCTCTCTCTCTCTCTATATATATATATATATATATCTGTGTGTGTGTGTGTGTGCACGCGCGCATATGTGTATGTATTTAAAGTTTAATTTTTTTTATACAATTTATAATTTTTTTTAATTACTTTGTTATGTTTCAAAATGGTTGTCCTTTGAAATGTTTCAAAATTAATCATTATACTTTTAGTTGTATAAAAAATGTCATTGCCATTAACTCCTTTGATTTTGAGTTAAGTTTTTTTTTTTTTAAATAGCAAAATCTCAGTAATTTTTATAACAACAAAGGAAGGAAGAGATTTTTTATTTATTCCAAATTTTAAATACTTTACTCATTTTATCTCTATTTAGAGATAGAGATAAAATGAGTAAATAAAATATTTTGAAACACGAAACAAAGGTTGAGAACGAAATATATAATTAAACCTTCTATTGCCATCTCTCTCTCTCTCTCTCTCCACCACCACCCTAAGGGTCCGTTTGGTTGGAGGAGTGGAAAAGTGGAAGGATGGAAAATTGTGGGAGGATGGAAAAGTGGGAGGATGGAAAATATTTAGTTTTCCCTCGTGTGTGTTTGGTTGGAGGGATGAAAAAGTGGGATGATGGAAAACTTTTTTGTTTGGTTGAAAAGAAAAGTGGGAGGATAGAAAAAATAATTTATATAAATTGACTATTATACCCTTGTTACATAATAGGTAAGAAATAGGTTTATTTGTACTCATTAAATAATATATGTGAAAAGTGTTACGTTCACAACATTTTTCGCAATACTTTCACAACAAAATTTATGTAAAAAGTTGTTACTAGTTTTAATTTGAACCCACTACTGAAATTATTTTTTTACTTACCAATATTAACTAATAACAATCTGTTACTTAAAATTTATTGTGAAAATATTGTAGTAACATTTCTCAATTAAGATTTTTTATTCATTATATTATTTCTCTTTTCTCTCTTTTCATTTCATTCATACGTTTTTGTTTTTGTTTGTTTTTTTTTTTTTTTTCTATGCTATCTCCTCCACACACGTTGTTATCTCTATCCCCACCCCTTCTTTTTCTTTTTCTCCACACACATTCCAGAACTCTCATTCTCTCATTCTTTTCTCCAGCACGCTCTCTCTGGTTTGGTTTGTTTGTTTTTTTTTTTTTTTTTTTTCCTTTTCCTCCATACACGTTTGTCCTTGTCTCTTTCTCCCCCTTCTTTTCTTTCTTTTCTCCCTCATTCAAGAAGTGCTTTCTCCCTTTTTTTTCTCCAGCTCTCGGTCTCTGGTTTTTTTTTTTTTTTACTTGATTCCAGAACAACGTTGTGTCTGTGAGGAGGGTAGATGGGAGAGGGCATTTGTGTAATTTCACGGTAAGAGCAGTTTTCTCTCAACAGTTTTCCTCCCGATTTGGGAGGAAAAAAATTGGTGGGCCCGGGAGGAAAATTTTCTTCCGGTTTTCCATCTTCTCTTTTTTCCTTCGCTTCCCAAACAGTGGAAAACACTGTTTTCCACACCATTTTCCACCCATTATTTTCCATCCTTCCTATAATTCCTCCAACCAAACATAGTGTAAAACTACTTCATTAAGGATCGAAAAAAGATACGACTTGGATTCAATCCTACATACACTGAACTCGATAAAATGATGACACATTTTTCAAAGTTCCCTACCCCAAAGAAGGGATAGATACAAAACACCCAACTTAGCCTTATCCTTATACCCCTTGGGCCTTGTTATCCCTAAAAAAATATTGGATTTGGATCCATTAAACAAAACTATAACATTTTCGTCTAGGCCCACTCCAACACCTCTATCTCAAAATCTGGGCTGGCCCAACAAAATCCCCCAATAGCAGTACCTACTAACACTTGCAGCTCTGCTCTGAATCAGACCCCAAAAACCCTAAAACAAAAATTGATCCCAGAAAAAGAAAAACACTGGAAACACTTTTTACAAAATTTACTGCAACAACACCACAAAATCAAAAACACAGTGCTTTTTTATTTTTTTATTTTCTCTGTTTGTGTGTGAAATACAAAAAATAAATAAATAAAAAATAAATAAAAAAAGAATGAAAGAAATTGAGAGTGGTGGAGGGAAAGGAAGAGGAGAAGAAGAACAAGACGGAATGTCCGTACACTCTCCTTGCAAAGCTCCTCCTTCCTCTGCTTCTTCTCTCCCCAAGGTATCAATTCCTTTCTCTCTCTAAAAATTGTTTTTTTTTTTTTTGGTGATTGAATGGTGAATTTTTTAGGAGCAATCGCAGGTGGAATTGGAGCTTAGGCTGTTGGAAGCTCTCGAAATTTACCCACCTTTTAAACTACAAGGCAGGTTTATCCTATTTTTTCTTTTTTCTTTTTTAATTTTTAATTTTAACTTTATAAATTTTCTATGTTTCTTTATCTGGGTTTTATTTATTTTTGTGTGTTGGTGAATTGGTGTTGAATTTCTTATTCTGAAGAAATAAGAAAGGAAAAAATATTTTTTAAGCAATATATTGCACAAAAAAGAAGAAGCTAATTTAGAAATTCAGTTATTTAAATTTCATATTTTTTTAAAATTTTCAATTTACTACTTTAGCTTTAATTCTTTTGCAATTTAGTCCTTCTGTTTAATCAGCATCGTTTAGTCCACCAAATATTGAAATGAACTGCGAGATTGGATGGGAGTAGACGGAAAGGGCTAAATTGAAAATTGATTAAAGTTAAAGGACTGGAATGAAAAAAAAAAAAAAAAAGAAGATGAAATTTGAAAGATTGAATTACAAATAGGTCAAAATTAGAGGGTGTAGTTTGTAGTTTAGTGAAAAATTAAATATTTAAGTGTTTCTTTAAAATTTTTAAGAATATTATATGAACCATCAATTATGTCCCAATGGAAAGCTGTGTCATTGAGTTTGAAACATGAAGGTCCAATTCGTGTTTCGGGGGTGTGCGTGAGTGTGAGACAGTTTTCTTGATTGCTATTTGTCTTTGGTGAGAGTTTTCTTGAAACATTTGATATGTCATACTTGAAGATAGTTTGAAGGGTTTAATGAACTTTGGATGAGAAATGAATGTCACAGCTTCGGCTTCTTGTTTGCATTTTTTTTTTTTTTTTTTTTTTGCCAATGAATGGTTTGGTGACAATCCAAGCAAAATCATATGGCCAATGCAATCACATGAAATAATTTAATTGGGAAACTTAAGGTATAGCACCTAAGGAACTATATCTAACTTAGTTCTTTTGTTTCTAAGTTATAGCATCAAAGCTTTCCAGTTCAAACTATAACCAACTTGAACATTTCCATGAAGATGGTTTTGAAATGCAACATTGTTTGTATGTATGTAACAATTGGCATAGAAAAAACACTGAATGAGGGGTATGTTATGATACAATTCCTCAGAGGAATGCAGAAATGAGGTTATCTGCTCTCCTTGGTTAAGTGTTGCTGTCTCCATGTATTGAAGATTTCTGTGATGTTCTACTTTAACCCAAAAAGGAATTAAGCAGATTGTCAATTTATGAATTGAAGGAAGCATGGCATGTTTAAAAGCAACTTATATTATTTGATATATGACATTGAGGATTTTATATTATAGCAAAGGTTCGATCAGTGTATTCTTCTCCATACTTGGGCAGCAGTTTTTTATTTTATTAATTGACAATGATGAAATAGCAAAGAGCTGATTAATGACTCCCAATGAACTCATATATGGTCTGGTTTTGGCAGAAAATCTTGAGTATTTGTATCCATTTTTTATTTTTGTTGAATTAAATTTCCTATATGAGCCTGCCAACTGTTAGTACAACCTGGTACATGTAGAATCTGATGGCTTAGGTCAATTTAAGGGGTACCGTAATAACTTTCATATTGTCAAGAAAAAATTCCTCTATCATTTAATGCACTTGTTATTATTAAGAAAATTAAGGTACATCAACTTCCATTTGTGTTCTTACCTTATTAGTTTATCTAGCAATGGATGAGCACTCAACAAATTGTTTCCATGCAGGGATACATCGTCACTTTGTCCTCTTTGGTTTGATGGAATTTCTTCGGAAAAGGTTTCTTTTGTCTCAAAAATCTCTTTTGTTCAAAACTATACCATGGTTTTGGAGCACAGATTTTTGTGAACATTCATTTTCTGGTACATGCTCTTAAAATATTTAAGTTCTTGTCACAGCTTTGATCGACCGTTTTCTTCGGATGAGGTCCTGCAGTTGCTGGATCGTTTCTACAACTTAGAATTGCTGGTATCTATTAGTTTAAATGATACATATCTTTTTCTTCTCCCATACTGCCATCAATTGCTATGAACTCATTTTTATACACAAAAAGAAAATCAATGGACCTCTCTTTTTCGAATTCTCCTTCCCATTTTCCTTTTTCTCTTAACTTTCTAAATCCCAAGTAAATTAGTAACTATTTGTCACTCAATCAAATTTTGCAGTTCAAATGTTGCAAATATTAAAATACCTAGTTATCTTTTGGTTTAATGGTATTTTGGTAACCATGCTTTTATGCATTGCAATGCTTGATGACCAACGTGGTGTTCATAAAATAAAGTGTAGCTCAGGTGAAGATGTAGGCATACATAAATGAAGTGTTAGAATAATTAGATACTAGGTGAGAACATATGAAAGTAAATGTAGCTGATAGACATGCAAAGCTCTTTGTTGGAGGTTACTATCTCAGGATAAAGAGCAAGAATGAATTAGAAGAATAAATTACACACATAGATTTGGAAACATGAATTTCTTAATTGCAAATATGCAATTTTGAAATATGCATTTGTAAATATGCATTCTAGAAAATCCCCCTCCCCCTATCTATTTGATTTTTTGTTTCAAGAGCTGATCCATTAATTTACATGTTGATCTTGCTCTTTTCTGTTCTTTTAAATTTCAGAAACCAGATGATGAAGATGTGGAACTCCTGAATCATGAGGAAGATTTTTGCTTGCCTCAAAGTTATTTCATCAAGGAAGAGTCGTAACTCACAATTTTGGTATATATACATGTTTTGTTTAAACTTGTTTGTTCAGCCTCTGATGTATGATGGCTGTATCTGTTGCACCTTTTTCCTTTTTTTTAAACTTTTTTGTGGTAGATTGTACAGTGGCAGTTTTGTCTGTCTTTTATCTTAATCTAACTCGTAATGTTTAGGTGCAAACTTGATGAGCAATCGATGTTGCTTTAAAATCTTCAAAGGGGTCAGCGTGTTGATATAGTTCTTGTAGACTTGTAGTTGTCTCTTATATGGGTTTCCTCTCTGTCGAGTTGAAACTATGATTGATGCAGAGCCATGGTGAGTAGCCAAACTTTTGCAAGTGACGAGCTTTCTATTCAGATAATGATTTTCTTGTAGAAAGAGTTGAACCAGCATGTAATGAGGCGAGAGTATCTGTTCCTTGTGTCAAGTCAACTAATTCTAAACAAGTCACTGCAAACTTTGATCTTTTGTTGATGCTTTGGAAACAAAAGTTGCAGCTTAGTTTGAATAGAGGTGGGTTTAGTTTACCAATCAGTTTGACATAATGAGGGCTTAGAAACTATCATTTGGTTGGAAATCCCCTTCAACGAGTCATTTATCATTTAACTTTAGCATGAGCTGCCCAAATTATTTTCTTACCAATCCCACAAGGATCGTTATTTTCCATGTTTAAACTAATGGCAATGGTGAAGTTCACAAGATTAGTCCCTATTTTCGTGTGTGTGAATTGTGAAGACAGCTCCATATTCTCCATCTCATCAAGATAGGTTCCCAAGTTCCTTCTTCGTTTTGCTGAATGTTCCCAATTTCCTTCTAGTCATGAACATTCATTCCTTTGAAATTATAATACGAGCTTCTTTGAAATTTTATACTCCTATTTTTGTATTCCCTAATTTTTTTTCTCTCTCAAATGTATTCAATTTTAAAAAGAGAAAGAAAAGCAAGAATATAAATTCCTAGACCTAAATCTGGAACGTTAAAGCTTCCATCTAGGGCTTCGGTGCATTGGATGGGACACAGGCTCAACACATGGCATTTTTTTATCACATGCCGTGCCCATTTTGTGTCTAGTGCACTAGATTAAAGGACACAAGTCCAATCTAGAAGGTATAAATTTATCCCTTAAGCATGGAAAAAAATATTTTTGAGATCATGCAATTTCAGTATACATGGTAACTCGGTAAGAAACACTACAGATATCTAATATATTGTTTAGAAATATATTCACGAAGGATGAAATTTAGGTTCAAGTTTTTATGTGTTGTACTATGTACCCCAAAACTAAATGGGGATAAAATTGCCTATTATAACCTCTCTTAAATCTCGTAAAAGTTGTAGTTTTGTACACTATGTACGACTACTATGTTCTCCAATTAAATTTAACCACAAAACTCTATTTTTTTTCACTTAAATTCAACCACTTGAACTCTATATTGGTAAATGAACTATATAGTTAAATTTAAGTGTTATCAGGGAAGAAGTACTTTTGTGCTGTATTAATTAATGCAACCATGTGGTTGAATTGAATTAAGGCATTTAAGGTAAAACACCTTAGCAACTATACTTAAGTTTTATCCAAACACAAGAAAGTTATTTTTTAACGTTGGTCTTGCTTGTTCCCATATAAACTCAAAGCTCCTATTCGAGAAAGTTTCAGGGAATTTTGCCTCTAAGGAGTTGCCCCTCCTATGTTGTAAATAATGTGTGAGCTTTTATAAATATAAATAAATTGCCAGTTTATCCCCCAAAAAATAAAAAGGGGACCAAATATTGGACAAACAATGATTATTTTTTTAGATACCTTAATAAACAAGTAGAATCTTATGCATAAGTTGCACGTAACCAATATCTCACAATATATGACATCCACGAGTGAGTACTACTGCGTAGTCTCACATGTTGTGAGACATCAATTGCATTTAAGATAATTTTCTCTAAAAAAAATGTTCAATATTTTGAATATAGTTCGTGTTTTGGAAAATGATGCAAATAGGAGATTAATAAATAAAAATAAAAATAAGTGGGTTTATATTCAGCCATATTGAAAGTTAGATGAAAATTAAAATGGGTTCCCTATGTGAAAGCTACACATCAAATCTAGAAGAAAATTATAAATCAATCTCCAACAAGCAAAAGAAATTAATAAACCATATGTAAAGTGGTGGATCAGGTATCCGATCCAACAGTTTTCAATCTACAAAGTCTAATCCGGCATTACAACAAACCTCAAACCAGCAAAAGACGTTAAAGAAAAAGGTAAAATCATCCATTGCTTAAAATAACAAATCTCAGTTAATTAACATTACGCAAATGCAAAATAATGGAAGAAAAAAATAAATCTAAGAAATAAAAGGGGCATACAACTGATTGATCTTCTGGCTTTGGTTGGACCCAAAAAGATCAATAAAATTATAATATGTCCACATTGTTCAGTCCAATATCCCTTTGTGAGAAAAGCTGAAGAAAACACTTTCACAAAGCACTCTGATATCCAACTGCTATTTGCAGGGGTCTCTCAGGTAGCCCCATCAGTGCTGCAGAATAGTTTAAGCTAAATTTTTTAGTAATAGCAAAGGTAATCATTATTTAATTAAAGTAAAGAGAAATCATGCAATCACTAACCTCAGCTTCGGCAGGTTTGGACTCATCTCCTTTGAAGTTGTCTTCACCTGCATGACAGCACTTATGTTTGAGTATCCACTTTCAGAAATATGTTTCCGCTAAACATGTATTAGCCTAAAATGCTTTAAAAATTTTGCCAAACAGGAAGGTTTAGAAGGAGATGCATACTGTTCCCTCTTACTAACAAGAAAGTGTCTCATGCATCGAATATATGAATCCTCCATCTCACAACGTGTTGGTCCATTGTGACGGGATGTGAGACCTACACACTATGAGAGGGAGGATGTATATATCCTATGCATGAGACAATTATTGTTACCAACGCCAGGAGACAAATAGAGTGACCAATCAAGTAGACACCACACAAAGTGTACACTTTCTGTGCAGCAAGCACCTAAAGTTCTTAGCTAATAGATCATCATTTTATAACAATTCAATAAACTAAATCATCTGACATCTGTTCACTGGGTCCATAATACCTCCATCTTCAGGCAAATCAGAGGTCCAGAGAGTGAGGTTGTCTCTCAACAACTGCATTATCAGGGTGCTGTCCTTGTATGACTCCTCACTCAAGGTGTCCAGCTCTGCAATTGCCTCATCAAAAGCCTGTTTAGCCAAATGGCAGGCCCTGAAAGTTCCAGTAACAACATTAAATCAAGACAGACTAGCATGAATATGATTCAAAATTCCTAAGCAAGATAACAAGGGAAATAGCTCAATACCTCTCAGGTGAGTTCATTATCTCATAGTAGAAGACAGAAAAATTGAGAGCAAGGCCAAGACGGATTGGGTGGGTTGATGGAAGATCTGTGTTTGCAGTGGCCGAAGCAGCCTAACAAAGAGATGGCAGGAAGGCACATCAAGTAATGTCAAAAATAAATAATGATACATGAACATGCATTGTTTGAATATTGGTGGATATGCAAGATATATCAAATAAACATGCCTCGTATCCCTTCAATGACTGCTCAGCTGCCTCTTTCCTGTCCTGTTCAGTCTTAAACTCAGCAAGATACCGATAATAGTCACCTTTCCTGAAGTCAAGCATAACACATCAAACCAAAGAAGTATAATATTTCCCAAAGTAATAAGTATAATCAAAACATAAATATGCATAAATAGATATATGGGAAGCAGAAAAAGTAACTTATAATCATATCCAAGCATAATTATTCTCTTGTTTTTTTATCCTTTGGAATATATTCAATATAAAAATATCAGATATACATATAACTATATTCAATAAAAGTAATAAATTGCATGGACTGCTACAGGAGTTGCTTTGATCACATAAGCAGCAAAATGATGGGATCTACCCTAAATGAGTACATGACTCACATTTTGTAGTAAAAAACCGTGGCCTCTCCCGAAGAGGATGAGGGGATCAGGTGCTTGTCAATGATACTAAGAATGTCATTGCAAATCTTGCAGAGTTCCTCCTCAACCTTCTGGCGGTAACCCTTAATAAGTCTAACATTGTTGTCATTTCCCTTAGACTCCTCCTTCTGCTCAATTGAAGACATAATGCGCCAAGAAGCTCTCCTAGCACCAATGACATTTTTGTATCCCACAGAGAGGAGGTTCCTCTCCTCCACAGTCAGCTCAAGATCAAGTCTTGCAACCTTTTTCATACACTCGACCATTTCTGGGTCATCAATCAAATACAAGATTTTAGATAGAAATAACTTCTATAATATAACTGGAAAATAGTTTCTGAAATACATTTTATATAAAACTGTCCTTTTTAATTGAATACACATATAGCTTTTCTCACATGTTCTTTTTATTTGGTACAGTGATGTACACAGTACTCAATCTTGCAATGTACCAATAATCCAAAACTCAAAGGCAAACATACTATCCAAACAAAATCTATTCACTTATTAAGACCCAAACAGAAACTTTTGGCATATGACTACTTAATGGATGAAGAAAGCATTGAAATAAGTGGGCCAAATGTCCTAGCCTAAAATAGTGAGATTATGACATAGTTAATTAAGCTCATTCATTTCATTCCGAAGCATTCCTCCCAAAAGTATAAGAATATTTTTTCAAAAGAATATTCTTTTTTTTTAAGGAAGCATAAAAACAAAAACAAAAAACAATAAAAAAAACAAAATTTTATATTTATGAAAACTATAGTTTTCTAAAACGCCACTTAGCTCTGTCATTGAAGGAAAGGAAAAGAAAGAAAAGTACTAAAAAGCACCTTATAAAAAAGGAAATTGCTAAAACCACAATTTTTTTTTACAAATTGTTGATGTGGTGACTGGTGAGTAATTATTGGTGAGTAAAAATGTAATATTAGTAGTGGGCTTAGATAAAAAACAGTAAGAATTTGATACATCAACAATTTGTAAAAATATTAAAATAATTTATAGTTATAGCATTACTAAAAAAAAAAACTCCACACACACAAAAAAGTATAAAAAGTAAGGGTGAAGCTATCAGCAGTACGGATGGGTGGGAGGGAGGGAGATTAAAAAAGTGAAATGTTTCAAAAAGACAGAAGATGAAGGGCCCATTTGGTAGAGTAGTTTGAGTAATGTTGTTTGTATTTTTTTGAAAGGAGATGGATTTCCTCCAAACAGGTTGGGAGGAAATCCTGCAAACAGGAGCAGCTGTCACCTAAAGAAGGAGACACGACAGCTTGGGGTCATGTGCGTGGAGCTGTTAACCCTAACAGCGTTCGCCACAATTTCTTCTCTTCTCAAACACACACAGCCCAGCCTCACGCCTCTCTCTCATCTCCTCCACCTTTGTTTTCTGAGCAAACTCAGACCGGCGCCGATCTCACTGGACAACTGGACAGCCCCTCTCTCTTATTTTTTAAATTAGAAAGAAACCCTGGTTTATAATAAGAGACAGACTAGTCTAAATCTAAATCTAATACACAGACACAGCCTCAAAGCAAAGCAAAGCAACGCTACTATGGAGATTCGGACATTGTCTTTCCCTGCCGATAGTCCGCCGCCTCTACCGGTGATTGTGGCTGCCAAGCTTGCCGGCCTTGCTCTTCCAATCGATACTTCCCTACCTCCTAACTCTGCTCCCATGCTTCTCTTCTCTAATGGGTATTCATTCTTCTTCTTTTTCGATAAAGATTTGTTTTTTCTTCCTAAAGCTTAGATTTTGTGTATCTGTTTTTATTTTTACTTATATGGGTCTTTTTAGTTGAATTGATGTATTGGGTTTTGTTTCTCTCTTTTGTCTTTGATGTAATTATATATTTCTGCTGCTTCCACGACTTATAGGGATTCCACTTCCATCTATCTATGTTCTTTATTCAATTAGTGTACCCCTTTTATGGGTTCTCAAGTTAAAACCCAAAGATGCTGTCTTTTATCCATATGTAATGTAATCACTGTGAGAGATTTTAGAGATTCTACAGTACTCAAACTCAACCTCTGCATTGTAGGCATAAATTACATGGAACATATGTGCTTCTTCGCTATATTGCTCGTGTTGCTAGCCTTCCCAATTTCTATGGACAGAATGCATATGAATCTGGCCAGGTTATTTTCTTTGGAATCTTTTTTTAAGTTGTTTTCTATTAATGTTTTACTTCATTCTAATCCTGCTGTTGCTTCTTCTCAGATTGATGAGTGGCTGGAATATGCCCCCGTCTTTTCATTGGGTCCTGCATTTGACAAAATTTATGTGATGGTAGTAGTTGGAGCAGCCAAATTGAAAAGGAAGTTTCAACTACTCATGACTCTGGTATTTCACTACTCATGTCATGTTTAGAGCATGATGGCCTCTCCATCATGAATAATTTCTAAATTCAAGCTCTTGATGCTAACATCCATCCGTTTCTTCTTGGGCAGAGATATAACCACTTCATTCCCAAGTTTTGTTTTCCACTTGCAAGTTGATGACACCTGAGTTTCTAGCTGACATCAAGTTGATAGTATTTAGCTGGAAGAGCTTGTTTTTCTCTTACTGCCAATGTAGCTGGAAGTGCTTGGTTTGACCATTTTAGCTTTTGCCCAAATGGGTCTGAGCTATTTGTTTGTTGGTTGGTCTCACTGGGAATTAGAGAGGAAAGGAATTCTCTGGCATTTCACCATACTTGTGGTCAAATTGAGTTTGTGCTACTAGCACTTTGAGAGTGAAGCAGAAAAATTTGTAAAGTATATCATGACTTGCAGATGAGGTGAAACTAAAAGCAGAAGTGCAGAAAATTGATTGGAAATTGTAGCCTTGGCTTCCCTCAGTTATTATTTTTTTTTTTTTGGGTAAAAAGTGGCTTTTTTTCCTCTTTTGCGTAACCAGTGGCACTTAGTTAGTGATTTGTGTACAAGTGCATGGTAGCATTGATGTTTTTCAGCAGATTATCTTTGGTGATGTAATGAATGGAAAGTGTTATTGATCGTGTATTTTTCAAGCTATGTTGTGTTATTATTGTGAGGCAAATGAGCCTTTTTATTCAAGCTATGTTGTGTTATTATTGTGAGGCAAATGAGCCTTTTTAAACAAAGAAATGCAGATGGGTTATGGTATGGATATTTCTTTTTTATGACTGAAAGGGAATGACAAATGGGTTTTTCTTTCTTTCTTTTTTTCTTTTAATTTACCTTTCCCTTTTTCTTTTATGTTTTCTTTCCTGAGAAGAGAGTGGCCTGATTGGCAGATTCTTTTTGTTCTTAGTAGGGAAGGAGGAATCAAAGAATCTAACCCTAGTGGCTATCAATTTGGCCATTACTACACATTGCTTTTAACATACAGTACTAATAGCACCAATGGGTACTATATCAATCAATGTGTGATGTGTCCTGCCTTACAGATATATGAGCATCCAAGACCCAACGTTACCAAAGATCCTTTTTTGGCTCAGACTCTAAAATGATTTCAATTGCATCCAGCCATCAAATGGTATATACAAAAGAGGACAAAGAAAAAAAAAAGAGAGAACACACTATAAGTTCTTATTCTTTCAAGACTGAACTTGCATGTTTCATTGCAAACTTCTGCATAGTTCAATCATAAAGATACTTGGAGATATTTGTTTCATCCAGCCAACCAAGTTGCAAACTTCTGCATGTTTCATCCAGCCAACCAAGTTGCTTTTTATTACAAAAGTTGCTGCTTTCTTCTGCAATTCAGGCTATATTTGTTTCACCTGAATGTTTTCTGCCAACCAAATCTATATCTAAGTTTAAAATTCCTAAATCTTAAAGAGAGCCAAATAAAAAGAAAAGCTCAACAAATCTATTGCTAAATTTAAAGTTCCTGAATTTAAATTTCCATCCATATCATTCTATTGCATTCATTTAAAGCTGCCTTGTTCAAATATGCAAATACATAGATACAAAAATATAAAAATGAACTTTCCCATTGCATACGTCCAAATTGTGATGTCCAAAAGATCTGTCCAAATTGTGCTGTCCAAAAAATCTATCCAAATTGTCAGATATGCTCTCCAAAAATCTGTCAAAGTCAAATGTGCTGTCCACTAGATGTAATATAATAGCCAATATATTGTCCAAAAACTGTGCAAAACACAAGGAAAACAGCCAATATGGTGTTTTTCAAAGGTTGTCAATATCAGGATCTACTGAAACCTGCAAAATATGACACCAAATATAAAATAAGTGTATGGAAAAAATAACTAAAAGGAAAATATAAGTTTAAATTGTAGCAAAATTCATAATGAGTATACACACCTAATTCAAGCCATATAACCCAACGTGATCTTGTCCAACCAAAAATTCACAATCAAAAGATTCCTACATATAGCATTTAAACAAATCAATATTTCATTTTCTATGCTAATGAAAGTAACTGGGTAGTAGGATATTAGACAAAATTTATAAGCATACCTGATTCAAATCATTTAACCCAACAACATTGTCTTGTCCAACCAAATTACTACAACTGAAAGATTCCTGTATATGACATTTAAATAAATTTATGTGTCACTTTTTAATATTAGTAATTGTTTAATAGGATATTAGAAAAAATATGTAAGTAGAAGCATCATACCTGAGTTATGTTATCTACTAATTGTGATGGTTGTTCAACATTACTATGTTCTTTGTGAGAATTAATATTAATTGAGGAATAGACCTATGTGGGAAGAAAAAATAATTGTCACATAAAACAAATTTATGAACCTACAAATTCATGTTATATAATGGAATGTAAATGAACTTACTCTATTTAGGCCACCACGTGATTGAACTTGTCTTGCTCCACTAGTCTTTTTGGATTGATCCTTCTTACTTTGAGATTTCTTTTTTGTCCTTTCTAATGAACTTTTCAACCTTCCTCTTGGACGACCTACAGTAGGTTTTGTTTTGATCCCACATATGCCTTGAGAAATGTCCACATGTGACTCAAATCCACCGTCACCTTGTAAAACATTCTCGGGAACAACTTCACCATGGACCTCACCCTCCATAGAGGACAAACAACATTTAATTCTCATTTCTTGCAAATCCTGCAATAATTTATCAAAACATTTATCAACATGTTCATACATCATCTCTCTCTCTGCTGCAAATGTGTTAATTTGGAGACACTTGTGACTCAAGTGAGAAAGACGCTTTCCCACCGACTCTCGAGCACTACCTTTAACATCAATGCCCCGATAGTCCTTGATAGAACCAGCCTTTGCATCTTGTGTCCATCTTTTCAATACATAATGGGCATGGGCTGGAATTCTCTTAACATTTTTCTTGTCAAGAACTTTCAAAGCATGGGAACATAGAATTCCCAAAAAGCTAAACTTCATGCAACTGCATTGGACTGTCGTTGTTGAGGCTTCATATTTGACTAAGTGCTCTTGAGTTTTGTTTCGATATTTCACTCTGTATTCTGTGATAGAATCAGATTTACTAGCCTTGTACACAATCTTCACATATTCATCTTGAAACATTTTAAATATTTCTGGAGTGTACAACTTTGCAGCATGTCTCAACATCTCAAAATCAAATAGTAAAACTGGTGTTGTTTGTCTCATTTTGAACTCTGCTTGTAGTTCTTGACTTCGCTTATCAGACAATACTCTAGAGTAATGTCCAAAAAATTGCAAAAGACCATGTTTTGGCTTCAAGTATTTCTTTAGCACACTATTCATTGACTCACTGCGTTGAGTGCTTTTCATATCAGCAGTGAACATATGTCGACCATATACCATACACCATTTCTCTTTCACATCAAACATTTCACACAACCATGGATTATCAGTTAGATCATATGTCTCAAGCATGTCATTCCAAGCAACTATCCATTCATTTTCATCTTCAAAATCATACACACAATTACTAAAATCATTTCGAAATTGGTTTGATGAATTAAATATATGATGTAGACGCTTAGCAGCATTCTGATAAATATGCCACACACATAGACGGTGATTTGATTCAGGAAACACATCTTCTATTGCATTAGCCATTGCAGCAGATTGATCAGTAAATATAGTTTTTGGTTGTTTCCCTGACATTGCACTCAAAAAAGTTTCAAACAACCACTTGAATGACATTATAGTTTCATCATAAAGTAAAGCTGCACCAAAGACAATTGATTGTTTATGATGATTAACCCCAATAAATGGAGCAAAGGGTCGACCATATGAATTTGTTCGATAAGTGGTGTCAAAACATACAACATCCCCAAAGTGTCCATAATCAACTATAGATCTAGAATCAGCCCAAAAAATATTCAAAATTTGATTATCATCATCAAGTTGTATAGAATAAAAATAAGATGGATCTTCTAATTGCATCTTTCTAAAGTGATCCATCACAGCACGACCATCTCCTCTCTTTAAAGCCTCTCTCCTCTTGGAATTTACATGATTTTTATAGTCAACATTCAAAAACCCAAGATTTTCATAACCACCAACTTGCATGCTCAACAAATCTATGGTTTGTTTTATTGATACCCCGGATTTTTCTGCATCATCCGCAAAAGCTTGTTGGGCAGGTGTAATTTTCCTATTTGATCTTAACATGTGTTTCATTGGAGAAAGAGCAAACTCATGATTATGTTGTTCGTGAAAAGAAACAACTTCTAACATACCATCCTTTTGAAGTTGACAAGTCATTTGTGCTAAACAACCAATTCGTGAAATTGGGTGATGAAAAGATACCTGTTCACGACGTTTGTCAATAGCTCGTTCACCTTCTTTTGAACAACAAAATGTTCTCCTCTTAACATGTCCAGCACTTCCTCGCCTAACATACTGTTTCCTTACACTGAAGCCCATTCTATGAGCATATTGTTTGTAAAACTCATATGCACTATCATCACAGTCAAATTTCATTCCAATCATTTGTGCTTTAATTTCCTTATTGTGTTTACTGGGAGTATTTGGACTGCCATCAATAGGTTTTACTTGTGCTTCTTCCTAAATCCAAAAACCAATAAAAAGCAATAGTGTTAAGAATATTCAATGTGAAAAATAATATTCAATTTTTTTAATAAACCTAGCAAAAAAACCATAGTTGCTTATAGTCTTACAAACAGTCACGATCAACAACAACAACAATATTCAGAACTCAAAATACCTAAACATCCTATTCAACAACAACAACAATAATACTCAGAACTCAAAATAACTAAACATCCTATTCAACAGATACTCAAAAACTCCCAAAAAATAAGTAGTATATAAATCCTTGCCACCAACAATAAATACCCATTCAAAACCAACAAAACCATAAGCTATTAAGCTACAGAACTCAGCTATGTCCATAAATATAATGCAATTTGAGAAACCAATTTGAGGAAATAATTATCTTTAAAAAACAATGTTTTTTTTTTTTTAAAAGAAAATCAGACCTGAACAAATTGAGAACCATTGCATTTGTCACTGTCAGGGAGAATGCCGAGACACGATGGAGCGGTGGGAGCGGTGGTCCTTGGCGGCGAATTTATGGGAGCGGCATTAGCTGAGTGAGAAACTGAATGAGGTGGAATCTGCGAAGGGGGAAGCGGGTGAAGAGGAGGGCTGTCCAGTTGGTCCGGTGAGATCGGCGGCTGCTGCTGCATGTGGCCGCCGTCCATTCCGCCTCACAAGCTCTTGCCAGTTAGAACCTCAGAACCTCCCGTTGAGATGCGGGTTTGAGGAGTTTGAGGAGAGAGAGAGAGAGAGAGAGAGAGGGGCTGTCCAGTTGTCCGGTGAGATCGGCGCCGGTCTGAGTTTGCTCAGAAAACAAAGGTGGAGGAGATGGGAGAGAGGCGTGAGGCTGGGCTGTGTGTGTTTGAGAAGAGAAGAAATTGTGGCTAACGCTGTTAGGGTTAACAGCTCCATGCCTAAATGGGTCATGTGCGTTGCACATGACCCCAAGCTGTCGTGTCTCCTTCTTTAAGTGACAGCTGCTCCTGTTTGCAGGATTTCCTCCAAACTTGTTTGGAGGAAATCCGTGTCCTTTTTGAAATACGTGTGGGTAAAAAAGTGTGTGAAAATACATGTAATGTTGTTTAAAAACTGAAAACATGTTGCTAAAATGCTCTACCAAATGGGCCCGAAATGATGGCTTAAAGGCAATTTTGGTATTGCTTAAAATGATAATTTGTCTATGCTTTCTTTACGCACGTTCACTTGTTTTTTTTTTTTTTTCTAATCCCCATGAAAGTAAGGGATTATGAGGGTGCTTTGTTTTTTTAAAGAAGTATTATGTTTATAATATTTTTATAACATTTTTATAATAAGTTTTATTTATATATATATATATAAATATATATATATATGTGATTAATTGTTATTGATTTTAATTTGAATCCACCACTTAAATTAGTTATTTACCCACCAAGTAACAACCTATTACATAAGATTTATTGTAAAAATGTTGTATATATAGCATTTTTTTAAGAATAAAAAAAAAAAAAAAACTGTCAAAAAAAGCTAACAAGTGCCCTTAGGACCATGGTTAACAATCCATTATAAGAAAGTTTTGACATAATTTTTCTAGAAAATAAAAAAAGTTGTCAAAATATTGATTGCTTTTTTTTTTCTCATAAAAATTTTCTTTAAATAAATTATTAATTATTGTCCTAAGAACATCCGTTAGCATTTCTCATAAACAAAAGCCTATGTTTAGAAAGAGTTATATAATTACCGGTGCTCCTTTTGACTAAAGCCGAGCGTGCTGCCTTGTGTTGTGCACCCTTTTTCATTTTTTTATTTTATCCATCGGTTAGATTTTATTCTGTTGAGATGTAGACTCGTTGCTTAAAGATGTGTACAATTTTCCTAGGTAGATGTTAAAAAACTAAAGTTATGACACAATATTTTCATAACAAATCATGCATGACAGGTTGCTACAAATTATTATTGGTGAATAAAAAATAATTTTAGTCTTATAGATTTAAATTAAAATCAATAACAATTAACCACCTATAAGTTATTGTAAAGATATTGTGTACGTAACACTTCTCTCAAAAAAAGAAATATTATAAACTCATAATAACAAAAATGACAAGGAAGTTTCCTGAATATGACAAAGATGGGAAAGATATGACCATTGACCACACAACTTGTAGTCCAACTCATACACAAATACATTGGAACCGTGTGCACTATACCAGTTGAAATGCTTATATATGTCATAAATGATCAGAGGGAATCACATTTAGACCAGCGGTGTTACCCTCCTAACTTTTTTATTTAATTTTTTTTTTTTTTTCTTTTTTTTTATCATATGGCATGTATAGTTATTTTTTTATAGTATAAAGGAAAATTATTATAGTATCGATATAATTTAAATTTAAATTTAAACTTTCAAAGTTACACTTAAATCCTTAAAGAAAATTTCTAGTTAATAAACAGGTGGTGTTACTATATCAAAGACATCAATCATCTTAAGAAACATTGTTAACTCATCCACAGACCCCTAGTATGTAGAAGTGAGCTTGTCCCTCCATGTTGTCATTAAAATTAACTAAAAAAATTAATATAATTTTTTTTTATTGAGCTTAATAATGATTATGTTTTCTTGACTACAAAAATCTTATACTTTATAATTGAAAAGTATATCATTTCTTTCTTTTTTTTCGTTAATTACTAATTTCAATTATTTGAAAAAAAAAAATTTAAGTAGAGGCTAATCACGATGGTCTCTCTCTCTCTCTCTCTGAACATACGATCAAGTAGTTTCAACAGAGCACTTTCATGTCAAATTGTTTGGTTTTTCATTTTCTCAAAATTATATTTCTCACATTATCATAGTCATGTTCATCAATTTTTTCCATATATATATATATATATATATATATTAAGTGTTACATAAGATATGAGAACATAATTTTTTTTTTTTTTTTTAGGAAACAGTAATACTTATTAGAAAGGTTAGGCCCATGCTATTACTACAAAAGTTAGACTCTTTTGTAATGGTACTCTGGTTATGTAATGTATTCAGGGCCGGTCATTCTCTTAGGCAAGTTAGGCAATTGCCTAAGGCCCAGGCCCCCAAGGGGATGGGAGGCCCCAAAATTGAACCAAAAATAAGGGGTAGTAAGGGCAAAAAAAAATAGTATCAGATGAACCAAAAATCCGGTTAAACATTGTTATCCTCTGGACAAACCAAAAATCATCCAGATAAACTACAAATCCGGTCTAAGAAATTGACCACAAAACAATCACAAATCAAAACAAATAAAACAATTCAAACCCTAAAAATTTTACCTTTCTCTCTGCTCTCCGCCTCTCTCTGTCTCTCATTCTCTCTGATTCTCTCCACTCCACTGTTCACTTCTCATTTGCTCAAGCAACTGAAGCAAGGCAGCAAGCCTGGACCGCCTCTCTCAACTGCTCAAGCTCTCGGTTTCTCCGCCAGTCCGCCTCTCAAGCCCTCTCTCACTCTTTCTCTGAATCTTCTCTCCGCCTCCCTCAATAGTCAATTGCTCAGTGCTCACCCGCCGTTCACTTCAGGTATAAATATTTGGGGTTTGGGCACTTTGACTTCACTTGTAATAAGAGCATCTCTAGTAGTCTAGGCAAATTTTTGCCTATTTGGAGAGTGAACAGTACATTTTACCTCTTGCCTACCCACTTTTTCAAATACACTTTCCAAGAGACTCTCTATCTCATTCTCTATCTCATTTAAATATTATTTCTTTATTCATTATTTATTATTTTTTTAACAACTACACATCTTCCAACATTTTTTTATTCAACCCCTTGATTATTATAATAGAAAAAAAAGATTTGAAGAATGAACAGTAGTTCATCAGACCTGATGAGCTACTGTTCATTAGCAAAAAAAAATTTGAGTGATAGAGAGGCTGTTGGAGCATGAACAGTAGAGATTTGGAGAGAATGCTCTCTATATTTTGTCTATCCCTCTTCCGTTGGAGATGCTCTAAGATTGAGAATCTGAGATTGGGCCCTGGTTTTGGGCCTTCATGTTTTTTTTTTCTTTTTCTTTTTTATAAAGCCTGGTTTTGTAAAGATATTAAGATTCAGCCGTTTTTGTAATAAGATTCAGCCCCCCTTTTTTTTTTGGGTTATAGATAGGATTTGTTTTGTTTTTTTTTTGTGGGTGGGTCTTATAAATTAATAAGCCTTGTGTTATAGTTGTGCTTAAATTTTTGTTATGCTTGTGCTTTTTTTTTTTTTTAATTTTAATCTTGTGTTTATATATATATATATATATATTAGTTAGTAGTAATATATTGAATAAGTCTTTATTTATGCAGGTTGAGATTGCTAAAAACTTGTTATTGTTCGGTGAAACTACAACAATACTTTTTATATAAATCAAGTTCTATTTCTCATTTGCTCTACACTTGAAAGTTATTTTTTATTTTATTCTTTATAAATATATTGTTTGATTAGAAATATCTACTGGAAAATATGAATCTAGATATGAAAAACTTAAAAAAAGAAAAAAAGAAGAAAAATTAATTGAGTCTAAAAAATGATCAATGGATAAATTTGTTATTAGTAATAAACAAAATATAACACAAAATTTAGATAAAAATATCACAAATGAGCAAGAAATAATGAGTCTCAAATACATGCATTGCTTATAGGATTTTACTAACAATACCTGTTACAGTAGCTTCTGCAGAAAGAAGTTTTTCAAAATTAAAATTAATAAAATCATATTTAAGATTGACAATGTCCCAAGAAAGATTAAGTGGATTAGCTATATTATCAATTGAAAAGGAGATGTTAGAAGAACTTGAATACAAAAATTTAATTAGTTAATTTGCATCTCAAAAGTCAAGAAAAATAGATTTTAAATGAAATATATTATAATATAAAAATATTAAATAAACATTAATTTAATTAATATATAGGTATAAAAAAAGGCCTCATTTTTAGTTCTCGCCTTAGGCTCCAAAATGTCTAGGGCCGGCCCTGAATGTATTATAAGCCTGTTTAAAAAACTCTATATATTACTAACATAATTTGTTCATGTAAGAGAATAGTAAGACTCCTGCTTGGGTTTAGTTTTAACTTTTAGCTTTTATGTACAGTTTTTTAAAATTTTACTTTTTAAAATTTTTCCAAAGTACAAGTATACTTTTAGCACACTTTCAGCAAAAAGTTTTCAGCAAAAACTAAATAAACTGTTCTCAAACGGACACTTAATTAGAGTCTAGATAAATTATTATGAAATTTAATACAAATTCAGTCCTTGATAATTTTCAGGATTTAAAAGAATGCCGAGTTACATTTTCATAGATTATTAAGTCGAAATTCATTGAGAAACAATTATTGGGTCTTTTTTTATTTATATTTTGTTTTTAATTTTGAATATTGGATTTATTTTCCATATATTAATTTATTTAAGAATCTTCTTTATATAATTCTCATTTTTAAATGGTATTTTTTTTTCTTTTATACTTTGACCTCCCAAAGTTAAAATATTAGTCCTGGCACTAATTAACCTCTAGTCGGCACTAATATGTGTGCAGAATTTGCGAAAAGGCAATGAACTTATTAGTTCATTGACAAGAAAGCAATCTAGTGGGGAATTCAAAAGAACTTTGGTGCATGAGCTATAAAGGGCTTAGGAAATTAGTGTATATCAGTGCCTGTTTGTGTGAATCATAGCCAAATTACTAAAGACAGAAATGAGGATGTTAGAGAGGACTAGTGAGTTGAAAGAGCGTGGAAACGTTAAGGGGGTGTTTGGTATATACACTTAAAACATGTGTTTTGTTGTTTGAAAACATGTGTGGAAAAACGTGTGGGTAAAAAAGTGTGTGGAAATATGTGTAATGTTATTTAAAAAATGAAAATTGTTGTTTGAAATGGTGTACCAAACACCCCCTAAGGGTCTATTACACAAATTCAGAGTCCGTAAAGCTCGAGTGGTAGCACAAAGGGTCATTGGTGGCAAATTCCCGAGGTGAGTCTCAACTCTCAAATTTTTCTTTCTTTAATAGTTCGATAGTTGGGTAGAGTCAAATTAAGAAGTGTCAACTGGTTGTGTAATACCCGAGAAGAAAAAAAAAAAAAAAGAGTCTTTACAAGAGGGGTATTTAAGTAAATCTTTTTGTGGGGTCAATTTTATAATTAATATTACTAAGGGGATTTTTAGAAAATAAGGTTGGAACTCTAGTTATATATAATCTAATTAAGTAAGCGTATAATGACAAATATTTTAAGAGAGGAGACTACTCAAAATACTCTAATTCCAAATAAAGCCTAGATTGATAAAGAATGAGATTCTTAGGTTCTTACCTCATTCTATGGTGATGAGTAACGATTTTTAGAGATGATACAATGGTGACCTCAGAGTCACGCAGTGGAAGCATGATAAATTGATTCAACTTAGGATGAATTCAGATGACTAAATTCTTATAAGTGGGGGAGAATGTAATACCCCCCCCCCCCCCCCAAAAAAAGGACTTTACAAGAGGGGTATTTAAGTAAATCTTTTTATGGGGTCAATTTTATAATTAATATTACGAAGGGGGTTTTTAGAAAATAAGGTTGAAACCCTAACTATATATAATCTAATTAAGCGTATAATGACAGATATTTTGAGAGATGAGACTACCCAAAATACTTAAGTAGAGAAGAATTAACTGCACACTTGAGGTAAGAACCTAAGAATCTCATTCTTTATCAATCTTTACTCAAGTAGACAAAAAATTTTGTACAAGTTAATACAAATGCTCTTAATTCTTGATAAGATATATTTCTCTCACTTCACCATCTTTGCTTTATTATTTAAATTGAGTCATTATGGTTGGAAAATTGAATATCTTTTATAGGTGAAGAGGTGACTGGTTTCTTAGTTCAACTTAGTGTCAATTTAGAAACAGCTTATTTAGCTGAAATTGAAAACTTTTTGCTGAAAGTACTGTAGATAAATTTACACTAACACTATTCATTTTACATTTACTTTTTTATTCTATCTTTATGTATCTTGAAGTTAAAGGAAGAAAGTGGATGGTAGTTGTTGTGTGTGAAGAAAGAAAAACAATTAAAAAAAATCAATAAAAATTTATATTTTAATAGAAATTCTATTGTGAGATGTTTTGAAAAGTGAGTATATAAAATGAAAAAAAAAAAAAAGTTCTTTTATTAAAATAGATAAAAAAAAAAAATTGTACAATTGTTAATACAAATGCTCTTAATTCTTGATAAGATACATTTCTCTCGGTTCACCATCTTTGCTTTATTATTTAAATTTAGTCATTATGGTTGGAAAATTGAATATCTTTTATAGGTGAAGAGGTGACTGGTTTCCTAGTTCAACTTAGTGTCAATTTGGGAACAGTTTATTTAACTGAAACTGAAAAAATAATTGCTGAAAATACTGTAAATAAAGGTAAAAGTTAGCTGAATAGTACAGTAGAATTTATGAATAGTACCAAAAAGTGCAATGAAACCCATAAATAGTAGCAAAAATAGGCTGAAATTATAAATAAGCTGAAATTTTCAGCTTGTCCCAAACACACTTAATTGAAAAATTCTATGGATATGACAAAATCTCACAAAATTTTCATAACACGTACTTGTTTTGATTTTGGTGGATCTCAGTATAATCTTTTTTATTTTATTTTATTTTGACCTATGATGGGTTGACACCTCATTTGTAAAAATATGACCTACTCTATCTCAGCTTTGTGTCTTCATGTGATGCAAGGTTTCAAAAGGTATAAGAATATATGTTATCGACCTCTCTACAACAAATGCAACCTAAGACTTTGAGATTATTAGTGGGAGGATTTTTTTAAGTCAATTGGCCAAGACCATTTATATGATCAACTAATAAATAACGTTACACAGAACCGAAGGGTCTTTGAATCCGGTTATCACTTATGGAATTTTCACCTTAGGAATTTAAGTGATATATGTATGATTAATGAATGATAGCAATCCACCCAATTTTAAGTATGACAACATAACTCTTGTAACATCATTGCCAATTAAAGTCCAATAACTTCAATAAAATATAAAAAATAAAAATAAAAAGAGGAGGCATGCATATATACTGTCCGGGCTTAGGGCTCTAAGTGAAGCCATTTGTTTTAGAGCAACCTCCGTCATCACATATGAAGTGAACTCACTGAGTCACTGGTTAAGTCTACGTTGATCTTTGTTGTCATTACACAGTTTATTCCCTATATATCTTGGTTGAAATTGCTTGGGCTAGACGACTCAAAGAATCGTTGGTAATAGTAAAACCGAAAATGCTATCAATATCTCCCAAACCCTAATATAGAGTAGCTTTACTTTGAACTTTGAAAATACCGCATATTCTGGTCACCCCCTTGAAGCCACAACAGTCTTGCTAGTTTAGAATTATGCCATTTACTTCCTTCTCCGACAAACCGTCAGAACTCTTGTCTTAAAAATGCGTACTGTCTCTTAATCTCCACCACTCAATACATGCGTGTTGAAGAGGCATGGTCTTCCTTTCCTTGCTTGCAGTTTCCTTCCTAACACTTTCCAAAATTCCTTTTACTCCACAGTCGCAATTATTTTCAGCATATCTTCACCTTCTCATTCAATTGGAACATAGCGCATGCATGCCATCAAAATTATGCTCCCATATATGCATGCTGACTTTATTATAGTTTCCTCACACCCATGCATGATCCAACATCGACCCACATATTTCCTCAAAACAAAACAAAATGGTTACCGTATCATTCCACCACATCTTAATCTTTCAAACCGGCTTTTATCCAGCAATGTTAAAGGATTAGGAACACAGAATGCAGTTGGTATTTTTCTCCCACTATAATAATGGTGCAACTGCTTGCTTCTTCCGCACCAGTCCCTCTCCACCTCTCCCTCGGCTTCTTGGGAAGCTCTACGTTCATAGAGGCCGATTCTGGGATTGTACAGACCAGTCAAACTTCTTGCTAGATTCAGTTTGGCCCACTATGCTATTGGAATTTGAAATCTCTCTCAGCACTCAGCGTGGGTTTTCTTGGGCCCATAACTTGAATATAGTGGGCTTATGGGTTCACCACAGGCTGAGATAAACCATACTTGGCCCACCACTATGCTCATTGAGTAGTGCTAGAGTCACCGAAATTTTTACTCTCAACTGAGATGGGAGTAAAAAACCTCTGGAATACTAAATTTTTTGGGGAAAAAAGTCTAACACCACAAAAATTTTCACAACTTTTTGCCAAAATTATGATATGACAGAGTGTGATTGGTGAAGAAAAAATGGTAGGCCTATATGTAAGTGATGGTTAGCCACTCACAGTTTGCTACATTAGAATCGTGGTAAAAAAATTTTGGAATTATTTGTAGTCTTAGAACTACTCATTTTTTAGTGCCATATTTTTTTCCAGGTTATGCATAAAAGGTCCTTCCTCTAAAAAATGTGATGGGTCGCTTTTAGCTTAACGATTTGGGCTCAACCTTAGAGAGTGGCTTTGTCTATGACTATGAGGTCATGGATGGGTTTGAGCTTTCTTAAAGAATGGGCTGGTTGGCTCTATTTATGTTTACCTTTTTTAGTTCATGGTAAATATACCCTCTTGGACTTTATTCCTAGTGCCAATCTCAATCACGTGTCCATTTAAGTTTTTAATTTTTGTAACAAGTGAATTATGAAGTATAAAAATCGAAGAGTTTAAATCCAATTAAATTCTAAATTAGAATCCAATTTTTCGCCACGTATCCATTTAAGTTTTTAATTTTTTTAGCAAGTGAATTATTAGATGTAAAAATTGAAATGTCTAAAACCAATTAAATTCTAAATCATATATATATATATATATAAAATGAGAAACTATTACATATTTTAAAAATATATGGTTTAAAAAAAGTGTAAACTAATACCATATATAATTTGAACTATATAATTGTAATTATTTTTAATTGTACCGTGTATATGCACGAGATTATACACTAATGGATAACTGATAGAAGGAACTAAGATATTTTCCATCTTAATTGATGGATTTCTTCACATGACGTGAATGCATAGTTTAAAAACATAAAATTTAGTCCTCAGTTGGCTCTCAATATGGCTTAAAGTTACAAGTCATAGGCATGCACAGCAAAAGAATCTTGTTCTCAAATTTTGAAACAAAATGATTCCGTTGTCACCCATTTAAAAGAAATCCATTAATTGGAGCAGAAAATATACTTGCTTTTTCTATGAGAGAGAGAGAGAGAGAGAGGAACACAAACAAAGTGGCATTTTTATTGGTAAAGTATAATAAATTGAAATGGAACTCTGTTTTATCATTTATGCACTCCTTTCTTTTGCAAATATATCCGCTAATTCTATAAATTGTTTATGAAGATACAATTTTAAATGAACACAACCCTGGCAAAGGTTTGGTAAAAAAAAAAAAAAAAAAAAAAAAAAAAAAAAAACAATGGAGAAAAAGAGAGAAAGAAACGAAAACATGCATGAACAAAGTAGCATTATTCATTGAATGTATTTTCCTCTCTTTTGTGTTGTTATCATCCCCTCTCTCTTCTGGTTATTTGATGCATGCAATATCCATTTTGATGTGCATGGCACCTAGGTGCATGGCGTAATTTGATTTATATGCTATGAGGGATCAAGAAATGATCTCGTATAAGGATTCAAAGTTTCAAACAATATCTTAATTAAAGACTCTTTCACAATAATTTCATAGATGCGCACTCTAAAGTATTTGTGTTTTGCTTTTTTTGCTAGTGCAAGTGAGCACGGTATAATTCCTTCCACCCCAAGTCATGTCGTCTTCGTATTTTTGATTCCATCGCTGATTAACCTACTCCAACTGAAGGATCAAAGCAAAAATGTGTCCCCATTTGACACACACCCTATAAACACATGGATCTTCTTTACAGCCTTGTGCATATATTGCTTGTGACTCGCAACCAAAATGGAGATTCAGACTCATTGGGCAAATTATTCTCAAATCCTTGCCAATGTTCTTTTCATTTCAGGAGCACTTGCATCAGTGTCACTGGCCTCAATCTTTCTGCCACACTTTCTTGGTTGGTTATTTCTCATCATATGGGCTTTTCTGCCAATTATAATTGCACGCCACTTTCTTAAGTTCACATACAGGTGGATTTGCCTAAGAATATCGAGGTAATAATTTACTCCATTCGTAACATTTCAAGCAGACTCATGGGACGCATCACAGTGCAGCAAAGAAGTTTACCTATGTGATATTAGGCTATTAGGGAGGGTCTCATTATAGTTTTAGATGATAAAATATTGTATGTATTTAGTCATTGTATTATACTAATCTTTCATGCTTGTATGTCTTGTAATCTTGTATTGTACCATGTTTGGAGGTCCACTAGCTAAGTAGGTTCTAATCTGAATGTAAAGTCTCCCTGAATTTATTTACCATATGGATCCATGCATTATAACAATGCCCTTTAAGAGACCATTAGGTCTAAAATCTAAATGAAATATATATAAGTTTCATGCTATAACATTTTTTTTTTTTTTGATAAACATGCTATAACACATGAACCAAAATTTGCTAGAATGTGCAAATCATATAACGTAGCCTTTGATAGTTGACACTTAATTGAAACCGCACAACACAAATATACGAGGAAGTGTTTGAAAACCATTATTAGGTCATGTTATCCCTCTTTTGTAATTTATAATTGGTTCATGAAATCATCTCAACTATATTTTTGACTAATGATGGGCCAATATTTTTAAACTTTGATAGTATTGATACTTTTACTACTTCATTATTAACAGGAAAAAATTAAAAAGCTACTTTGATAACGGGAACCATGGTACATTGTACTTACACTATTAATTTGATGTATCAAAAGGACTCTATTGGCAACTTCAATCACATCCGAACCAGTGAAGACAAGCTCTCGTTCAAAGACTCTTCCACTCTAGGTAGTAGGTACCCAAGAGTTACAGAACTTAGTTTTGAATTGGGGCTCTTTGTTATTGAAGCAAAAGGCTTTGTTGACTTGGGATGAATAAAAGTCGGGAGCTAATTTTGTAATGGAGCTTTTAGCAACCTTGAATGGATGGAATACTACCCCAAATTAATTGTTTAGTCAAAAACTAAACTATGATTTGCTCAAATTATGGACCGACCCTTTTGGAAACAGAATAGGGGTCTCCTTTTCGCCACAGACCCTTCAGATAATGCAAGAATGTTGTTCAAGAAGAATGGGGAACGAAGATAAGGCTCCTGCGCTTTACACCTAATGAGTAAACTCCGTGAAGTCAAAGGAAGACTAGAACAGACTATATTATTTCACATTTATTGTTCACTCCGTACATCCAATTTTCATAATTTCCCGAGTGATATACAAATGTTTTATTGATGTTCAAGCTTGAGAAAACAAGTGATATGGGTGATATGTACTAATGATGTACATTAATGAGTGTGACAGAATTAATATCCATAATAAAACAATTTTTGGACAACAAGAAAAGGAAATTGTTGGTTTATTTTGACCCCTGTACACTCAAATTGTTTAACTTAATTAATTAACCAAGTTAATACTTAGGTTTATTATTCAAATCTGGGTTAAACACAAACAATCATGTCACAATAGCAGAAAAGTAAAGAAGACTAGCGATATTATAACCTAGGAAAACCAATGAAATCATCCAGTCAGGTTGATACTTAGGTTTATTAGTCATTTCTAGGTTAAACACAAACAATCATATCACAATAGCAGAAAAGTAAAGAAGACAAGTGATATTATGACCCAAGAAAACCAATGAAACAGTCCAATTCAAGGTAAAAAAACTTAGGGAGGATTTAACCTAAAATATTCACAAAGCAACAAATTCACTATATACAATGGAAGATTTACAATTTAGACCCTTGTACACTAAAATTGTTTAACCTAATTATTTAACCAAGTTGATACTTAGGTTTATTATTCAAATCTAGGTTAAACACAAACAATCATATCACAATAGCGGAAAAGTAAAGAAGACAAGCAATATGATGACTCTGGATAACCAATGAAACCGTCTAGTTTTTCAAGGTAAAAAACCTAGGGAGAATTTAACCTAAAAAAATCCACAAGGCAACAAATTCACTATATAGAATGGAAGTTTTACAATAGAATTTTCCCTAAATCTAAAGTTACCTTTTATAGTACTTACTCATGTGACTACACGCAATTCCGAATTCATGGACTTTTCTATCTGAATTTGTTGCACACAAACACCCTCGTTTGTGACTCTAAAATCCCACTCAAAACTTTAGATTATCAACAGTAGTTGATCTTGTGATGGCAGCAACTTCTACAGTACTGAATCTTGAGTTTCTTCAAACAATAACATTGGTAGAAGATTTTAGAGAGTTTTGGGTATAAAAACCCTAGATCTACAATAGGAGGCACAAAAAACACTCTTCTCTCTCTAAAACCTCTTTCAATACTTGGAGAATTAGATATAAAACCCTAATCACTAATTGGACTTAATGGGTTGATGGGCGTTAATTAAATTTTGCAAAAACACAGCTTGATCTGTCGAACCTTCTTCCTGATCGGTCGAACCTGGCATGTTTCAAACTTCCTAAACTTGCAACTACCTTTTTTTTGTATTCTGACTTGCAGCACCTTAAGCATTGTCTAATATACCTTATAGACTCTATGATCTATTTCTATACAAGTTTGTGCTCATAGTTTGCCAATTGTTCTAAATTTTTAGAACCTAGCAATCTCCCCCTTTGACAATCCGTGACAAAACTTACATACATAATGAAGTACTTAATTATGTATGTAAGTTTTGTCATGGATTTTTTTGTAAGTTGCACTAGGAAAAAAACGCTAGGACAGGACAATTTTTTTGTAGTGAGTGCTCAAATACAAGAATAGCCCTATTACAATAAAATACACAAATACATCACAAATCTCAATCTAATACTTCTTACCCAAAAGTTGCAAGAAGAGGCAAAAGGTCTTGATCGGAATGTACATGTCTTTCCTGAAACACTCAAAAGAACACATCAACGCATGTGTGGAAATAAAGACAAATAAACAAAATGAGTAACGCATTGTAAATCATAAAGCAAATAGTTTGATATCAACTTTGTTGAACACAACTAAGGAAATATAAAACCATAAGCAAACTAACTCTCCCCCTAAGTTAGATACATCAAAATATTTTATTTTCTCCACCTTTCAAAAAAAATTTCATCCCCCCCTAAAATAAAAATAGCTAAAAACCTTTTCAACATGATTCCTAAATTTCATCTATTTCTCCCCCTTTTTGTCACGTATTGACAAAGACAATCCACTCAGAAGGTAGACAAAAAACATACACAACAAAAATCAAGAGAAAATAGAGAATCAAGGAAACATAAAACAAATAAGCTCTATAGAAAATAGAGACAACTCCCCTCCTATAAAAATAGGAAAAACAAAATAAGTTTTGAAAAAAACAGTTTTGAGAAAATTTAGGAGGTGGGGAAAAATAAAGAGAAACACAAAAAAAAAAAAAAAAAAAAAAAAAAAAAAGTTGGGGATATACATGAATACGAATATTCTCTCTTTCAATATATGCAAACTTGACGCTATGTGACTCATAAACAGATGCATGCAATCACTTCAAGCAAATTAGTTAAGACTATACAATATAGATCTCAATGATATAAAAATTCAGCATGCAAAGTGTTTTCATGTGTCAAGGTATTTTGAAAACTCAAATAAAACTCAAGAGTAGAGAAAATATTTGCAAATTTATTATCTACCATATCTCTTAAAAAAATATCCCATTTTTTAGCAATTCATACATAAAGAAAAATAGCATATACTAAAATGTACAGAACTCAAAAATTAATCAATCAATTTTTTAAATCAAGTTGAGTACCCAATTTAGCAAAGTGTATGAGTGTTGTGTGTGAAAACAATATCTGAGAAATATGACTACACAAATGCAAGATAGATAAAGTAAACAATGCAATGCATGTCCTAATCTATATGTGCAACGCATGTGAATCCAATCACAAATGATGCATGACAAGACTAATTAGTCAAGAACCTAAAAACTGAAATTTTCTAGTTTCGATTGGTCAAAAATCAATTAGGCATCAATCGAATCAGGCAGAGAGTTTTGGTCTAAAAATTGGACTTTTTTTATCAATCAAGGGAATTGTTCGACTGATCGAACAGTGAAAAATTTTTAAACTTGAAAAATCTAGAAATTTTTGTAGAAAAAACAACTTGAAAGCATTTTTTATGATATAAATATATATATATATATATTTCAAATACCTTGTTTTATCTTGCTGTGCAAGTGCTACAATTTACCGAGTACGACTTTTATGATTTGCACACAAGTGTTCATGATTGTCGAGTAACAGTGGTGAGATGATTATTTATGCCTTTCTCCTAGGATTTTCTATCCTTACAATCAAAATATATGACATCAAAATCAAGATTGTTTGTTTAAAGACTATAAACAACACACACAATTAAGCACTAAATAACACAAACTAATAAAGTGCAAAAAGTAGCTCATCAAAGATAAGCAAGGTATATAGTCATGAAATGTAAATTTCATTGGCCAACGTTAATTACATACTTAGTGGTGTGCAATAAAAAAAATAAAAATCTTTTTGTGTTTTTTAAAATATGACCAAAAATAAAAAAAGCATACATTATGCTAAATGAATAAAAATAAATGCAAAAGCAGTGCATGACAACATGTAATGCATAAACAGTGCTCAACTAAGCTATAAAAGGTACACAAACAAGAAATATCAATTTCTTAATTAACCCATGAGTACATGTACAAACTAGTACATACTCATACAAAATCATAAATAGCTCATGCACTCGATTATGCAACACATACTTTCTATATTTCTCCACAATATCAAGCATGTTCTAAGTTAAGAGAGAGATATTATAATTCATGTAATCCTCAAGAAGAAAAAAAACTGGACACAAATAAAATAATTTTGTCTTTTTGAAAATTTTCAATGTTTTTGGATTTTTTTTTTTTTTTTTAAATAATCAAAACAACCAAAGAAAATAAAACAACCAAAAAATGAAAGAAAACATGTCCATAAATAATTGAAATAATTAAATTAAGGACAAGTTGAAAGCTCAAATTTGTGCTAAAACACAAGAGCTTGTTTAGACCCCCAATTTTAAATTACGGCTTAATTGCTTTTACTCTAACTTATCTAAGTGCGGAACAAGAGTAAATGAAGCGTAATCACCAGATCTACTGTAGTGCATACACATGAACAATAAACAATAAAAGTAAAGCACAAGAGTAAGGGAAGAGAGATGCAAACACAAGATAACACGAAAATATGTTATCAAAGAGGAAACCGAAGAACTCGGCAAAAAACCTCCCCGCGACCCTCCAAGTCAAAATCGATCCACTAGTGAATAAAGTTGGAGTACATGAATAACAAAAGACCCTCCAAGCCTAGTCTACCCCCATGTACTTGAGCCCTCCAAGCTCCTGCTACTAATGGAATTCTCGGAGTCTTGTCTTTACTAGCTTTCCAGATCCCACAATACTGCTCAATTGAATCCACCAAGCCTCATCGGCTTCTTTTGGCAAATCTCTAAAGCTTCCCAAACTCCAAAACACTCTCTACACTCTGAAAAGTTGTGGGTTGTGTTTGGGTACAAATCTCCTCTCAAAGTATGACAACGAGAGAGGGAAAGGAGAAGAGACTACAATGATTTCTCACTAAAGGATGAGTAGCTCTCTCTCTTTCTAAAAGAAGGGTGTGTTGTGTTGTAGAAACCAATCTAGGGTTCTCTCTAAATATAGCCTACTTTACTTTTGTGGGTAATGAGGGTATATATAGTATGGGTGAAGGGTAAGAAAGTCACACTTAAAATCCTACAAGTAGAATGTTTCGTGGGTACCTCACGAGATGGCCTGTCTTACGAAGTACTCGCGAAATGCAACCTGGCACTTGACTCTTCAACTTCCAACATGTGCTTCTCACGTGCCCTTTTCGTGGGAACCTTTACTCACAAACTTCTTGCGAGTTAGTCACGAAACTGCACTGATCTTCATTTCATACTCGATTCTTCACCAACTTAATACTAAACTCAATATAATAAAATCCCACAAAATACAAGGAACAAAATTAATGTAATTACAACACTTTTTGTCATGGAATAAAGTCAACATAAAACATAGTTGTAAATCACAACTTTACACAAGTAAACAACACTCACCTTAGCAAATCTTGTCTCACCCATACAACACGAGTCTTTGGCTTTGTGGGTGAAAATCCATGAAAATCAGAGTGTATTTGAGGGATTACACACTTCTTCTAAGAGAGACTAAAATCCTGTAATTTCCTTTTACAAGCCAACAAGCTTAAATTTTTCAAAAGCATATGAAACAATTTATCAGGACTTGTAGTAGGAGATATATCATCACATATCTTAGACTAACTTAGAATGCCTAAATTTCAATTTATGATAGTTAGGACGAATGTGACCACAAACACCACAAAAGTGACAAACAGGAGCAAATTTAGGAACATCAATATTCCTAGAAGCAGAATTAGTCTCAAGTTTTGGTTCATGCCTCAACAAAGAACAATTTGGTCTAATGTGACCAACAACACCACAAAGGTGATAGGTAGGCACCTATTGAGGTCCAAAAGCAAGAAAGATCCAGCCAACGGAAATGAGAAAAGGAAGAGGGCTTGGGCCTTAAAATGAAAGAGGAGAGTCTGGCCTATAAGGAGAAGAAAAGTAAGTCTTACGCCCCAGAAAATGAGGGATGAGGATGGCTTGGCCCAAGGATATAAGAAAGTCATGATACCGAAGAAGGTCCAAAGGGATGAGGAGGATCTAGGCCCAGATTGCACAGGATCCGCCAGTCTCAGAAAGCAGATCCTTGAGAAAATCTGGAAGGCGCCAACTAGGACATGGACAGCTCAGGATATGGCATCCTCATGTAAAAAGGGACATGAAGGGCAAAGGAGGTCTTGTCAAAATCAATTTCATATGACCCAGAAGAGAGTGATAGAGACAGATGGTGATTTCGGGGTCAACACTTGGTGAAGGAACCTAGGACCTCTGGCAAGGCAGAAAAGGTGAATCAAGAAGGAAGATGGCCAAGAGTCTTTTTGGCTACACCATTAGCAAGAAGGAATCTGCCTCATTTTAGGGAAAGAAACAAGTTATGAGAAGTCAACATAAAAACCTCAGAGCTTTGAGGAAAGACCTTGGGGAAAGAATGAGAAGTCTTGACTTTAGAGAAGAATTTAGACTTACTCAAAAAGGATCTCCCGTAAGAGGAAAGTCAGCAAGTGGACTTTTAGCTTTCAGGACCCCAAGAAAGTGAAGTAAGAGAAGAAAGGGGAAAGGACCAGCCACTAATATTTCAGACATAACATTGGTTCTGGTACCCAGAGCACATAAAGAATGGATTGTTGATATGGAAGAATCTTCAAACAGCACTATAAAAGGGGGTAAGGCCCAAGCTAAGAGGGGGCATTCAGCAACAAGCATTCAAAACACAAAGAAAGCACCGGAAAGAGAGCCAAAAGCTTTTACTTAGGATAGAGTGAAGAGTGAGGCGTTGTAAGGGATCCTAGGGAAAACATTTGAGGATACACTTTGATTCAAAGGGATTCAAATTTCACAAGTCTTGGAAGCCTAAGGATAGTTATCCAAGTCTGTGATTTTTTAACTTTATTAAGCCTTGTGATATATCTTAGCAAAATAAGACTCAATGTACTCAAATACTCAATATTTTTTCTAGAGAGTTTCAACCTATGGTGTCCTCTCGTGATGATGCTATTTATCATCAGACTAAAACACCAATTGGTTTTTCGTGTAGGCAGGGATTGAACCCTAGATCTCTTATTCAACCATAAGAGACTTTACTAGTTGAGCTAAATGGAATCTACAAATAATAATCTCACTCAATTTAAGAGGATCTCTGCCATTATACATGTTTTGTACCTTATTTGTTGTTCCTTGATTATTCATTCAACCAATAATATATATGTATATGTATGTATATTCGTGTTGTGGGATTCATGTCTTATGTGCAGATTGGCTCGTAAAATGGCCCAACAGGGTCGCGGTGAGTCAAGTCCAGTCCAACCAACAATTGAACATCCGTCTTTGGAGACCCAGGATTCTTTGTCATCATTGGGCCGAGGTACCATCCAAAGCAAGAACCCAACAGTTCTCTTCTACAATTTACCAGTAGGTTTAGGCACAGGTTTAGAAACTTCAGCATCTACATTAGAATTTTTACCTTTGTCTAACCTAGCAAAATAAGCATTTTCTTTATAATTCCTCTTGAAATGAGGTATATAAACTTTGTCATCTTTAGGCTTAAGAGGAATAGAAACAGAAACAGATTTGTTATCAACAAGAAGTTTGGTACTAGAGAAATTTTCAAGTTTAGATTTAGACTCAGCTAACCTTTGCTCCAAACTTTTCATCTTGAGAGGAAAATTGGTTTCTTAAAAATTCTTTCTTTTTATAGGATTCATCCAATCTCAAAATCAATTCATCTATTTCAAGTTTAGCCAGTTTTAACTCTTCCTTGAATTTCTTAGCAATTTTCATAGATTTAGATAATTCCTTACGGAGAGTTTCATAGGCATCAATAAAATCAACAGAAGCATTAGTGTCTTCTTTATTCAAATTTTCACAGCTAAAAGCAGTAAGACACTTAAAGTTATCCATGATAGCAGGAATCAAAGATCTCACTCAGGACGTTAATCCAATCAGAGTGAACTCGCTCTAATAACATTTGTTGGTTTATTTAGACCCCTGTACACTCAGATTGTTTAACTTAATTAATTAACCAAATTGATACTTAGGTTTATTATTTAGATCTAGGTAAAACACAAACAATCATATAACAATAGCAGAAAAGTAAAGAAGACAAATGATATGATGACTTAAGAAAACCAATGAAACCGTATAGTTTCAAGGTAAAAAACCTGGGAGGATTTAACCAAAACAATCCACAAGGCAACAAATTCACTATATAGAATGGAAGTTTTACAATAGATTTTTCCCTAAATCTAAAGCTACCTATTGTAGTATTTACCCATGTGACTACACGCAACTCCAAATCCACAAACTCTTCTATCTGAATTTATTGTGCACAAACACCCTCGTTTGTGACTTTGAGATCCCAGTCAAACCTTTAGATCATCAGTAGTAGTTGATCTTGTGATGGCAGCAACTTCTACAGTACCAGATCTTAAGTTTTTCAAAGAATAACACCGATAAAAGATTTAGAGAGCATTGGATACAGAAACCCTAGATCTACAATAGGAGGCACAAGAAGCACTCTTCTCTCTCTAAAACCTTTTTAAAACGTGCATAGGGTTTCCTTTAAATACTAGGAGAATTAGATCTGAAACCCTAATCACTTAATGGGCTTAATGGGCTGATGGGCTTTAATTAAATTCTGCAAAAACGCATCTCGATCAGTCGAACCTGGCATGTTTCAAATTTCCTAAACCTGCAACTTCCTTGTTCTTGTATTCTGACTTACAGCACCTTGAACATTATCTAATATACTTATAGACTCTATGATCTATATCTATACAAGTTTGTGCTCACAGTTTGCCAACTGTTCTAAACTTTTAGAACCTAACAGAAATTGCATTTAAAAAAGCATAATTGTAAAATTCACAAGACAACCTCCTACACTCACTAAAAGACCTACAAAAATAACAGGAAGCCAAAAGAAGATATATACCTAGTGTTTCAACTATACGAGCAAGACACTCACAGCATATGAGCCCCATTGGTGTGCGGGGCTCACAAGTTGTGAGAGGCTTGTTGCATACACCTGAAAATGCAATATGTCTTTTCTTTGCAAAGAAATGAACTAATAATGCATGCACAAAAGTCTAGGAGTGACTAGATCTTAAATGGAGACATAAATACCATGTAATTTCAGTGGTTGAAAAAAGAAGGATGAGAAACAAAAGTGTTTTTGAACGAAAATATATATAGCATTTGGCTGAACAAGAAAGAGGACATTGAGAAGTGATTCCAAAACCACTTCACTCACCTATTCATACAACCTAACAATATGGAGGTCACAACAACACAAAGGCAGTTGAAGACTTTTAACATAAGTCGTTGATTTAATCTAACGATTATAAAACTGAGCCACGTTTGTGATTTGTGTGCTCATCTCTTTGCCAATTCAATTTGATCTCTCCTCACCACTTGGTGGTAGTTTGGTGGGGTTGCATTTGGTCTCCCTTATAAGGAAAACTAAGGTTTAAATTCTCTACTTGTAAATTCTCAAAAAAGAAAAAAAAAAATCTTTATTTGTTATAGGAATAGTGGTTGGACAAACTAAAATTGAGAATTTCTGGATAACAATTTAAATAATTTTTTTTATTTGTTTCAAATAAACTTTTATTTGTTTTATTAGTAGATATTTATATTTTCGAATATACATACATTATATATAAACTTAGTAAAATTTTAATACACATGTTTACAAATAGTTTAAAGAATAAATATTACTAAGGATAACTATTTCCCGTCATAAGGAGTAATTCATTGTATTGTTTGAAACTAAATAGCTAATGAGTAATGCTACATACACACAAAAAAATTGAAAACTTTTTTCATATCTGTTGAGTTGGCAAAGCTTTCACAAGTTCTCATCTAAACCCACTACTAACATCATTTTTTTACCTACTACTAACAAACTACCACTTCAACAAGTGTCAAATTGTTTGTGTATGTAGACCTTTTCATAGCCAATACACCTCTTTGAGGAAAAAAAAAAAGGTGCAGAAGCCTATTGGGGACTACAGGTGTGTGGTATGCTGATGGTAATTGTTTGCCTAATTGGTGACAGAAAACTATGGCATTTCATTGCACTACAAACTTCTAAGTTAGTGACAAATCCTTAAGCATTTTTGTCAGTCTACCAGCTTAGTATATAAGATTATACCAGCTCGGTCTGATAAGACGCATAAGTTCAAGTTTCACCCTTATTTTCATAAACTCAAGTTTCACAATTGTGCTTGATTATTGATTTCAATTCTTTGAGATGCATAGCTCCACCATTACCACTGTACTTTCAAGTTTCAACCCTGAAACTATTCTACAAAAACTTTGTAGGAGTTACTAAAAGTGAGACCAGGTTGGTTTTCTCAAAAATTTTCCTACAAAAGTTATTAAGTTTCAGATCAATATTCCAGAATCACACAGCTTTGGTCAGCATACCTTAAGTACTTTGCTTACTTTGCTTAAAACTGAGCATTCTATACAAGTATACACCAACATGCTAAGCTATATTACAAAAACAATAATAAATCGACATATAAACAAATCTTTACAAGCATCCCAACTGAAACAATTAGCAGACAATACTTAATTTCATCAACTCTGGCTGAACCTGCCTCAGTGCCTATCAAGAGGAATTGTACAAATAGATTATATGCAAATGCAAATGATTCAAGCAGCACTTAGAAACTTCTCCCAAGTTCCAAATTTTGAGCTGAAGCTCCCCCCACCGCTCTGCTGGGCATGCTCAGAGATAACTGCTCTAACACAAAGATCCCACATCATAGCTATCTCCCCAAGCGACCAGGGTTTTAACAGGCTTCGGAGGGACACCTTGAGCCTTGACTTCACCTTTACTGAAAGATCCTCATGGTCCTCTTTGTTAAAGCAACCAAGAATAAAAGTGTGAATACTTCAAAGAGTCTTAGTTGATCAGCGCCATCCGAATATATTTGGTTGAGAACAAGAAAAAAAATTTCCTGTCTCTAATGATTAGAAAAAAATAAAATAAATAAAATAAAAAATGTCAGGAATAAGTTGGTGGAGAAAATAAACTGTTAATAATTATGAGTAGGCAGAAGGCAACAGATATCCATGAAATGTGAATGTCTCTCATTTTCAAATTTTGGGAATAAGCCAAAGATTATAAGCAGTTCAGGAAACACTTTAAGATAATATTGAGATCTTTGCATATTTACCAGTTTCTTATTAAGATATTTCAACACTAAATATTTATCACTTTAAGGCCAATTCAACAAATGAACCATCCCCTGTAGACTCTTCAAGAATACTTTTTTTTTTTCCCACTTAATTAAAACCTTATCCATCTTTGGTTTTACAAATGCATACTTCATATGATTAGATATAAATATTAGATGAGGTTTGATATCATGTTTATATTCCTATTAAAAAAAAAAAAAACTCACTCAAAAAATTTATAAAAGTTGGCCACGCTTCTGTTGCCCATTAACTTGGTCAAAAACCAATTTCTTACTTCGAATATAGTGTTATACAGAGAACTTCATCATAAACGTTTTTACTGGATGAGTATTACAAATGTTTTGATTCAATCGATTGAGAACTTCATCATAAAATTTAGAAAAATCAAGATAAGCAATTCTGAGCTCGATTTCCGCCATTCAGAAAAGTTTGGATTTGCTTTAAAAAATGTAAAGAAAACTGAACAAAACTAAAACACACAGGTCAACATAATCAAATCAGTTTCAGATCTAGTGCAGTTACATTTCTTTAGGATTTCTTCTCTGAACTACAATCTTCATTCTTTTAGGGTCTATTTAGGATCCGTTTATTTTGCTGAAACTGAAAACTTTTTGCTGAAAGTACTGTAAATAAAAGTAAAAGTTAGCTGAAATAATACAGTGAGACATATGAATAGTACCAAATAGTACAGTAGAGCCCATAAATAGTTGAAAAAATAAACTGAATAGTAAAATAAACTGGCAACTTTCATCAATGCCAAACGCACACTTAATTTCATTGTTAAATAGCATTTAGTTTTATCTTATCACCAACTCATCTAGTTCCTTGGCATTGGCACATATTGCTGTCTGTCTGACTCTTTAACCTATTGTATACATTCCCCAGCACTATCAATGCCTCTGTATCCTCAAAATATCACTATCTTGTGCATTGCTAGAATCCTACATTTGCTTTTTATCCTAAGGCAAGATTATGCCTCTGAGATCTATCTAAAATGATGGCTCATATTTATCCATCCCAAAGCATTTTTTCCATTCTCTATAGTGGATACTAAGCATTAAACAGATGCTTGCATGTTTAGAGATGGATACAGTTAAATTTCTCATGGACATAGGAATATAATCATAAATATTACAAGTGAATTAGTATGGGAGAAATATGGTGCATTTACTCTGGTTCCTTCTTTATGTTATTTTTGGGTTTCTTTCTTTCTTTTTTGGATTGTTATATTCTTAAATTCTTTGCACATAGTTGAGCATTAAACTAGATAAATGGTGAAAAATAGGTCTCAATTCCACCTAAAAATTGGTGAGACTAAAATAAGAAAGTTGATCTTTTAAGAGAGAGAGAGACTGTATCTTGCAAAATATTTGGAATAACTAAAATTGGGAACTCAGATCCAGGCCAGGCCAGGCCAGTAGTCACATGGAATGAAAAAAAGATTGCTTGAAAGTTGTGATGTAAACTATTGTGGATTATGCATAGTAACAACTAGGTGGCACAATGCATATCACTTTTCCAAAATATGCATATTCAAAATGAAAATAAAGAGGCTTGTTCTCTTACCTGGCTTCCACTGGCATTTTGTCTAGGAATATAGGAGAAGTATATGGATAATCAGGAACAAGCAATCTTAAGGGCTCAATAGGTGACTGCATAGCCAGAAAACACAAAGTCAAGGGCACTTGACAATGGTACCTTCACCACCAGCAGTTGCAGCTGCAGCTGCAATTGGAATGGTATCTTCATCACTAAGAACTACCACAGCGTCTATCAGTTGCTGGTTTATCTCCTTAATTTCTTCAAACAGAGCATGCTTACCCTGCAAATGGAAAACATAAGTTCTTACATTCACATACATGGGCAATTCTGATTCAATGGTCAAATTGTTCAGAGATGGAAGCTAATGAGGAAGACTTTCATTTTAGCTTCGCACATGATTGAGTAAAGACATTCTATTGGTGAGCACATTAGACTTATGGTAATGCATGTCATATAGATTGTTAAGAAAAAGGCTTTAGCTCAAGGCGGGGATTACCTGAGGTGTAACTACAAGTGGCTTGGTAGAAGACGTGATGTGAAGGAGTTCTTTTTTTTGGAAAATGAAGGAAGAAAAATGGAGGAGATTTATTATAATATTCACATGTAAGAAGTGTGGCAATGTAGTTTTTTAAGTGGCAGTATAGTTTATTATAATATAGGTATGTACTTGAATAGGTTGTAATAATGATATTTGAATTTGGAGAATATTGTTTCATAAAGTGAAAATTCAAGTTCTAAAATTTTCAAAGTGAAATTAGAAATTCAATATATTCGATTGATCGAAGCTTTTGCTCGATCGATCGAAATGATGGAGAAAATAATTCGGAAGTCATTGGATGATTCGATCGTTGTTCGATTCCTGTTCGATCGATCGAAAAGAACATTCGATCAATGCTCGATTCCTCTCGACCGATCAAAACTCGTAAAACTAAATTTTTTACCAAATTTTTTGGTAGTTGTTTTGAATGTTTGAAATGTTATCAAGTTTTGTGAATAGTTTTATGAAACATTTAACTCTTCATACATGTCTTTTAATGAAATATAACCCTATGGATATAAATAGAGGCTTATGTTCACTTGAAAATAGTAAGTTAGAGAGAAACACAAGAAATCTTGTAATCATTCTCTAGAATTGTTATCTGTAGAACCCAACAACTTGGTTGTATCCTAGGGACAAGTTTGCGATAACCCTTTAGCAACAAGAGTAGGAGAAAATATTGTCTAAGGATAACAATTTTGTGCCTCCAAGTTATCTATTTCTGTTTGTCTTTGTATTATCCTTGTTCTTCTTTTATTACTTTGTGTATTATCCCCAACAATCTTAGACAATATTTCCTATGATGGAAGGAGCAATTGATGTTTCAGCACTAAAGATGTTGAATCATGAGTTGGTGAAATTGGATCACTTTGATGGAACCAATTTCTCTCAATGGAAAGATAAGATGAAATTCTTACTTACTGCACTGAAACTTTTCTATGTCATGGACACGAATTTGATGCATTTCCCTACTGCAAGTGATGAAGACATTGATGAGATAAAGGCACAAAGAAAGTGACAAGAGGAAGATGAACTGATTTGCAGAGAGCACATTCTCAATACTCTTTCGAATCATCTCTATGATCTCTACACATCAATGAATTCACCGAAGAAGATTTGGAATGCTTTGGAGGCAAAGTACAAAACTGAGAAAGTAAGTACAAACAAGTTTATTATTCATGTACGGGGCGCAACTCCCCCTCAGGCCCATTGATCATTAAAATCCATTGCGATGATGCCACGTGTACATGGCCTTGGGCTTGTTGGGCCTTGGGCCTACGGCCTTGGCCCAAACAAGCCTTAATGCCCATCCTAAGCCCAAAAACCATAACAGCATTATAACATGGATGGCAAAGGCGAAACCCTACCAGTCAATTCTGACCTGGTCGGGAGTGCAACTTCCCGGGAAATGAGACCCTAGGTGCTAGGTATTTCCCTGGGGAGTATCGCTACCGAGCAGATCTTCTGATGTAGGAATCAATTCCAATGCCACTCTAACCACACCCACTCCCAACTAAACACCCACTTAAGAATAATCGCATTGGACCTCCTTTCCCACTCACAATTAAAAGCAATCATCACTCATCCACTAATCTTAAGCTATAAATAAGAGATAAGAACGAAGAAGGTGGGGGGATGAAAGGAAGAAGAGAGAGAAGAGGGCATAAAGAAAGTAGTGGGAAGGGAGGAGAGGAATTCAGAGGGTAGCGTTGTATTGTTGGGTCTCTAAGCTAAGAATCACCCAAAGTAGGAAATCCAAAGCCCACATTACAAATAGATTGTGAGCCTAAGTGAGGACTGGCCCATCGACCTCATTTTTGGCACGCACAATTGGCGCCGTCTGTGGAAACCTCCTACACAGCTGTGGTTCGACCGAGACACACGCCTAGGAAATGTCTGAAAGACAGTCAGGGAGTTATGCTGAAAGTGGTACTGGGGGGTCCCCTCGGGGGTCTGCCTGGCAAGAAAGAAGGCATAAAAGGCGTGAAGATAGGGATCGTGAGCGAGAGGAAGAGCAGTCTGGCCTTGGAAAAGGGTCGTTTCAACATACCGGACGATGTCTGGTGCTTCAGAGCACAATCGTTCTGACAAAAAGGATGAGAAACGTGAATGGAAGGACGAGGAACTTGAGCATTTGCATAGGTTGGTAAGAGATTTGGAGTTAGAAGCAAGAAATAGACGTAGAGGAGGAGACCACGAGGAACGAGGAGAAGGGTCAGCCAGTGTGGGAGATCACTATGGAGCAGGGTCCCATCAGTCCGGTTCCCATCGACACCAGGACCCTTCGCGTTCATGGGAATATGCAGATCAGGATTCGGCTTCCCCAGAAGAACGACGGCCTTGGAACACTGCCATGGACGCTATGAGCCGAGCACTGCGCAGAGCTGCACGATCACAAATCTCGAGGGACATTGAACGGGCCCCAATGCCGAGCAGATTTATGCGCCCACCGTTCAATTCTTATGATGGGAAAATAGACCCGGTAGAGCACGTCAGCCACTATATCCAGATGATGTCTTTACACACTCATAATAATGCGCTAATGTGTAAGGTATTCCCTTCGAGTCTCGAGCCCACTGCTCTGAGGTGGTTCAATGGGTTAGGGAAAGGCTCAATTCACAGTTTTGTCGAGTTGATCCAAGAATTTGGCGTCCGGTTTATGACTTGTAGTCGGGTGCCGCAACTAGTGGACGCGTTATTGTCGATGAAAATAGGGGTTGGGGAAACCCTCTGCAGCTACGCTAACCGGTACTAGGAGCTATACAACGAAATTGGCAGAGGTAACAAAAAAATCACGGCAAGTACTTTTCGGATGGGATTACCCGAGGATTCTGAATTGCATGACTCGTTGACAAGAAGGCCTCTCGAGGATTTGAGGCAGTTGATGAGGCGTATTGAAGAGTATAAACGATTAGAAGATGATCGGCTGCAGAGCAAAGGCAAGGCCCCGATCATAAATCATCCCCGGTAAAATGGTTTCCAGTCTAGGCCCCGGAAAGATTTGGGGATTCAAGAGCTAGTGCCACAAATAGGGGAAGTGAATGTAGCATTCAAAGAGCCGATACACAGAATCGTGGATCGAATCAAGAACGAGCCATACTTCCGATGGCCAAACAAGATGGGGGGTGACCCATCGTGGAGGAACCAGAACCTGTACTATACCTACCATAGGGATAAGGGACACACCACCGAGCAATGCCGGGTGTTGAAAGATCATTTAGGGTAGCTAGTGAAGGCTGGATACTTGAAGGAGTTTGTAGTGGATTCAGGGAACCAAGGTACCAGGTAGGGCACCTAAAAAAGGGGGAACCCTCTCCCACCCCCTGTGGGAGTGATCGAGGTCATCCATGCAGCCACAAGGGGTACTACAGTAGCTAAGAGCAGGGGGGTATTGGCAATGGTGCCAGCAGAAGATTGTTCGGGCAGGCAGCCCTCCTAGAAGAGGCTGAAGTTCACTCGGGAGCCCATTGTCTTTAATGACGATGACCTAGAAGGGATGGTTCAGCCACATGACGACGCGTTGGTAGTAACGACCCGAATAAATGGTTTTATAGTAAAAAGGGTAATGATAAATCAGGGGAGTGGTGCCGACGTGATGTACCCCGACCTGTTCAAGGGGCTAGGGCTAAAAAAGGAAGATCTCTCTAAGTACGATACGCCCCTGATCGGGTTTGATGGCCAGGTAGTGATCCCAGAAGGGTAGATCTCTCTTCTCGTGAATATGGAAGGTAGGGAAGTGGTGGTAGCATTTATAGTGATCGCTGCGTATCCCCCATATACGGCGATCCTGGGAAGGCCATGGATCCATACTATGGGGGCTGTCCCGTCCACCTTGCATGTGAAAGTCAAATTCCCCACCAAGTAAGGCATTGCCGTAGTGAGGGGAAGCCAACAAGTGGCTAGACAGTGCTTGGTCACCACGGTTAACCGGGACATCAAACAGAAGCAACCATCCAATGAGACCCCTTTATAGCAATTATCAAAGCCCCAAGAAGGGATGGGGCCTAGCTGTGCCGAGGAGTTGATCAGGGTAAAGATATTCCCAGATGATGACAGGTATTTCCAGGTAGGGGCAAGTATGAAGGATGAGGATAAGGTTGAGGTGCTGTTGTTCCTTGTTCAAAACATAGACGTGTTTGCTTGGAACCCATATGAGGTGCCTGAGGTGGACCTCGAGTTCATAGTCCACAAGCTCAACGTGGACCCGTTGTTCCCACCCAAGAAGCAAAAGCCGAGGAGGTCAGCCAAAGAGCACGTCGAAGCTGTTAGGCAAGATGTCAGGAGGTTAAAGGAGGCCGGGGCAATAAAGGAGATCTTCTTTCCGGAATGGCTGGCGAAAATCGTGGTGGTGAAGAAGAAGAATGGCAAATGGAGAATTTGCGTAGACTTCACGGATTTGAACCGAGCATGCCCAAAGGACCGATTTTCTATGCCAAAGATCGATCAATTGGTGGATGCCACATATGGGCACCCGAGGATGAGATTTTTGGATGTCTTTCAAGGTTATCACCAGATTGCCCTGGCCACTAAGGATCAAGAAAAGACAGCATTTATCTCCCCTAATGCCAACTACCATTATACCATGATGCCCTTTAGGTTAAAGAATGCCAGGGCCACATATCAACGAATGATGACAAGAATGTTTCGAGATAAGATCGGGCAGACTGTGGAGGTGTACGTTGATGATATGGTGGTGAAAAGTAAGCAAGAGGCACGACATATAGAGGATCTCCGAGGGGTGTTTGAAGTACTTCGGCAACATAAGTTGCGCCTCAATGCGGACAAGTGTGCTTTCGGGGTGGGAGCTGGCAAGTTCCTAGGATATCTGATAACCAACCGAGGGATGGAAGTCAACCCCGATCAGATTGCAGCCATGAAATGCCTCAAGCCGCCGAGCAATCCGAAGGAAGTACAAGTACTGACCAGCATGTTAGCTACCCTTAATCGATTTATTTCCAAGTTTGCCAATCGCTGCCGTCCATTTTACCAACTTTTGAAGAAGTGGAGGGGATTCCAATGGAATGAAGAGTGTGAAAAGGCGTTCCAAGACTTAAAGGAGTATTTGATGCAGGCACCTATGTTGACAGCCCTAGAGCCCGGGGAGGACTTATTCATGTACCTTTCCGAGGAGGACTTATTCAGCCCCAAAGCCCGGAAAGGCCAGGTTTTTGCCCATTTTGTTGCAGAGTTTTCTCCGAGGAGGGAGATGGATGTAATTTGTCACGTGGATTGTCGCCCGTGGAAGGTGTTTGTGGACGGTGCGTCAAGTGCAATGGGGGCTAGAGCCGGGATTGTTATTATCACTCCAGAAGGAATAAGGTTGGAACATTCTTTCAGGTTGGGGTTCAGGGCCTCTAATAACGAAGTTGAGTATGAAGCCTTACTTGCTGGATTAAGAGCTGTTTTGGGTATGGGTGCACAGGAAGTTGAGATTCACTCGGATTCTCGACTGGTGGTTTGTCAGGTGCAGGGCAGTTTTGAGGCCTGAGACTCTCAAATGAAGGAATATTTGTGGGTAACAAAGTAGGTTATGAGTCAGTTTACTAAGGCTAAGGTGGTCCAAGTGGCCCGGGGGCAAAACAGATATGCAGACTCTTTAGCTACATTAACGTCGTCAATGACAGAAGATGTGCCTCGGATAATCAAAGTAAAACTCATAGCGCAACCGAGCATTGACGTAGCAATAGCTGTTGCAATGGTTTCAACACCCGGGCCATGTTGGATGGACCCGATCATCAATTTTTTAGCCGAGGATCAAGTACCAGATAATGAGAAGGAAGCCAACAGGGTACGCCGAGTAGCCGCTCGGTATTGGTTGTCAGCAGATCGCAAGTTGTACCAGAGATCTTTTGGGGGGTCGTATCTTCTATGTTTGCGCCCCGAAAAGGTTAATGAACTCTTGGCTGAGCTACACGAGGGGGTGTGCGGCAGTTATATAGAGGGACGCTCACTGGCACATCGAGCGATGAACTAGGGGTTTTGGTGGCCGCAGATGCAGAAGGATGCCGCTGAGTATGTGCGGAAGTGTGAGTAATGCCAGAAGCACTCCTCCTTGATCCACCATCCAGTAGGTTATCTGAACCCGGTCAACAGCCCTTAGCCCTTTGCACAGTGGGGGCTAGATATACTCGGCCCGTTTCCCCGAGCCACAGACAATCGAAGGTTTGTTTTGGTAGTTGTCGATTACTTCACCAAATGGGCAGAGGCCAAGGCATTAGCTAATATTCGGGACGTAGACATTAAAAAGTTTGTGTAGAGAAACATAGTTATGAGATTTGGGGTACTGGACTCTCTTATATCTGATAACGGGTTACAATTTGATAGTTGAGCCTTTCGCAAGTTTTGCAGTGATCTCGACATCAAGAACAGGTATTCCACCCCGGCATATCCTCAGAGCAATGGTCAAGCTGAAGCTACCAACAAGGCAATTTTGAATGGATTAAAGAAAATGTTAGATGGTGCAAAAGGTAGGTGGGCCGAAGAGCTGCCTAACGTCTTGTGGGCATACCGACAACTCCTAGGAGGTCTACAGGAGAGACTTCATTCTCCCTAACATACGGGGTAGAAGCTGTAATACCGGCTGAGGTAAATCTATGTAGTGCACGAGTGGTGGAATTCGCCCCCGCCCAAAATGATGGACTGATGGTGGAGCGTTTGGATTTGCTAGAAGAGTACCGAGAAGCGGCGATTATATGGCTAGCCAAGTATCAACAAAAACTTGCCTGGCGCTATAACCAAGATGTAAAGACCAAGGGGTTTAGCGCTGGGGACCTAGTGTTACGGAAAGCCGTAGGAAATATGCGAGACATAAATGCTGGGAAGTTAGCCTCGACTTGGGAAGGGCCCTACAGGGTTACTGCCATTGCAGGTGTAGGAGCGTATTATTTGGAAGATCTGGACGAAAGACCGCTTCCCCAGCCATGGAATGTCCATAATCTAAAGAAGTTTTATCAATGAACTGTTGGTGCGTGTGTATGTTAAGTAATGTAAAGTAATGCAAAAGCGATGTTTATCCACATTGACGTACTCACCTTCATGGTTTCAATGCTACTAAAATGTTAATCCCGGCTAACGAACGAACGCGAGGAAAGTCCATTCTAAATTTACCTAAGGACAGAAACCTGTCCCCGGTTCGATCTTCATCACCGGACAGGTGGAAACCTTAAATTCACCTAAGGACAGAAACCTGTCCCCGGTTCGATCTTCATCACCAGACAGGTAGAAACCTTAAATTCACCTAAGGATAGAAACCTGTCCCTAGTTCGATCTTCATCACCGGACAAGTGGAAACCTTAAACTCACATAAGGACGGAAACCTGTCCCCGGTTCGATCTTCATCACCAGACAGGTGGAAACCTTAAACTGACCTAAGGACAGAAACCTGTCCCCAATTCAATCTTCATCACCGGATAGGCGGAAACCTTAAACTCACCTAAGGATAGAAACCTGTCCCCGGTTTGATCTTCATCACCAGACAGGTGGAAACCTTAAACTCACCTAAGGACAGAAACTTGCTAAACTCACCTAAGGACAGAAACCTGTCCCCGATTCGATCTTCATCACCGGACAGGTGGAAACCTTAAACTCACCTAAGGACAGAAACCTGTCCTCGGTTCGATCTTCATCACCGGAGAGGTGGAAACCTTAAATTCACATAAGGACGGAAACCTGTCCCCGGTTCAATCTTCATCACCGGACAGGTGGAAACCTTAAATTTAACTAAGGGCAGAAACATGTCCCTGGTTCGATCTAAAATTCCCTTCCAATGGGAGATTTTACGTACACAGTCAAGCCTGATCATCTAGCCTTTGTTTTTCTTATTTTGAACAAAGCGCGGCGATTACAGTTTTCAATTACAACTTATTTGTAAAAAGTTATTCTTCCAACATAGACAACCTCTTGTAGGCGAATCCCGGCCATTATACATGTGAAGATATACCTGCTCTCTGGAAAAAGTTAATCCTAATCACCATACAAAGGCAAGCCGTGATTGGATTGCCTGACCAGTCGGAATGATGAATAAAAAATAAACAGCAATAACCACAGTTAAACATGTCAGAAAGAATAGCCTAGCAGTAATAAAGCAATCATCTATAAAATGTTTGGTCCCCGTGTCTTTATAGTAAAACAATTAGAGCAAATTAAAGTAAAATAAAATTAAACCGATGTTTTGTCACCACAGCCCGGTGACCACCGGAAAATGAAACTTAGGAAAATAAAAGTTAAAGCTATCGTTCAGTCACCACAACCCGGTGACAATGGACAAACCAGATAAATCCAAAAAGAAATTAACTAAATAGAAACTGAAAGCAAAATAAATTATAGAGGTTAAACGGAGGATTTGGCAGGCTGGACTCGGGTGACTTCATCGGCTCGGTGGGTGGGCACAGTCCCGACTGGATGGTCGACGGCAGGCGTTTGTCCTTCTCCTTCCTCAACATGAAGGTTGCTAGTAACTTCAAGGTCCACTATTTCCACGTGAGTATCAATGGCGTGGACCAGCTCCCTCATGTTGAGGGTCTCTTCTTCATTAGCAGCATCGGCCTGGCCTTGGATAGGGGGAACGGGAGCTGGGCAAGGGATTTTCTCGGGATTCCTTAAAGGGGAATCCTCTGCTACTCCCATTGCCTGCAGGGTTGCCAACCATCCTTTGCCAAACCCATGAGTTCGAGCCTGGTGAACAACAGGTTCCACAGAGTTCTCGGCATCTACGAAGCCTTGGTTGTACCCCCTATCCTCGGCAGCGTTAAGGGCCGCCTTAAGGTTGGCGATTTCATCAACTTGGGTCAGGGTTAAGCTTTCTGCTTGTGCCAGTTTGAGCTCAATACCCCTCCTCAACTTCTCCTCCACTGAAACCAGTTTTTTCTCAGCCACCAACTGAGCCTTCTCGGCAGCCTTAGCCTTCTTTTCGGCTACCTCGGCAGCCTTTGCCTTCTCCTTCGCAGTGTCCACCACCACGTCCTTTAGAGCTTTTTCCCTCTCCGCATCCTCAGCCAACCCCTTCATCCTCTCATTGAGGACGTAAGTCAGTTGTGTAGCCTGACAACACAACAGTAATAAGATAAGCAAGTATTGTAAGATGAACAAGTGTAACAATGAAAGGAATGCAAATGCCGCACAACAATTGAAAAATAGGGGGAGAAAAGATTATCGCTATTATATGCCATTGAAGCCGTCGTGCCAGTGATTCCTCGGTCGAGTGTGAAAGGACATTTATGTCCTCAGGCAGAAGAAGGCCCTGCATCAGACTTTGAGCAACCTGCCCCTCATGGCCCTGCGCTCAGGTCCTTAAGCTGGCAGTCACCAGCAAGGGCTCCTCACCAAGCTTGAAGGATGGATGCCAGGTCGCCATGGTTTGTGATAAGGAGGCAACATTTGTTCTAACCTGAGCCGTTGGTCGGGAGGCGCCAGTGGGTTCCTGGATGACAATCCCGCTAGATGCCCGAGGAAGGGTCTTGGAGGGAGCATCACTAGGAACCCTAGGGGGAGGATCACCCACACATTACTTCTTCTTGGCACAGCCGGAGGGTGAAGGCGGAGTTCTGTCCCTGGCGGGAGGCTGTTGAGTTTGGCCGGCTAGGCGGGCACCGGGCAGGAAACGGTCAACAGAAGTACGGCGAGTCACCATCTCTTCGTCTGGATTGGGCTCCGCTTCTGAACCGCCTAATTCAGCTGCCTCTTCCTCAATTACTCAAATGGGAGTGTCGGGCTCTTCCACGAGAGTATGGACTCTACGGTTTTGAGATACCAGCTCAGCCGAGGCGTCCCTTATCGATGGACGGTCCTCCACAATTATATATTGGGGGCCCAAGTCCCGAGCCTCACATACTGTGAGTTGAGGAGGAAGGAGGTTAGCGTGCTGCACGTCTATATAAGACAACAGAGGGCTGTCTACCAACAAGGCTTGGCTGAAGGGTTGCCAAGTTTTGTATACAGGGGTGCAGCCGAGTATAAGATGTGATGCCTGGAGCTGCCCGTCAGAATGGACAAATATCTCAGACCTGAGCACAAAGTTCAAGTCCTTCACATGCACCACTCTGAGGTCTGGGTTGAATCTTTTGCCGTCTGCAACGAAAGAACACAGAAAATTGATTAGCGCCCGGATAAGCAAAGCCATCGCAAGCAAAACAAAAATAAAAAAATGGATTAGTGCTCAGTACAAACCAACTTCGAGCGACGAAAGTGGGCAAGGGAGCTCATCGGCAAACCAGTTGCCTTTCACCCGGACATACTCCCCGGCCAAGTTTCTGTTAGAATCGGGCAGGCATGAAATTAGCCGTACCTGCACGTCCCTAGCTTTTAAATAATAATTAGTCTTTTTATTTCCACACAGGATGTACATGAAATTTATGTCGTGATGGTTCAACTGCAAACCGTATATCTGGTTCAACCTACTGACGCAACTAGCTACTCGGTAAAAATTGGGAGGAAGTTGGTCAGGACACAAACCATAAAATCTAAGGGTGTTGAGTAAGAGAGGGTCCACGGGAAACCTAACCCCACCCTCTAAAATTGCCATTAATGGGAAAAAGGTAGTATTTGACCCAGAACGTCTGTGGAGAGCAATCTCGCTCTCATGACAGTAAGCCACGTTCACATCCTCGGGGATGTTAAACACCTGCCTAAAGTTGGCTAAGGACGCCTCAGTGGACAGAAGGTGAGAATAACCCATCCTAAACTCTAAAATCAAGGAAGAAAATGAAATAGAGAAAGAGGCAGAGAAACTTACTGTGGGCTCTAGGAAGGGGTGGTCTCGAAATAGAGATTATGTGCTTGAAAGAAGAACGCACAGCAGAGAGGAATTTTGGAGTGTAGGAAAGCAAAGAGTAATCTGGAGAAGAAGAGGGCAGTATTTATAGGGCCAAAGTATTTAATGGGGTGGAGTTAATGGGGGAAGAGGCGGGAAACCCTTTCGTAACTCCCATATGCGTAGCATTGGGTCGCGAACCGTCAGGTCATGATGATGGTTAATCCTGACAACCTGGCATAATGCCCCTTTTTAGAGTGCATTAATGACCAGCTTATCCACTCAGTGACTGACTACTGAACTTCTCGGGGAACCTTTAACGCTTGGCGTCCTTGATTCGTCCTCGGTAACTGGGCACAAATCAAGGGGGGCTATTGTATGGGGCACAACTCCCCCTCAGGCCCATTGATCATTAAAATCCATTGCGATGCTGCCACGTGTACAAGGCCTTGAGCTTGTTGGGCCTTGGGCTTATGGCCTTGGCCCAGACAAGCCTTAATGCCCATCCTAAGCCCAAAAACCATAACGGAGCCATTATAACATGGATGGCAAAGGCGAAACCCTACCAGTCAACTCTGACCTGGTCGAGAGTGCAACTTCCCAAGAAGTGAGACCCTAGGTGCTCGATATTGCCCTGGGGAGTATCGCTGCCGTGCAAATCTTCTGATGTGGGAATCAGTTCCAATGCCACTCTAACTACACCCACTCCCAACTAAACACCCACTTAAGAATAATGGCATTGGACCTTCTTTCCCACTCACAATCAAAAGCAATCATCACCCCTCCACTAATCTTGAGCTATAAATAAGAGATGAGAATGAAGAATGTGGGGGGATGAAAGGAAGAAGAGGGCATAAAGAGAGCAGTAGGAAGGGAGGAGAGGAATTCAGAGGGTAGCGTTGTATTATTGGGTCTCTAAGCTAAGAATCACCTAAAGTAAGAAATCCAAAACCTACATTACAAATAGATTGTGAGCTCAAGTGAGGACTGGCCCATCGACCTCATTTTTGGCACGCACAATTTAAAAGTACTTTGATTATAAAATGCTTGATAATATCTCAGTTTTGGATCAAGTACATGAGTTACAGATATTGGTCAATAAACTCCGTGATTTGTGAATCAATATTCTTGAATCATTCCAAGTGGGAGCAATCATTGCAAAACTCCCACCAAGTTGGAATAATTTTAGGAAGAAGTTTTTGCATATGTCAGAAGATCTCACTTTAGAACAATTCAGACATCATCTCCAAATTGAAGAGGAAAGTCGGGTTAGAGATGAGACTAACACCGATTCTAAAGTGAATGTGAACAATGTGAGCAATGTTCAAAGTGGGAGTTTAAGTAAAACCGATAAGCACTTGAAAGTGAACAAGAGTGGGAGTGGTTTCAAGAAGAGCAACTCCAAGAATCCCAGCAAGGACAAGAAGAATCGGGCTTGTTTCCATTGTGGAAAGAAAGGTCATTACATTCACGAATGTAAACTCTTAAAGAACAAGAAAAAGGATGAAGAATGCAATGCCAATGAAACAAATGCCATTTAGGACATTGTTGCTATGATAAGTGGCATACATATTGATATGATCACTGAAATTCATATGGCTGTGATTGCAAATTCTTTTGATTGGTGGTTTGATTCGGGTGCAATGGTGCATGTGTGCAACAACAAGGAACAATTCAAGACTTATGATGAGTCTTCCATAGAACAACAAGTGCTGATGGGCAACCACAATAAAGCAAAGGTTCTTGGAGAGGGTACCATTGAAGTGAAAATGAGTTCTGGCAAGATGCTGATCTTAACCAATGTTTTTTATGTCCCTGATATCAAGAAAAATCTTGTATCTGCCAATTTGTTATGTAAGAGTAGTGTAAAAGCTGTACTTGAATCGAACAAGTTAAACTTGTCCAAGAATAAGATATTTGTAGGAAAGGGATATGTTACTGATGGCATATACAAACTAAGTATTATTAATAAAGAAGTTTCTAGTTATGCTTATATTGTTGATTCTTCGTATTTGTGGCATGCTAGATTAGGACATTTAAATTTCAAATACTTGAAATTTATGTCAAAGCATGGTATGATTTCATATAAGCATGATGATGAAAAGAAATGTGAGATTTGTATTCAAACAAAGATGACAAAGAAACATTTTCTAAGTCAAATAGAAATTCTATTATGCTTAAACTTGTATATTCTGATATATGTGAATTGAATGGTGTATTAACTAGAGGAGGTAAAATAAAATTATTTTACAAAATTTAAACCTCGTGTGCGTTGGATACCGCTTATTTTGACCACTTGAGTTTGGATGCCGCTTAATTTGTAGCTTGTGGAACTGTTCAAAGAGGATGAATTATTTCCCAAATTAATAATTTAACTATTGGTTGGGGCTTGGGGATAAATTGTAAACCTAAACATCTTGAGTTCAATTTTCAATCCTCATTAAGATTTTTCCTAGATTACCTAATACACGGATTTGGCAGGGTGGGTGATGCAAACTATTTTAAGGCTAGTTTGGCAACATTTGCCCCTTATACCATTTTGTAGAAGCCGATGTGAGTAATTTTAAATGCTAAGCTATAAAAGCTACTGAAATAGTAGGGTTATGTATAAGTGGATAAAGCAATTTAAAAATTAACAGGAGATTAGTCCTATTTTCTAGGTAATGTTTTAGTGGGAGTTAAAGTTGCACTTTTACTTGTTCTTTCTCATACCAATGTCATCAGCTGGAAATAGAAACACTAACACCATATTTGGTAAAAAACAAAAACTGGAGGTTCAGCAGCAATTAAAGCGCCTTAACAAGCCCGCTCTTAAATCCATCAAGGTTATTAATCACTTCATTTAACATGTTTGTGTTCAAAAAGTATTTTCTGCTTTAGTCTTAGAAGAGTCATTCACTTTTGTGGGTTATGGTGTCTACATGACTCCCATGTACAATAGCAATGTAATTTTATTACAACACTAAGAATTCAGACTAATATCAATGTGTGTGTGATGAGAAAATGTATCTGATACAGAGCCCGGATGGAGATATAATCGACTGCGTAGATATCAACAAGCAGCCAGCTTTTGATCATCCTTTGTTAAAAAATCACACAATTCAGGTAACTAGTTTAATTAACTAAATTTCATTTGGTATCACTAATAATTTGATACTTATTGTATGTATGGTATGGACCGGGTTTGCATTGGTATCTATGCCAAATGCAATAGATGAGACCAACTTCTTACCCAGAAGGGTTTTCATTTGATGAAATCAACGACGTCTCATCAAACTCCGAGCCCACATTTACTCAGCCATGGCACTTGAATGGAAGGTGCCCAGAAGGAACTATTCCCATAAGAAGAACTAAAGAAGAAGATTTATTAAGGGCAGGCTCTGTAGCAAATTTTGGAAGGAAAAAATACCATACCATCCCTAATGCTCAGAGTAATCTCAATCCAATTCTCCATGAGGTACAACTTAATTTTTAACCAATATTATTAATAGGTTTGAGCTCAATGGTGTCTACTATAATGAAATATGCAAATCGACATTCATAACCTTTATTTTTCTGGTTGAGTTTCTAGCATGCAATTCTTAGTGAGAATGGAGATAAGTTTTTTGGAATGACGGCAGACATGAACCTGTGGAACCCCCATACCCAGGACGAAAATGAGTTTAGCTTATCTCAATTCTGGATGCTAAATGGTGCATATGGTCAAGATCTTGATACCATTGAAGCCGGCGCGACGGTATATATAATTTCTTCATCATCTTTTTTTTAGGCGCATGCTAAATAATTAGTTACTTATAATTTTTCATTTTTTTACAAAATTATTTTGTGTGGAAAACCAGGTTTTCGAAAGTCTATATGGAGATAAAAACACTAGACTCTTCCTATATTGGACTGTACGTGTTTTAATATTTGACTTCCCTGCCAGCACTAGCCATGTTTACATATACCATTTCTTTTTTGAAAGCGTCTTTTTTTTAATCATGGCTACAGGATGATGCATATCAAAGCACAGGTTGCTACAATCTGTTGTGCCCTGGCTTTGTTCAACTTGACAAACAGATTGCGATGGGTGCAAGAGTCATCCCTTATTCCAAGTATGATGGTAACCAATTTGCACTCAAGTTCTATGTTTGGAAGGTATAGTACAATATTTCAATTTAATTACTTTATTAAAAAATTCTAATTTTTGGATAGACATATATGATCATATCATACGTACTTTTTTTTCCTCAAGAAAAATTCACAGTAACAAATGTTATAGATATGTTTGAAATTCTTCTAATTTTAGTTGTAACAGTGTATGTTTTAAATTATTTTTTCCCGGTTTATGTATTTTTATATACAACTTTTTAAATTTAAAGTTTTTTTTTTTTTTTCTATGCGAAATTTCTTTTTACCTAATTTATATTTTAAGACGGTGAATTTAAGTTGTTGTTCTACACAAAAAGATTCATTTGTTTTCTCTTTTATTAGTCTTTATACCTTTATTTATCATTCAAAATATTACAAACTGATTTGCATGACATGTGCAATGAGGTAGGACGTTAATGCAGGGGGAGACTGGTGGTTGAAAATTAACAACAGAGACTTTGGATATTGGCCATCTTCCATATTCTCGATCCTGTCTGATAGTGCTTCAAGAGTTGATTGGGGAGGAGAGGTGATAAATTTACATCTAGATGGGCAGCACACCACAACACAAATGGGCAGTGGCCATTTCGCAGAAGAAGGGCCCCGCAAGGCTAGTTTCTTCAAAAATCTCAATGTCATTGATGGTTCACAAATTCTCAGGGGTCTCCGGAACACTACGACATTCATGACGAAACCCAATTGCTATAATATCCTAGATTATGGAGGCTTCTTTTATTTTGGTGGTCCGGGTAAAAACCCTAATTGTCCCTGATCATTTAGATTATTGTTTCAAAATAAAGAAGAAAGAGGGAAATATAACAAGAGGGGAATTATTTTCTTCTCCTTTCCATGTCACACCAAATGTACCTACAAGCCATATGTCATATAAAACTCTCTGATTCATTAATATATAAAAAAGTTATTCTATGGAGTAGTTATAATTTGAAATTATGTAATTTAATATAGTGGAAGTTAAGATTGTATGGTATAGTATATATACGCATGCTTTCCTCCGTTCCAAACAAAGAGTTCTCATCCTCTTCCCCATTCATTCTACCTTCCTTGGTGTGCTTTGAGAGTGTGTGTCTCTTCCATTATATGTGGTGTATTAGTGTTTGGGAATGTGATTATGTAAAGACCCACCAACTTCAAAAACATGGTATCAAAGCTCGTAGATTCGTGGTGAGAACAACATTTTTCCAACTAGATGGCAACATTTTAATTTTCATGGGTTACCAATTTTTTTTTTTTTTTTTTTTTTTTTTTTTTTTTGATAATTGGAATATCTGAATGAAGGTGTTTCTCAAATCCCAACATGTATGGTAGATAGTGGTAACATGACCCAAAGAATGTTAAAGAGCATGAGAATGTCCAAGGAAGTTTGGGATGAACCTGCTCATGCAATCTATTTGACTAATTTTTGTCTCACATAAGGATTGTATGAGGAAGAATCCCACAAGCTTGGAGCTGAAAGAATCCTACAATTTCTCACTTATGTTTGTTTTTGAGCGTTGCATATATGCATGTACCGGATCAAGAAAGGTCCAAGCTAGATAACCATAGTGAGAAGTATGTGTTTATAGGTATGATCCAAGCTCTAAGGGTTATATAAGTTGTGAAATTCAAGTACCATAAATCAATTGGGATGTGGAATTTGATGAAGAATGTATATGGAATTGGAGCACCAAAAAGAAGAAAAATATCATATTTTTTTCCCATTTATTTAATGAAGATGAGCAGATGAATAAAGTTCTAGATGAGCTTCCACTCCACCTTCTTCAGTAGCATCCCTTATTTATGAAAGTTCATCTTCAAGATCATCACTAGAAGGATTCTAGTGAAAGACTAAGGAAATTGGGAATTTTCAAGAATATCTATGAGTCAATGGAGAATATAGATGATATCACTCTCTTTCTAATAAGTTGTGCAAGATTTGAAATAGAAAAATACAAAAAAAAATTATATATATATATATATATATATTATAAAAGGTTACCGGACGTTTATTTGAACCTTCACTTTAGTTTTCTAGTTTCAAAATTCATTGTTATTGATGACGCAAAAAATCCTCAATTGAACTCCTCATCTATATGGATGAACGACGTTAACACAGCAGCCATGAGATCCTGCAAAAAAGGATAAGGTTCTCAAAGCATACCGGTGTGGTGTGTGCCAAAGGGCCTTCAACGAGCTAGTCAATAAGATCAAAGCTTAACTATACAAAGGAATTGCTATTTGGCTAGAGAATTGTAGTGCACATGTTGTACAACAGTTGCGTACCTTTGTTCTGGTTGTTTGTGCCTTTTTATAAGCCTTTGTCCCTCATTATGGGGAAAAATGCTGACCTTAATGGTCTTGTATCTATTGGGAATAACTGTTGAGGCATTGTAGGATTTAATGTCCTTCTGCCCGTTAGTCCATCTGTTAAGCTTTTGCTTGTCTCTCAGATGAGCTGTTACCCATGTTATTTATGGGAAGCTCTTTTAATGCTAACTACCCACGTTCATGTGGACGCAAGCGCCCACGACGAGTCTTTCAGGGTTTCCCCTAAAATCTGTGGTGTCAATGCCCTGCAACAGCCGACCACCCATCACGGTGACGCTCAATCATCATGTGGGCTTTGAGCTCAGGTGCTGTGAAATGAGGGTGAAAAGGGTACCTCTAGTTTGTGACTTGAATTGAGTCAATTTTAACCTATAATTACCAAAGGTAAGTGAAGTCACCACCAATCATTGGGTTTTTTCTAAGGTATGATTGGTCACCTGACTCTATTTGATTTTATTACCAGTCCTAGGCTAAGAAAAAAGTTTTTTTTTCCTAATCTAATACGGATGAGTAAAAAATCTTGATTCTTAAGTTCAAAAATACAATTACGTGTAGGGAAGGTGTTAGGCACCCCACAACGCCTATCCGAAGACAATCTTTTGTTTTTGTAAAATCTTAATTTTCAGACATTGGCAATTAAAACAAGCTATTAGCATTAGCTCTCGAGGCTTCAAAGAATTGGGCTTTGAGGTTTGATTTTGGAAGGGTGTGATCTCTATCAATGTTTTACTAGTACATTTGGAATTATTGCCAAATTTCCAAGACGAAAATCTAGCAACATCTCTCCTTATTTTAGTGGAGAAAATCTGGTAGCATTTCGCCTCTAGTGCGTTATAGCACACAAAACGCTATCCTCACTAAGCTTTCGCTATAAGAATGCGGCAACAAAGATGCTCCATTTTCATGGCTAAAATCCGGTAGAGTTTCGCGTTTGGTGTGCTATGGCGCACCGATAGAGTTTCGTGCCTATGTATACGACGTGCGTCAGCATGTTCGTACAAGGGCAAGCTGAAGCTCACCAAAGCATCAAGCATGTTGATTCATGTCACATATATTGGGAAAACGATGTCACTAGCTGACATGGATCGAGACAAACACACCATGATGATCATGCACACGATGTAGTATGAATATGCGCCTATAGCAATAGCCTTAAGTACATACCCACACCACAAAGTCAAAAGCACCCATGATCACGAGAGGGCTACTCTCCTAACCATGGGAGTCCATCATACAAAGTGCATGACCACCCACAATCAAACAAACATATATATATATATATATATATATACACACACACATACATCATGCACAATGCAAGCACACAAAGCAGGGAAACAAACCAGACATTGCCAACGTTCCAAGGGTATGCCCAACAAGGTACGGGAAATGTAAATCAAACAATGCCATACTCAAGGAATGCGGCCCAAGCAAGGTAAAAGAAAGATAAAGCATACATGCCTACATCCAAAGGGTATGGCCCAACAAGGTATAGGAAAGATAAAATAGACATTGACATACCTTAGGAATGCGACCTAAGCAAGATACAAAGAGAACAACCCTACCCTAGATACATGGTTCTATAGAAAAAGGCTGAGAGAGGGAAAGAGATAACTACATGGAGAGACTAAGCCTCCTAATCTACTAAACATTTCCTGTTTTGGGCTTGCGTCTTCTTGCTTGCTTTCTTGCCCTTCTTAACTTGCATTTTAGAAGTTGCACCCTTGCTTCAACAAAGGAAACACAAAGCCAGCAGGCAGGCAAAAAAGATAACAAAGAAACAAAGAAAACACACAAAAGGGGAAACAAGCATGTTATCTGTAGGGGGGCTTGGGCCTAGAAAATCAGTATCGACCCATTTAACTTAGGCCCAAGATCGGCCTGAGTAGCCAAAACCAGCCCATAAGATGGAAGTGGACCTCGAACTCGGTTGGACTGAGCTAAGCCCGGCAACACGTGTATTGGGACATAGAAATTATCGTTCAGGGGAATCCCATAGCGCTCGGCCTACTACCGATTAATGAGGTGGTGGGAAATCGATGATGAATTGATTAAACTAAAGTTGGTTGCTAAGAGTTGTTAGTGCCTTTGGGGAACTTGCTACCGAATGCTATTTGGCTCCTGGAACAAGTTTCAAGAGAATCCTCAGAAGGCATAATGATTCCTTGGGATTCTGGCGAAAGTGGAGATGCATGAAAACTGGTAAAACAATAATGATTAGTACCCCACTAAGGAGAGACTATATAAGGGAAGGGAAGGAAAACAAGAAGGGTTGGTTGGAAAAACTAGGTAAAAGGGGGAAACACTGGGAAAAGAGTGAAAACACAGAGAGAGGGAGTGTGAGCAAAGAGGGAAGAAGAAGAACTACTAGTGGCCCCAAAGACCAACAAGCACAAGCCCACGAAGGGCAAGAAGCATGGCAAAGCCTAGATCTAGACAGGCAAACATGGATACAAAGTATAGAAGCAAGCAAGCATACACATGCATAAAGGAAATGATCCAAATCCTTTGATATAGGCCTAAGTGTATGGATGTAGGCTTGGACCAAAAGATCTAGATTTACACCTAACCTAAAGGGCCAAAACACAAGAAAAAGGCATAACAAGAGATAAAAAAAAGCTTTAGAAGCACATGGCATAGCAATCAACATGTAGATCTAGACACATGAACATGGCATAAAGCACACAAAAATATAGATCTAAGCATAAACATGGCAAGGAGCACATAAAAATGTGGATCTAAGCACAAACATAGTATTTAGGCATATCCTAGACCAAGAAGGCTAGGCGAACATCATCAAAGTAATAAAACATGATAAAAAGTAAGGAGACATGCTAGGAAAGCTATAAAACATGCTAGGAAGTAAGATAAAGCAAGAGATATACTATGAAAAGTAATAAAGCATATTACAAAGTAAGATAAAGCAAATGGTGTAAATAGTAGCTAAAAAGCTACATCTACACCCTTAAAATCTCAAATCCAAGGTCCTAAGACCAAGGAGAGGAAAAAGAGTGCAAGAACACTACTTCTTGATTGTTGAGAAAAGAGAGAAATCAATGGTTTTTTGATGTGTTTAGGAGAGGATTTAGAGAGGAAAAGAGAGAGAATATACTCAAAAAAGTGCTCCAAAATGCCCAAAATCCATTCTTTTGAAATTTGAGGATCTAGGGGGTTAAATAGAGGCTTGGCAAACTTCCCAAGGCTTGACGCACCTTTAAGGTGCGCCGGGTCGGGCCAGCGGCCCTTTAGTGGCCACTGGATGAAAACTACTAACGTCAACAATTTTGTCATTTTCCTCCAGCTTTTCAATTCTGACTTCGATCACATATTTGAGCTTTACCGACCGATTGAGCTGATCTTGGTGTCCCTGGAAAGAACTAGATGTCTAGTTTTCATAACACTAAATAAATTAAAAATCCAATGGTTAGATCAAAAATTATGGTCTCGGGAAGCAAGCTGATGCGCCTAGCACAATTTTCAAGATATTTCAACCGTTTTAATTCCGATTTCGACCCATGAATAGTTGTTGAAAAGGAATTCAATAATCTTTGCCATGACGCTGGTGTCAACCCATTTCAATGGTCGGATCAAAATTAGGGTTTTTGGTACCTCCAAGAGTCAACCTCGAGTCAAAGTTAACAAAAATCTCCGAGTAGCTCAGGTTTTATGGAGAAGCATGAAAAATGCTGTTTTGGGATGATTTTGACCGATTTTGACCAATTTTGACTTTCGGTCAACTTAATGTTGACCAAGGGCATTTTGGTCATTTTGACCTAAAATGGCACTTTGGGTGCTCCGACGCCCAAACGAGTTGTACCACGTCAATCTAGATGTTTCCACGGCCCCATAGAGAAAAATTAATATTTTTTAGAGTTTTTGGGATCCGACATGCAAATCGAGTTATTTTTACAGTATCTACAATGGTTATTTTTTAATTTAAAAAAAAAAAAAAAAAAAAACACGTTTCATTCCCCATATATACGTACATCAGGCACAAGTTAATTCATAACAGGTTCAAAGATTATCATATTCAAGTTGACAAATGTTATTCCTTTTACACTTCTAAATTGGAACCCAAGATTTACAATGTCAACACTATTACTAGTTACTAGGGGCATTTCAATGCAAAGAAATAATTGAATCAAAGACAAAAATAATGGCTGTAACAGCAAGAAATGGTTTCATTTTTCAGTCTACAAAGAATTATGGCAATGCAGATCACAAGACCGAATATCCAAACTTATCAAAAGAGAGAGAAAATAATATTAAAAGAAAGAAAGATTGCACCTTAAAAAGGTTCAATTTTTTTTTTTTTTTTTTTTTTTTGGAGAAAAAATGGTTCAAATTAATATGTATGCAGATTTATTACTTTTTGGTTTGAGATAAGGCTTCGTATTTAAATTGTGTCTTTTTAATTGATTCTCAAAAAAAAAAAAAAAATTGTGTCTTTTTAATTAAATAAATGTATTATTCCCCATATAAATGTGGCACGTAGGCACAAGTTGGTACATAACAAATACTATTCCTTTTTCACTTATAAATTGGATCCCAAGATTTACTATGTCAACATTGTTGGACTAACCCCAGTATGGAAGATTCCATGTTTGTAAAAGCTCCATTTTTTTCAGTGGATTATAAATGTAAACCAAACTTAATAACATTATACAAAAAATGTTGTGCAGATATAATACATTAAAGCTAACATTATTGTTGTCGTGGGCTTAGGAACCTACATACAGAGAAGGAGCTTGGTGTTTTAGTCCCGGCAAAAGATCCCCCTGTCTTGTTCTTAGCCGAAATTTGGGTGTATGAAGCAAGGATTAAAAAAAAAAAAAAAAGAGAGAGACTTTTTTTTTTTTTTGGTTGAAATGAATAACAGAGGTGGAGGTTAGCTTTATACAGGAAGAATTCAATTGTTGTTGATGTTGATACTTTCTCAAAAAAATCACATTGATGCTATTGTCAACAAAGGGAAGGAGGAAGCATGGAGGTTGACCAGTTTTTATGGGGAACCTATGACCCACAAGAGGTTTGAGTCATGGAATTTACTTCACCAACTCATCAACCGGATGTCTCTCCCTTGGATCTGTGCTGGGGATTTCAACGAATTACTCAAAAGTTCTAAAAAATGGAGAGGTAGTACGAGGGGACAGTCTCAAATGTAGTTATTTAGAGATGTCATTGATGAATGTGGATTCCTGGATCTAGGTTTTATAGCCCCCAGTTTACTTGGCAAAAGCACTTTGCAGATGGTCATTCTGTATGGGAAAGATTGGATTGGGCCTTTGCTAATAATGATTGGTTTCTCAGATTCACTAGAACTAGGGAGCATCATCTCAATGCTAACTCTTCTGATCATTGTCCACTTTGGATAATACCATACGGGTTAGACCATCCCTGTATTTCTAAACCATTTAGATTTGAGATGTGGCTCTCCGACAAGGGTTGTACAAAGACTGTGAAAGCTGTTTGGTTGTCGCCTAACTGTCTTGATCCTTCTAAGCGAGCTGTCCAGCTGAAGATTGAGAAATGTAGTAAGGAATTGAGTAGGTGGAGCTGAAAAAATTTTGGGGATATTAGACGGGAGGTGGAGACAAAAAAGAGATAGCTTGCTGAGGCCGAGAAGGAAGCTCAACGCCCTGGTATTAATTTTTGAGTTCGAGAATTAAAGATTGAACTTACTAACCTTCTGGATAAGGACACGCAGATGTGATTTCAACGTTCCAAATCCTTATGGGCTACCCATGGAGATTAAAATTCTATGTATTTCCACAGCCGAGCAACTCAGAGACACCATAAGAATACTATCTCCAAAATCTGTGATTCATCAGGCCAATGGTGCTTAAATTCCGTAGATTTGGCAGCAGTTGTCCTAAACTATTATTTAAATCTTTTTTGCTCAGAACCAATCTAACAACCTAAAGAAATAGTCAGCTCTATCCATGGTATCATTACTGCAGAAATGAATGACCAACTCTCAACACAATTCTTGGCTTGGGAGGTTCAGAAAGCAATTAATCAAACGGCCCCTCTTAAAGCCCCAGGTCTAGATGGTATGCCCCCTATCTTTTTCCAAAATTACTGGAATTTAATTGGGAATTATATCACTCAGTCTATTCTTCAATTCCTAAACATTGCTTCTCTGCCTCCACATCTTAACCATAATTTTGTTAATTTAATTCTTAAGGTTAAATGCCCTGAATCTGTTTTTGAATACCAACCCATCAATTTATGTAATGTGTTGTATAAAATCTTTTTGAAGGTTTTAACTAATAGGCTCAAAATAATTACGCCTAAAATCATTACAGAGCACCAGAGTGCTTTCACAAAAAGCAGACTTATCTCTAATAATATTTTAGTTGCCTTTGAATCTTTACATACTATGCAGAACTGCAATGGGAAAGATGACTTTATGGCTGTTAAACTAAACATGAACAAAGCCTATGAGAGTGGATTAGGTATATTTGAAAGCAGTGATGAGGAAGTTGGGGTTCTGTGGCCAGTGGATCAAATTAATGATGCTTTGTGTTACTACAATCACCTACTCAATTCTTATAAATGGTTAATCTAAGGGTATGACCCATCCCTCTATAGGTATTTGCCAAGGAGACCCTTTCACCCCTTTCCTATTTCTCTTGTGTACTAAAGTTCTACATGGACTTATTTCCCAAGCTGCTGTAACAGGGGATATTCGAGGTTATTCTTTATGCAGGAATGGTCCACGGCTAACTCATCTCCTTTTTGCAAATGACAGGCTTCTTTTTTGCAGAGCCACTAAGTAGGAGTGTCGAAAAATGTGATCAAACCTTGAGTCTATTGGCCAAGACCTTTTAATTTATAAGATCAGCTTATAGATAACGTTACACAGAACTGAAAGGTCTCTGAATTCCTTTATCACTTGTAGAATTTTCATCTTAGGAATTTAAGTGATATATGTATGATTAATGGATGATAGCAATCTACCCAAATTTAAGCATGACTACATAACTCTTATAACATCATTGCCAATTAAATTTGAATAACTTTGATAAATAAAAAATAAAAATAAAAAAGGAGGCATGCATGTATAATGTCCGAGCCTAGGACTTTAAGTGGAGCTATCTGTTTTAGAGCAACCTCCATCTCATATGAAGGAACTCACTGATTAAGTCTACATTGATCTCTGCTGTCATTTCACAGTTTACTCCCTGTATAGCTTGGTTGAAATTGCTTGGGTTAGACGCCTCAAAGAATCATTGGTAAATGGTAATAGTCTAGTAGAAAACCAAAAATGGTATCACCATCTCTCAACCCTAATATAGAATTATGCCATTGGTGTCGAGTAGCTTTACTTTGAAATTTGAAAATACTGCATTGTAGAGAGGGAAAATTCCTAACCTATCACAAGCTGACACATCATACTACCAAGTTCACAAAGTACGGCCAATTACAAAGTGCCACGTACTGCTATTAGGTTTTGCTATCACTATTCAGAAACCAATAGAAATTTGCCAAGTGTCATTGAAATAGGGACATAAAATGCATGCAAAAACCAATCACACATTGACGCATGTAAGCAATGACATAAGCAGCCCGGCGTGTGTAAGCGATGACACAGGCGGTCCAATCAGGTGTTGACATGTGTCACCTTGAAAATTAAAAAATTTCGGCCAATCAAAAGATGCCACGTGTCTGGAGAAAAAGTATTAAAGCTCTTCCAATCAGACTGTGACACATGTCTGGAGAAAAAGTCTTAAAGCTCTTCCAATCAGAAGTATAGAAACTCTGCAGGAATCAAGTCTCAAAGCTTTCAAGAACTTCAACCTCAAAATCGAAGAACATTCGAAGCAGAACCATCCAAACTATCTGCCTAGATCTTAAAGTTTGCTGGAATCAATCTTAAAAGCCTCTAGAAACCTCAACAAACCACAAATCAACAAAGCTCTACGAATTCAAGCCTTTAAAGCACCGAAGAATTTCCACCACAAACCTTCGAAGACAAAGAACGCACGAAGAATACGAAGAACAAAGAATTTCTAACAAGCTCATAGCCAGAGATTCATTGCAATTCTATTTCAAGGGTCTTCGATCCATCCTTCAGCCAAATTGAAGGATATTTGATGTTCGAGTCAAAATCACATTATTACAATTCCAATCAACAAGTCTTTCAAGGAGATCGAATTAGAGGATCACTCTTTTGTATTTTCAAAGAATTTTACCACATATTCATCAATACAAATTCATATTTGTGAAATTATTTTACTTGTTTGATTTATTTCAAACTAGAAATTTAGTCGTCTACAAATTCTGGCACGCCCAGTGGGACATCTCTGCCTCTCATCTCTTTCTTTTTCAAAAGAAAAGAAATTCGACATCATTTTGCTACTAGCTTCGATGGCCTCTAACAAGAACTTCCGAAAACTAGCAATTAATGCTTCCATTGCCGATGATTATGCCGGCCCAGTCACTCGCAATCGATCCAAAGATCTCGATCGACCTCAACCCCAACCAACCAAAGAAAGCAAGATTCATACTATCATCTTTCTGGACTTTCTTGCAAATAAGAAAGTTGCCGCTAAGGATTCATCTGTCTCAAAAGGTTTAGAGATCAATAATGAATCATCCACAACAAAGACTTTTTCTATCAACTCTTCACCCGTGATGAGAAACTTAAGGAATGAAGTACCTTTGATCCATCCTGTTTCACCATTTTCTCCATCATATCTAGAGGTCATGCCATTGATGATGACTGACACCTCTACCATGGAAGAAAAGATGATAGAAATGGAACAAAAAGTCGCCTTCCTCACCAAGACACTTGAAGATAGGGACGTCAAAATTGCAACCCTGATGAACAAGCTAGAGGTACAAGATTCGGGTGAATCAAGTCTTGACCCTGAGCACCAACCTGGCTTTACCTTGAAAGGAGAAAATGCTAAGGTTGACAAAGGAAAAGGAGTTGAAGACGCTTCTCAACACGGACATTCCACCTTAATGGTCTCGTTATCTGTCCAACAACTGCAAGACATGATAACAAATACCATTCAAGCACAGTATGGGGGTTCTTCCACTACTTCCCTCATATATTCAAAACCCTACACAAAGCGCATCGACAACATGAGAATGTCAAATGGGTACCAACCTCCTAAGTTCCTACAATTTGACGGGAAGGGCAATCCAAATGATGTGAACGCATAGTTTAAAAGTCCTCACTCCTCTATTGGCTCTCTATTTGGCTTAAATTTACATGGCAAAGGCAACAAAACAATCTTGTTCTCAAATTTTGAAACAAAATGAAAATTGTTCCATTTTCACCCATTTAAAAGGAATCCGTTAATTGGAGCAGAAAATATATTTGCTTTTTCTATGAAAGAGAGGGAAAGAGAGAGAGGAACACCAACAAAATGGCATTTTCATTGGTAAACTACAAGAAATTGAAAATGAGCTTTGTTTTATCATTTCATGCACTACTTTCTTTTGCAAATATATTCTCTAATTCTATAAATTGTTTGTGAAAATTCAAATGAACACAACCCTGACAAAGAATTGAAAAAAACAAAAGAGAGAGAGAGAAACAAAAAAACATGAACAAATTAGTAGCATTTTCTTCTGGTTAACTGGTACGTCCAATAATCCATTTTGATGTGCATGACACCTAGGTGCATGGTGTAAGGGATCAAGAATTGAAATCCTATATTGGATTCAAACAAATATCTTAACTAAAGACTCTTTCACAAAAATTTTCAAGATGTGCACTCTAAAGCATTTGTGTTTTGCCTTTTGTGCTAGTGAAAGTGAACACGGGATAAGTCATGCCGGCTTCGTATTCTTGATTCCATCACTGATTAAACTACTCCAACGAAAGGATCAAAGCAAAAATGTGTGCCATTTGACACGCCCTATAAACACATGAATCTTCTTTACAGACTTGTTCATATATTGCTTGTCACTTGCAACCAAGATGGAGATTCGGACTCATTGGGCAAGTTACTCTCAAATCCTTGCCAATGTTCTTTTCATTTCAGGAGCACTTGCATCAGTGTCACCGGCTTCAATCTTTCTGCCACAATTTCTTGGGTGGTTATTTCTCATCATATTGGCTTTTCTGCCTATTATTATTGCAAGCCACTTTCTTATGTTTACATACAGGTGGATTTTCCTAATAAGAATTATGGAGGCAATTTACTCCATACGTAACATTTCAAGTAGACTCATGGGACACATAACAGTGCAGCAAAGAAGTTTGTCTATGTGATGTTAGGCTATTAGGGAGGGTGTAGACATCAAAATTTTTATGATGTATCCACAACCATCCAATTGATCATGATCGAATATTTTTTATCAAATTAATTTCCAGTTGATGATGTGGACAATATCAGCAAATGAAATCAAGCCATGAGGCAACATTAAGTGGAGAAAGCCATGTGACAACGTCAGAAGAAAAGACTCATATGGAAGATTCTTATAAAATGGAAAACCAAATTAAATTCATAATTCATAATTAACTCTCAATAAATACTGAGAGAAAATTCCAAATCAAATGCTATTGAATTGCCTATAAATAGAGGCTTCTCATATGAGAAAATGAGACAGAGAAATAGAGAGAGAAAAACACTACTGACACTCTACCAAAATAAAGAGTCATCTCTAAGTCCAAAGGGCACCCCTGCTCCCTCAAATCAAAGTAGCTAGGGATTTTCCTTCAATTTTGTTCGAGATCAAGCCAATGGCCCTCAACTTCAAATCAATTACATCCCCACACATCCAACGGCCAAAGCAAGCAAGGGCAAACCCCAAAGAAATCTGCCGAGGATGATTTAAATTCCACAAGGTCACAAGGAGCTTCTGGCGAACCTTTTGGGAATAAGAAATGAGTGTATTGATCCCTGTCAACGTTGACGAGTGTATTGATCCCTGTCATCGTTAGCAAGGGTGTTTATGTTCATACAGAGAACTAAAAGGTGGTGGTGGTGCTGGTTGGGAAGAGGAAGGGAGAACAGTAAACTCAACCAATGTTTTGTAGATGTGAAATTTTATTTAGAAGATGCCGTATGGTTCTCTGCTAAACTATCGCCACATTGGGCATGTAAATCTGTACTTAATGCAGAATGTACGAGATATCAGGATTTTGAACCTCTTGAGCTTAGGCTCAACTTAATTTTGGGAAGAACGGTTTGGGAAAAGGGTTCTTAAACTAAGAGGGTAATAAAGCCCTCATAATGTTTGAAGAGGTTGTATTATTGAGTTTTACCTTCAATCTGCTGTTTTGAATTATGTGAATAAATAAAATAAATTACTTGCTCTCTCAATCTACTAAAAATTCTGAATAAAGGGAAGCAAAGAGGGTAGCAGACAGGTTGGGGAAGAAGGAAACAATAAACTTAGGCAGGTTGGGAAGAAGGAAACCGGAAACTTATTGTCTTCTTTTTTTATTATCATTATTAATATTTGATAGTTATAATAGGAGGGGGCATTTGAACTCGGGGAAACATCAGGAGAAGGCAACCAGAAAAAATATTTTCCGCAGAAAGTGGATAATGAACATACAATAGCTTTTTATTTTTTCAACGAGTTTAGGCTAAAGAGTACTTTCTCCTCCTATTGGAATGGGCAGGCAAAAAGGTTGAGTTGGAAAACCAATGATTGAGCTTGTAAATTATAAAATAATTATAATCTTTGCCTGAACGAAAATTAATCAGAATTTTCTTTTCGCAAAAGCCCCAGAAAGAAAGAAGGGTGGGAAGGGACGTCTTTTTTCTCTTCATAACTTAATCAAGAACTTCCGAGCTGGTTGGTTGAGTGAGTATTCATGGTATAGGATACATGTTCCTAGGCCTCAGTTGATGATAGATTGAGATTGGGATAGTGACAATGTCCTCAGTTTGATCGAAGGTCAAAAAATAAGCGAAAAATAATAATATCAAAATAGACTACTCTGCATATGTTAATCAACAGTAAAGATCCTGTACATTTATCTTACACCATATATGCTGTCATAATTTCAGCCATATAAGTGACCTTAGCTTGTACACAATGTGTGGTCATCCGTACTTTCTGAAATCAAGGAGTTCATCTTCATCACCACAGGACTCGAATGTACATGGTTTACTGATTTGCTCATACAAAAAAGGTGTTGCACAAAACTAACCTCACTGGACTTGGGAAAAATCATTACCAAGTTACAACATTCATCAATGTTGCTCATCCCAACTTAGAAGAATCACAGTGCACTTCCATATGATATAAAGCCTTGTTCTCTTCTCTCGGATGTGCCTTGAACACCTTTGCCAAGACCTGAGCTTTGGGAGTCGCACTGAATTCCAATGACTAGCCATGATCATGTACAAAACAGTAATGGTATATGGTGGTGGTGCTGAAATTTTTGTTGATCTAAAAAGCCTATGAAAGCATAGGCTTATAAAGAGGGGGGCTAAGAAGAAAGGTCAGAGACATTGTATTTGTTGGTAACAAGTGTTGGCCCCTAATTGGGTAAACATTTCAGGGTCCCATTTAAACAAAGATAACAAGGTAGACCCATTAGCTTGTCTCCCTGCCAATTCAACTGGAAAAGGACTAGTTGTAACTTATCCTAGTTTAATCTGAAGTTTCCATCTCTGACACTGTCTCTATAAGGCTTTATTTGTCCCAAAGTGTTCAGATGTACAGCAAAACAAACCAGTGCCGCCCGAATTCCCGGATGCGTTTGGATGTGTGCTAAGTGGGGTGTTATGAATGTGTTACATCAACAGCTAGATAACAAAAACAAAAGGGTAACATAATTAATGTGCGAGGTTTCTCATTTGCTGATACAACTTTCTAAGTCTTTAGAACTCCATAGAATATCTTTGTTGCATTGCACATGTATATATAGAGTTTTATATCTTTTTTTGGGACGAAAATTGAACTGCACATGTACATATTTTTTGTACGTACACTCATTTTGAGTCATCTTCAATAAGTGAGGTGGTGAATCATCATGAGCTCTTTGGAAAGAAAAACAAAAGCCTTATCATCAATCACAGTAAACCTAGTTTCATGTGGGGTGAGTCTTCACTTTTTGAAGTAAACTAAAACCCACACAAAGGAGATATTATTGGAGATTGATGGCTATGGTTATGTCCTGTGAGCATGGATAACACTATACTTGTTCAGTTTTTCTCTCACTCGATATTGATAAAGCCAAGGAGACCCATCTTTTTAATTCTAATCAAGCCAATTAATCCTTTTCTCTAAGGCTTAAATAAAACCAACCCCCTCCAAATTAAAACCTTTTTTTTCCCTTTCTGTCAAAGAGAAAAAAAAGGCTTTAAGTCAGTTCTATTCTATGCCAATTAGTTTAGATTTTAAACTTGCAATTAATCAAAATTTCACCAAACATCCAAGGTTTTTTTTTTTTTTTTTTTTTTTTTTTTTTGGCCAGAAACATCCAAGTTTATACGATGAAAATTTAATATTGCATTCATCTGTAGGCCAATTAGTAGTGTAATAATAAAGAAAGCAGCTTAATAGCAAACTTGAGCGTGGATAGGCATGGAAACACGGATGGATAATAAATATATTTTTTCTTGGATAAGTTAAGCAATATTATTAGAATGAAAACAAAGGCCAAAGGGTATATAATAATAATGACTTCTAGAAGGAAGATATCCTAAAAAAAAATACTTCTAGTTCTAGAAGGAAGTAGAAACGCAAAGACATCTGGACATGCATGCACTAAACAACACACTAAAATCTAAATGCAAGGAATGGATTGTATTCATTCATGTAATAATTATGGTGAACATTTCATTTGTATTATAGAGAGAATGTACATATCTTAGTAACAAAAATACAGCAAACTAAACTCATCACATACTAGAAAAACTAAACTAAACTAAACCAAAGCTAAATGCTCCTTAATTAGAACCCATGTACGTTGCCTTGGAGTATTTGTGCCAACCAAGAAGCATAGAGATGCAAACCCTCATAATATAGAGCTTCCCCTTTTGCTGTCTCACCATTCTCTTCCACTTGGCAAATCTCTTGCCCATGTTTTCCATTAGTCTCTGATATCGCACTAAGCCTTTCTAAGACAAGGTCTGAATTTATTGAGATCAAAAAATCCGACGTGGCATAGGATTCTACAAGTCATGAGATTGGACATACAAGTACACACTTCAAGGACACGTCATAGCTGGGGTCCCCTTGTGCCTTCATGTGCATGGATGCCACGTGATCTTTCCCTATCTGAACTCAAACTTAAATCATATATGCCGGCCATTGACAATTGTCGACCTTTGTTAAATGTTAAGGCAGTTTCAAAGTACATCACCTGAATCTTATCTTCAGGGATGACATACCCCACAATTCATTATCCTTTTCTGGATAGCATTGTCTTTTTCCTTAAAGCAATGACAGAAATTAAAAGGTGCCTTTCTGAGACCTTATTAGGAGTACTGTGTTAAAAGCTAGCTTGCGTGCCTCACACCGCCCCTCAGCGTCAAGTCTCACACACACATTTACAATGAAAGAGACGCTTTGAATTCGTTTTCAAAAGGAGATAAAAGTAGAATAAGAAGAAGAAGGGAATTATTTTGTACATTAATGGGATGATTGCATGCATGAGTTATATATATATATATATATTTTATATATACTCTACATGTATGCATGATGCAACTATAACCTCATCAATAAACTTTTTTTTTTGCTGAGATAACCTCATCAATTAACTGTTATAAACTTCTCATATTTACTTTATGTAATTCCAAATTCTAAGTACTAACTCATCTTATAAATAAACTTCATTTAAAAAAAAAAAAAAAGATGTTTATTTCTCAAACACCCCCCTTAAGCTTGATTTATATATTTGTCACTCCAAGGCTCCAAGCACGTCTCATAGTTTTTGAGGTGTGTTGTACTTGCGTATATCTATAACCTGAGCATATGACCTTACGAACTCAACTTTTACTTTCTTTTTAACAAAATTTTCTTTAATATAATTATAATTCATATTAGGGACAGAGCCAGAACTTGAAGTTAGGGGGTAGTTTTGCTGTTGGTTGCGTGTGGCGGCTTTAGCTTCCGGCTCGGTTGCTTAATAGCTAATGATTTTTTTTTTTTGTGTTTTTATGTGTGCAACCAAGTATGAACAAAACTATTTTGTTTAAAATTTTTTAAAGGGTCATGTTGTTTGTTTTGAGTAAAATTGATTGATTGAATTTAATTGTTTTTAGCTTTACTATTGGTAATTTTTGTTGAATAATTTTTTTGGGCTTATTAATTTTGCTTTAGATTTTAGATCTGACCTTTAAAATGAGGAAAATGCTAGAATTACAAATTTTTTTACAAATTATTAATGTGGTAAGTGGTTATTAGTAAGTAAAAATGTACTGTAAGTGATGGACCCAAATGCAAACCAATAAAATTTTACTACCACAATAATTTGTAAAAATGTTATAGAAAAATTTGTAGCTAAAGTAGTACTCTTAAAAGAATCAATGATAATGTTAAGGGGAGCAAAGTATGATTTTATATAACAAAATTTCTAAAATTGGTGCCTACGTATTATTAATTTAAGAAAAAAAAAATTAGGAGGAGCCATTGCCCCCCTAGTCCAAGTCTCCCTCCGTCCCTATTTCATATCAATGTTCTTAATTACTTCAATCGTGAAAAATCAGGTTCTTTGTAAGAGCTAGTGTTAGGTCTTGTTTGGCAATTTCCATTCTTTTTTGACAAATAGGTCAATGTAAGAGTTTCTTAGATAATTTCTTTCAAAACTTTTGTAAGACCTACTTTTAGTTTGATTTTAAGTTAAATATACTTTATCTTGTGGCTTGACATAACATTTCTCCAATATCTCCTATGAATTTTGGGATATGAGTAACGCTTTCATCTGAATACTCCATTAATCAAGATTTTCTTTGGTATGATGGGAGAATAAGAAATGGCACCATCTCGTTGACAATTGTCACTCTTGATGGATACTCATACTCCCTCCACACACACTCACAATGGAAGAGACACTCAAACTTTCAAAGGAAGATAGAATTTGAGTAACGCTTTCATTTAAAAAATTACGTTTACTTTCTCCAAGATACTAATCCATCAATATTTAACAAGAACATCATGTGAGCTCTAAATTTGCTTCACTAAATCATGACTATATAGTAATCTTTTTTTATTACAAAATTTTTAGTAGAAAATGGAATTTTGTGGATTATATATATAAATATATAAATATATATATATATATATTATTTTTTAATGAACGAATTTTGTGGATGATATTGATAAAGTGGAAATGAGGAATCATGATGTTATAAATGTGACATGATAATTCATGAGGCATATATATCAATTTGTAAAAGACTACAGAAAAGCTTATAATAGAAGTGACAATTATCTCAAGAGGATTGATAGTGTATGTCGCCTTCCTGCGTGTCGTATCATGTTTAATTGCCATGTAAAAGAATGGCAAGAAGAGGCTCTCAAACCTTATCTTAAAGCAAAAGCATGAAGATAAGATCTCTAAATAGCACATAAATCTATGTGGACCTATGGGTTAATGTTCTGATATCCAGCTAATATTGGTTTCAAATTTGATGGAAAGGGATTGGGTTTTGGCCTTAGCTAGTGAGTCTTGAGTCTGAATCTGAGTCTATAACATGGATAGTAATTGGAGAAGAGTGCAAACAACTTGGACCATTAGAATGTTGTGCTTTAACAAGCTGAAATGTGAGAAAATTGAATAAAAAAAACCAAGCAGTGGGGGGGTCATTTCTTTTGTTGGGTATTGTTGGGTCTTAATTTGGAAGTACAATAATGAGTGGAAGTAGTTGATCTGTGTAGTTCAAGATGTGACTAACTGAGACACACCACAATCAGCATTCCCTTTAAGAAACATCGTGGAAAGAGTTGGATGTTAGAGAGAGAGAGAGAGAGAAAAAAAGTTTACTAGTATTGGTAGTGAATATCATAGGAGCCATGGGCCATCATTTAAATATTATTTTATTCCCTGCAGTATAGTTATATTTGCTTTAGGATAATTAGCAAAAAAATATCTTTACTTTAGGATTTATAACATTTAACCCCCTCAAATATTTAAATATTTATATTTTTGTTAGCTTAACTATATATATTTATAGACAATACCTAAACAAATTAAATTTTAACCCTTAAATATGATTTATATTTATATGGGGAGAGAGAGAGAGAGAGAGAGAATTTTAAGACTAAATTAACTTTTTAATTTAGTTTAGTTTAGTTAATTTATTTAATTCTATGACCAAAATTAACTATTAGTGTCTCATTTAATAACATAATGTTCCATTTGATAACCTACGTGTATGTTAAAGGTTTAATAAAAGTTAACTACATGTTCTCTCTTTACCTATGAAAGAGATATTCAGTCTTCCCATCAAATATACTATATAAAACAGAGAGTGCAAAGAGAGTCAAGAGAAAGAAACCTATCATAAAGATATTTTTACAGTAATAGTTATAAATTCAGCGTAAGTATTTTGTATAAATATAAAAATCTATAAACTCTCATTCCTCTTTTCACCATGAAAATTTTTATCAAATTATTAAAGAAAACTTGTACATGGCGTATAAATTATTGAGTATATGACATTTAATTTGAGAAAAAATTATATACTCTTATATAATTAACTTTTACATTTTAAAAAATAAAAATAAAAATATAAGATATGAAGAATTCTCTAAATTATACCATATAAAGAAAACAGTGTAATTTTTTTTTTCCTTAAGCTTGCGTAGTAGTGTACATTGGTTTATAAGTAATGGGCAAAAGTGGTGTGATTAAAACAGTCCTAACTAATTTCTGAAAAAATTATATACTCTTGTATAATTAGCTATTGTGCTCATAGCTCCATATTGGGTCCGAAGTCTGTTGTTAGTATCTTGAGGCCCATTGGGCCACGAAGAGAAGTCTAACATGCTTTTTTAGGTTCAAACGATGTAAAGAAGAAAGCCCAAATCGTGATAAGGGGGGGGGGGGGGGGGGGCCACGCTAGCAAGTTATATTTGTATCCTCCGATATAATTATTTTGAGATATATTATAATATACAAGAACCCTAAATCTCTTATTTAACCAATTGACTTGAATTCGAAAGTTACATAATCAATAATTAAGAGGTTAAATTGAATTTGCGTAATAAATCAAATACCAAATTAATAATTTAACTATTGGTTGGGGCTTGGGGATAAATTGTAAACCTAAACATCTTGAGTTCAATTTTCAATCCTCATTAAGATTTTTCCTAGATTACCTAATACACGGATTTGGCAGGGTGGGTGATGCAAACTATTTTAAGGCTAGTTTGGCAACATTTGCCCCTTATACCATTTTGTAGAAGCCGATGTGAGTAATTTTAAATGCTAAGCTATAAAAGCTACTGAAATAGTAGGGTTATGTATAAGTGGATAAAGCAATTTAAAAATTAACAGGAGATTAGTCCTATTTTCTAGGTAATGTTTTAGTGGGAGTTAAAGTTGCATTTTTACCGGATTATCCTTTAGTTTTGTCTCTACTTAAACATAAGGGTGTAGGAACTTTTTTGAACTAAAAAATGAGGAATCCAAACAGGGGAACCTCCTTAAATAATAGTATAGATTATAATATATTCTTTATTTTCTAAATTTTATTGTAGATTATTTGTTCTCCTTAAAAATTAAATAATTTATATTTCTCTATTTTCAAAAATATATAATTTTTTTTTTATTTTTGAAGTTTTTTATTGATATTATTCTTTTTTGAAGTGGTTCATATTCTTCTAACTATTGTTATTATTCATTATATTTTCCTAATTTATTTTGGTATAATTAAAATTTCTAAGTTTCAAATTTATTATTCAAATTTATTATTTTCTTAAGGAGATTAACATAATAATTAAAACTTAATGCATAATTACAATTGATATTACTAAAATAATTGATAGGCACATTCAAATACATAGCCAAGTAAATTTTGTTTTGATATAAAATCAATTTTCACTTCTGAACTAACAAATGATTAACTCAAACCAAAATCAAACCAAAGCTATAAGAGGGAGGGAGAGGACTTGTGATAGGGAAATAAAAAAAAAAAACACCAAAATATATCAATCCAAAGTAGAGACATTAAAAAATAACACCAAAATATATCAGTCCATTTGGATCTACCTCAGTTCATTTGGATTTACTTTGGTCCATTCAGTCAATTTCATTCCACTTCGGTCCAATTTGGTCCAATTCAATCCTTTCAATCCATTTAATCCAAATCGGTCCACTTTAGTTGTTTCAGTCCATTTTATTCCACTTCGGTCCATCTTGGTCCGTTTTAGTCCACTTCGGTCCCTTTGGAAAGGGAATTATGACGTTGTTTTATTGTGATGGAGTTGGAATTAGAGTTTTCTTTGTGGGTGCAGCGTTGGTAGCTTTTCAATTGGACGGGTTTTTGGTTAGATGGGTTATAGGTAATTTCTTTGTTAAATTTTAAGATGGAAATTTGTTTGACTTATAATTTTTTTTTTTTTTTTTACATGATAGAAATGCTACTCTAGTCTAATCTAAGTGTAAATGTGAGTGAAACTCTCTCCTAGAGACTTGAACCCCGACCCTTACCCCCCCCACACCCCACAAGCACTTAAACTTGTGAAGTGACTACCACACCTAAATATTTATATTATGATAGGAGTTTATTGTGGGAACAAATGTATGGGTAATAGGAGTATTAGACCGAAAGTCATATATGGGTGTTTGAGATGGTGTCGAAGTGAAGTTGTTTTAAACATTGCAATTTGCATATGAATGAATATGTTGGTTTGGGGCTGAATGAATATGTTCGATACGAGACATGACGTAACGAGAGGGAATTGTGGAATTGTCTTCTACAAGTATATATGGTAATAGATATGTGTTCGTTGTTCTTGTTCATAATGTGTATAAACCTACATGTGTACACATGCGCATGAAGTTAAAAGTTTTCATTACTTGCTCATGGGTTTCGCTTGAAATGGAAAATGTTGTACATGAGAATTCAATGACAGTATACAAAGGAACCTGTACACATATTTGTGAACATTTTCTAATATATAAAAAGCCAGCTAAGCATATAATAAGTTTTAGATTTGTTATATTTTCTATTTATGGAAAGCTATTTAATAGAAAATGTGAAGGTCATGTTTTTAACTAACCATTTTTAGTAATTTATCTAGAAAATGCTTGTGCTTACAATATATAGAGAGACAATGTGAATAACAAAGTTTGTTCCCCCTAAAAAAAAAAAAAAAAAAAAAAACAACAAAGTTTGTGTATTCCCTACGTTTGCTTGGTATGGAAACATAATCATAGCATAATAGCTAGGGATGGCAATGGGGCGGGGCGAGGCCGAAGGATGGGGTCTTCGTTCCCGCCCCGTATGGTTTTGTCTTGCTCCATCTCCGCCCCGCTGCGCATGACGGGGAAAACTTTCTCACCCCATCCTCGCCCCTTGGGGCCCCGTGAAATCTCGCCCCACCCCGTAAAACTCTACTTTTTGTTAATTTGCCCTACAACTAGTACAATTTTTTTAATGAAACCTATTTCATTAATAAAAATATACTTGAAATTACAACTAAATTTATCCCATCAAATCAAATCAATTTTTAGAAAAAATTGAATAATATATCCAAGTGTTTAACAAGACAATCATAAAAAATAAAAAATAAAAAATAAAAAATAAAAAAATCTCATAGTATAACACATAACAAAATAAAGGCAAAGAACCACATTTGGTAGAATAAAATAAGCTAATATTGATATGGTTGTTTAAATAGTAGGTTTTAAGGTATGAAAAATTTACAATTATAACTCTTAGCAACGCGGGGCGGGGATGGGGAGGGGCGGGGCGGGGCGGGTCTAAAAAGTCTAAACTCATCCTCGCCCTGCCCCGTGGTACGGGGCAAAAATCTTGCCCCATTCCCGCCCCACCACCTTTGCGGGGCGGGGAAAATCCGCACGGGACGGAGTGGGGAGGGACGGGTTAAGCGGGGCGGGGAAAAATTGCCATCCCTAATAATAGTAAGCTATGCATATGAAATTGTGATTATATGAATCCTATTATTTGAAAGTTGCAAATCATAAATATTCTCACCTTTGCTACCCCTATATAAACTCAACTTTGCAACCCATTTCTTGCATCTTGAAAAGCAAAGGAGGTTTTAACCCAAAAAAATAAAAAAGCAAAGCAGGAAAAAAATGGTGTTCAACATTTCTTTCATAGATCATGTAATCAGAATGTTGGGTGGTCATCTCTTCTGGAATGTATTTGTGCGCAAGGATTTTTGCATCCCTGGCTAGCAGTCATTGTTGTTGTGCTTGGTATATCTTTTTTTTGGTCTGAAAAGGGTACTTATATATTAAATATTAGAAGCAACAAGTCTATTACAAAAGTTGTTAGCTTTTTCACAAGCTAACAACGACTCCACCACATGCGGTGGTTCTACAAAAACAACAAAAGTGAAGTTACACCTAGCCCATATTCTAGCTAGAGCATCCATGCATTGATTTGCTTTGCGGTAAGTGTGTTCAATTCGTTTGTTGGGGATCGCTCGCAGGAGGGTCCTGCAATCAGTTAAAAGAGGCTCCATTAGCATATTGACAGAATTGTTATTCATAAGTTGGACAACACTCTTGGTATATCACCAAGCTGATGGTGATTACTAAAATAAGTCAATAATTGTATCTTATTATATCATATAATTTTTTTTTTATTATATCATATAATTAGAATTTCGTTTCACATTTATTTTTATTTTTAGTTTTAAAATTTTGGCAAAAGAATGTAGTTTACACATTTCCTTGCACTAATGAAAGCATTTCTTTATCTTGACCTCTACTCTCACAGTCTTCGCAGTTTCTTTGATTTTAGTTCTACACAACATATAGTTTGATTGCAATCTACTGTTTTCTCTTTGCTTTTGCTTTTATTATTCCTTGGACAGTATTTATTTTGCCATGTTCAAAAAACTGTAGAACTCCCTTATCCCATATAGCACAAATGTAGAATCCGTTGTCAAACATTCAATTCTGAGTTTTAAGAATCAAACAGATTGGCAAAGCTCGTACGCTCAGAGTTTACTTTATAGCACCAAGGCTGAGACTGAGCCTAAAACCATGATCTCAATTTTTTTACTAAGTCATTAAATAAAAATAAATGAATTTTTTACCAATCCATTGACCATTTACCACTGTTGTTGCTAACGTTTTGCCACTTGCACTACCATTGTGGCAATACCTTTTTCTTATCAAACTTGTCTTAGTTTCTTTCTAAGGCTCATTTCACCAACCCAGCCATCAATCACTAGGCCAAGACATTAACAAAATAATGGTTCCAGTGTTGAAAATTGGAAATATATAAGCTTCTCTTCCAAAAATCTATTAGACTATGAATTCAGCATTGTTCAGTAAATCCTGTTTGGGGAGTGTAATTGCTTTAGATCCAAGCCTACTTTGGTTCAGTTGATCTTGACAAAAGATTAGCAGGACAAATCTGAACTTTAAAATGAAAGGAACCCGTCACAAGCACAAATTAGAAACAATTCCCTTTTATTTAAATTCAATATTCTTGCTTCTACCATTCAATTTTACTTGGGTAAGTGAAGCCTGTGTTACATTTAGGCACACTCGGGTGCATCCAAGCAAGACATCGCTTATTGTACTTAAAAGAGATAATGCATATGCCTGATTCACAAGTAATCATTGGTATATTAAAAATCCTTTTGTACACATTAAAAAAACCTTAACCATTCATCATCTTCGAAATACAGAAAAGGGCCGTGAGAGAAAACAAAAGATACAACTGTGAAGGCTTTGCTGTAACAAATTTTAATCGGTAATAGTCAAAAAAGTGTGATGTAGGAGAAAGCTATAGAAAATAAGATTTAAAAATATCTTGTACTTTTTTTTCTTCTTTCTTTTTGTTAAACATATATTTTTTTTTCTCTTCATTGTAGTTTGAGATGTTTTTTGTATGTTAGAGACTTGTTTCAATCATTAAATACTACTAGCAAACTACATGCAACCAATTTCAAGAGGGCATCAATTTCTTAGGAGAAAATGTCTTCTAAGTTATTCAAGTGAGTAAACTGTAAACAATGGCTCCGTGAAGAATAATTGCACCAGCTTCCTTGAAATGAGATTTGAGACTTTTTTTTTTTTTTTTTGGAGAAACGATTTGAGACAATATTCATTCTTAAGGAATTGACAGAATGCATCAACGGAGCTCTTATACTTGACAGCTTCACCATATCATATGTCATCATCATTCTTCTTTGGATGATATGAATTGGGGAGGTAAGAGTAGCACCATTTGTGACAATCCAACCAAGAGTAGAGCTAGCAAAGAAACTATCTTGAAATCATGTATAAAATATATGATATGAATTATCAAAATTCACCTCCAATAGAAAGATATTGGGTAAGGCTACAACCAATTTTGTAGCTAAATTTTGTCCTATAACATTTAACCCCCTCAAATATTTAAATATTTATATTTTTGTTAGAGTTAACTACATGTCATAAACTATTTGATGGGCAAATGGAGGGCTTAAAAATGAACAAGAAACTAAAGCAGATAGTGCAAAGAGAGTCAAGAGAAAGAAACCTATCATAAAGATATTTTTTCAATAATAGGTTATAAATTCAGCATAAGTATTTTGTGTAAATATAATAATCTAAAAACTTTCATTCCTCTTTTCACCATGAAAATTTTTATCAAATTATTAAAGAAAACTTTTACGTGGCTTATAAATTATTGAGTATATGACATGTAATTTGAGAAAAAAATTATATACTCTTATTTAATTAACTTTTACATTTAAAAATAAATAAATAAAAATATAAGATATGAAGAATTCTCTAAATTATACCATATAAAGATAACAATGTAATTTTTTTTCCTTAAGCTTGCATAGTGTACTTATTGGTTTATAAGTAATGGGCAAAAGTGGTGTGATTAAAACAATCCTAACTAATTTCTGAAAAAGTTATATACTGAAAAAATTATATACTCTTGTATAATTAACTATTGTGCTCGTAGCTCCGTATTGGGTCTGAAGTCTGTTGTTAGTATCTTGAGGCCCATCTGGCCACGAAAAGAAGCCTAACATGCTTTTTTAGGTTCAAACGATGTAAAGAAGAAAGCCCAAACCATGATAAAGGGGGGCCTCGCTAGCAAGTTATATCTGAATCCTATTATCCCAAATAATTATTTTGAGATGTATTATAATGTATTCTTTATTTTCTAAATTTTATTGTAGATTATTTTTTTTTCTAAAAATTAAATAATTTTTAAAAATAATTTATATTTCTCAATTTTCAAATATATATGTAATTTTATTATTTTTGAAGTTTTTGATTGATATTAATCTTTTTTGAAACGGTTCATATTCTTTTAACTATTGTTATTATTCATTATATTTTCCTAATTTTTTTTGGTATAATTAAAATTTTTAAGTTTCAAATTTATTATTCAAATTTATCATTCTTTTAAGGTGATTAACATGATAATCAAAACTTATCACATAATTATAATTGATATTACTAAAATAACTGATAGACACATTCAAATACATAGCCACATGAATTTTGTTTGCCACAAAGAAAAGTCTAACGTGCTTTTTTAGGTTAAAACAATGTAAAGAAGAAAGTCCAAACCATGATAAAGGGGGGCCTCATATCTGTATCCTATTATCCAATATAATTATTTTGAGATGTATTATAATGTATTCTTTATTTTCTAAATTTTATTGTAGATTATTTGTTTTCCCTAAAAATTAAATAATTTTTAAAAGTAATTTATATTTCTCTATTTTCAAAAATATATAATTTTATTATTTTTGGAGTTTTTGATTGATATTATTCTTTGTTTTGGTCCATTTTATTTCACTTCGGTCCATTTTAGTCCACTTTGGTCCCTTAGGAAAAGGAATTATGACGTTGTTTTGTTGTAATGGAGTTGGGATTAGAGTTTCCTTTGGGGGTGCAGCGTTGGACCGTTGGTAGCTTTTCAATTGGACAGGTATTTGGTTGGATGGGTTATAGGTAATTTCTTTGTTAAATTTTAAGATGGAAATTTTTTTGATTATAATTTAATTTCTAATAGTAAATATTTATATTGTAATAGGAGTTTATTGTGGGAACAAATGTATGGATAATAGGAGTATTAGACCGAAAGTCATATATGGGTGTTTGAGGCGGTGTCGAAGGGAAGTTGTTTTAAACATTGCAATTTGCATATGAATGAATATGTTGATTTCGGGCTGAATGAATATGTTCGATACAAGACATGGCGTAATGAGAGGGAATTGTGGAATTGCCTTCTACAAGTATATATGGTAATAGATATGTGTTGGTTGTTCTTGTTCACAATGTGTATAAACCTACATGTGTACACATGCGCATGAAGTTAAAAGTTTTCATTACTTGCTCATGAGTGTTGCTTGAAATGGAAAATGTTTTACATAATAATTATATGACAATGATGTATACAAAGGAACCTGTACACATATTTGTGAACGATTTTCGAATATAAAAAAGCCAACTAAGCATATACGTTTTAGATTTGTTATACTTTCTATTTAATGGAAAGCTATTTAATAGAAAATGTGAAGATCATGTTTTTAACCAACCATTTTCAGTAATTTATCTAGACAATGTTGTGCTTACAGTATATAGAGAGACAATGTGAATAACAAAGTTTGTGTATTCCCTACGTTTGCTTGGTATGGAAACATAATCATAGCTTGCATAATAGTAAGATATGCATATGAAATTGTGATTATATGAATCCTAACATTTGAAAGTTGCAAATCATAAATATTTATTATATTATCACCTTTGCGACCCCTATATAAACTCAACTTTGCATCCCATTTCTTGCATGTTGAAAAGCAAAGGAGGTTTAAACCCAAAAAAAAAAAAAAAAAAGCAAGAAAAAAAAATGGTGTTCAACATTTCTTTCATAGATCATGTGATTAGGATGTTGGGTGGGACTGGTCGTCTCTTCTGGAATGTATTTGTGCGCAAGGATTTTTGCATCCCTGGCTAGCAGTCAACTGTTGTTGTTCTTGGTATATCACCAGGATGATGGTGATTACTACGAATAATTATACTTTGAAATATTATATAATAAAAGTGTTTCTTTATCTCGATCTCTACTCTCTCTCACACGTACCGTCTTCGCAGTTTCTTTGGATTTTAGTTCTACACTACATATTGTTTTATTGCAATTCTACTGTTTTCTCTTTGTTTTTGTTACTACTTGAACACTATTTATTTTGCCATGTTACTTGACTGTAGAACTTCTAAATATAGCACAAATGTAGAATCAATTGTCAAACATTCAATTCTGAGTTTTAAGAATCAAACAGATTGCCAAAAGCTCGTGCGTTCAGAGTTTACTTTATGGCACCAAGGCTGAGACTGAGCCTAAAACCATGATGATCTCAATTTTTTTACTAAGTTATGAAAAATAAAAATACCAATCCATTGACCACTACCACTGTTGTTACTAACGTTTTGCCTCTTGCACTCCCATTGTGACAATACCTTTTTCTTATCAAACTTGTCTTAGTTTCTTTCCAAGGCTCATTTCAATTGTCACGCCCAGGAAGGATTTTTATTAAATTACGAGTCATCTACCAACCCAGCTATCAATCACTAGGCCAAGACATTAACAAAATAATGGTTCCAGTGTTGAAAATTGGAAATATATAAGCTTCTCTTCCAAAAATCTTTTAGTCTATGAATTCAGCATTGTTCAGTAAATCTTGCTTGGTGAGTGTAATTGCTTCAGATCCAAGACTATTTTGGTTCAGTTGATCTTGACAAAAGGAAAGGAACCAGTTACAAACACAAATTAGAAACAATTCCCTTTTATTTAAATTTAACATTCTTGCTTCTACCATTCAATTTTACTTGGGTAAGTGAAGCTTGTGTTACATTTAGGCACACTCGGGTGCATCCAAGCTAGACATCGCTTATTGTACTTAAAAGAGATAATGATACACAAGTAATCATTGGTATATTAAAAATCCTTTTGCAAACATTAAATAAAACCTTAACCATTCATCATCGTCAAAACACAGAAAATTCCGTGAGAGAAAACAAAAAATAGAACCGTAAAGGGCTTTGCTGTAACAAATTTTAACCAGTACTAGTCAAAAACTTGTGTGATGTACGAAAAAGCTATTGAAAATAAAATTTAAAAATATCTTGGGCTTTCTTTTATCCTTCTTTCTTTCTTTTTGTTGAATATGTCCTTTCGTTTTTCTTCATTGTTGTTTGAGATATTTTTGTATATCAGAGACTTGTTTCAATCATTAAATACTACAATCAAACGCCATTTCATATGTCATCATCATTCTTCTCTGGATGATGTATAAAATATATGAGATGAATTGCTTTATGCTTACCACAAATCTAATAACTATTCAATGAATTTGTGCTAAAAAGATATCAGAATAATGTCATATCAAGTATTTAAGATAGATCATGATTGATCAATGGTAATAGAATTGGATTACTGAACATTACTTCTCTAAGTCTTGAATAAATATTTTTCCTCTTCTTGACGTTTTTTCTTAATTTCTATCAATTGCACAAGCAAACAAACCCAAACAAATTTACAAATTATAAAGTGTATAAGATTGGACTCTTTTAATCCAAATTGGTTTTAGATACCAATGCTACTTAAACTAAACGCAATTAACAACATTAAGACTAGTAAAAAGAAGAAAAAGAGGGTTAGTTGGACTATTCTTCATTGTAAACAATTATTAAAGTAATAGTACTCTTTTAATTCAAATTCACTTTAGAAACCATTGGACTAGTAAAAAGAAGAAAAAGAGGGTTAGTTGGACTAGTCTTCATTGACAATAATTATTAAAGTATGTATTTTTTTTTTATATATAGTTATGATAGAATTTATACTAAGGACTTTATGATGATTGCTCTTATCATTAAGCTAAAACATCAATGGATTTTTGGTATAGGCAGATTTAAATCTCAGATCTCTTATTCAATGAGAAGAGACTTACCCGTTAAGCTAATTAGAATCCACTATTAATACATGTAATTCATATCATGAATGTATTCTAGAGTTAACATTTATCTCTTACAGTGTAGTGAACTTTGATAATATTTATAAGATCTTTACATACTCTTTTTGTTCTCCTTAATTACTTGCACAATTTTTTTTTAAATAAAACATTTTTATATTTACTTAATTTAGATTGACATGCAAATTTTTTTTTAATTAGTAATAATATTTAAAAAGTTTTAAAAAAAATTATATATTTCCTTTGTCTCACACCAAATTTTTTTTCTTTCTGACAGTTGTTTTTAAATATATGAAACTTTCTCAAAAGTTGAAATTCAGTTTCTTATATAACCTTTATTCATCAAAAAATTATAAAAACTATTTACTTTTTACATTTTCATAATGACATTTCAAACAACTATGGGAATTAGTAAAGTAGTTCTAGTATCACATAAAATGTCACAACTTTTGTTATAACTATCTTACATGTCAGACTATGATTGACTACTGTCTGTCACTTTCACATAAGCTCATTACTTTTTTCCACCACTCACGAGTCACAATCTAACATGTGTGCAGTTGTATCATTTCATGTGTTTTTAAAATTCTGGATTAGCAAAAGAGAGAAATCCATGGAAAGATATTTTTACTATAATAGGTTATAATTTCAGCTTAAGTATTTTGTGTAAAGAGCAAGACTTAGGTACAATACTTAGGTGTTGTTACTTAGGTTTCTCCTTTAAAATTCTACCATGTGGATTTTTTTCTCATGAGATGGAAGTGTATTTTTTAGTTAAGTAGCTACATGGCAGAATCTTAAGAAGGGAACCTAAAAAACAACAACTAAGGTACTCTACCTAAGTTTTGTCCTTTGTGTAAATATAATAATCTATAAATTTTCATTCCTCTTTTCACCATGAAAATTTTAATCAAATTATTAAAGAAAATATTGACGTGGCTTATAAATTATTGAGTATACGACATGTAATTTGAGAAAAATTATACATTTTAAAATTTTTAAAAAATATATAAATATATATATATATATATTCTATACCATATATAAGAGAATTCTCTTTTTTGAGCTGAGCTTTTATATAGTTCAAAAATATCCTTATTAATGAAGGGTAACTTCATTTAGAATAAGGTCATAAATGTCAAATAACAAATTCAATTTTGAATTTGAAAAGAAAACTCCTAAAATTTAGGATTTTTTTCACTCACGTTTTAAAAAAGAAATTACAGTTACTGTTTATTTCTAAAGTTTATCATTTTTATTTGTTTGAAAAATTTAAAAAAAAAATATTTCCAAACTATAACAGATGCAAATTATTAACATTTACCTAAAAAAATAGAATAGTTTCTGAGCACGCACAACGTGCGTGCTTAGAGGCTAGTGTGTATATATATATGAAGAATTATCTAAATTATTCTATATAAAGATAACAATGTAATTTTTTTTTTCTTTCTTAAACTTACATAGTATACTTATTGGTTTGTATTGTGATTGAAAAAGAATGTGCTCATAGCTCCATATTGGTTTCGAAGTCTGTTGTTAGTATCTTGAGGCCCATTTGGTCATGAAGAAAAGTCTAACATGCTTTTAGGTTCAAACATTGTAAAGAAAAAGGCCCAAACCATGATACAGTGGGGGCCTCGCTAGCAAGTTATATCAGTATTCGATTATCTGATATACTTTTTTTTTTCTATTTTATTTATACATTTTCTAATAATATATTATTTTTATATGTCAAGTATCATTGAAAAAAGATATAAAAAAATATTTCCTATTTTATCAATATTTTTTAAAGTTCAAAAGATATAAAAGAAAAATCAGGGGAAAAAAGAATCAAAATCTTTAATTCAAAGAGAGAAAAAAGAAAAAGGAAGTGTTACCTTTCAAAAGTGTATGAGTTTAAATCTTTATGTAGTAATTTATTATTTTTCATAAAAATAAGTATTAGGAATAAAATTAGAAAGAATTATATAATAAAATTCAAAAATTGATATTGTTTTTAAGTTTAATCATTTTATGATTTGAACGGAAAACAACATAAGTTGCGTTTTAGGTTTATCTAATTATTCCCCTCAAAAAAAAAAAAAGTTTATTTAATTAGATATAAAAACCTAATAAAAAATACAATATAATGAATATACTATTTTTTTTTTATGGGTTTTCAAATCAGAAGAGTTTTATTGTATTCTTTCATTGTAAAAAGTCATACAGAGGATTGTACTCACATATATACAAATCAATATAAATTGATAACTTGTTACACTATTTCGTGACTGTGTGATTTATCTTTTTTCGAATTTTGTATGTACAGAGGGTCTTATATATTATAGTTTTAGTTGAATTGTACATCTTTAGTAATTGTATTATACTAGTCTTTCGTGCTTGTATATCTTGTAAACTTGTATTGTACTATGTTTGGAGGTCCACTAGCTAAGTAAGTTCTAATCTGAATGTAAAGTCTCCCTGAATTTTTGTAGCATATATATATGTATCCATGCAATATAACAATGCCCTTTAAGGGACAATTAGATCTAAAATCAAAATGAAATATATATAAGTTTCATGCTATAACATTTTTTTTTTGATAAACATGCTATAACATATTGAACCAAAAGTTGCTAGAATGTGCAAATCATATAACATAGCGTTTGATATATAGTTGAAACTTAATTGAAACAGCAAAACACAAATATACAAGTGTTTGAAAACCATTAGGTCATGTTATCCCTGGTATGTAATTTATAATTGGTTCATGAAATCATCTCAACTATAATTTGACTAATAATGGGCCAATATCTTTAAACTTCGATAGTATGGATACTTACTACTACATTATTATTAACAGTTAACAGGAAAAAATAAAAAGTTACTTTGATAACGGGAACTCATAGCTATTGGCAACTTCAATCACATCTTAACACGTGAAGACAAGCTCTCGTTCAAAGACTCCCACTCTAGGTAGTAGGTACACAAAAATTACAAAATTTAATTAGTTTTGAATTGGGACGCATTGTTATTGAAGCCAAAGGCCTTTTGTAGACTTGGGATGAATAAAAGTCGGGAGCTAATTTTGTGATGGAGCTTTTAGCAACCTTGAATGGATGGAATACTACCCACATTGTATAGTAAAAAACTAAACTATTATTTTCTCAAATTATAAACTAGACTATTATTTGCTCCAATTATGGACTGAACCTTTTGGAAACAGAATGAGGGCCTCCTTTTCGTTACAGGCCCTTCAGATAATGTAATAATGAAATGATTGAACACTTGCCTAGAATGGAAGACTGTTGTTCAAGAAGCATGGGAATGAAGATAGAGCTCCTACACTTTCAACCTAATGAGTAAACTACGTGAAGTCAAAGGAAAATTAGAACAGACAATATTGTTTCACATTTATTGTACTTCCACAATACAATGTTCATAATTATATGAGCGAAATACGCGTATTTTATTATGTCCATGCAAGCTTAAAAAAATGATATGGATGATATGTGGAAATGATGTACAAATGAGCGTGAGAGAATTAATACCCGGAATAAAATAGTTTTTAGATTACTAGAAAAGGAAATTTCCTTTAAGAAAGCATAATTACAAAAATTACAAGACAACCTACACTTACTAGAAGACCTAAAACAAAAAACTAGAAAAAGGTATATAGTGTTTCAAGTTCAACTACATGAATGAGACACTCACAAAAACATGTAGGCTTCATTGGTGTGCGAGACTTACAAGTTTTGAGGGGCTCGTTACATACACTTGAAATACAATATGCCTTTTCCTTTCAAAGAATGAAACTAATAATGTGGGCACAAAAGTCTAGGAGTGACTAGATCCTAAATGAAAACATTAATACCATGTAATTTCAAGTAGGGGTTAAAAAAAGAAGGATGATAATAAAAAAGAAGTGTTTAACTCAAAGGGCATTTGGCCGAACAAAGGTGGACATTGAGGAGTAGTGCTTCCAAAACCACTTCACTCACCTATTCATACAACCTAACACTAACAGTATGGAGGTCACAACAATACAAAAACAACTTAAAGAGGTCCTTAACCTTATAGAAGAAAAAAAAAAGTAAGGTTAGAAAAACCCCTTTTTAATGAAAAGGTAGTGCAAGCAGCCTTTCAACTAGCGTCTCTAAAACCCATTGGATATGATGGCCTACCTGTGGCATTCTATCAAAAGTTTTGGTTCATGCTAAGTTGAATGTCATCTCAATGGTGCGAGCCCTCTTTCAACCAAGTTTCTACTTAAAGGTCTGTTTGGAATGAAGGGAAAAAGAGAGAGGAGGGAAGGTAGTCGGAAAATCTTTGCTCCTCTCCCCCCATCTACCTCCATCCAAATATAACGTAAATCCTTAAATATAGTTTATAACCCTAGTAGTAGTACTTAAACTATTGGCTTCCAAAGAAGTGTCACATTTTCTACCAATAAATTTTTACAATGTCTCTTATAAAATCATCTAAAAAATACTTGCCAATAGACTTAAGCCCATCATGGACAAATTGATTACCAACTTCTACAATGTCTTCATAGCAAGTAACTCACAAGATCATCTTAGCCCATCAAATCTTTAAAAACCTAAAGAAGTGAGGAAAAAAAGAAAAGAACAAAAGAAAGTGGGAGTATTGGGGTCTTGAAACTAAACATGAATAAAGTATATAATAGAATTAGTTTGAATCTCTTAAGGGTTGTCCCACAAATAATGGGGTTTAATTTAACAACAAAAGGGTTAAGCTTAAGCATGTTATGTAATGTGTGACAGTTCACAGTAGTTTCCTACCATCCTAATAAATAGAAGTCTTTCAAAATTCAAACCTTTTCAAAACTACTAGGAGATTGAGACGAGAAGACCATTTTCCTCTCATTTTGTAATTTGTTCCTTCTTTTGTGCAAATGTCTTATTCTATTCGTTTTTTTTTTTTTTTTTTTTTTGAGAGAGAGATATCCTATTCCTTTTTTTAACTAGTAGAGGAGAGATGACAACAAAAAACTATTTGGAATAACTTATTTAGTTGAAAACTTTTTGCTGAAAGTACCGTATTCAAAGCTAAAAAATAGCTAAAATAGTACAGTGTGGCCTATAAATAATATCAAAAAGTGTAATTAGATCCATAAATAATAGCAAAAATAAGTTAAAAAAAAAAAAAAAAAAAATTGACTTTTTAAGCCAACGCCAGACGAACACTTATTATTATTTTAAGCTAAGAAGATCCGGTCCTCCTTTTTTATAGTCACCTAGCAATCAAAAAAGAAGGAACATTTGGGGGGCATTTTGCAATATAACATAAATCCAAGGACTCATTAGAAATATATATCTTTGATAAATTAAAATCCATAAAAACCAAAACGTGAGGTGGGGCATATGTTCTATTATTGCTGTAGCCAAGCCATCCACATCCGCACCATTCGTTCATTGGATTCATATTTTAAGCTATAATTTCCACTTCAACACCCATCCATTCTGATATTTTTCCACAACCAAAACGCAAACCAAGAAGATCAACAACAACAACAACAACAAAGAAAGAAGAACCTCAAAACATCGACCTTTAGGCCTTTAATCCAAAACCCAGGTCTCTGTTTCTCTCTCTTTTAATAATTTTGTTGATTCTTTCTAATCCTAAAAGCTCCACCTTCCAAAAGAAGCTTTAAGAAAAGAAAAGAAAAAACCCATAAAGTATTATATATGTGTGTGTATTTATTTATTTCTTGTTAATATTATATATTGATTGGTAGAAACAGTGTTATTGATTTTTTTCTGAGCTGTGCCCATTATCAATTGAGAAAGAAGGAACATTTATCACTGTTTATTTTGAGCTCACATGGAATCTCAAAGTTTTATCTGTCAAAGAAAGTACCAATGTCAATGAAAAAAGGTGATAAAATGAATGAATTGAATGAGATCAAGTTTTGTTTATGCTCAAGGCTTTATTTTGGTTTCTGGGTATTCAATAACTGGATTTGAATGTGAGAGTTCAAGATCCATGACCCATTTGGTGCCCTATAATATTAATATATTATTAGTTGCAATTAGGGAAAAAGGAAAAGATGTCAAATTGAGTGCTTTGATATTGGGTTGGTGTCCTTGTGTCCTAAGATTGGGGAGACAAGGTGAAGTCGTGACGGGTCTAGGCCCGGAATGTAGAAACATAAGAATACTATGTGATCGATTGAGATTGAGACATTTGCAATCTTGACCTTAGATTCTTATGAGTGAATGAATTTATATGCTTTTCTGTGTAGAATTGAGGCTACAAGCTGTGGGTAGTTTGGTGAGACAATGTTGTAATATGGTACAATAATTCATAGATTCTCTGGTTACTTTTTGATGTTTGTGTGTTTAGGAATAAACCCTTTTGAGGATGATTATAGATCTTTTTCTGTGAATATATAAATATATATATATGTATTTATGTATGTATGTATTTATATTTGTTTGTGTGTTTGGAAAATCATTATTTATAGAGGTTTTTTTTTTTTTTTTTTTTTTTCTTTTCTTTTTTTTTGGGGGTATTTTGTTTCTGATACAGGTGGTTGGCCAGGATGACCCCTGTTTGCCCTTTTGTCAAAGCTGCTCGTCCAGACGAGATGAATTCCAAAAAACCAGGCGAAAATCTGAATAAGCATCAGACCGAGACTGAGATCAAGACAAAGAAGGACGCTAGTGACTCTGCCACTGCTTCTCCAAAGTGCCCCTTTGGATTTGATTCCCAAAAGAAGGATGCAAATGACTCTGCCGCCGCTTCTCCGAAGTGCCCCTTTGGATATGATTCCCAAAAGAAGGATTCGAATGACTCCGCCATTGCTTCTCCGAAGTGCCCCTTAGGATATGATTCCCAATCGTTTAAGATAGGCCCCCTCAGCTGTATGGTCTGCCATGCACTTCTTTTTGAAAGCAGCAAATGCGTGCCTTGTTCTCATGTATATTGCAAGTAAGCCAAAAAATGGAAAGTTACATTTAGATTTATTTTCCTTTAATGAATCTTATACATTTATCCTTTTATCTTTTTTTCCCCCTCATTCTGATATTATTCTTAATTTTCTAATAAAAATTTAACTGAAATCAGAGCATGCATATCACGCTTTAAGGACTGTCCACTATGTGGAGCTGATATTGAAAAGGTAGAAGCTGATTCAAATCTTCAGAGCATGGTTGATCGCTTCATTGAAGGTCATGCTAGAATCAAAAGGTCTCATGTTGGTACAGACAAAGAGGAAGTAGTAGGTGAGAATAAACCAGTCATATATGAAGATGTGTCTTTGGAGAGAGGTGCTTTCTTGGTACAACAAGCTATGAGGGTGAGTGTTTCTTGCTTTCATTTTGTTGCTAAGTTTTCCATTGTTATTTATGTAGATGATTAAGTTAGGGCAAGCCCTTTTAAATTATCAATTAATATCAATAATGGTAATGAAAAGAAAATTATTTTTTGAAATATTTGATACTTATACAGTAAGGAACTTCTTACTTCTTAAAATCAAACAAGATCCAAAAGTATTCAATACATATAATTTTTCTTCTATTTCAGTAGGCTGATGACTTTCCATTTGTAGGCATTTCGAGCCCAGAATGTCGAAAGTGCCAAATCAAGACTCACTCTATGTGCAGAAGACGTTCGAGATCAGTTAGAAAGAATGGGCAACACATCAGAGCTTTGTTCTCAGCTCGGAGCAGTTCTGGGCATGCTTGGTGACTGCTGGTTCGTCCTTGATCTATACCTCCTCAGCTTTAGTATTGCATATATCGTTTTTTCTGTTATGGGTTTACACACTAAAATATTGTGGTATTTGTCAACATTAGCATACTTGAATCAAGCTTACCTGCAGCATGGGAAGTGTTTGAGACTAACAACAATTATATGTTTTGCACAACAATGAGATTTTCAGTAATTTCTCCGTGAAGGTGATGAATAGGACCTGACATGTATACATAGAGGGATCATGCTACAGTACACCTTTTTTTTTTTTTTGTGCATGTACCCTGTGTTTGCTTTGTGGGGTTCAGATAAGTCAAGATTAGGTAGGTATGGTAAATAAATAAAAAAAAGAGAGTAAAGTATCTACTGTAGACATAATGACATGGTAAATGATTGAATTGGTCAAAGCTTCCTTTCCAGCTTTGGTAGACTGAGAAGTTCCTATCCTCAACTCAACTAAGACCTATTCCCCAGTAAATTGGGGTCAGTTATGGATTCTTCTCAACTAATTAGAATCAACTAGAAACCTGTTACTTAGAATTCATACTCTCCTTTGTATAATTGTATTGGACTGGATGACCAATATAATTTCTACGATTATAATCTTTAGTGAAGCATAATATTTGAGTACATTTTAGACGCTCTAACTTGTTGAAGTTGACCATTAACTGTCAAGGTTAAGGGCACCTATTGCATATTTATGAGCTGCTCAGAATTGTTGGAAAAAGATGATACAAGCAGCTATAAAACGAAACAAGAGAAGAAAAGATTTGTCATGATAACCGTTTGACAGATGGACTCTTACAAATTGTTGAATAGCCTTCATAGAGACCATTTCTCTCTCTGGATGAGGGAAGTCAATTGGATGAAATGTGCATAGAAAAACCATAGAAAGATAAAATGGTTGTCTGAAGACTGATCCAACAATGAGAAAGAAAGGAATTGAGTAATAGTTGCTTTCTAACGTCCTATTGTGAACTGAAACAGAATTTGATATGCACCTTTTACAGGGGGTCTTACAGAACTGTCACATTATCACACACATTGAGGTTTACTTTATCTAAAGATAAAAAATTTTGAGGGGGCTAGGCACTTTGTGCTGAACCTTTCTGAAGTCATGAGAAATGATTTTGGCTAGGTGACCTTGTATTTTCCTTTTGGGGTTCTGATAATATACACAAGGAAACTGCTTTTCCTTTTAGTCCACTGGAATAGGATTAAACTTTGGGTTCACACAAGAATCTAGTCCTTATCATCTCTAAAAACCCCAATCCCTAGTGAAAGCAGGATGGAACAATTGAATTTTTTTATGTCAGTGAGCTTGATATATATTGTTCACCCACTTCCTAATAGCTTAAGCATTTGATGCTGATGGTTTTAGATATGGTAATAGAGCTAGGTTGTCTATGAAGTCCTTGATTTAAGTGTTGGTGGCCCTCTTTTTATTAGTTTCTCTGTTATGCATGTGCGAGTCCCATGGTTGGTTCAATATGGATGGGCATAAATGTGAGGGGGTGTTAACATTATTGCATTCCTTTTATGGCCGCATTTGGAGACATGCATCACAAACATAACACAAACAATGCAGCAGGATGAGTGCCACTTCTGCATATTTGGTGGTTGCACTCATACACTACACCTCATCTCCAATAAAGGTTCTCAATCCTTTTTCCATACCAGTAGACCGAGAGGCCATTGGTAACACAAAAGTTGTCTATGCTTAATAGTACAATTTTGACTATTGCATTTAGCTTTCAAAAACTAACATTTTGTAAGCTGATTTATTACTGGAGCATCATCTGGACTGTGCTTATGTTTTATTTATGTAGTGAAGATATGTATTGATGTCCTAGTGGCTTTTAAACTTTGCGTCTCCTTTCTGCAATTACAATCTTCTTGATGAAATTAACTGGAATTCTATTTATAATTTATGAATCATGGACACTTGAAACTCCTTGATGTGTCTAAGTCGAACACGAACACTCTAGGGACACTCCAATGACACACGTATGCGCTTTTTAAGCCGTATATATTGTGATAAATGAGATGAAGTTCATATGATAACTTCACCATATCTTCATGTAATTTTACTCTGTTGATGCTTTTTATTTTTATTTTAAATAAAAAATTAATGTAATATATACCTAAAATATAGATTTATTAATTAATTAGATAATTGTCATATGCCTGCCATATCGTATCCAAAATTTTGAAGAAATACCTTGTTGCCATGTCTGTATCATATCATTCTCATATCCCATGTCCATGTCCATACTTCCAAGTTTATTTTTTTTTTCCCCTGATAAATAAACATTTTGTAAAGAAGAAATGGGCATAGCCCACTTTCTGACTTTCATGTGAGGCTTACATATTAAAATAATAATAATAAAGTGGATAATCTCACTGCAATTGATACAATCTGTGGAGAATTCAAGAAATAAAGAACTGCTATGACAGCCAGAGAGAGGAAAAACAAACCAGATCCATGGGAGAGAGCTTTAAGGGCATTTTCAACTCAACATCAAACATAAAAACGACTCATCAATTGCTCTGTATGTGTGGGCATGCATGTGCATGTGTGCGTGTTAACTCACTGTCTTCATGATGTCTTCCTATAAGATGGATCTTGATTCCTGATGTTTTTGTTGGGGTAATGATAAGTTGATTTTAACTTATTGTATTTATTGCAGTCGAGCACTGGGAGATGCTGGTTCTGCAGTCTCTTATTTTGAAGAGAGCGTTGAATTTCTTTTAAAATTGCCAAAGGATGATCTGGAGGTTCGCATAACAACCTTTATTGTGTAATATTGGCATTATATTTATCACTTTACCATGCTTGTGCTAATTATTGTTGATTTTTTTTTATGGTGCCCTCAACAGATTACACATACACTTTCAGTTTCACTTAATAAAATTGGCGATCTGAAATATTATGATGGAGACCTACAAGCTGCAAGGAATTACTATTTTCGGTCTCTAAATGTTCGTCGTGATGCCATCAAGCATCATTCAAATGTTCCATCCCAGGTCTGCAACCACTTTGAGCCTATCTCACTTACAATCAATGTATAGTTTGACCTCAGTTACTAATTTAATTGTGAAACAAATATCTTGTCAAGTTCTGGAGTGAAAACTATGGATTCTTGCAAGCAATTGCTGACCCGCTGAAGTGAAAACTATTAGTCTCAATGGGATATTGTTATAGATGTTTTCATCCACTGGCAAAGAATGCAGAGATTTGTTTGAAGGGAGGTCCTTTGGCTTATAAGAAGTATCTTGAGTTCTTCCTCTGAAGAAAGGGTTAGCCTTTCACGTAATTTTTTGTGTTATTGGTCAGTGCTTGCTTGGTTTGAACTGGCTGGTAAATGAGGACTCAGGTTTTCTGGAGGAATAATCAATGCTAAAGCCCTTTTGGAACTTGGCCTTTTTCTTTTTTTCTTTTTTGCTAAATGCCCTTCTGGAATTTGTCCAGTTGTAGGCAAGTATAATTAGGATTTACCATCTCCTTCCTAAAACAATTACGCTGGATGTGATGATAATGCAAGTTGCTGCAGCATATTTGGTGAGAGTAGAGGTGGGTGGAGGTAGCCCTGGCTTGTGGCATGAGGAGTGTAAGAATTTAGAGTGTGGCCTTTGTCAGAATAGGAAATATCTCACTCTTTCCCCAATTTGGTGGTGGAAGCTTTCCTATAGTGGTTGATTTCATTTTGCATCATCTTTAACTGTAAATGGTGAAGTGGTTTATTCTATTCTATCAGTCTATGTTAAATGTAGTGGTTTAGGTAGTGTGTCTTGTACATATTTGATGTGGAGTAGTTTAATTTTGGATCTAAAATTGATTGAATTTGGTGGGGCAAGGTTAAAGAATGCTAAAGTGGGAGACTCTGCAAGATTCTAAAAAAAATAAAATAAAAAATACCTGCACAAAATACTGTTAGAAGTTTTATATTGATTTGGTTTTTCCCATTGATGTTTTTACCGGCCTAAACTTTTAAGCTTTTGTTGTTTGTTATTCCCTTATTACGTGTTAAACTAATAAGCCTTCTTCTATTAGACATACATACATACATACATTCTCTCTCTCTCTCTCTCTCTCTCGTGTTCACAATTTGTTTTCAACATGAACACTGTTATTTTTTTTCTTTTTTCTTTTTTTTTGGGTTATCCTTCACAGATTTACTTCTCTGTAAGACTGCAATTTTAGATTGAATCCTTCGATATTGCAAAGTTGAAATTGTCTCTACCAAAATTATTTCAGTTTCTGCATTTTGCTTCGTGCAAATTTGAAAATCGTTGCTTATTATGATTACAGATTCTCGATGTTGCTGTTTCCCTCGCAAAAGTTGCGGATGTGGACAGGAGTGTAGGAAATGAGGATGTGGCAATTGGTGGATTTCAAGAAGCTATAAAATTGTTGGAATCTTTGACATTGAACTCTGAAGACAGCAGTCTTGAGCAACGGGTAAGGTTCCTTTCTTGACTTTGTTATGTAATGAGTTTGGATCCTGAAAAAGTTATTTACATACTGTTTCCACTTTGCAGCGACTTTCAGTGCTCGGGTTCCTTAACAACCAACTTGCAGAGAAACAACCAGAAACAACTCTCTGAGGTCAGGTCCCCCTCAAACTAATGAAAATAAAAAATAAAAAACACTTCAAATAAAGTAGCTGTATCTGTATCCCCGAGAGCTTACATTTGTACTAGATAAGCTCAGTTTAGCAAAAGCATTCCCCTGAAGATTAAGAGCTTTCATAGTAAAGATTACACATTCCTAGAGCACAATGTGGCTGGTGATGCAATGCAGATGGCCTTTTTCTAATTAGCAAGATCAGTTTGTGTCTGGATCCATTCTTTATTGCCCTTGAAGTGATTCCTGGTTATGTTAGCTTGGATCCTCTTCTCTGAACCCCTTGATGCTATTTTTCTTTTTCTTTTTCCTTTTTTTTGGTGTACAAGGACCAGTTTACTGGGATCTTCCCCTGTAAGTGAGTTTGATTGTAAGCTTCATTGTACAATTCTAATAAACTATAACAATAAACTAGATGTACATATTAACTTTGTGAACTTGAAATTGGCTGTCATGTAAAAGCAAAAATATGGTATCAACACATAGCCTTAACACTTGATTGTAGTCAAAATGGTGACACAAGATCTCTGTGTGAGGCTACAATAATTGCTTTAAATAAGTCACCACTAACTCCAAAAAGCACGGGCATTTATTCTGTCATTATCTTAAGCAAATTTTTGGAATTGGAACCAAATCGTATGACGCAAAAAGAGCATGTTTGGCAAGTGGATGCAGTTAGTGCATTTGAAAGCATTCATAATTATAACTGTTTTGTGAATGTAATGCAATTAACTTTTTTTTTTTTTCCTTTTTGATAAGTAATGCAAATACTTTTTGCAGAACAGAAAAGGTGAAGAATCATCTGTTGTAATATTTGTGCCTGAAAATCGTCATACTAGATTCTAGATGTACATTATGTGAGCTTAAAAAATGTTCTGATAACATGTAAAAGGATTTTGGTTAAGAAAACTAGGGATTTCGTTAACCCAAAGGTGAAGACTGATGAAGTTCAGATTAGCAGTAGAGTGTTGAACAAACCAAATTTTGGATAGAAACCACGTGGCATAATTGCCTATGTTGAAGATATTATGGTCTAAGAAATATACACTCTCATTGTAGGCCCATGATCCAAGTATTCATAGAGCAAGCAAAGTAATCTTGTTTTTTATTTGTAGTACAAATTGTTGAAAGAGAATAATTACAAAATTGAGTGTTTCCGATATCCAGCAGCCTAATTATATGGAGACAAGAGGGAGACGTGTGGATTTAGACTGGTTGTTCTTAATAACAATTCATTGAACAATAGAGTGTGTTTTTGCATGCAAAGTTGTCACACAACAACCATGATTCCTTGCCGAGTCTCTTCATAAAGTCACTACTCAAAATCATAGTTAAGAAGCTGTTCACATCCACATGGATTAAAAGGTTGATTTTTGATGGAGTTGGTTTCATATACTTGCAAAATTTGTTCATTCGTCAAAGAAATCAATACAAAAGAAGAAGCCAGGAATAAAGATGTAGATTCATTAAACTAAATAACACGTAAAGGAGAAGAAAATAATGGAAAGAGAGAGAGAGAATAAAGGGAAATAAAGAAGAAAATTTCACATGCCTGTAGTGTTGAGGCATGTGAGGCTTCTTCTTCTGCTACTCTTTTACAAAAGAAGAGACTTGGTTACTTGCATTTCAAGTCTATGAATTGCCTTTTTCATCAACATGAGAAATACTGAAAAAGAAATGGTAGGCATCTATTCAATTGAGAATTCTTTTGTTTTGTTTTGTTTTTTCTTTTTATATGTAGTGAAGTTGAGGAAGCATTGTTCCAAAGGAATAGAAGCACTAGATATTAATTTATTCAAAAGCAAATTGAGTTTGAGGACTTCTCTATCTCTCTTACTATAGGTGACACAAAGCCTACTATCCTTCTCTTATAGTGGTAGTAATAAAACTAGCAATTGCCTCAATCTAGAATTTTTCCACCAAAAAAAAAAAAAAAATTCTAAAAAAAATGTCCTATTTAGTTATTAAGTAATGAACTAATCATTCACTAAAAAAAATGTCAACTTTATAATCATAATAATTATTGATTCTATCTCCGGTTTCCCACTCTCTAGTCTCTATGCCTTATCTTTCACAATTGCTTATCCTATACTCCCATATCTAACTTGTACTTAATCAAAACTAGTAGAGAAAAATGCATGTTACAAAGGAGGCATCATGGCCTATATTTGCCCCTAAAAAGAAGGTAGAGGAAAGAATGAAAAGAGAAGAAGTATCAGCCTCTGAAAATTCTTTATTTAATTATTGATTTTTTTGATAGGACCCTGAAAATTCCTTGGTTGGTGGGTCAAATGTATATAGACTTGGTCACTAGGGGCCCTACAATAGGGGGTGGAACACTAACAATAATGACAAATTTATAATGCATGTAGGTGAAACTTAGAATAAACAAATAAAGAAAAGAAAAGACACAGAGACAAAAGAATAATCAATTAAGCTTTTACACTTCATGATCAAGTTTCCTTCAACTAAAAGCCTTCACTTTTAAAACAGGGCCTACAAATAGGTGGTTGCATGAGCAAGTCCTTTTCATTCACTTATGTAGAAACACAAAACACACTTCACTCCTTATCCCATCTTCAATGGCTTCCCTTCTGCAAATCCTCCATTTCCTATCCATAACTTGCCTTCTCTTCTGTGGTGTTGCTACATCAAATCAAATTCCCAAGGTAAATTTCGAATTGTGCTTGCATCAAAATTATAGTTTTCTCATTGCTTCACTTTTATGCTTGGTTGCTGATAAAATCATAAAATAGAGTGGTCTTTGCATTAAGCTCTTCGAACTTAATTATATGGCAATTTACATTTTTTTTATTTTTTTTTATTTTTTTTTTGTACCTTGCTAGTTATATGGTAGTTGACAATTCAATATGTTCATTCATTGTGATCTCTACCTGTAAAATTTTGTTGTGTTTCTTGGCAGCCTTATGTCGTTTACATGGGAAGTTCATCATCAAATAATGATGAACATGTTCAAGCTGCAGAGTCAGCTCATTTGCAATTATTGTCCTCCATTATTCCAAGGTTGTCATCCATCATCAATCATCATAATCTTTTTCATCTGTTATATGTATATGCCATTTCTTTGTCTCATCAGTCTAACTAGTTATTCACTTTTTTTCTTTCTTTTGGGGCAGTGAAGAGAGTGGGAGAATATCATTAATCCACCATTATAATCATGCTTTCAAAGGGTTCTGTGCCATGCTTACTGAGACTGAAGCTTCTATATTATCTGGTAATTACTCATTCTAACTTTTTTTTAATAAATATTTTTCCCGCTTTTTATATTCTTTGGTTAAAACAAGAAGGCATCTTTGGGTTTGTAGTTTGTATAACTTAGTACTATAAAGTATAAAGAAAAAAAGCAACAAAGGTTCTGATAGTAATTTGGTAAAAGGACCTGTATAATTTCTCTAATTATAAATGTATCTCATTCCAGAGTTATTTAGAAGAAGATAATTGAATGTCATAGGCTAAGATTTCAATGGACTTAAAATTTGGAAAATAAGTGGAAAAAAAAACCTTGTGAAAGAGACATTCATACTTGAGCAAAACTTTGTACATTTTTTTTTTTTTTTTTTAAATTTGTACTGAAATTTTGATTCTTTTTTCTTTTTTTAATCCTTAAACTGAACTAAATTCTAAATACATTTGAATTGGAATTGTGAAAGCAGGCCAAAGTAATATAGTATCAGTCTTCCCTGATTCTGTTCTTGAACTCCACACTACACGTTCCTGGGATTTCTTGGCAGCAGAGTCAGGCGTACGAGCAAGCCCAAGATATAATAAGCATGTACCAAGTGATGTTATAATTGGGATGGTAGACACAGGTAAGTTTCATTTGCTTTCAAATTAACCACTTCATTTAAGGAACATAAATAAATAACCATCAAATGGGGTGAGAAAAAAGCCTTTTTTTTTTCTTTTCTTTTTTTCTGTGGGTGATTGGGTTTGATTTCATAGATCCAAATTAGTGACTTCTGTTTTATGACTTATTGCCCCTAAGTAATTATACTATGTGTATTGAAACATCCATCATTTGTTGATGTTGAAAATTGAAATTATAAGTTGTATAATCATTTTTCCAAAAGACCAAAAGAAAACGTGTCACACAATACTTTGAAGTGCTTATTTTCATAAGAGGAAGAAAAATTAGTGCGTAACTAGAGGGTTAGCCGACAATGGAGTTGCCAAAATTGACCCAAAATGTGTGTGTATATATATATTCATTTTAAATAATAATAATAATAAACATATATTGAAAAGAGATTAAAATAATGTGGTATCTTAAAAAAGAAGTTCTTAACTAAGAAGAAGTCAAAGAAGTTCTTAAGTCAAAGCTACATATTTGCAGATTATTGGTTGTTCTACTCAAGCGCTCAAGATTGGCTCATAATAATCAGAACAATCCATTACTTGGCTCAAAACATAATTAAATGAAAATTTCACAACATTGCTTTTTTTTTTTTTTTTTTTCTTAAAAAACATGCTACTTAAAATGTTTAACATTAACTATTATTTATTATTTAGAGAATTTGTACTAAAGAATTTACATAAATTCATTGGAACTTGTTTAGCACTAACTGTAATTTGTTTACACAAATTAAAATTGTATATATTAGAACGATAACAACAACAAAAATTCAGACTTCTAGAAACTCTGACAACATTATAATAAGTTAACAAATAATTAAAAAGTTTAAATTTATATTATATCTAGTTGTTATCCCGTACAATACACAAGGAAGTTTGATAAAAAAATATTTATATATGATACATAATTTAATCAGATTTTTTTTTAGAGAAGATCAAATATAAGTTAATAAGAGAAAGTTTGATAAAAAAAAAATATTTATAAATGATACTTAGTAATTAATAAATAATATTTAATTTTAAATAAAAAAATTGTAGGAAATAAAAATGCATAATTTAATTAGAAATTTTTTTTAGCAAGATCAAGTCTAATTTAATAATTTTTTTATTGTTGGGTTGCATAATTCAAAAAGGCGGTGATTTTTTAATCTTTTTTATAAATAAATAAAAAATTTGAGAATTTTTTTTTTTTTTGAGAATTAGATGTTGATTAATCTAGTTAATTTAGATAAACATATTTAACACTATTTGTAACTCTAAAAGCATTAGTTTCATGTGAAAAAATGTGGACTGTCAAAAGGTTTTGTTGTTATGTGGCCTACATTTGATTAATTTACATTTACTGTTGAAAACTATATCTTTTCTACTAGAGAATCCTAGGTTAACCCTAGACTAACTCATGGTTAGTTTGTTTGATCTACAAGTATATGGATCTACAATTAATTTGGACCTTTTGGTTCATAATATCTCTAACTATATATACATATATATACACACACACAATGCTTCACTTTCTTTCTTTTTTTCTAGTCTTAACATCTCTAGACTATGGATAATTACTGGTTTAATACAAAAAAATTAAACTGAAATATTCATCTTTGTATGTGAATGTGTTCTCAAGGGATATGGCCGGAGTCTCCAAGTTTCAATGATAAGGGAATTGGAAAAATTCCTGCAAGATGGAAAGGAGTATGCATGGAGGGACCTGACTTCAAGAAATCCAATTGTAATAGGTAAATCATATGTTCTCTTATTCAATCAACCAACGAGTAGTCAAGGTTGCTCTCTCATTGTGTTTTCCTATTCATTCAATGACTTCCAATAAATTTAGGGGGGCAAAACAGCTAGTCAAAAGTGCTATAAATACTTGTCAAAAAATGAAATCAGCATATATGTACACGGGATTGTGACAGAATTTTCATGAGACTTGTTTAAATCACTTAACGAGCCATGTTGTTAAAGTACGTGTGGATGATAATATGATTGACTTGTACTGGGTTGGAGGGCATTCCTTGAAAACTGTCTAGTGTATGGCTCAAAAAAGAACTGTTGCAAAAATGCATGACATGAGAAAGAAAGAGAGCACAATACTTGAATTTATGTTGCCTATTTATTTATGAAAATCCATTGGTGAGACACTATGCTTTTTGGCTACATTATAGGAAGTTAATAGGAGCAAGATACTACAACATTCCACTGGCATCCAATGAAAACAAGGCCAGTCCAACTAAAGCCACTGGCTCACCGAGGGATTTTGAAGGCCATGGGACTCATACTGCATCTACAGCAGCTGGTGCCTCAGTTGTCAACGCTAGTTATTATGGCTTAGCACGAGGCACTGCAAGGGGTGGCTCTCCTTCAGTTAGGATTGCAGGCTACAAGGCATGCTCAGAAGAAGGATGCATGAGTTCTACCATATTGAAGGCCATTGATGATGCAATTAAAGATGGAGTAGACATAATATCAATTTCCATTGGGATGAACTCATTATTTCAATCTGATTACTTAACTGACCCCATAGCCATTGGTGCATTTCATGCAGAGCAAATGGGGGTCCTGGTTGTTTGTTCTGCAGGGAACGAAGGTCCTGATCCTTACACCATTGTTAATACGGCTCCATGGATCTTTACTGTTGCAGCTTCTAATATTGATAGGGATTTTAAGTCTACTGTGCTTCTTGGAAATGGGAAAACTTATCAAGTAAGATATTTTTATGAAATATTCAAGCTTATCATGCTTCATCTTTTGTTATTCGTTGCGATCTAACTTTTGTTTCATATATGTTTTCCTAGGGATCTGCCATTAGTCTCTCAAACCTCACCTATGCGAAGACATATCCACTTGTTTTTGGAAATGATGTTGCTGGTAGTTATGTCCCTATGTATGAAGCGAGGTACTTGTGGATCATTATTCTGTCTGTCTTTTTGAATGAATATACACTTTTAAAATATCAAATTGCCAAACAAGATTTATTATATTGCCAACTTCAAATAATTAGAAGCCAAAACCACAACTAATATAATTCCACTCTTCTGCTCTACTGCTTCTCTTAAGAACAACCGTAAATGCAATGACAATTGTAATTGTAATCCCTTCAAAATGGTCTTCTTTTTTTGCCATCATCCTGTGAATTACAAGTCCTCTTCATATTAAACTGCAGAAATTGTCGTCCAGGATCTTTAGATCCAAAGAAAACTGCAGGCAAGATTGTTGTTTGCGTTGACGATGACCCAACTATTTCAAGGCGAATCAAGAAACTAGTGGTAGAAGATGCAAAAGCCGTAGGGATGATTTTGATCAGTGACATTCAGAGAGGTGTATCGTTTGATTCAGGCACTTTCCCATTTACAGAAGTTGGCAACGTTGAAGGATTACAGATTCTTAAATACATTAATTCTACCAAGTAAGCATTTTACTAGATTTATTTATTCCATACATGTTGAGGATATTTTTTATTTAATTTTATTTTGTTCTTCTCCATCTTGCTCTCTTTTCTTTCTTTTTCACTCGACGTGATCATTTTTCAAGCTCTTTATTTGGCTTGTCTATATACCATGGAGTTTAATTTAAGACTTAACAAAAGTTTCTACCAATATGAATTGTACATTTTCCGAAATGCTAAATTCAATATTTTAGGGATGCATCTTGTAGATGCCATACTTGAAATTCAATATTGGAGCATTCCTCAAGGAAGCATCTAAAAATAAAATTAGGGTCTTTCAATCTAAATTTTTACTCAATGTGTCTAGAAAATCCAAAATCCCTATGATCTAAATATCCCAACAATAATGTCATTCAATGTCCATCCCAGAATATGTTGAAATGGACTTAAGCACTTTCATTCTATTCCCCTATGATAGGAATCCAAGAGCAACAATCCTTTCAACAATAGAAGTTCCAAGATCTAAACCTGCACCTGTTGTTGCATATTTTTCAGCCAGAGGTCCTTCACCCCTTACGGAAAACATCTTAAAGGTAATTTTATTTTTTGCGCAACTTACAATATATAAATATAGATGCTTCTGTTCAAATCTATGTCACATAATGTACTGTCTCATTCTAGCCAACATATTTATATGTGTGCATTCAGCATGCATTCATGCATATTTAACATAATGTGCTAGCATACTTTTCTTACATTAACCATAGTCTAATGTTAATTTTGATAGTGCAGCCTGATATAATGGCTCCAGGAGTGGCCATTTTAGCTGCCACAATTCCAGAAAGAGAACCTGGGAATGTTCCAATAGGTATGAAGCCATCCCAATTTGGCATAAAATCTGGAACATCAATGGCTTGCCCACATGTAACAGGCGCAGCTTCACTGGTTATGTCAGTGCATCCTGGATGGACTCCTTCCATGATCAAATCAGCACTTATGACAACAGGTATTTTTTTTTTAATGTTGGAAATTCACCAAGATTCTCCTTTGCAATTATCAAACTTAATATTTTTGGTAGTATTGCTTTAATTCGAGTGCATAACTAAGCTCAATGACATTATTAACAGAAATTTGCATTTAAAGGTATGTAATGTTCCTTCAACAAGATTTTGAAATAGTGCTAATAAATACAATTTAAGACAATGAATCTAGGAGTCACAACATGTTTCACAATTGTTGATATGTCAATTTGTTAATAATAAACAATAAATTAGCATTAGTGGTAAGTCTATATGAAAATAAATAATAATTTGCCAATTTAGCAGCTGTGAGAAATGTTATGTTTGTAGCATTACTGATTTAAGAAATCGAAAAGTTCATCAAATCCATGAGAGCTGCTTTGCTTCAAGGCAATCTGACATCACTAAGTTGGTTTATATTTCAGAATACTCCAAGTTAGATAAAAATGCTCATAAAAAGTGGTGGTTTCATTAATTTGTTCTTTTTCTTACTTTGCAGCAAGCTTGTATAATAATATGAGGAAACCTTTGACAAACAATTCAAATAAATCAGCAAATCCACATGAGATGGGGGTTGGAGAATTAAGTCCACTCAAAGCTCTCAATCCAGGATTGGTCTTTGAAACCACAACACAAGATTATCTTCAATTCCTTTGTCATTTTGGTTATTCACAGAAGATAATAAGATCTATGTCAAACACTAACTTCAACTGTCCAAAGAACTCCACTGAGGAACTCATCTCAAATATCAACTACCCATCTATCTCTATAGGTATACTTAGTAGACATCATCAAACTGCCAAAACAATACAAAGAACTGTGACCAATGTGGGACTCTCAAATACCACATACATTGCTAAGGTGCATGCTCCTATGGGATTAGTGGTCAAGGTGTTTCCTAGGAAGCTTGTGTTTTTCAAGGGTGTGACAAGGTTGTCTTACAAAGTCTCATTCTTTGGCAAGGAAGCTCCTAGTGGTTACAATACTGGGTCTATTACATGGCGCGATGGTCGACATTCGGTCCAGACAGTGTTCACAGTGAATGTTGAATAATTAGCAAGTACTACTTAAAGAAAATAAAATTTTGAAAAAAATTAGTATAAATTTTGAAATGATTTTTCTTTCAGGGATGCATTATCTATTTTTTGGTGAGCTCATATTTATTACATCAATACAATAATAGAGTTGGATGTGTTAGAGGGAGGATGTTGGATTGCATTAGATTAACAAATGCATAAATTGTTTTGGAGGGGACTTCATTGCCAAGAATGGAAGATCGTGGTATTTCTAAAGGAGCGTTTAGGGTTCAAATCCATCATCCTCCAATTATCAAAATATTTAAAAAAATATATATGAAAAAAAAAAAAGAGTTCACTTTATTGTTTAAGAAGCTCAATGGATATAAAAATAAAAATTATGCACCACACCAGAATGTTTGAAAACAGATATGAAACCAAGTTATTCAATAGTAAATTATTAGATATTAAACTATTCAGTTTCCTCTCTCCCAAATATTAAATTATTTAAATAAAAAAAATCAAGATCATCTTCTTTGCTTCTTTTTTTCTCCCCTCAAGAAGAGGGTGGGGGGGGACTTTTTTTTTTTTTTTTTTTTTTTTTTTTTTTTTTTTTTTTTTTTTTTTCAGTGAGAAGGAGGGGTAGGAAGGAGGAGACTTACAAGGTAGAGCCGTGTGGGAGCTGGACCTCCCAATTTGGACGGTTGACAGCCCAAAATTCTAAGGAAAATGGGCTTGAATCTTGATAGTTACCAAATTGAAAAGAAAAGAAATTGGTCCTTTTCTCCCACATAGTATGTTTTAAGTTGAGAGTGATCGGGACCTTCGTTTTTTTTTTTGGGGTACAGGGTGAATTGGACTTATAATAATATGAAGAGTTACCAAAAAGGGCAAAACAAAATTTCAGAATACTCATTTTGAGGTGGATTTGAAACTAATATCATACTCAGCATACATGCAAAGAAATTAGTCTTAGACATTAGTCATTGCATTGAAAGCCCCAGAAGTGTTAACAAGAACACAGGAACACCAAAAGTCTTGAGATTTGAGTGAATTGTAACTAAGCTAAGCTCAAACCTATATAAGGCATCGTGATTCTTTAAATTAAATAGATAATTATAATAAATAATTTAATAAGAAGTAGACTGTAGAAGAAGATTAGGCATCACAATTAACCAGCCAAATTGGTATTGCAACATTGTTTGTGACGACTATTCATGTAATAAATTCAGTACCTTTTCTATATTTGTTTGTTATTTTCAAACTTTCAATGGATGGATGTAGATCAGTGAGGGTAAAAAAACATAGTAATGTATTCAGTGCTTTTGGAGTACAACAATATAAAGCTATATACCATCTTCTCACATGAATGGTGTAATTCACTAATTAAAGTTAAAAGGAGGAAGAAACACGTTATTAAACTCTAGTAGTATTCAATAATTTTTTTTCAAAATCTCTTATTGTAATCCTATCCAGAAGGATTGGAAAATAATTTCATTTTATGTTGTTGCAATTTGGTGTGAAGTTTTACATTCGTCCACTTTATTCCATGAATCACAACCATATGAAATGATTGTGAAGTCTTACATGCCTCCATTGGACACCTCCGATTACAATTTATGCCACCAGAAAAATGGTGTCATTATGGACATTTTAATATTTTCTTTTGGCCATACTTCTTTATACAACCCTAAAAGGTGCCAAGGTGCACTGCATCTTCACTGGCCATTCATTCTATATATCACCTATATACTAACAGTCTAATATACACATATATTATAATTCGATAATGGGAGAATGGAAAATCTGAACCTTATATATCTTTATTGAAAACACTAAAAAATGTCAATTGAATTACAAAGTTCCTAGTTTTTCTTCACTTGTTGTAAAACACCGTAAATGAAATAGATTTCGCCATGTTCTATGGTCCTTGGTAGTGGGCCAGTGGCCCATTAAGTGTAGAGTTCAAAGTTCGGGCAGATGATGAAGAAGAAATTCTACTCTTTCCTTCTAAATAAGATTTCTACCCTCATGAAATGGCCATCCACACATTGACATAAAATATGAAAAGCAATTAGAATGGTGGTAAAGACTAGATAAGCCACAATCATTGCTCTATTTGGGTCTCCATCTGTGCCATATGATTCAACAATCTCATAATAGTCCCAAATACATTTGTGTAACTTTTTGTCAATGTTACATTGTTTGATAACCTTTTGTTATGTTTTTAATAAATTTACTATTGGATTATATGTCTCCATATACCTTCCATGTTTACAAAAGGTTCAAGAATTAATTCAACATGGTATGGTTGACCAGGATGGGTTTTGGGTTAGCACACCCTTGTTATCGCGATTCTTTGTCCAAACCATTGTAGTATTTGTGTCGCCCAAGGCCAACTAAAAGAGTAGTGGATAAAAAATAAAATCAACTAAACCTATAAAACTCAATTAGTTTTGAATCTTTGCTCTCAGTAGATCAACAAAATTAACCACAAGATGATCAGAGATCTATAAATATCATTTATAAAAATGCTTAAATTGTTTACGATTTTTTAATTTAAAATTTACAAAATATAAGTATATGAATTAAGTGGTAACTAACACATTGATTAACATGAATTTTGATGTGTAGGTTAAAAACAAAGAGAATGCCCCACTATGAGAACTCCAAAATATTTAATCCCATAAAAATATAATAAATGGTGTAACATTAAGGAAGAGATATATAAGGTCTATATGATCCTAAGTCCTAACATCCCCCCTACCACTACGCACCCTTGGTGTGATAATCACTTTACAAGTATAAATGCTTATGGGGTAAGGACCGAAGTTCAAATCTTTAGGAGGGAGCATCACACGCATATGCACAGATTAGGTTAGAGTAGAATTTCTATCTTGTATATAAAAATAAATATATATAAAAAAAAAAATCCTAACACCCCCCCTCTCACCTCTACATATACATACACACACGAATTAATTTTAGAATAATCCTAGCTAACTTGATACATTTAATTTGATTATTGATAAGATAAATTAATACGTGTGAATTTTTCAAATATAAATAGGATAGGATGAAATTCTTACAATTTAATAGAATTTAAGACGATTTTGGGATATAAAATATTTAACGTAGTTGAATTTTAAAATTCATTACATTCTTCTTAAAAAAATAATAATAAATAAATAAAAGAAGAAGAAGGATTTGTAAGTTTTTTTTTATACATCAATAATTTAGGTTAGGGAATTGAAGTTTGAACTCTAGACATTTCCGTTGGAAATATCGGAAAGTACCAACTAATTGAGTTACAAGACTCTTTACAATTTGAGAAGGATTTTTGGATACCAAACTAACTCACTAACATTCCTAATTCAAGTAAATTATGAGTTATTCAAACATATAATCATGAGATATCATAATGAAAACACTAAAAATAAATAAATAAAACACCTGCTTCTATATTTCTACCTGACATGTCATGAGCATATGCATCTTCTTAATAATGGAAAAGCAAAATTGTATAGAAAAATTAGCCAAAAAATGAAGAGAAATATTTTAGGCATGCTCTCTCTCTCTCTCTCTCTCTCTCTCTCTCTCAATAATTTTTCTATCATTATTTTTTTTGCAAGTGTGATAACTAATTAATTTGTTAGGGAAAATTGGAATCATAACCATAATATTGCCACCAACCACATATAATTTTTATGGCTTTAATAATAATAATGTGTATTGTAGGGGTATTGAGCCCAGGAGCTCATTATCCATATATGTATTGGGCCTAAAGCCCAAGTCGAGGACTAGAAATCGTCTGAGGAGGAGTAAACATTATCAAGGGAGTCCGTGTTAGTAGATGACGAGGTTAGTTTTGGTCATAATGGCGCAAGAGAGTAGGCCGAGGACAAATGTCACCTCGGCTAACCAAAGCCGAGATCCGAATAGGTGGTCTGCCGTCCAGGAGGATGTTCCAGGAAGTTCTGCCGGTGCGGATAAGCATTGCAAAAACAAAGGACAGAGGGGAGTCCTAAAATATCTAAGGAGAAAGCTGCTACCATCGCATTAATTGCTCTGCAGCTAACTCTCTGGCCGCATTAATGTGGAGGTGATACCTGAACAGTGACTTTCAGCCTTACAGCTACTACCTAAAGACTTTAGGAATGTGCTGATGGGACAAGTATCAAGACCAACCATCTGGCCTGCATGTGAAGGGTGGAGATGAAAACATAAAAGAGTATAAAAGAAGAATGAAGCAATGAGAGAGTGGGATCGGGAATTTGTAAGAGAAAGCACTGTAGCAGTTTGAACCACATCTATAGCCATTTTCAATCAATATATAATAGAACAGACATCCTCGGATTGTGCCGAGGACAAATATACTTAGATAGTTCCAGTCCATTTCTGTTTGATTATCTTTTAAAATCCATTCTAACTGTTATCACATTCATTAGAGCCTAGTTGTCCAACTCACTCTCTACAAATTCATTGTATTGGGCTTGGATCCAATCATACTTTGGGTTTAGGGTCCAAAACGCGTCCTTACATGTGTGTGTGTGTGTATATATATATATATATTGATTCAATATATAGTCTTTGTTCCATTATAATAGCTTTTTATTATTAAATTAGGATATCAATTAGTTTTTGGTGTATATAAGATTCAAATCCAATTCTATATTTAATGACAAGAAACTTTACAATATGAGTTAATTGGAATCTAGACTTTTAAATATATACATAATAATTTGACTCTTAAAAAAGAGGGTTAAAAAACAATTCAATTCTTATTGGATTGATATGGATCAGATTCCTCATCATTTCATTATTCTAGTTTGATAGTCTTTTGTTATGCAATAGTTTTTCTTTTTCCCATTCATTCAGTAAAATGGGTTACATCCTATCAATGATTTTAGGGTGATTATCATTCACCCAATACTATACTAATGTATTTGAAATATGCACCTCAAACTTTAAAATTTTGCATTTAATACCGTAGTTTGTTGTTAATTTCCAAATTTCACTCCAACTTCTAACTTAGTGAAAAAATAATAGGTTAGTGGGAAACTAATCAACCATGCACCCTAAACTATGAGAACATTTGCAATGTGCATCTTAAATTATAAAAGTATTTATAATTTGCACCATAAACTATAAGACTATTTGCAATTTACATTGTTAATGCAGACTCTAATTTAAATGGGTGGGTGGAAATAAAAAATTATTTTTAAATTAGGGTGTTGGTTTTCAAAATATTGAAGTTTAGGGTGAAATTGCAAATATCCCCTTTACTTTAGGGTGAATAGTTACAATTAAGTGATTAACTCTGTACTTTACATGGAAACTAGCTTGTAACTAATGACGCATTTAAGAATAATCATAATTAGATACATATGGATTCTAAAAAAAGAATAAAAAGAGATTTTTTTTTTTTTTTTTTTTTGAGAATAAAAAATAAAAAGAGATACATATGGAACTCTCAATCTAAGTTTAAATCTTTCTCAAAAAAAAAAAAATTCTAAGTTTAATACTATTAATGTTCATTTCAGAATTTTTTTACTACTCTTGAGAAAAGCAGTACTCTTTGACAACTCTTGAAAAAACCATTGCAAGGATATAATATAGTACAGTATGCAAATTTCTCATTATTCAATACTTTATTTCTTTAAGAAAAAAAAAAAGGCAGTGTTTGACCTATTTGTAATTTTTTATTGCAATAATAAAGTTAGGGATAAAATAAAAAAAATTATAGCATCCCTAAATTAGCCTACCAACTTACACATGGGCCCACCACAATCTACAGTTTATTTTTTAAAATAGCCGGTGTGTGAGGAAGTAAGCTAACATGAAAATGTTGTGAATCTTTGTTATGTCCCAAAAAGGACTCTTATTATAATTCAATGAAATTTGTTTATATATTTGTTTAAAATTCAGTCAAGATAAAAATTTATTAAAAACACACAACTAGTTTTTTGGAGCATGGTAATTTTTATTTATTTATTAAAATTTATAATTGAATTGAATGATAAGTTTTTGTGTCAAGAGTTTTGTAACTCAATGACATTTTCTAATGTTTTCAATAAAAATATTCATGATTTGAATCTCTCTTCCCCTAATTAAAAATGTATAAAAAAGATCATAAGTTTTTGTAAGACCATCTAGGTAGTTTCAAGTAGGTTGAAAATAGTTTCAAATGACTAATAGTAAATTGAAGTTTATTGGAATATAGGTTGGAAATAATTTTCAAAGAATTTAAAGTAAAATTTTAATATATATTGGAATATAATTGGACTTAAGTTTTAAAGAGAACTTGAAGTAGTTATAAATTAGAGGTACAATTGGTACAAAATTGGATTAGCTTTATTAAAATACATGACCCGAAATTTAAATAGATCAATTTAGTTTTTATCGAGCTTTCAATATACCATGTCATGTAAAAGCTTCTTCAATCCTATTAGCATCTCATCAACATATTGTGTCAAGCATACTGAGCATGACAATCAATAGTTTCTATGTCTTTGTTGGGAAATTGTTTATTTTTGGTAACTTATTTACATAATTGAAGATAAAAAAAAAAAAAAAAACTAATTTATTTATAAAAAAAAAACTGAAAATTAGATGATTTGACATAAAGTTGAGAAAAAATGCAGAATGAGATCTGCAAACAGTGCATAAAATATATATATATTTATATTTATATAAAATCCAATGCCAAATGCATACATACAATTTGATAATTTTTCAAACTTTGAGTGTTATAAATTATAACATATTAATTCTACCAAAATCACTGCGCACTCTTGGGGCGGTAGTCATTCTACAAGTATAAGTGTTTGTGGGGTGTGGGGGACAAGGGCCGGGGTTCAAGTCTCTAAGAAGAAGCTTCACACACATATACACTTAGATTAGGCTAAAGTAAAATTTCTATTTTGTATAAATTTTTTTTAAAAAAAAAATCTACCAAAATATAAAAAAACTTATAACATTTTGTTTTGAGCTACTTAAAACCTTTTTTTTTTTTTTTACAAACAAAGGTATTCAAACCTTTTTGAGTATTTGACTATTCCCTTAAAGTACATGCAATCCCTCTGTCCCGTACACTTATAACATATTTTTTATACTATATTTACCAACCATTTTTACCCCCTTCCAAATTTAAAAAAAGAAAAAAAGAAAAAAAAAACTTTTCCACCTGCAATTTTCTTGGTGCTAGTAACATTTCCTTCCTTAATTAAAGTTAGGGGAAAAACAAAATCAGAAAAAAAAATGTACTGTACATCCCTTAATAAAATTTGGCCCGTCAAATAACATTTCGAATCCAAGTCCCACTAATTATCAAATGCTGCTGGAAATGAAGAAGACAAATGCGAAAGGAGGCGGAGAGAGGGAAGTGTTGCTAAAAATTTTGGGGAAGAAATGAACTGAAATAAGGAGCTGAGCAATGGTAATATTAAAGGATTTAAGATGATTTGATAATGCACTGCACATGGGTCCCACGAAGTCACTTTATTTACCAAACTGCCCTTGAAAATTAGTTTTAAACTTTTGGAAACACAAAATTTTTGTTTCCGGTTTTTATCACCCAAACTCAAATTTTTGAATTTTAAATGATGGAAACAACACTAAAAAACCAAGCCAAACACTCTTTTTTCTATGGATCCCACGATATTTGGATTATGGGTGATGGAAACTGTGTTATATAACTCAGTTTTCATCACATCCAAATAGGTTCTAAGTAATTCAAACGATATAATTAACACTTTTTTTTTTTCAAAAAGAAAGAAACAGAAAAGCACTCCATTATATAACAACAACAGTATATGTACTTCCTAACATTTTTTAGTGAGTTTTGAAGTTTGGTCTCTATAAGAGTGGGAAGAGACATTGGAACGACGCTTGGACAAAGAAGGCGAATAAAGATTCCTAAACGTACTGCCTTCTTCTCTTACAATATGCTTGTCCACGAAAGCGAATAATTTAAAAAAAAAATAGTTTTTTGGAGTTATTTATGTCCTCAACTATTATCCTATATTTCAAAATGTTCCAAAATCCTTAAAAATGTTTTATTTTAATCCTTATGTTTTAAGCTTGTGTAAAAAAAGAGTTCCTACAATTAATTTTTAGATTCGAGTTACCCCTCTCCCACTAGTGAGATGGTGGTGTTTCTTTTTTTTTTTTTTTTTTTTTTTTTTTTTTTTTTTTTTTTTCATTATAAATGAAGTCTTAGCTTGGAGTGGTTAAGGGCTACTAACAATTAATTGAGACCTTTTGTTTTTAGTTGGAGTTCGGAGTATTTGGCTCCACAGGAACAATGTTTGCTTCCAGAAGACTAAATCTAATCCTATGCTAAGCAAAGTCATTACCCAAGCTGGTTGTGGTGGTGTCATTAGAGATGTGTTGAGTAATTCGGTTCAAGGTTTTTCTAGAAATATAGGTGTTACTTCCAGTTTTTGGGCTGAGTTTTAGGCTCTAAGGAATGGTTTACTCCTTTATAAAAATCTGTAACTCTCTTCAATTGAAGTTGAATTGGATGCTAAATTTGTTATTGATCTTTTCTCCAATATGAAGAACATTAATGGTCCTCCTAATTCCCTCCTTGATGATTATAGAGGTTGTTGGCTATCTAGATTCCCCACCTGAAGACAACTCATTGCTATAGGGAGGCTAATAGATGTGCTAATGCTTTAACTAAAGTTGGTGCTATTCAAGTTTTGGACTTTGTTATTTACAATACTTTCACTCCTTTTTTTTGGAGGAGGTCTTTTGTTTTGATTTTTCCAGTCTGTACCTTAATAAGCTTTGTCCTGCATCCTCTTCATTTTCTTTGTCTTAATATAATTGATTGTTTACAAAAAAAAAAAAAAAAAAAAAAAAATCAAAGAATGAAAGAGATTGGATATTCAAATATATATATACTTCTTTTATTTATGTTTAAAGGTTGAGAAAATGAAAATAGCAATTAATGACCTGCAATTTTGACACACAACTTTTTTATTTATATTTTATTTTTCATGAATTACTTTTGACATAACTTTAGAAGTACAAAAATAAAACATATCAAAAGATAAGAATCATTTTAAAATATGAAAAAGTTTTACTCAAATATGCTTGGGGTTATGTGGTAATTGAAGAGAAAGACTCTCCGTACATAATTTTAGTTATATAAAATTTTCCCACTAATCATGCATCTTATTTAAATAATACACATAAATAGTTTTATATTTTAATATGAAATACGCTGAAAGAGATATGTCCCAACTAAATTTGGAGCTAAACTTTGTCCTTTCAAAAGTTGTCCTTTCAAAAGTGAGAAACTCAAGTTACTAGTCATGCTACTTGTTTAAATAATACATATGAATAATTTTATATTTTAACATAAAATACACTGAAAGAGATATGTCCCAACTAAATTTAGAGTCAAACTTTATCTTTTTAAAAGTTGCCATTTCAAAAGTGGGAAACCCAAGTTACTAGTTTTTTTTTTTTTTTTTTGGTGAGAATCCCAAAGTTACTAGTTAGGACTAAACAAATGTGTGATTATTTTTTTAATATTTTTAGGCTTGGGGGGTAAAACCGTAAAAGAGAACGAATAAGGTTCTCAAAGACACGTAACCAAGAAAAGATTTTAGGCACGGGAAAATGAAATTCAGACAAAAGAAATTCCTAGATGGCATAAGCAAAATGGCTTAGCAAGGCTAAGCTTAAGCACAGAGAAAGACAGCAACTTTGACAGACAAAGCTGCCCCTTTCTTTTTCTCTTCATTTCTCAAACTTTGTCTTCTCTTCTTCTTCTTCTGTATTTCTGTCTCTCCACTTCACAAAAGCCCCCACCAACAATTAGTCAACTTTTCAACTTCCCAAAAGGTAACGATCTCTCTTACTCTCTCAAACTTTTGTTTCAAGTTTGAAGCTTTTTTTTTTGATCCGATGATTATGTTCAATTTCAAGCCCATGTAACACATGCACATGCATCTACTTCTTACTCTTATGAGTTTTATTTTGCTGAAAAACTGTGATTTGTTTTCAACAATGTGTACATAACCTTAATGTTGGTGTTGGTACTGTTTGTTCACAGAAGTTGCAGCTTTTAGGCTCAGACTTCTATGCTAATATGAAATAGAGAGTTGGGTGTTCTTTAGATTTTGGAGAAGTGGGGGGTATTTACTATTTTTGTGATGGTATATAGTGTTGTTTGGTTAAAAGGGGTTGCAATGGAAGAAGGGTAAGGTTGTGAAAATGGAGTTAAGAATTGTATAAAGTCTTTAGTTTTTGTGTAAAAAGGAAAAGGAAGAAGTGGGTATTTGTTAGATTTGGAGGATAGAGTTGGGGAACTTGAATATTGTGTTGTTGTTGTTTGGTTGAAGGGGGTTTTGTTGTAATGGAAGGAGGGTCAGGTTTCAACTCTGTTCCTCCTTCGAACTCTTTTGATAAGTCTAGAGTTTTGGATGTGAAGCCTCTGCGTAGATTGAAACCAGTTTTCCCCAATGGTCCTCAAACTCCTCCCTTTGTGTGTGCCTCACCCCATGGCCCTTTCCCTTCTCAGTTTACACCGTTTTACCCATTTTGTGGGCTCCAAGGATCTCAAACCTCATCTGATAACCAGCAGAATCAAACCCCAATGCCAATGGGTCCTAATCCAACTCCTCTTCGGGCATTTCGAAGTTTGCAAGCAGCAGAATTCTCAGGTGCCTTTAATGGAGACACTGAGCCGTCAACAGGTGGGGATGGTGATGGGTTAAGAATGAATGAAGATGGGTATATTGAAGGTCAAAAACGCACAGGACCTAACTTGCGTGGCTCCAACTCGTCCCAAAAGAAGACGAGGAAAAATCAAGACCCTGGTTCTTCACGCCGTCCTGCTGCTACCAAAATGTCTCTTCCAACTATTGTTGTTACTGTTAGTCAAAGCGAACGGGATGATGGTAACAGGGAGGTGGTTACTCATGTGCTTATGACATTTGATGCGCTCCGGAGAAGGCTCAGCCAAATTGAAGATGCCAAGGAACAGACCACTGGGATTATCAAGCGTTCAGATTTAAAAGCCTCAAATATTTTGATGACCAGTGGCTTTCGGACAAACATGAAGAAGAGGATTGGAGCTGTACCTGGAGTTGAGGTTGGGGACATCTTCTTTTTTCGTATGGAATTGTGTTTGGTGGGATTACATGCTCAGTCTATGGGTGGAATTGATTCTCTGGTTGTCAAGGGTGATCTGGAAGAAGAACCTGTGGCTGTGAGCATTGTTTCATCTGGAGGATATGATGATGATGCAGAGGATAGGGATGTTCTGATTTATAGTGGTCAGGGTGGCAATTTTGGTAAGAGAGACAAACAAGCAGCTGATCAGAAGCTTGAAAGAGGTAATCTTGCTCTGGAGAGAAGCTTGAGGCGGGGCAACGATGTACGTGTCATTCGGGGTCTGAAAGATGTTGTTAGTCCTTCATCAAAGGTCTATGTATATGATGGCCTTTATAAAATCCAAGAGTCATGGATAGAGTGCAAATCTGGTTGCAATATATTCAAGTACAAATTTGTGAGGATGCCAGGGCAGCCTGATGCCTTTGCTGTTTGGAAATCAATTCAGAAGTGGAAGGAAGGTTTTTCGTCAAGGGTAGGACTTATTCTTCCAGACCTCACTTCTGGGGCTGAAAGTACACCTGTTTCACTTGTAAATGATATTGATGAAGAGAAGGGCCCTGCTTATTTCACTTATTTTCCCACTCTCAAGTACTCAAAATCATTCAACTTAGCACAGCCTTCTTTTGGCTGCAATTGCCATAATGCATGCCAACCAGGTGATTCTAACTGCTCTTGTGTGACCAAAAATGGAGGTAAATTTCCATATACTACCAACGGTATTCTCGTGAGCCGGAAGCCTTTGATATATGAATGTGGTCCCACCTGTCCTTGCTTTCCTAACTGTAAAAACCGAGTATCACAGACTGGTTTGAAAGTCCACTTGGAAGTATTTAAGACAGTGGATAAGGGTTGGGGCCTCCGGTCATGGGACCCTATTCGTTGCGGTACTTTTATATGTGAGTATGCAGGTGAAGCTATTGACAAAGGTAAGGCAAAGCAGGGTGGGGAGGAAGGTGAAAATGATGAGTATGTTTTTGATACATCCCGTGTTTATGGTTCTTTCAAGTGGAATTATGAATCTGGATTGTTGGAGGGAGAAAGTTCTAATGAATCTAATGAGGAATACAAACTTCCATCTGACCTAGTCATAAGTGCCAAGAATGTTGGAAATGTAGCACGATTTATGAATCATAGTTGCTCACCAAATGTTTTCTGGCAACCAGTTTTATATGAACACAATAGTCAATCCTTTCTACACATTGCATTTTTTGCAATTAGACATATCCCCCCTATGACAGAGTTGACTTTTGATTACGGGATTGCTGGCTCAGATGAGGTTGAGGGTAACAGTGCACTCAATAGGAAAAAGAAATGCTTATGCGGATCATCAAACTGCCGCGGTTATTTTGCTTAATATTTTAAGGTTTGCATACCAGCAGACAAGCATGGTGCCAGCAAATATGGTCCTGGATAGAAGGTTTGAAATCTCCCTCATATGTACATGTTTTGTGACTGCTAGCAAATATTTAAACTTTTAAGCTCCTTATATTTTTATTTTTCTAAATGACATGTTTGTATATCTATGTTCCATATGTTGATTATTGTGTTTTATATTAAAAACTTGTGTGTTCTAAATTTAGAAGTAAATGGGAACTAAGGTAAGAAGGCATTTAACACTTCCTGAATCTCAAATTTGAAGGATTTCTGAGTTGTAAGTTTGCATAGTTTTCTGCCTAATTTCTTTGGTTATAGACTTAAATTTCCTTAGATATTCTTTGTAATGGTGTGAGGTCCTGTATGCTGAAGAAAGCTACTTAATGTATATCCTTGAGGTGATCTTAGATAGAAAAGCCAATGAGCTTTAGCTCAAATGTCACCTCCTCCCCTTGTAGCAAGGTGGAGGGTGAGTTTATGGGTTCAAGAGTCAAGACCCATCGGATGTAACTTACCAATAAAAAGTATTGTTTTCTGGACAAACAAATAACTGCTTTTGTTTGATGATAAATTGAACGAAATGTAGAATAGTCAATGTTTGTGCATTGCTGTTACTGAGGAAAACTAACCACCAATCAAGCCTTTGTTTTGATCGATTTTTTAAAGATAAATTTTAACAGTAATTTTTGGCTAAAGTGCAAAACATGCCCCTAAATTTTGGGGGTCTTTTGATTTTGCCCCCTAAAGTTTTAAAATTTTGATTTGACCCCTTAATGTTAGGGGGTTGTTTTGATTGGCAGCCCCTCTGTCCATTTTTTTGGTTGACCATTAAGTGCCACATAAGCTTGTTACCTATGCTAGTTTGTCCAATGAAATAATGAGAAGTAAACTATGTAATTAAATAAATTAAAATAATTCCTAAAATCTACAGTAATATACAAATAATTTATTATTATTTTTTAAATAAAAAAGATGGAGAAGCTCAGGCAAGATCTCCGATGGAAGGACATTGACATTGATTTTTCTCCGATGAAGCTGGAATCCACTGTCTCCTGTCTCTTTCTTTCTGGGCTGTTTCATTATCACAGTGCTCATCAAAGAATCTAGACATAACAAAACCCTCTTTGGTAGTATTAGTTTCTCAAAGTCAATATTGGACTAAGGAGGATATAAAATATGGACTTTAGGGATTGGTGTGTTAATCCGGGATGAACAAGGGAGAGTGGTGGCGGCAATGAGCAAAAACTTGCAGGTTCCTTTAGGAGCATTGGAGGTTGAAGCAAAAGCTGTGGAAATGGCTGTAATCTTTGTTTGAGACATCGGCATTCAGAACATTATTGTTGAAAGTGACTCATTGGTTGTTTACTCAGCTCTACAAAAGGAAGCAGACGTATCACCTGCCATTGATAACATCATAGCTGGAATGCTTATGCAGTTGCAATACTTCCATAAAACTGAAGTGAGGCACACACGATGGAGGGGAATAAGGCAGCACATGGTTTAGCCTGATATACCCAATTTGTGGATGATTTTGTAGCTTGGATGGAGGAAACTCCAACAATCATAGACTCTGAAGTGATTTCAGATGTAACCCAGTTTTCTCATTTTTGATATGAAATAGAATCACTGGTTTCTGATAAAAATAAAAAATAAAAAAGAAGTGCTCGATCTCTAGCCCATAGCTGTACTCTGCCTAAACAAGGGCAATCTTGTGACAGCCCAGATAGGAAAATAACGAAACAAGGGCAATCTTGTGACACCCCAGATGGGAAAATAACAAATCCAAGTCCGGAACTGACTCCAGAATCTGATTAGAGGAGAACAAAGAAGTAGCTTGGCTATACCACTCTCTCTCATCCTCTCCTTTCTCACTTAGGCAATTTTTCAATAACTTTGTGGCATTCCTTATTGGTTTAGGCTTTGTTCCCTGTTATCTAATCTGGGCCTTCATTGTTTTCTGATATAGAAGTCATTTCCTCATCTGGGTTTTTCTTCTTGTTTTGTTAATTAGAAGCTCTTTCTTGGATTCTTTTGTTTCGGGGGCTATGAGGAAGAGGGAGAGAGAGAACCCTTGCAGGGTTTGCTCGATTTAGAAGGGGCTCGGCCCTTTCACAAAAGAGAGCAAAAGTTCCTGTTGTCATTATAGAATTTTAGCTGGTCCTACTATCTTCAGTTTTCCTTGGAGAAGTATTTGGAAGCAGAAGATTCCCTCTAGAGTAGCTTTCTTTGTATGGTCTGCTGCCTTATGGAAATGCTTGACGATTGATAATTTGCGAAAAAGGAAGGTGTGGATTTTGGATTGGTGCTACATGTGCAAGAGTAATGGTGAATCGGTTGACCATCTCTTCCTTCACTTTCCCGTTGCTATGGATCTATGGTCTATGGTTTTGGGTTTATTTGGAGTATCTTGGGTTATGCCGCATACTGTTTTGGGGCTGTTAGGGTGTTGGCAAGGCAGCTTTGGTCGTCATCAAAATGGTTATATATGGTCCATCGTTCCTCATGGCTTAATGTGGTGTCTTTGGAGGGAGAGGAATAGTCGTTGTTTTGAAGATATTGAGAGATCTATTCCGGACCTCAGGCTATTCTTTTTTGGAACTTTGTTGGATTGGTTGTTTGCTTTGCAAAACCAATCTTTCCCTTCTTTTTTTGATTTCCTAGTTTCTTGCAATTTTTGTTTTTGATTTGTTGTCCCCTTGTTCACTCCCTGTGTACTAGGGTGTTTCCTTTTTGATATCAATATATCTTATTACTTATAAAAAAAAATGATAGGGGGGGAGTGGGTACTATCACTGATATGAAGAAGAGGTCTGTGGCATTTGTGGTCACCGGATTCCGGCTTTGTCAAAGAAAACTTCGATTCAGGTCAGCACGAAGCCAATAAACTTTCTGGCCTATATGAGAATGGAGAACTGGAGCATTTCTTTTCCATCGGAAATCTTTCCTGAGTTTCTCTATCTTTTTTATTTTTTATTTTTATTTTAGGATTTATTTTAATGCATTTAATTACATGGTTTACATGGCATCATTTCGTTTGACCAACTAGCATAGGTAACTGGCTGACGTGGTACTTAACAGATACATCAGCAAAAAATGGACATAGGGGCTGCCTTAGGGGGTCAGATCAAAATTTTGAGACTTTAGGGGACAAAATCCGAAGGCCCCCAAACTTTAGGGGTGTGTTTTGCACTTTAGCCGTAATTTTTTGTGGTACAATCTGTTTTCCACCTGTAAAGAAAAAGTATGAATTTTTTTATTTTGCCTTTGATTGCCAACTATGTTGCATTTAGGTTTGAGTGGTTGATTCTTTATATTGATATCTGTTCTTTCCATGCTTGAACAATAGGCAAGCTCTAAAGATTAATTTATAGTTGTTCTATTTTGATTGACAATATCTCATGTAAGATAGCTGGCTGCTTTCACTGTATGTTTTTTCAATGCAAATAATAGAGGAATAATTCATGCACTTTTCTAGTGTCTGTGTTCAAGATGCCTATTTGTCCTCTTCAGTTAATTCCATAATTTGGCTTTGGGGTAGTTTTTTAAAAGTGCAATTTTGAGAGACAATATGCATGTGCGTGCTGCCACAGCCACCTGGGGGGTTGCTGATTTTACTTGTGCTTCTCTGTTTTGGAGGGTTTAGACAAAGTTGGGCTGCTATAACTTATCATTTCTTAATAGCCTTCATAGTCTTGGGGTCTTTGAGGTTAGGTTCTTTTGGTTGTGCCATTACCTTATGGATAAGAAGAAATAAACCAACATATTTGACAGTATGATGATCTGAGGGTGGTAAATTTATCTCTTATTCACAGAAACTGACGCAGGATAAAACCAAAAATGGTGGAAAACCCAAATTAAAGAACATATAAATAAAAATAACTTAAGAATCAGAACCTAAGCTTTCTTGGAATCACCATCAAGTACTCAGAGACTAAGTAGGTTTGACTGGAATAGCACCAAGCTACTGTACAATAGCACACTGTATAATAGCATGTTTATACAGACTAAGTAGGTTTTCTGGAATCAGCACCAAGCTATTGTACAATAGCACACTGTATAATAGCATGTTTATACGGACTCCTAGGTCTAAGCTCTATCTTAATTGACTTAGGTGAAAGCCCCAATTACTGAATTACAAAATTAACCCTTTTGATAAATGGTTAATTTTTTAATTCCATAATTGGGTTTTACACTACTTGATTCTCAAAAAAATAAAAAATAAAAAATAAAGGGAACAAATAATAATTGGGCTTTACTTAAATAACAAAATACCAAAAGGGTTGTTTTGTAATTCAATAATTGGGAAAAATGATCTTGACTCTGGGAAATTAAATAAGGTAATGTAAACTTAATTAACTAATAAGACCTAAATTAAAATCCAATGTAAAAATTGTTAAAATACAATTGACATCTAAAAAAATAATTAATTAAAATTAAAATACAATTATCTTTGTGCTTCATACATCAGACACACTCTTCCCACTTGGTTGCCTCTTGAAAGGCATGAAGTTGATTTGGGAACATTGGTCAAATAAAACTTGGGGATTGGTAGTTTGAAACTGCTATCTCTCCCTGTTTTGGTAGTTTGGGGATCTAGTTAGTATCTTGTTCCTTGTAATCAATTCTGCCTTCCAAAATTTTGAAGGTTCTGTTCTTATTCATAGTGTTATTGAAGAATTCTCAAGCATTGTTAAACAAATGTTGCTCTGAATTCTTTGGTAGTTGGAGATGCTAGCTTATGATTTTGGATATCAGTGTCTCTCTCTCTGTTGGACAGCTAAATTGAGGGGATTCTCTTTCTAAATATGGAAGCTTGACACCTGAATTTTCTTGAGAAACTATATTTGTTCTAGATTTTATTCACAAGGGATTAGAGTAAACTCATTTGTTCACACTTTCCAATATTTGCACTGAATGTTTTCATAAGACCTTGCTTGGTATGATAAACTGAGATTGATCACAGTCCTGCACATGATTAATTGATTACATGTTCTCATGTTTGTTCTGGTAGTATGGTTGACATATGTACTTATGCTTATTCCTGTTGTTGAGTTTTCATTATTTCATCTTGATTTTAGATTTTTTGTTTTGGGAGGAAAGACAAAAAAAAGAGAGGGGGGGGGGGGTGTTGAATGAAAAAATTTAAAAAAAAAAAAATTTGGTCTTACCTGTCTTTCATTTTTAGTGAATTTTTTAACTGACAATCTCTGATGCCATGGGTTACTTAACTTGGTAGCAATGCTTTAAGTAATTGTTGTTTGTAAGCATATGATACAAGCCACATTCATGCTAAAAAACTTTAGGCACATGGAAAATATTCAATAGTGTGACTTCCAAACGTGGAGTTTAGACTTGAACTTTTAAGATGATTTGCCACATATGCCTCTTTAACAGTTATTTTTGTCTATAGGATAAAAAAGTTCATATAAAATAAAGTGCACTAAGAGGACAGACCTAATTGAAAGGAGGCAGAAAACTATAGACATATAATGCTGGAACTGAACACACCTTTGAATATGATAGAATTGTGTTTCTACTTCTCATCCAATGCCCTGTGCACCTTTGCACAAGGTGGGATCACAGTTTTTCTCCTTTTTCTTCTTCCACCCTTGAAACCCACTACTATTTTTTCTTATATAAAATTTTTAATTATTTTTATTTTTCACTTTAACCATATCCGTTCTTATATAAATATACACGTAGGTATATACCTACTTATATAATTTATATGTATGTACCTTTATATATTTTTCCGTAGAAACCGCATCCAAATCTAACAAAATAAACAAGATAAAAAACCTAAGAGAATGCAAAATCAAAAGAAACCAAATCCAACAACCAACCTACCAATGTTTTTTTTGTTTGAAATTGCATACGAAATCACTTTAAATTGCCCCATTCTATTCCATCCAAAGTCATACTCTCTATTATTTTCTTAATTGAAATGTCTTTTATTACTTTTACTAATGTTACTTTTTTCTTTTTTTTTTTTTTTTTCTTTTTTTTTTTTTTTTTTTTTTTTTCGCTTCGCAACTTTCTCATTGGTGCATTAATAGCTCTCTTTTGAACATGACCAAACAATTTTCAGCGACAATCTCTCATCATTTTCATTAAAAAAGGAGAGAGAGAGAGAGAGAGAGAGGTCTAGGGCTACTTTAAGAGTTCCTTACGAATACCCTTACAGTACAATAAAATGACAAGAGGTAGCTCTAATGGACTTGATACAAGGTTGTGTAAGCTAAATGTTAATAAGACTGCTGTTAAGCGGGCATAAAATATGTTGTACTTGCACCATAGGCATGACTCATGAGTCCCCTTTCCCAGCTAGAAGAGGAAGAAATGATTATATGGCTGTGGAGCTTAGAAGTTAGAACAAAATTCCAAAGCTGAAGTATATGCATATCAGGTTGCATTCTAGAAATGTTTACATATTTTATTGGGTTAAAATTTGATTAGACCCTTTGTAATTTGAGACGCTCCAATTTTTACCGTCTTACTAGGTTTCTTGTGGTTGAATGTTTATTAACATGCTCAGTTTGATTGTTGATTGGAACTAAGTATTGATCATTGACTTGTTTTCTCATCCGTCAGTATGGGCAATCTTAATTTTTGTGACCAGTTTTTGTTGAATATGTTACAATGGTTTACTTTATTCACCTTTTGTATGTCAAATGGTTTTGTTTTTCCTCTTATATGTGCTTCCACTTTCATCATGTAAACAGGCACACCAACAAGGATTAAACACCGCGTCTGTTGGGAGCCAGCTCCATCCGAAGTTCCTCTTAGATGGCCACACATTTTCCATTACTGTGACCAAGCTTTAGCTGCTAGATTGTATGCTGTAAACAGTATTCCCCCACTTGGAATAGTGGTGTTTTGCTATCTTGTGTATGACTGAATGGTAAAGTTAATGGTTCTTGTAGCATTAAAGAATGGCCATGGCTGTCACCTTGAAATGCTTTTGTAGCAGTAATTTGCATTTGTAACCATGTGTTGTGACAGAATTCTATTGTTGACTTTTGTAGCTTTACTAGCAGTGCAAGCTCATGATGTTATCCTAAAACTCTTCTAATTGTTTTGTGAAAGCAGGGAAGGAATCAGTCTATTATCTATATACTGATTGGAGTTAAATCTAACACTAATGCTAGGCACAGCACACTTTCACAAATATTTTTTTAGGAATTTTGATGTTGGAATTTGTGATCGGAGCAATATCATTCCATATGGGTCAATCACTTACATCACCACTTACATCATTACATGGTTAGCATAAAAAACTCATACTATCTATAAACTACTAATAATTTATTTGTTTTAAATAAGCTAAACCTGTGCATTTATAGATTAGATGATTAATGGCATTTGATTGATATAAAATTTGGCGTTCATAATAATAATATAAAAAAAAATTAAAATAATGGTAAAATTGACAAAATATTAATACAGTGTGGGTGTAACTGAAATGGTACAAAATAGGCATATTCAACTGTGCCTCACCCGAAGTTGAAGGACCATAATTTGTTGGTCTGGCTCAACAAATTTAAAATCATATCAAGAATTTTGGGTATCTTGCTAAAAGACAACGTTTAGAGAGAGAGAAGGCTAACAAGTCCAATTCCAATTCTGATCAGTCTAATCAATTTTATTAGTAAAATTCTACCACACCAAATCAAGTTGTCGTATTCAAGAAATTGATGACAACCTTCATTCTCAATTGGCTATGAGGACCATGCGAAGATATTCTTAGAGTTTTTAATTAATTCCACCATAGTGTCCCTAAAATTCTATTCATTTGTTTTTTAAATAAGTGGATTGGATTTTGAAAGCTCACCAGTTTTTAATTAATTCCACCATAGTGTCCCTAAAATTCTATTCATTTGTTTTCTAAATAAGTAGATAGGTTTTTGAAAGCTCACCAATAATTTAAATAGGGGTAATTCTATTGTACCCCAAAAAAAGGAGAACAGTACATACTAGTAAGCAACCTGCTCATCACTTTCGTGATGTTTATCATTTTCTAATTAATATTAATGTGTGTGATTAATATCAATATATTAAGTAGTTAATTAATTAAGTACTTCTTTATTTAGTTATACATATTTATATATTTTATAAGTTATTTTTTTTAACAATTCAGTGCATTAGCTTAGTGGTAATACGGTTATGTTCTTGCCAAGCACCTTGGTTCGAATCCTAATGCAAAGGGAATTAGTTAGTTAGTTAGTTACTAGTGCATTGCACGGGATCTCAATCCGGTTTACGCTAGCTCCGGACATAAGGTAGTCTCGTCTTATTTCTGTTTTTTTAATTTTTTAATTTATTATTTTCAGTACTTACGTCTTTCTATTTCTGTTTTTTCAGTGCCCCACGACTCCTCTTTAAAAAGTTGACGAGTACTGGCATGCAGAAGTCAGTAGAACTCCATCTTAAATGCTTTGCTAGTTTAAGAAAAAAAAACAAGCAGAAAACAGTCTCTAAAACAGCTCTGATGCACATTTTAGCGTGTCACTATGCACGGAATACACGCACGGAATTTTGATGGTTTATCTTCTTCTTTTTATTTTTTTTATTGGTGAGAGTGGTGATCGTCTTACCAGGGCCGCCAAGGTTTTTCCTTTTACTCTTCTTATCAATTATATATATGTGTTTGTGTGTGTGTGTGCGCATTTCTATCCTCACCTATGTTATCTTGTCAATCTTGTGCTATCCCCAACTGGGTTTTGATTGTTTTTGTTTGGGATCTCGTATTTTTTTATGTTTAGGTGTTGGAGCAGCTCAGTGGCCAAAATCCAGTTTTTCTCAAAAGGTATGTTTTTTTACGTCTTTTATTTTTTGGGGCTTTTAACAATTTTTTTGTTTGTTTGGAACTTAAGAAAATAGAGAGAATGAGTTAGATCTCTGATTGTTTGGGAGTTACAACAAGGATTCTTATATTGACTTACTTTGATACATTGTCTTCTGGCTTAGTTGGATAAAATTTATGTTTTGGAATGTTGGATTGAGTTGGGCATTTTTTTTTTTTTTAATATTCTTTTTTTGTTTTTCTTTTATTAGTTATCGTTTGTAATTAAATAATGGGTTTTTTGGTTTATTTGGTTGCTGAGCGAAGATGGGTAAAGAAATAGGAGCTGGTTTGCAATTTTGGATCATAAACTTTTGTGTAGTGTCCAATAAAGGGTTCCTAATGGAACTGCTTGTGCCTTCGTTGATTTGGGTTCTAAGTTTCTATGTCATCATGTTTCCTCTTCCTTGATTTTCTCAGCCATCAAATGGTTGGTTTTGTTGATTGGTTGATTGGTCTAGTGGGTTAAGCGGGAAAACAGTTCTGGTAAGTGTATAAGAAAACAGAGAGCTAGAGGATAGAGAAGATCACAACAAGCTAGAGAGAAAAGATTGAAGTAGAAATTTCTGTAATTGCATTAATAATCAAAACTGAATGTACAAGAGGTATATACCTGAACTAATCCCAAAATGAAAATAACTCAACTCTAACAAACTCCACACTATACGGGCTTAACCTCTACAACCAATCACCGCTTTACACGTGTTCATATACATAGCTTCTAATTGATCTGAGCCTCTAATTGATTTAAGTCTAAACTACAGGTCGTATGAAACATCACAGTCGTTTAGCTCAAGCTTAAACATAAGTCTTCCAATACTCTGTTCTGTTGCTCTGCCTCTCTGCCTGAGCTCATATCTTCAAATACTCTTTAACCCAATTAACTTGAATTGCTTGCACCTATCTTCTTTGTATCTTTCTTCTTCTTCTGTTTCCCATCTGCACAGTCAACCAAACTTTTACAAAGTGTTTCATTGCTTTTATGTGTACTTTTTGGTTTATCGTATTTATGTGTTTCAATGAGTTCAGTAAGATTGTGTTATAGAGTCTACTGGTGTTGAGTTCTCCTACATTGTGATCTTTAATTTCGTGGAATAGAACTTTAACTTCAGTTATAGTTCTTTGTCTTAAAAAAACGGAGGTAGTAGTAAATGATTCCAAATTTTATTTTTATGGTTTGGTCCCGTAATCTGTTCTTAGTTTCATGCTGATGTCTTTTCTGGTACTATTTGTCTTGCCAGGAGCAATATTGTATGTGATAATATGAGGATTTGGTTAGAACTCATTTTATCATCTATTTATTGTATTATATAGTGTCTCAAACTCTAACGTTGAAATATAATTTTATGCAGGCTTTTCCGCTGTATTTAGTACTCTTTTTCCGTCTCCATCTTCATCTCCATCTCCAATGTCAAACCTTCCCGGCTACCCTATACCCCCTCCCCCTCCCTCCCCACCCGGTACCACTGGTGCCATAGAATTTATCCCGATCAATCCTCCTCACCACAAAAAACACTCCCACGGGAAGGTCAACATGACCAACCCCAACCCCAACCCCAACCCCAACCCCAGTAGTAAGCACACCAACCATGCATTTATCATTTCCATCGTTGTCTCGGCGATAGGAGTGATATTGATCGGCCTTGTCTGCTTTTCCATTGGCTACTGGTTGAGGAAGAAGCTCATGGCTCCACCACCACCACCAAAGCGGTCCTCCACTGTTCATCAGGTACTTCACTCCACCAAAACTGTTCAATTTTAACAAATTAACATTTTGTTTTTTGATTTGCTTGAAGTTCCTCTTTTCTGGGTGGTTTTTTTTTGTTTTTTGTTTTTGTTTTTGTTTTTGTTTTTGGGTGAACGAAGCACTATTCAGTTTACAATTGGTGCAACTGGTTATGATTTTGTTTAGTATTTTCTTAACAAGTGATTTTCTAGGTGGGTTTTGTTGGTTAAGAAAGATTGACTACTGGTTGGGTGGAGGGGGAGATGAGAGGGTCGTGATGGTATGTTGGGTATGCTGAGGATGATTGTGAATTGAACATATGAATAATTGTTCTTTGAATATGTGATTGTGATTATGAGTCTGTCTCTTAGAGACTGAAAATTATTTTTGCAGGGGCTGTAAAAAATATGAAATAATGTTTATTTGTTTGACTGTTTGTTTGTAGTTGGGGCAAAAATAGGAACATGCACAAACAGATCAACAGAGGGTAGTGATTTAGGGAAAAAAAATCCTAAAGTTAAGAAAAGTGTGTTAGTAGCGCATTATGAATTCATAATGTTGTTTTTTGGCATCTATTTTTTGTCATTTTAAGGATTTTGTAATGTCGTTTGCTTGGCTTTTGGATTAGGTCCATTTAGGATTTAAGAAGTTTGGGTATTGCTGGTTAATTTTGTCTTCTGTTATATGGATGTTTTTAATGTTTTGATATTTCAGTGGTATCAGGTATGGTAGATTGAGTTTAGAATGATAAAAAAATTCATAATGTTGGTAGTGAGTAAGTAAGGGTGTGTTTGGGGGCGTGGGTGAGTAACAAAGATAAAAAGACAAATAATTAATTTAATAAAAATGTCACAACTTTTTTTTTCTTATATTTCGGGTCCCTAATTAGAAGCTGTTTAATGAATGCAGGTCCCTTATCACTCGCAGCTGGATCATCCTTGCTGCTCACACGTACCGGGAGGCTGCTCACATGCACCGAGAGGCTAGCGAAGTGGCTGACGGACTATAGATAAAAGGGGAAGCTTGCAAATGGACAGAATTTTTATTTATGAGTCTTCCTGAGTTTTATGTATGAAAGTATCTCAGGAATGTTTGTTAAATGGACACTTTTAGAAAGTGCTTTGTAACAAACTATACTCTCCTAAACTGGCTGTTTGATTAAATAAAACTTCCTCTTTGTTAAAAAAAAAAAAAACTATGGATGGTTCTTTCAAACTACACTCCACCAAGTGATTGTTCAGGCTCTTGACACTGAAGGCATGGACATGGAAATTGACTTATCTAATCTTGGTACCGTCAATACAATGTTTGTGACTTTATTCAGGTGGTATCTTACTTGGTAGATTAGGAGCTATCAGGGTCCTTGAGCTTTTATAACCCCTCGTTTTGTTTGTTTATAGCAAGCTGGGTGTCCCAATTAAGACTACAATTTCCGCTAATGTTCTTGAAGAAGCTCTGAATGGTACTGTTACAATAAGACCTCTTCCAATTGGCACATCAGTTAGTGGAAAGGTTCTTACTTGGTTTCTGTCCTAATGACCTATACTCTTTGGTATCATATTACTTATTTTACATTCTACTATTTTAATATGTGTGAACTGTGTTGCAATCTCCATATGAGGTGTTTCTTTTTTAGTTTTTCTTGGATTTCATATGATATGTTAGCGTGTATTGGGTCTTGAATTGGTTAATGTGTCTTACTGAAAGTTAATATATAACCCCATTTGGATTAGTGGGTGAAATTGGTCTTCTTCTTTTTTTATATTAATTACAAAAATCACTAAAAACAATATGCACAAATTTTACCAAATGCTCAAGTGTGTTAATAGAACTCACATTATTATTGCTTTGTTTAGGCATGATCATCTAAATATTCATTTTTTGGATCTGTTTGGTTGCAACAAAATTTAGCGAAACACAATGAAGTGAGGGTATGAATCTTACATATTAATCTTATATCACTTAGAGAATCACAAATTCAGAATTTTTTCTTTAAAAAAAAAGGGGTTTTGAAATTATATTCACCTATGCTCATGCCTGAGAATATGAGTAAACATGTTAGTTTTTTTTTTTTTTTTTTTAAATTTTTAATTTTATGTTATTTATTCCTCTAGTTTGGTTGCTGAGAAAGTGTAGGAAAAGATGATGAACTTTTTTTGAATTTTATGCTCTCCTAAGTTGCTGAGGAAGGTGTGAAAATTAAAGAAAAGATCAAATGATAGGATATTCATTATATGAGGTTCAGGATAAGTAATGTTAAATCCCAACTAAATAATTTGATTGATAGATTTATGTGGGTGAGTTAGAATCGTTTAAGTTGACTTAAACAGTTAAACCATATGATATTAAGTTTCATTCCCCCAATTCTTTTTGTAGAGCATTTTTTGCAGTCCTTAACGTTATCTGATAAATTATGGATTATGTTTTGGCAGTTGTCAACTTAACACTGATAGATTTCCCTGGTTTGACAAAGGTTGCCATAGGAATACTTCTTTAAGTCCCCCTTTGTCTCCTGTTAAGTTAGATTTATCCACGTTGAATGTTTTATTTATTAATTTTATAAACTAGAGACGTTTTGTTATTTCCAGAGGGACAGCCAGAGAGTATTGTTCAAGACATTGAAAACATGGTTCGTTCATATGTTGAGAAGGTAAAAGAAAGGATTTCTTTTTCCCTTTTTATTTTTTCATTTTATATAAAGGTTACGATCTAATTGGCAACATTCTCATTAATGATATCATAACTCATTAATTTGTGCATGTATTGCATATAATTTTCGAATAGAAGTCATCAAGTTAGAAGAATACAATCTGTGGCACTGTTTTTTAATCTCTATTGAATTCTGGTAGATTGTTCTTTAGTGTATTATATTCTTATGTGTCAATTACATAATGGGCAACCTCAGATCATTGAGATACATATCAAGAAGTCAGGGAAGAAGCTATCATGAAGGACAGACATTTATCACTACTTTCATTGTTGTAATTACATAATAATTTTTTTTTTAAATAGACACTTTAGGTGCAAAAATTAACACGCACTACTATCAAATCAATAGGGGAGTTTATTAGATACCAGGTTTATATATATATATATATATATATATATATATATATATATATATATCTCTCTCTCTCAGCTATCAATTTTGGGTGATGGGTTTTGTTGTGTTGGTCATTTGGGTTAATGGGTATGTGGGTTTCTCTTGGTATGTGTTCCTAGTCTTGAAAAGCAACTTTTTTTTTTTTTTTTACATATTTGTGTAATGTAGTTGAAAAGTTCATTGCTTTCGTTGAATTGGGATAATGGGTCTTCTTTGTCTTGACCATTTGATGCTTTTGAGAAAACCAAAAGCATCAAATGGTCAAGACAAAGAATTAGCTTTTGTTAAAAATGATAATTTGGTGGCAATGCATGGCTTACATGAGTGTTGGTGGCTTGAAGGTTGATGGTGGCCTTGTGTTGATGCTGTTACATGGCTTGGCCTGGCAGATTCTAGACTTGTAGGCCATTTTGCGTGATGTGCATGGCATGTATTGTGCTGGGTTGCGGTAGCCTTGCATGGGTTCGGCCATGGTTAGGCTTTGTGGGTGTGCTGTTAATGCTACATATGGGCCAAGACAGTAGCAATTGTGTTTGGCCTTAGGCAGTACCATGCAACTGATGCAAGTGGTAGCATGGCCAAGGCCACAATTTTAATAGAACCCTTTATATATTTAAATATTGATTAAATTATATTATTTAACTTTCTTTTAATATCAATTTTTTCAATAATGAGAGAGAGAGAGAGAGAGAGAGAGAGAGAGAGGAGTGTTATGATAAAGCTATTATAATGCATTATTTCACTGGTCATCTTCAACATGACATGTGTTTTGAGTTTGTCGTCCATTCCTTTGCTCTATCTTCAAGTAGTAGAAGAGTCTCTTAAAAGTCTGAACCTATTTCATGGCGAAGTTGTTGACAAACAAGCTAGGGAATACAGTGGGGGTATGAAGAGGATGCTAAGTGTAGCCATTTTGTTAATTGGGGATCCCAAAGTATGTCTTAATTTTTGTTACAAATTACTTTGCTGCTTGATACTTTTTTGGATATTTTTCTTATTTATGGTGTAATCCTTGGGAATTCTACAAGGTTTGTCTACATGGAGGAACCAAGTATTGGATTAGATCCAACTTCAAGGAACAACTTATGGAACGTTGTGAAGAACGCAAAACAAGATCAGGCAATTATTTTAACAAGTTCTCTCTCTCTCCACCAAAAAAAATATTTCTAATGTTGGATCATTTAGACAACCTGGAACTGTAGTTTTATATGCTTGTAGATGATTAAAAAAAAAAGAACTGTTGCCCTCCTTACCCTACTATATGGTTCAATAACTCCATCATATCTACAATTGTCTTTCTAGATAATAGTATAAAGGCTTTATTATTGATTCTCAAAAATAAATAAATAAGGGCTTTAATATTTTCCCTCATACTTTCATTGATGAAGCTTAAATACATGGTTTCAGCTCAAATAATGGAAGAGGCAAAGTTCCTATGTGACCGACTAGGATTTTTTGTTGATGGCAGCTTGCAATGCATAGGAAATCCAAAAGAGGTACCTTGATAATATAATTCATATTCAAAGAGTTTTTTTTTTTTTTTTTTTTTTTTTTTGTTTGTGGGTGAAGTGACACATAGAACAGAAGACTTTTGCATTATAATTACTGAGTTAGTGGTCCTTGGATTTTCCTATTGCCTTTTTTTTTTAAGTCTGAATTCTCTATTAAATGGAAAGATGCAAATGATAAGAACTTAAGAATTCATGATATCTTTAGTAAAAGCATACAAGCTAACTAGATGTGCACTACTGAGTAAAAATTCTGACTTTATTTGATTTGAATTAAATTATCAATGTTACTCAATAACACTTCGACACCTAGTATTCATTCTTTCATGAATATGTTGAATGTCAACACTAACACTCAAATTACTATAAGGCACAAAATTCATGTATCAAGCTTATGGTTTTACAACACCAACATGTTATATTTAACTCTCAATGGGCACTAAGCAGTCAGCACTATCCATGGGATGTAGTCATCTCCTATCTCTTAAACCCTAATTTTTTGGTAGGATTTGATCCTTTGTATATTCTTAGATTATAAAAGACTTTACCAGTTAGGTTAGTAGACAGCATCATCATTTCAACATTCAAATTCATTCTTGAGACTTTTTGTACCAGCAATGCAATTTAGCTTGCTCTTCTTTGTCTCATCTTGACTTTGAGTATCTTGCTATGGTGTGAAGTGTGAACCATCTTTGTCAAAGTTCAAGGACATTGACATCCCACCAACCTATAACTATTTAACTGTCTTTCTTATATTTCTTCCCCTATAAAAATGCAATTGAATAAATGGATTCCCCACAACACTTCTTAATTGGGATTCATATGGTATTTGACAACAGAAGGATAAATATGGAGGGTCTTATATGTTTACAATTACAATATCTTCGGATCGCAAAAAACAAATTATAACTTCTTTGGATCATGAAAAAGAATTGGAGAACATAGTACACCGTTTTTTACCAAGTGCCAACAAGGTATACCATTTAAATAGAACCCATACGTTTGAGAACATGGTGCTCCCTTAGCTTCGTTAACAAGAAAACACAATCTTTGGGAACATTAAACCTGAAGAAATCAAGTAGGTCACCATCCAAAGTCCAAAATAGAGAAGTAATTTTGGCCTTATAATTTTCATGCTCGAACCTTGCCATAAAAGCTTCAAAATCAGCCACTGTCATGACTTAACTAGACATGTCTAAATTAAAGCTCAAAGGTAAGGCAGAATAAGACTTTCAGATGATCGTTGCTGGTGCCTTGAACCCTACCGCATCGAAAGTACGTTTGAGCTTTAATTTAGACATGTCTAGTACAGCCAATGTAACGACCCCGCCCCAACTGTGTAGATATTGTCCGCTTTGGGGTCCATGCCCCTTACGGTTTTGTTCTCCCTCAAAGCACACAGCAGTGGGGGAAAAGGCATCTACACATTAAAGGAAGGTCACTTCTTATAAGCACATCCCCATGTGCTTTCCTAGGCGATGTGGGATTCCATGGATTGCAAGACTCCCTTTTGGGTCACTACAATCCACCCCCCTTACTAGCACACGCATCCTCGCGTGTGGGACCCACACTTCCGACTAGGGCATGGCTCTAATACCCTCTATAACGACCCCCCCAACTGTGTAGATATTGTCCGCTTTGAAGCCCATACCCCTTACGATTTTATTCTCTCCCAAAGCACATAACAGTGGGGGAAAAGGCCTCTACTACTGAGCTATAGGGGAGATTGTGATGCCCCAATTTGATTGATTGTGTGATGTGTAAGGGTGTGTGATGAGTCCCACCTCGGGTATTTACTTGGTTGAACTGGGCTTTATTAACAACTGCAAGGGGTCTCAATTGTGACTAGTCCTTTTGAGGTGTAGCGCAGATGTGGCTAGCGCTTTTCCTTGGGTCGTTACATATATTGTAGTGACCTAAAAGGGAGTCTTGCAATCCATTAAATCCCACATCGCCTAGGGAAGCACATGGGGATGTGCTTATAAGGAGTGACCTTCCTTTAATGTGTAGAGGCATTTTCCCCTATTGCTATATGCTTTGAGAGAGAACAAAACCGTGAGGGGCATGGGCCCCAAAGCGGACAATATCTACACAATTGGGGCGGGGTTGTTACAGATGATATCAGAGCCGGCCCAGTAACCTCGTGTGGGCTCGAAGACACTACCCCACAAAGTGGGCCCTAACGAGGACGGTTCGAGCATGAAAATCATAAGGCCAAAATTACTTCTCCATTTTGGACTCTGGATGGTGACCTACTTGATTTTTTCAGGTTTAATGTTCCCAAAGATTGTGTTTTCTTGTTAACGAAGCTGAGGAAGCGCCATGTTCTTAAACGTATGGGTTCCGTTTAATTGGTATACCTTGTTGGCACTTGGTATAAAACGTTGCACAATGTTCTCCATTTCTTTTTCGTGATCCAAAGAAGTTTGTAATTTGTTTTTCGTGATCCGAAGATATTGTAATTGTAAACATATAAGACCCTCCATATCTATCCTTTAGCTGTCAAACGCCATATGAATCCCATTTATGAAGTGTTGTGAGGAATCCACTTATTCAATTGCATTTTTATAGGGGAAGAAATATAAGAAAGACAGTTAAACAGCTGTAGGTTGGTGGGATGCAGTGCGCTTGAACTTTGACAAAGATGGTTCACACTTCACACCATAGCATACTCAAAGTCAAGATGAGACAAAGAAGAGCGAGCTAAATTACATTGCTGGTCCAAAAAGTCTCAAGAGTGAATTTGAATGGTAAAATGATGAGGCTGTCTACTAGCCTAACTGGTAAAGTCTTTTATAATCTAAAAATAAACTAGGGATCAAATCCTACCAACAAATAGGGGGTTTAAGAGATATGAGATGGCTCCATCCCATGGATAGCGCTGACTACTTAGTGCCTATTGAGAGGTAAATACAACATGTTGGTGTTGTAAAACCATAAGCTTGATACATGAATTTTGTGCCATATAGTAATTTAAGTGTTAGTGTTGACATCCAACATATTCATGAAAGAATGAATACTAGGTGATGAAGTATTATTGAGTAACATTAATAATCTAGTACAAATCAAATAAAGTCAAAATTTTTACTCTACAGTGCACATTTAGTTAGCTTTTATGATTTTACTAAAGATATCATAAATCTTAAGTTCTTATCATATGCATCTTTCCATCTAATAGATAATTCAGATTTTAAAAAAAGGCAATAGGAAAATCCATTAAGGACCACTAACTTAGTAATTATAATGCAAAAGAATTCTATTTCTATGTGTCACTTCACCCTCCAAAAAAAAATCTTTATGAATATGAATTATATCATTGAGGTACCTCTTTTGGATTTCCTATGCATTGCAAGCTGCCATCAACAAAAATCCTAGTCTTTCACATAGAAACTCTGCCTCTTCCATTATTTGAGTTGAAACTATGTATACAAGCTACATGAGTGAAAGTATGAGGGAAAATATTAAATCCCTTATTTATTTATTTATTTATTAGAATCAACAATAAAGCCTTTATGCTTTTGTCTAAAAAGACAAGTGTAGATATGATGGAGTCATGGAACCATATAGTAGGGCAGGGAGGGAAATAAGTTTTTTAATCATCTACAACCTATAAAACTGCAATTCCAGGTTGTCTAAGTGATCCAACATTAGAAATATTTTTTTGGGTGGAGAGAGAGAACTTGTTAAAATAATTGCCTAATCTTGCTTTGCATTCTTCACAACATTCCATAAGTCGTTCCTTGAAGTTGGATCTAATCCCGTACTTGGTTCCTCCATGTAGACAACCTTGCAGAATTCCCTAGGATTACACCATAAATATGATAAATATACAAAAAAATTTCTAGCAGCAAAGTAAATTGAAACAAAAATTAAGACATACTTTAGGGTCCCCAATTAACAAAATGGCTATACTTACGCTCTATTTGTTTCAATGGAAAACATTGTGTAAAGATAACTTTCCATATTTTCTAGTGTTTGGTAGCCTTAAAATAAATGAGTCAATTGAAAACTATCTTTAGTCAACATAAAAAGTGTGGCTTATTTTAAGAGATCGTTTTCCACTAATTTATTTTGGAAAACAACTCTATCTCACAGCAAGCTAAATACAAGAAGTTATGAGATTGTTTTTCAACTCATTAAAGGTTGCTACCAAACATAGAAAAATGACTCATTTTTTTAGAAAACATCATTGCTGAAATAAACAGAGCGTTAGCATTCTCTTCGTACCCCCATTGTATTCTCTAGCTTATTTGTCAGCAACTCCTCCATGAAATAGGTTCAGACTTTTAAGAGACTCTTCTACTGCTTGAAGATAGAGCAAAGGGATGGACAACAAAAATCAAAACACATGTCATGCTGAAGATGACAAGCGAACTGTAGCTTTATCATAATACTCTCTCTCTCTCTCTCTCTCTCTCTCTCTCTCACACACACACACACACGCACGCGCACACACACACACACACACACAAAGCTAAGCTATCTAAATATTGGACACATCCGCATACACAATCCACAAAATCACCTTCATCTTATGTCATAAATACTTAGCATAGCACACTGGAACTAGCACTTGTGGCGTCCCCCCCCCCCCCCTCCCCCCTTCTTTCCTTTCCAACTTTTAGATAATTCTAAAATTCTCGTTTCAAATTTATAGCAATTGTCATATGTCAAGTCAATTTCCATACATTGAGCTTTTATATGTAATAACAATAGGTTAAAATATGTAAGGCCACACTTAAATTCCAATCACAATACACCCCTCCCTCCTAAACAAGGACCTATGGCTCTCAAATAAAAATGTACCTTCATTCAACAAACTGAGTGAGAAAGCAACATTGACTCACTTGTGTTAATGCAGAACCTTTGAGGTTCTTAAGTCTTCCATAAAAAAGTAATTGTTCCCTTCCTATTACTATTTCCCAAAGCAAGCTGTCATCCGAGGAACATAAGAAAATATACAGACTCACAAATTCAAAGCAAAAGGAACAAGAGGATGATCTAGCTTACTCATGTTGTGGGCATACGCCAATACTGGTGCATATTTCATCCATATGTGTCCGTGTATCAAGACCTTGAACAAATGAAGTGCCTGAGGTTGGCTTTGTAAGTCCAATCATCTATCAACAGATGTGTTAACTACTAAATATTGCAAAAAGCACAAAAGATGAATTAACTTCCTTAACAAAAGTGACAAAAACCCAGAATATTTTCCTGATGAAGAGAGACATTTTGGAATCAAGTCCAATAGAATATCACGGAGAAGCAAATATAAAGTAAATGCCAAAGAGTGTCCAATAATCAAATTGCAGTTTAAATAAAGGCTATCACTACTGCCTAATGTTGGTACTGTCTAGTGTGACAATAAAACCATCAAATGTGAGAAAAAAAATAAGAGAACCACGGAATGTGATAAAAGTACAGTCACGTGTGATGTTGGTACTACCCAATGTGACAATAGAATTGTCAAATGTGAGAAAAAATTAAAGTACCACCAAATGTGACAAAAACATAGTCAAATGTGATGTTGGTACTACCTAATGTGACAATGGAACCATCAAATGTGAGAAACATAAGGGAACCACTCAATGTGACAAAAGTACAATCACATGTGATGTTGGGACTGCAAAATGTAAGGATGAAACCGTCAAATGTGATGTTTTGGTAACCGGGTATAGCAAGTTGCCTACTAGTGGGTATCATACCTCCCAAAAAAAGAGAGGTACCATAAAATTATGCCTTTAATATATGGACTATGTGAATATAAGTTTGATTTGTATTAAAACTGGTAGAATTTTTGTGTTGTGTTTGGTAGAATTTTACTGAGGGAATTGTAGAATTATTGATTTTTTTCTTTGGCTACCCATAATTTGTGTCATGCTCACTATGATAAAATTAATATGATCTTCATTCACACAACTTGAGCTTTTTTAGAAATAACATTAGTTAGATAAGAATTGAAGGAAAATGAATGCCAGAGTTGGAGATTATTAATTACATTTTGTTTTTTGGCTTTGCTTTTAGAATTACAAGAGCTTCATTTTAAACACAATAGGTGTGAGTGTTTCCGTCAAAGTGGTTTAGGAAACTCTCTAATTGTTTGATATTTAATGCATGTTCTTGAAAAGAGTTTGTAAGTTTTTCAGTCGGTGAGTCTTGAAAATGTCTCAATTATACTAGAATTGCATTTAGACAGACCATGGCATTAGTTATAGGCTCTGGAGAATTAAGTATAGCAGTTGAGCACAAATGAGGAGTTTGAGTGATTGCTAATTCGATATTATTCTCCTCAAATTCAGTTGCGATGAATGAAACTTCTCTAGCCATATTCTATGTTTCAATTGATTACAAATTTTTTTTAATATTCATATTTGAATGGTATCTTGCATAATTGTTACTTATACTCATATAGTATATCATTAAATGTTTTCTCCTATTTATAAACATTTCATGCATTTATGAAAAATATCTAAGCTAACCATTATGAAAAGAATATTTAAAATAAATTTTCAAACTACCAGAATATAAATAAATAAATAAATTGTCTATGACAAAAACAAATTAACAAAAATATTTTTTAAACTCATATTTAATAGTTTTTCCATGCATTGCATGGGTTAATTACTATTAAATATGGTTTTTACGTGCAAACCAACACTAAAAACCATTTTCAGCATATTTTTCAAAACGCAACCAAACAATTGAAAATATTTTCATTTCCAAAAAATATTTTCACTTAAAAATATTTTACACTTGGAAAACATTTTACATCAAACCAAACATAGACATCGTGTCAAATACTGGAAAATGATTTCTTGTGCATTTTCATGTACACAACCTAACATGGTAAAATGAAAACATTTCAGTAAAATATTTTGCATTACATTTGAAAACATTTTACTCCAAAATAAACGGAGCGTTTTTATATACACTATCGTTTTATTATAAATAAAAAAAATTTTAAAAGAATCCTGTTTGGTTTGAGTGATTTTCATTACTCATCACTCAGTTTCTATAACTCATAACTCATTTTTCATAAGGACCCACATCAATTGGTGCTGTTTGGCTTGATTTTCTTTCTTAGTTTTCATCACCCGTAACTCAAAAAATTGAGTTAGATGGATTGAAATGAGAACAAATTTTACTTGTTTCCGAATCATGGAAACAGAATTACAATGGCAAATTTGTAATTTCGTTCGACTAATGTGTCCCTGCAAAGCATTTATGCCCACCAACAGCTACAACACTGTTCTCTCTCACTCTCACTTTCCCCTACAATTTGTATTCAGCCTCCATTGTTCTGTGTTTCCGAAAAAAAGTGAGCTGAACTTCTTTTAAATCTCTCCTCTTGCACCCCATTTTCTTCAGGGAAAGCTCTTGGGTTTCCGCCGCTTCTGTTGTGAAGCCGTTGGGGGAATTAATAAACGTGTAGCTATTTCTCTGGAAGCTGTTAGAACTTAGAAGAGTGAGGGAAACTTTTTCTTGGTGGAACTGGGAAACATTTGGCACTCATAAATCGCAGTGCACCGAAAAGACCAACGCTAGAATGACTTGCATCATTAGCTTATATATGGCTATCCTTGCGTGGGATTCACCAAGTGGCAGAGCCATTGGGAGGATCTTTGTTTTTCAATAAACTAAAGAGCATTACTTTTAGAGAATTCAAATTAGTAAAATTATTAAAGCTCCACAATCTGTCACACGAAGAGGAAAGAGGTGGTAACTGAAAGTCGTTCAGTGCGCTGCCTGTTAACGAAGCGACAGAGGCAGAGTGAGAAGAAGAGAAGAGGGGCAAAGATAGAGAGGCGGAGAAAGAGGGGCAGAGATGAAGATGTGAAGTGGACAGAGAGTGGGGAGAAAGAAAAGCTGATATTATGACAAGGTTTTGTTTAATGCTGAGTATTTTCTTGGGTCTTAAAAAATAAATGTCATATTTGAATGATATCTTGAATAATTGCTAACAATTTATAATATATTATTAACTCATTTCTTATTTATAAACATTTCAATTATTCTTAATAAATAATATAAAACAAAGGTTTGAATCAATCCTTTAAATTACCAAAAATAAAATGCAATAAAAATAAAATTAGTAAAATATTTTTTTTTTTAAATTTTATTTTTAATAGCTTTCTCGTGCGTCGCGCCCAGGTTAGCAACTAATAACATGAATAAGGTTGTAATTAAATAGGCAGTCAAGGGAAAGGATATATTGCTAATTTCACCTACACATGCAACCAGTTAAGTTTAACCATGTGTAATACAAAGGTGGCACGCATGGTCACACATGTTCTCCACAATTGAGCCTAAATTCAGCCACATGGCCGGCCATGCAAAGGTTCCATTCCCATCTCCTTTGGTTGCCCTCTTTTCTGAGTTTTCTCAACAAGAAACTAGAAGAAATATCAAGAAACTCTCTTTAATTCTCTCTTCTCAAACCCACGGGTCCAGCAATAAGGAAGGTTAATTCCTTCAAGTTTTCTCAATTTCCTTCTCTCAAAGACTTAAGCTAGAGTGATTATAGCTCCATCCCTCCAAGAACCCAAGCATAGGGTAAGGAAAATTCCAAGTCTTTAACTCAATTAATAGAACATGTAAAGTTTGGATTTGGGTCGTGAGAGAATGAGACCATCTTTGGATGAGCGTTATTTATACAAAATATGATGAAGGATGAAGACGCTGGACAATGGTGCATATTCAGGGTGCACACGGGTTTAACCTATGGAAGGGTACACCTGGAGGATGGGATTCTTTCTCCAAATACTTACGGTTTGAAATATGAGATGGTTCTAGAGTGGGGTTTTAGACAATTGTCATGATCTTCTTTGTGTGGACTGTAGCTCATGTTGAGAAGATCATGACAAATGATAACCTATGCAAGAGGCATTTATTGATAGTTGAATGTGTTGTACGTGTAAAAGTAACGAGGATTAATCTACTTCTTCATAGTTCTATACCAATAGGTATTTGGTTTTGGGTCCTCACTTTGTTTGAGTTAACTCGGGTGATGCCCAAATCAATGTTTAAATTGATAGAATGTTGACGAGGAAACTTTCAGCGCCATTGAGCAGCTAAGGTGTGGCAAGTCTTGTGTCTGCATGTCATGTTTAACTTTAACAAAGCCATGACAGAAATAAAGCTACATCTAAGCAAGTTGAGGAAGCAACTGATGAAGTCAAGGAAGCAGCTATTGAACAAAGGCAGGCGCAACAAGCTTCACGCTCTGAAGCTTTGAGATGCAAAGATAGAAGAATAAAGCTAGAGCAAGAAGAATGAAGAACTCCATAAACGACAATGTAGTTTACTAAATAGTTTCAGTTTTGTACAGTGAACGACATGTAGTTTTTCTTGTAGCTTTTCTGTTTTAGTTCACACGTGCCACATGTGATTAGCATATTCTGTTATGTTAAGTTAGTTACAGAGCTTACCAAGCATAGTTGAGTTGTATATAAGCTTTGACAGCTAATTAATAAGATTTGAGAAATCATTTTTACCAAATTCAATACTTGGCATGGTATCAGAGCAAAGTTTTTAGAGTTTTCTAAGATTCTAGGGTTCATTAAATTTGGGAATTTCATTGATTTCCTTTTTCTTCTTCTTCCTTCGTTACTATCAATTCACAAAGATCTTCAAACTCGTCACCATTGTTGATCTCTGTCAAGCTTCTTGAAGCTCTTCAATGGCTACTGCAACAACAAGTGTTTCTTCAGAGGCTTCACCTTCTATGCAAGATTTATACAATCCAAATGATCCTCTGTTTTCGCATCATGGAGAAAATCCAGGTGCTGTGCTCACTTCCAGGGGCGTAGCCAGGATTTTTCACTTGGGGAGGCCGAATCATGTATATATAGGTTAGTCATAACTCATAACTAATAACCATATTTTATTATTGAAATATAACTATAACTATGATGATAATGTGAGAGAAAAAAAAAAAGATAACTATGAGGAAAACAAATTGGTGATATGAGAAAAAGATCAAAATTTGTGGAAAAAAATGATGATTGTGGTGATAATGATGAGAAAAATAAATATATTAAATTTGAAGACCAAGAATGAAAAAGAAAAACACACCAATTCGAACAATGCACATTGCATTTCACAATTGTAAACAATTTGTATTCTTAGAAAAAATAAAAAGAAAGGCACCTGGAGGCTAGGGTTTTCTTTGGTTTTGGTAAAAGTGTGTGTTTTGTGTGGGTGTACACTTGAGAAACTAACTAAATATTGGAATTTTAAATAGTTAAATGCGGTCATTGCTAGATTTTAAAGGGAAAAAACATAAAAACTAACACTGGACTAACATTTGTGACATTTTTTTTTAGGAAAGTCATAAGTTTTCATTATTCGAAAACAAAGCAAAACAACAATAAAAAATGAGCATGAACTGTGAAGATGATGAACATCCATAGCTAATTGGAACTTTAAAACTAGGGTTTTTCTATCCAATAGTTTAGAAAACTCCAGTTTTTTTGGCATGTAATGCAAGTAGATGGACTGATTGGTTATCTTTTCTTTTAGTATGATATGATTTAAGCTAAGTTAAGAGTAATCTTGCCTCTGTAAAAATTTTTGGAGGGGCCAATCATTACATTTTGTAGGGGCCCAATTTATTTTTATACAATACTATAAGGGTTTCAAAAAATTTGCGCCCCTGCTCACTTCTCAACCTCTAATTGGAGGTAAAAATTATCCTGCTTGGGCAAGATCTGTGAGAAAATCACTCATTGCTAAGAACAATCTTGGTTTTATAGATGGTTCTTTGACCATTTCTGCACCATTGGTGGATTCATCTTCTACTGGTCAAGCTTGGATTCGAGCTAATAACATGGTTGGCACTTGGATCATCAATTCAATCTCTCCAAAAACCCAAGCAAGTATCATATATAGAGACACAGCCCTTGAGATTTGGATTGATCTCCAGGAAACTTCTTGTCAAGGGAATGGACCTAAGGTGTTCAATATACAAAAACAAATTCCTGAGCTTCATCAAGGTGAACAATCTCTTACTGACTACTTCACTCAGTTGAAATTTTTGTGGGATCAACTGCAAAATTTTGGTCCCTTTCCTTTGTGCATTTGTGGAAACACAAAGGCTTGCAGATCTTCAAGCTAAATTATCTATAATGAAGTTTCTTATGGGATTAAACAAGTCTTTCTCTTAAGTTAAGACACAAATCCTATTGATGGATCCACTTCCACCAATTAACAAAGCCTATTCTTTGTTCTTTCAGGAAGAGATGCAAAGAACTATGGGAAATTCAATTTGTGTTGAATCCACTGCCTTGGCCACAAAATCTTTGAATTTTTTTAGTTCTAGTCACAATTCCAAAGGAAAAGAGAGACCTTTGTGCACTCACTGTGGCAAGTTAGGTCATACAGTGGACAAGTGTTACAAGTTGCATGGTTTTCCACTAGGATTTAAGTTCAAGAATAACAAGAATGTTATGGCATATCAAGTTTCCTCCAATCTTGATTTGTTTCAAGGCAATCTTCCACCTACAACTCAGGATTTCAATTCTGTTGATGTCACAACACATGCTCCAGCTTTTACACCTAATCAGTATTAGCAACTTTTGGCATTAATTGTGGTTCATCTTCAACTCCTACTCAACAGATTACAAAAGGCCAAGATCCTCATATGGTCAATACAGTTGCTTTGCCACCCAATGCTGTTGCAGGTAATCCTATACATCTTAAACATTCAGTTTTTTTAGCCAAAATTGTTAATAGAAGACCTTATGGAATTGAAACTTGGGTGATTGATATTGGTGCCACTAATCACATTGTTTGTTCAATGCAATTATTGACTTCTTATTCTGAAATTTCACATGTTATGGTTGAATTGCCTAATGGGAAAGCTATTGTTGTCACTCACATTGGTACCATACAGCTTTCATCTCACATAACATAACCCTTACAAATGTTCTTTGTGTTCCTTCTTTCATTTTCAATTTACTGTCAGTTAGTGCTTTGACCAAATCTCAACCCTTTTGCCTTGTTTTTCTATCCAATTACTATTTTATACAGGACCTTACCTGTTGTAGAATGATTGGAATGGGCCAAATGCATGATGGTTTATACTTGTTACAAGCTTCAAGCCTCTCTCAAGCTACCAACTCTCTTGCTGATTTTCTTTCTAGGCATAAACTTAGAACTTTCTCTGGTGTTTGTTCTTCTACTCTTCAAAACAACTTGTATTCTCTTTGGCATTCCAGATTAGGACATCCATCTGATGTAAAACTTCATTCTTTAAGTCATGTCTTTCCTTTTCTTTAGAATTGTTGTAATAAGGATTGCAATGTTTGTCCCTTAGCCAAACAGAAAAGGCTTCCATTTCCTTTTGATAATAAAAGATCTATTCACTCTTTTGATCTTGTGCATATGGATGTTTGGGGACCCTTTTCTATTTCAACTTCTGATGGTCATAGATATTTCCTTACTATAGTTGATGATGCATCAAGAGCAACTTGGGTTTTTCTTTTGAAAGCTAAATCAGAAGTTAGGTCTTTCATTGCTTCTTTTTACACTATGGTTCAAACCCAATTTGGAATCAAAGTCAAATCTATTAGGACTAATAATGCATTAGAATTCAATATGGTTGATTTTTATAACTCAAATAGAATCATCCACCAACAAAGTTGTGTTTACACTCCACAACAAAATTCAGTTGTGAAGAAGAAACATCAACACATTCTTGACACTGCTAGAGCTTTACAGATACAATCAAGTGTTCCTCTTTCCTTTTGGGGTGACTGTGTTCATACTGTAGTCTATCTAATCAACAAGCTCCCTTCTCCTCTTCTACATAATAAAACTCCATATGAGCTTCTTTTCAAACAAATTCCTTAATATTCTCACCTTAAAACCTTTGGTTGCCTTTTTTATGCTACTAATCTCAGTCCTAACAAGCATAAGTTTTCCCCTAGAGCTAGGAAGTTAGTGTTTCTGGGATATCCTTTTAATATCAGAGGGTATAAACTCTTTGATCTTGATACACATTCTATTTTCATATCTAGGGATGTTGTTTTCCATGAGACAATTTTCCCATTCTCTCAAAGTGTTGTTCTTATGTCTAGTTCTTTGATTCCTTTACCTGTTATACTTCTTATTCCATCTGGTTTAACTTATTCCATTCAACATTTACCTTCTGTTCCATCTTCATCATCGGTTTTTGATGATACCATTATTCAAGTCCATTATGATTTTGATGAAGATATTCAAGACTTCCCTGATGCACCTAATCCTAATTTAGCTTCTGATGTACCTGACCTTCCTAATCCTACTTCCACTCCTAATTCAGTTTTTGATTATGTTCCTATTGTTCCTAGAAAATCCACTAGAACTTATAAATCTCCTTCATATCTTAAGGCTTACCACTATAATCAAGTGACATCAACTCTCATTTCCAATCATTCCAGTTCAGGTACATCTCATCCTCTAACAACTTACCTTTCTTATGACAATCTTTCACCTGCATACAAAACATTTTGTTGTTCAATATCCACAATCACAGAAGCTAAACATTACCATCAAGCAGTTGACAACCCCAAATCGCAAGAAGCCATGGATGCTGAAATAGCAGCTTTAGAAGCAAATAATACTTGGACATTGACTTCTTTTCCCCCTAGTAAGAAGCCTATAGGCTGTAAATGGGTGTTTAAGGTAAAGTATAAATCAGATGGTTCCATTGAAAGTTACAAAGCAAGGCTGGTTGCTAAGGGTTTCACATAGAAGGAGGGCTTGGATTACATTGAGACATGTTCCCCTATGGCTAAAATGGTTTCTATCAAATGTGTGCTTGCAGTAATTGCTGTGAAAGGCTGGTTTCTCAACTAACTTGATGTAAATAATGCATTTCTCCATGGAGATTTGCACAAAGAGGTCTATATGGCTCTTCCACCAGGCTTTCACAGCAAAGGGGAGCAGGTATGCAAGCTCAATAAGTCTCTCTATGGTCTCAAACAAGCATCCAAAATGTGGTTTTCAAAGTTTTCTGCTGCATTGGTTCAGTTGGGGGTTCATTCAATCCAAGGCAGATTGCTCACTCTTCACTAGACAACAATGTGAATCTTTTATTGCCTTACTAGTCTATATTGATGATGTTTTGATTGCTAGCAATGACAAAGAGCAGGTTCAGCAATTTAAGGTCTTGCTAGATCATAAGTTTAAGCTGAAGGATTTAGGGGAGTTTAAATATTTTCTTGGCTTGGAGGTGGCTAGGACATCTAAAGGCATAGCCCTTTGCCAAAGGAAATATGCCTTGGAAATATTGGAAGATGCCGGTTTACTTGGATGCAAACCAGCCAAAGTTCCTATGGAACAAAACTTGAAGCTTAGCAAGTATGAGGGTGATTTTCTTAATGATCCAAGTAAATTTAGGAAATTGGTTGGGAGATTGCTCTACTTAACCATCACTAGACCTGACATTACTTATGCAGTGCATAAGTTAAGCCAGTTCATGGCTAAACCAAGGAAACCCCATTTTGTAGCTGCCTTTAAAGTTCTACATGACTTGAAGAATGAACCAAGAATGGGTGTTTTCTTTTCTACAGAATTTGAGCTTCATGTTAAAGGCTTCACTGACTCAAATTGGGCATCTTGCCCAGATACAAGGAGATCAATTACAGGCTTCTACATTTTCATTGGAGACTCATTGGTTTCTTGGGAATCAAAGAAATAATCAACTGTTTCAAGGTCTTCAGCAGAGGCAGAGTACAGAGCTATGACTATTTCAACATGTGAAATTGTGTGTGGACCCGTTACTTGTTAAGAGATCTCCAAGTTAGTCATGGTAGAGAAGCTTTGTTATTCTGTGATAGTTAGTCAACTTTACACATAGGGTCCAATCCAGTTTTTCATGAAAGGACTAAACATATTGAGATAGATTGCTATATTGTGAGAGATAAGGTGCTAGCTAAGGTCATCAAGCTAATTCATGTGAAGACATTATGTCAGTTGGCAGATTTACTAACTAAGGCTTTGAGCTACAAGCAATTTTTAGACTGTTATCCAAGATGGGACTGATTAATATACATCAATCATCAGTCCATCTTGAGGGAGAGTATCAAAGCCATGACAGAAATAAAGCTACATCTAAGCAAGTTGAGGAAGCAGCTGATGAAGACAAGGAAGCAACTATTGAACAAAGCCAAGCACAATAAGCTTCACACTCTGAAGCTTCGAGATGCAAAGATAGAAGAATAAAGCTAGATCAAGAAGAATGAGGAGTTGCATAAACGACAGTGTCATCAACTATTGCAATTGTTGGTGTCATCAACCCAAAAGGTATAAGATATTGTGACTGATAATCTAAAGGTATAAGAAGATATCGTGACTGATAATCTAAAGTGCTTCTTATTTCCCATAATTGCCAATATTAACTCTTGCATTTTAACTTGGGACCTCTCTTGCTTGAATTGTTTAAAAACTTTGTATGTCTAATGCAATTTAGTAATAATTTTTTTTTTAATCTAACTTGGTTTCTGAAGATAGCTTTTTCATCTTTTTTGTTTTTTGTTTGCCAATGGCTTCTTCTTTTTAATGGTCAAGTTGTTCTGTGCAATTGCTGAAGGTATTACTGTGGCCCCTGCATGCTTCTAAAGATAGCACCCTAAGGCTATGGAAGGTAATTGAAAAATACCAATATGATGTAACTCAAATGGCAAAGAAGGAAAGCACTAAATTAAAGTAACAGAATGAACCCTTTATGTATATATATAAATATATATATATATATATATATATTTTTTTTTTTTTTTTGTCGGCGTTTGACTAAGTGTTTGTTGGCTTGGTTAATTCCTTATTTCTATGTCATTACTCTTTTGGATGTATCACTCTGCTTACATTTTGTTATAGCAACTTGAATGTTCGCACTAACAAAATGATTTTTTTTTCTTGCTATAGTTTGAATTTGGTGTCTCTCCTTAATTTTTCTTTCCTTGCACCATAATTGACTCCAAATACCTATGTCTTTTTTTGCCTAAATTTTCTTATGTCCTTGGAATTATGTTTGTTGACTCCAAGAACCTATATGTTTTTTCCCTAACAAAGTGAATTTCTTCTTATGTCCTTGGAATTGTGTTTGTTGCTATAATATGCTTGAATTATGGATTATTATTTTAGTTGCCTTGGTCATTATATGATGATTTCGATCAAAAGGGAAAGAACAACCCAAAGTTCATATAATGTGTGATCATGCAATTATTTGTTGTGGCGTTTCCTTCTCTCATAGTTATGGATTTGGGATGAAGACCCTTTTTTTTTTGTTTTTTATATCAACGAAAGACCCTGCACTAGAACAGCACTTTCTTTTTTCTGGTTAAATCAAAGTGAGGTCTACTTAAGGGATGTAATGCAATAATGTTCTTTATGTTTTGCTTTTTGGAAAATTTCCATTTCTATAAACTGGTTGTTTGGTCATACCCTGCCCTCTATTTAAAGTTGAGACACTATGTCACTTATTCCTAAAAATATGTAATGTTATTTTAGAAAAATATTGCAGGTTTATTGGAGGGTGAGACTTGAGAGTGCAAATTTTTATGAAGTAACTATTTTGTAGGACTATTATTTTTGAATGCTACCTAAGGTCCATTTGGTTAGGTGTTTTGAGAGCTTAAAATAACATTTTTAAAACCCAAAACTCTGTTTTGAAATCACTTCTCCTCATAGCTTTTTTACAAACATTCATTTTAAATTCAAAATACCGTTTTCCAACAGCTTATACATATGCACCCCTAAAGGAGGAAAAATAAAATAAAATAAAGTTTTCTAAGTGCTAAATTAGCCATGATAATTGACAACAAGATTAGATTTGGGATTGGTTTATAGTTTGATGGTTGTAACTGAAAAACATATAAGACTCGAATTAGGTTGAATAGAAAGTATTGAGATTTTTAAAAATACATAGAAAACTAACCCCCAAAAAAATGCCTATGCAATATAAGTTGGTTTCTTAGAAAAATATTTAAAAATTTAAAAAAAAAAAAATTCCAAGCTAGTATCTCTTAAATTTTGCAAAATTTTTTTTTTTTTTTTTTGAGAAATAATTTTGCAAAAATTTTGGCATGTTTGGATCTACTTTTTTAACTAAAACTATACGTGAATGGTATTTTTAGTTGCGACATAATGGATCAGAGAAAGATAGCTCCAACATGACTAATATTTTAGTGTCACAACATGACTCTCTACACAAAAATTTCTGGCTCTACCGTTGGCACTTATTGACATGAATGGTCAAAACTGAAGGAGAAACTGTAATTTTCCAATTTATTTTGCAAGATAATTGGTACAAAATATTTTATATGCCACAGTCTCCACCTGGTCCACCAAAATCGAAGGTGTATCCATTTTCCACACCTTGATATACAGGATCCCGTACGCCATAACAGCTAGGAGTATCATTGATTTTATCATAGCTATAGTCTTCATGAGGCCCTTTTATAATTCCTGAACTATTTCTATACTGAACAAGTCTAATTGAACATGAATGCTCATATTTGCCGTCAGGATATAATCCAGATCCCATGGGTGGGCTAATTCCAGTTGGGGGATTAGGAGCAGCAACGATACCTCCCCAACCAACACTTCCAGGATTAGTAAAATTATTAAATATATTTGTTGGAAAATATCCAACACTAATACCGTCCATTGTTACCCACCAATTTCCATCTTCCTCCTGTCACATAAAAGAGCAAGAGCATATGATCAAAGTCACAAAACTCTAGAAACCTTTTTCAACTTTGTTTCAAAATTTGAACATATGGAACCATATACATATAGAACTTGTTTGGATCGAGGAGGGAGAGATGGAGAGCAAAGGGGAGTAGAATAGAGTTGGTCAAAAATTAGCCTAGTTTCCAGTCAATTCTACTCTACTCTACTCCCCTCTACTTCCCTATCTCAATCCAAACAAACCAATAAGGTTAATATTACAAAACTAAATAATACCATGCAATTATGATTAATGATAAATTTACCTTGAAAATAGAGACTGCAATCTCAAAATGAGGACCTTGAGGAATGGATACATTAGATAAAGCTGCCCCGAGATGAATGTTTTTGTCAATTTGCACAAAACCTGGGCAAACAAGGTTGAAGCAGCCTGTTTTCGTTGCACCACCAGACTAAAGTTTTTAAATGTATTGTTAGTATCCAAAGCAACAAACTTTCATGCATACCCTACAACAAGTAACGCTCTACGTATAATTTTCAAAGCACTGATAGTATCCAAAATATTCAATTGATTGAAACACCAGCAAACAAGAAACACACATATACCACAAGCAAATTATAATAAAATAAATAATAACATCAAAAATTATAGAAAACTTACTGTCCAGTGTATAAAGAAATAAGAATACCCAGTACCCTGGTACATAGTTGGAGAAACCTGTTTGAATCAAGCAACACAAAAATTATTCATTTTGAAAATTCTGCTTATGTTGTTCCATTTGTATATGATTGTCAATTTTCTTGATAACCGTTATCCTTTACCAATTCATTTCACTCCCTTCTCAAAAAAAAATCATTTCACTTATGGCCTGTTTGGATGTTTAAAAAAGGAGGGGGAGTAGAGTAAAGGGAGAGAGAGTAATTCAATTACCTTGTTTGGAAGTTTTTTAAGGAAGGAGGGGGAGGGGTTTAGAGGGATTTGGAGGGGTTTGGACTACCTCTAACCCCTCATTTTTAATTCCTCCAAATTGGAGAGATTTGGAGGGAGAGTAGAGTACATCAAGTATTGACCAAGTAAATTACCTAATTTACCCTTATTATATTAATAAAATTACAATTTTAAAAACATCCAAACAAGAAAAATGACTAATTATTCTCTTCCCCCTTACTAATTTTAAAAACATCCAAACAAGGTGGAGGATAACCCTTCCCCTCTACTCTCCTCTCCACTACTCTCCTCTACTCTACTCTCCTCCCACTCTAAACTTCCAAACAGACCATTATTTTTTTCCATAAATACTAGAATTTGAACCCTTTTTTTTTTTACCAAAAACAAAATTAACTTTATCAAAGAATAAATACCACATTTTCCTTTGTTGAAAATGCTCATTGTTTGTTGCAATTTATGATTGGATAGTTTTACGTAGATCGATAAATATAAATTTTAAAATACCATCCATCCCGTCATGATAGAATTCACATTCTCTTCTACGCCATTCATGATATGTATTTCTGCATAGCTGTCTCCCAGCTTAACATCAGGATTATAGACAGCAATGTTTCCTTTAACTCCAGTGTAACTATGATCTGGAAACTCTCGCATTTGGATTTGTGCACGCTGTACAATGAAAGTTCTGAAAGTCAAGGACTACCAATGAAACTCTTGTTAAACAACATTCCAAATTAAAGAAATAAAATATATTATAAGAAAATGTTTATAATTTTTGTTAAGGGGTTGTAACAAGTTAAAGAAAGTGTTCAAGCTTAGTTTATTTACTTTGTTATGGAGCTGAGCTGTACTTGAGCATTTAGAACAAGTCTATACTTCGTCTATTAATTTTTTGAATAAGCCTACTTAATTCATAAGCTCTATCAATTTAGTTTTTTTTTTTTTTTTTTTTTTTTTTGAGAAACAAACACACACACACAAGGAAAAGGGAAAGAGATTCTAACACAAGAGCATATCACAACTCCACTCAAAAGCCATGGTTATCAATTTAGTTAAGTATATCTACTTAATTTAATTAAATTTTGACATAACAAATCTTTGTATCTACCTTTCTTTGTACATATTAGCTATTAAATACCATAATTATTCAATTTTTTGGGTTCGTTTTGGTGTTTTCTATTTTAAAAACCAACAAAAGATTGTTTTGAGAATTTTATTCTAAAAATTGGTTTTTCACCCTTCAAATTTTTTTTTTCTAGGTTTTTGTTTTCCAAAACATCCCTAACCTATAAACAACATGCAACTCACAAGAACATCAAACCCACAATCACAGTCAACTAAACTTTGAGTAAATCAGGCATGGAGGACAAAGAACAAAGAGGGAGAGAGAGTGCAGAAAAACAATCGGCTAAACCCCGATCTGATGGGAGGAGTTGTGGTTGCCCTTCCTTGTCAAGATGGTTCTTCCCTGTCATGGTGGTGTTGTCTTGGTCACTATGAAGTTACATCTTAATCGTAGTGGTATCATCTCTGGAAAGGTATAGTGGGGTGGAAGAGAGACTTGGAGAGAGGAGCTCAATGAAAACAAAAAATTAAAATATTCAAAACTGAAAACAACTCAAGGTTGTTTAAAACAAGAAAAAATTATACATCTTCTCACAAATTTGCTATAAATTTACAAAATGAAATATTGAAAATATTAGGTTTAGGGATCACAAATATATTGAGTCGAGTTTTAGTTTTGTTCAAGCTTAGCTAATTAAACACCAAAGTTCATTTCAAACTTGTTCATTTAATTAATGCACCATTTTCACAAATCTTATTACAATACCATATATTTGGGAAAATAACCATGTGTAGTTTATACTGATATCAAGTATGGCTATGATTTCATCCTACATCCTAAAATATATAACAAAGAACTTACATGAATACCATGAGCTGCTGCTGTTTGAGGATAAATGTTATTTGACATTGACCTAATTGCTATAAGGTCTTCTTTTGTTGTCCTGCGAATAGGAACTGTTCCTGATGGACAAGCATCTTCCAATAAACCAAACATTGAAGGTTTATTTAGCGAGGGACCTACATTCTTTGTTGTTCTTAGTGGAAAACGAGGTCTTTTCTGAAGAAGCAAAAATTCAAATTAAACCAAAAATATGTAATATTTGTTTTCCAACTTAATTATAGATTTTTATTTGCATAATAATAACAATAATAAGTGATAATCTTGTGGTAATTACATCATTTATAGTGTCTTATGTCTGTAGTTCAAACCCTACTTTATCACTTATTAAAAATAAATAAAAAAATTAACAGCAACAAGCTAAGAAGAATCAGTCAAAATATGTTCCTTTTTTGCCATTCTATTATATCTTAATCATTCTATATCTCTAATATAAATCTCCTTATATTGATAGGTCCTTTGTTATTACATTTACAATTACTCAAACTAATGTAGGTATATAAACTTACAAAAGTGAATATCATAAGGGCCATTGTTGTCTTGATACTTGCATAGTTCAGGATACCAAACTTGGCCATCTCTTGCTCTAGTTAGAATGTAACCTATAATACAATTCTAATTCAAAATTGTTTTTCTACATGACTAATTTGCTTAATTAATCCTTCAGGTGATAAGCCCTAGTAAAATAGGAATTGTTAACATGATGAGGCATGCATGGGCGACATTGTAATCATTATGATCATTTGTAGTTCAAAAAGTGTAAACTACTACAATTTCTGAAACAACTGGAAAAGAAAAAATTATTGTTATTGTTATAGATGAAATAATAAATAGTTTATATCACTACTCAAGTACCTGGATCTTGTGATCTTTCAACAAAGGATGGTCAAAAGCCAATTGTTTATTGATATCAATACAGTCAACAATATATCCAAACTCCGTCTACAAGTTCAAAGATAAACAAGTTCTCTTATTACATGAAAACAAGTTCTATAACATGTTATATACGAAATTTAAAAAATTAAAATAAACAATAATAATAAGACTTCCATGATTTAGACAATATCTAAAAAATGTGATGATTGTGACCATGAAGAAAGATAATTGAGAAGGCAAACAAATAACATCAATTTTAATACTACTAGTCTTTTCTCCAAGCTTTCTGGGTATTAAAGTCACTGCAAAGACATTTGTTAGATTAGGTCTCATGTTAAGATTTTTTTTAATTTTTTAATCCCTATCTATGATACATGTTTTGTTAGGATAAAATTTTTGAATAATTATGTTAGAATAATAAAATTTTAAATTTTAAAAATTTGAAAACGACAAACGTTATTTTCAAATGTCTCAGAACAACAAAGGCCTACATTTTAAACCATGCACTACCTAAATACTAGACCTTGGGGGAAGAATGATTTTACAGCCCAAAAACTCAAATAAGTTGTGCATTCCAAAGAGTAATGGGGGTGGATTAAGGACGATTTTAGTGAATCCCTGAAACCCAAAACCCATTATTATCCATTTGCATGGAAAAGTCTCTTATGATGTGTTTGGATTACATGATTTGGACATTTAGATTTGGATTTGGGTAATTAAAATTCATATATCATTTGGGAAGTTTTATAAATGTCAAGGATTTGGATTTGACAAATTCACCAAGGATTTTAAATCCTTAAAATGCTTGGATTTGAAATAACTTCTAAAATCAATGAATTTGAAATCAAGGCATTTCAAATCTATTAATTTAAAATTCAAATCCAAATTTAAATCTAAGTTTCCAAATGCAACTTAGTGATTTGTTAGATAAATATCATGTCCATGGGACCATGTGTGGAGACTTTCACTAGTGCACGACTATAAATTGCGTGCATGTACACTATGTGATCACTCAACATCGATCTCCAATACCACCAAGTTTTTTTGAGAATCATCCAATACCACCAAGTTGAATGTTCAGATAACTGTGAAAAGCAAAGATTGTGGAAAGCTATTAGCACCTTAATCTCAAATAAGATTAGGGTGCTAATCTGGAGGGCTTGCATATCTATTCTGCCAACTCATTCCGTAGGAATGAATAATTTCTCCTCATTTTTAGGATGAGCCCGCACTAATCACTTAGTATTGAAAAATTGTGCTCTTATTCAGCAAATAAATAAATAAATTGTGGTCTTTGATAAGGTATTGTTAAACTTTCAAGAATTAAAAGTTAAAAGAACTTATGAATTTGTGCAATGTCAAATATTTAACACTGAATACTTTTTTTTTCCCTTGAAGCAAATCATATCATTATAAAAATTTAAGATAAAAGAAACTTAGAGGAACCAAAAAGAAAAAACCACAAAGATTAAGAGGTCAAACACATATTTTAGTCAAAATTAAATATAAATTCACTCATTTCATTATGTCTCAGTTCTTCCAATTAAATCAATGTTTGTTATTAATTTCATAACTTAATCAAAGTCTTTTTTTTTTTTTTTGTCTTTCTATCTTTTTTCCCCTTGCAATAAAGAGGAGACTGGAATTTGATGTGCATGAAATTTATATATATATATATATATATATAATAAAGTAGTCTCATTTTTGCATATTTAGCTTTACATTTATGTTATTTTGTAATTGATTATAAACTATCTTTGTTTTATAGGTTATGAAGGCTTTACATGCTAATGAAAATTAGTGGATCACAAGGAAAAAAGAAGAAGCTATCATGTGAAACAACAAAACAAGCCAATTGTCAAGCCGAAGTGCCAATCCTTGAAGAGATCCAGCCCAGGCTTGAAGTAAAGAAAGGAAAAAAGACAAAAGAGAAGAGTTAGGCACAATAGCGTCGTGGGCTTTAGAATCCTAATTACTTAACTGTATCTTTGTTGTGGGCCTCCTTATTGGAGCTAAACAGGAAAATAGAGACGACTAGTAGAACAGAGAAGAAAGAGAGAGAAGAGGCAGCTTCATGTGCAGTTTTCTGTGCCTTTCCTCTGTGACAACATAGTGACTATTTTCTTCTTTCTTTTAGTTTATTTGCTTAGTTTAAATTTAATGTTTCGTGTTTTATTATTTTATTTTTATTTTAATGAATGAGTTGCTAAATTTTTAATTAAGGTTGAGGATGAAACCTTGTTAAGGATTATTAGTATTTATATATGAGATTTAATTTTTCTCAAAACATTGTTCTTTGATGATTTAAATGTTCTTGTTTCATTTCAATTGCCTAAGATATAATTCTAAATATGAGTCAATCATGTTTTTCTTATGATTTATGATTTACCTTAATTAATTGAATTTTTGGTTTATTATTGCTTAATTTAAAATTTTGATATCTCTTATGATTTGCTTGTTAACAGATACAATTAATGATATGATTTTATATTTAGGAAGCAAATAAGAGCATGCTTTAGATTTTAATGAGAATATCTTCCATGATAACAAGATTAAATTCTAGATTACCATGTAGTAGTATGGAAAAATTCATGATCATAATTATATGTTGATATGAAATAATAAAGTGGATTCCAAAACCTTAATACTTCTCTCTAGATTGTTTAATCTCTTTACTACTTTGATAATCTCTTTGCTTCATTTAATTGTTCGTTAATTTTATTTAATTTCAAAATAATCAATTGTTATTAAACTAGATTAGGATTTATTTAGTTAAGGTTTTGGTTAATTTTCCTACTTTCACACAAGTCCTTGTGGGTTTAATCTCGCTCTTGTCAAACTATACTTCGGTATGATTCGTGTGCTTATGAGTATTTATAAATTCCACAACAAAAATCAAACTCAAATTCTTCTTTTATGGGAGAATGGGAGAATAACACTTAATCTCAATACTTTGGAGCATTTTATCTTACTCAAATGAACAATCAATTGATAATAACAATAAGAAGAAAACATAATTTCTAAATGGAATGTTTAAATATCATTGCACTAGATATGCATGAAGTATTATAGTATTACAACATATAAAAATTCTAAACAAACATAAGTTTGAGTTAGTCCAAAACCTGAATGCTTTTAACAGGGGGTTTGTTTATGAGCTTTAGCTGCCTTTCCAAATCCAATTCTTCTTCTTTGGATATAATTTGGGTTCCATTCACCTGATAACTGCTTGTCAAACACATACACAAAACTACAATTAGGATCAGTCTTTCAAAATCCATTGCCTCACTAATTTGATGTAAGTATGTTGGATTATTGTATTTAGAGGCTATTATATATGTTGAGGTGAAGATAAGTATAAGGTGTCATTATGGAAAGCCAACCAAGTTTGTTTGTTATTATTTGAATCCAGACAACTCTATTGGAAAGGCTACGAGGCTAATTATAAAGGAGTGATAATGAGGTGAAGATAAGTATAAAGTCTCATTATGGAAAGTCAAACAAGTTTTATTATTATTATTATTATTATTGCTATTATTATTTAATTTATTTATCTATATATATTTAAAAGTTGAAGCGTAGAGTTTAATGTTGCTACGCTCCTGTTAAGCCACATCAACGCCGCATCATCAACCTATTTTCAATATTTTCACTCCCCTTCTTAATTATTTTTCTCCTTATTAATTTGCCACTTTACAATTACACATTCTCCAACATTTACTTACTTTTACATTTTTATCTCCCCACTATTTTATATCATAACCTTACAATTTCTCCATCCCTTCATCTTCCTTTTATTTTGACTCTTCTTCTCCCCATTTTTTTACTATAAAAATTTGATATTTTCTCTACCATTCAATCCATATTTTTCTCACACAAAAAGGCTCTCCTTTTTAATTATTTTTCTCCTTATTAATTTGTCACTTTACAATTACACCTTCTCCAACATTTACTTACTTTTACCTTTTTATCTCTCCACTGCTCTATCTTAACCTTACAATTTCTTTATCCCTTCATCTTCCTTTTAATTTGACTCTTCTTCTCCCCATTTTTTTTGTTAGGACATATGTGTTTCACATGTTAAGAACATATGTCATAATTTTATGTAATTGGCTAATCCTTTGACAAAACGCACTTTACTTGTATTTGGGTAGATCTAGAATGTGTTTAAATACTTCAAGAAACCATGTTTCAAGATCAAGTGTTGAAGCCTTCAAGTCTGTCCAAGAAAACAAGCTGAAAGTGCAGAATTACTAAAGCTCGACAGCTGGCTTGACAGCTGCATCTATCGAGCTTAAGAAAGTTGTTTCAGCCCCGTGTTCTTGACACCTGCTCGACAGCTACTCGACACCTCCTATCTGTCGAGGTTTATGAATTTTAGAATCTTGATCTGATTTTCTTGGGATCCATGATTATGTGTTTGGGCTTTCTTTTCTCCTAACCCTAAACATATAAAAGGATTGTTTTAAGGGCCGTCAAAGTGTTCACAAGTTGCACAAGCATTGAGCAAACCTTGTTCAAGCAAATTGTGACCGGAGACAAAGTTCTTGCCCTTGTTCATCTCTTTCTCTTGAAGAAGTTGCTGTGTATTTGCACCATAGGGTTTTGTGACCAAGCATCTTCTTGATCTTCATCATGTGGATGAACTGAAGAACTTTGCAGCCAACAACCTTCTTAGTTGGTGATTGAAGTCGCGTACTGGGATCCGCGCATTGGTTAGTCACGTACTTAGGAGCCGTGCATCAGAAAGGGGAACTGTCACTATAGAACAAGTCCAATTGGGTATTGTGGTAAGGGTTCAACTGTAGGTTGGTAAGGTACTTGGGATTCCTTTACTTGTAACCGCTTGTTGTGATAATAGTGGAGTTTCGGAAGTGGTGACCTAGAAATCACCCGGTGGAGTTTTTGCCGTAAGGTTTTCCCCATTCGTAAACAAATTACCGTGTTATTTATTTTCCACTGCATAATTAGTTCAATTGGTGATTTGTTTGTGCTACCACGTGTTTGCATGATAAATTGATTAATTAATAACTTGGCTAATTAATTAATTAATTAATTTCTATCACAATGGGTTAATTCAGTTTGTGGCTTATCATTTTTTACTATAAAAAAATTGTTATTTTCTCTTCTATTCAATCCATATTTTGCTCACACAAAAAGGTGAATAGTCTCTCTCTCTCTCTCTCTCTCTCTCTCTCTCTCTCTCTCTTATTAATTCTTTCTTGCAACTCTATTTTAGATTGATGATTTTTTTTTTTTTTTTTTTTGTCTCTACTTTTGGATGAAACACTTTGGTGGTGTGTTTTTTGAGTTATTTATCACATGTACTCTCTATCCCTCTTATAGTTTTAGTTTTAGTTAATTTTTAGATATTTTAGAAGTGAGATGATTGTGTATTTGAATGTCTCTATAAATTATTTGAGTAATATCAATTATAAATTTGTGATGAGGTTTGGTTATCATGATAATGTTCTTAAGAGAATGAGAAATTCAAATAATTAATTTTGGAACTTAAAAATTTTAGTTGTTAGAAGAAAAAAAACCATAACACACTAATCACTATACAAAAGTTTGAATAATATAGATCACTTGAAAAAAAAATAGTATTTCTATCTTTTATCTCAAAAAAAAAAAAAGGAATAATATCAATCAAATGCACCTAAGTTTTTTTTTTAAAAAAACTCAAAATAATAGAATGATATATTTGTAGAGATAGAGAGATGAAAAATAATTTTAAAAATAATATCTCTAGTATGTTTTATAGAATAATACATTATACCACGTAACAAAATAGTTGTATATTCCCACGAATCGCGTGGATCTACTACTAGTATAACTTAATAGTTGGGACATGGAGGAATTTGAATCATGGACATCAATATTGGAAACACTAAGAGCACCCGCACTAGCTATTGCATACTCTTGCATAATAGAAAAAGAGATGAATTTTACACATTTAAGCCACAAAACTTCCCACATCAGTTCTTCTAAAACTGTGTATATTTACACATTTGCTACAGTAACCGTGCATATATACACGGTTACTGTAGCTGTGCATACTATTATTTTATAATTTCACAATTTCGCACCTTTTTTTCTCTCTCTTCTCCGTGTGCAAAACGAACTCAATCTTAGACTTCTCCTTTCTTCATCTTTTTTTTTCCTTAGATCCACACAAACACACCCACACAAACACATCCATACAGACAAATCAACATAAAGATACACAAACACACCCACACAGACAAACCAACAGAGAAAGAGAGAGAGAGAGAGAGAGATTGGTGTTGGTGTTGGCTGCTTGTGGATCGGTGCTGGTGGCGAAGATCATAGTTTGTGGGTCAATGGAAATGGGTCTAGATACTTGTGGATCGGTGCTGGCGGCGGAGATCGGTGCTTGTGGGTCGACGAAATGGGTTTTGATGCATGTGGATCGGTGCTGGTGGCGGAGATCAGTGCTTGTGGATCGACGAAGTCAATGCTTGTGGGTTTTGATTTTTCTGGTGCTTGTGGTGGAGAGCTGATTTGACTGAGAGAGAAAGAAGAAGAAGAAGAAGCTACTTGTGGAGGGGAGGTGATCTGACACATGAAAGGAAGAAGAAGAAGTGGCCGTGAAAGGAAGAAGAAGAAGAAGTGGAGGAGGGACAAAAGATTGGTCTGACAGAGATAAGGACAAAGATAAAGATAAAAAGATAAGTACAAAGAAAAGATAAAGAGATAGGAACAAAAGAATAATAATAAAAATTTAAAAAAAATATTATTATTTAAATAGAATAGATTGTAAAATAGATGAACTGATGTGAGTGTTATGGAAAAGTGGTAGTGAAAATAGAAAAAGTAAGTTCTTAGTGTAAAATAAACAGAAAAATTTGGCCGGACTGATGCAATTGCTCTTAGAGGAAAAGAATGGTAAATCCTTTCTTTTTGTAAGGTATTGTTCTGAAAAGCCAACAAGGCTCTTGATACCAACAAAGCATGCTAAATCATGTTAAATTGTTAATATTGATAAAATATTATAAATAAATAAAGATAGATTGAGTTACTCTTTGTAGCTATTTACAATGTCCCCTTCTTTTATAACTCGATAGTTGGGAAAGGGAGAATTTGAATCATGGACATCTTTGTTGAAATGCGAGGAGGAAAAGATGGATTGATATTTTATTTTATCTTCACCTTACCATCTCTATTGAAAATGTCAGCCCAAGTTTATTTATTTATTTATAAGGTCTTGTTACACGGTTAAGGAAAGCCAACAAGGCTCTTGGCACCAACTAAGCATGTTAAATAGCATTAATATTAGCTAGATGAAACGGGAAAGATGGATTGATTTGTTATTTGTAGTTATCTGCAATGCCCTCATTGATTCCATAAATTTTTAATGTATAACAAACTAGTCGCATGCTTGTACCTAGGGGTGTTCACCAAACCGATCAAATTGCACAAATGCACCCAAATTGACCAAAACTGCCAGCAAAATGAAATAACCATATAAAACTACACCGCACCGCACTACTCCCATATATATTTTTATTTTATATTAAATATATATTAATAATTTCATTATATATGAAGTAAGTGGCTAGCCCAAAGTTGTTGTGTTCTAGTTTTACATTAAAAATGGCTTCGTTTTGGTTAAATAAAAAATTAAAAGTTCAAAACCTCATTTGCTCCTTCATCTCACACTTTCACTTTTCTCCCCCGATGCCCTCTCACTCTCAGTTATAATTGTGTATGGCTTACTTATTGAATATATTTGTGTTCTTGTTGAAGTTTAGATCCGTATATTATTCTTTATCACAAAAGTATATTGTTTATACTAGTTACTAAAAGATACGATTTCTTGAAACTATTCAAATTGTTTGAATCGTTGGCCTTCTTATCTGTCATAGATTTTTTTTGGACTTGTATATATTTATGTTACTTTTTTTGTTACACATGTTTTTGTGTGTGTATATAAACTTATTGTCATATTGTCATGTTTGTTAATAGTAAACTAGTAATTAGTAATAACATCTTGAAAAATGTACTAGTCTAAAACCAACCAAACCACACCACACTGCACATATGACCGCAAAACTGAAGTACAGTGTAGTAATAGTTTTAGCCAAATCGCACTGCGAAGTGTAGCACTTAAAATCATTGTTATTGATTCCGTTCCGTTTCGGCCAGAATGGTCGGAATTTTTCGTACCGGTATGTAAATCGGTACGAGAATACCTCACATTCCACCTCGGGTCAGATTTCGGGCCATTTTGGGTCATTCCGGACAATTCCGACCAATTCCAGCCAAGATGTGAATTTCGGCTGGTATTGGATTTGGCTTGTTAAAAAAAAAAAAAAAAAAAAAACTTAGGAGTTATTAGTTATTATTTGATATCTAGTTATTGACTTGTAAATCTTCTTATTGTATGATGTTAAATTGATGTTTAAGACTTAAGAGTTAAGACTAAATGATTTGTATTATTTGATATTTAGTTATTTATTTATTAGAATTGACAATTTTATGTTCTACAAGAATATATATAAATTATTTTTTAGGAACACCAAAACACCCTGAAACAGTACGCCGAAATTGGCCGATACCGAAATATTCCATTTCACTGGACAAACCGAAACGGGGTCCGAAACGGTATTCATAACATTGCTTAAAATGGCACAAAACTGCACTGCAAACACCCCTACTCATACCACTCAAAGGACCTTGCCTGTTTGTACAATAAACTTTAATAAAATCTCAATTTGATTATGAAATTATAATTATAATGTTTTAGAATTCTAATAAGAATGCAATAAAAATATGTGTTAGTAATTGATCCTAAATGGTTTGAAAAGTATATGCAAAAATAGTAGGAACTTATATTATGTTAAATTAGTAATATTTGATCGAATGTAGGTTAATCTTGTTTCTTTAGTAATGACAAGTCAATTGCCATTGCATGAACTAGTCCTGTCTGACATGAGTTTGTGTTACAATTTGAAGAAGCAATTGCTCGAGCATTAGGAATTTAGGACGTTTTGGAATCTCAGGTGAGTGGACAGATGTGCATAGGTGAGTAGAACCATATTGAAATTGATTGGGCTTTATAATATACTCCTTGTACAAAAAAGCATTTCATTTTTTTTTTCTGGACAACGAAAAGTAAGCAATATAAGAAACTATGTAAGTGTGCAATTGAGCTGACAAAAGTTCTATCCACAGTGGCAGCGGGTTAGAATAGAAAATTGTATAATAGTCCATTTCTTAATAATAAAAACAAAATCAAAACTCCCCAGTCCAAATCATGAGCAAGCCCACCCGAAAAACTTTTGATCCCATCAGATTTTAAACTCAACTCAAGCCCAACAGGAGCCCAAGACTTGAACCCAGAAAGCCCAATCTAAACCTAACAAACCCAATTTTGAACCCCACTTTGTTTTCAACCTAAGAGTTAATTCAAATTCAAACCAATGCTTAATCCGAATCGAAAAGCCCAGAGAGAAAATTTAACAAGTCCACTATATTAGCCAGTTTGGATTGAGAGGTGAGGGAAGAGAAGTAAAGTGATGTAAAGTAAAATTGGCTAGAAATTAGATTAATTTTTGTCCAACTCTACTCTACTCTCTCTCAATCCAAATGAAGCTTAAAAGTCCAATGAAAATAAACCCACCAACCCTTCAGTTTTTGTTTTTTCAAAGTTCCTGCACCTCCCCTAATTACATTCTAACCCATTTTTTCCAAAATTATATTTTAACCCCCAACACTTTCTCAAATTCACATTTAGGCCCCCACTAATTTAGCAAAATGATATTTATACCCCAAAACTTTCCAAAATATCATTTTAGCTCCTAAACGTTTTCAAAATAACATTTTAACCCCCAAAAATTTTCAAATATTACATTTTGGCCACAAATTTTTCTTTTTTAGAGAGTTTCAACCATTAGCATCCGCTCTTGATGATACTCTTTATCATCAGACCAAGACACCAATCGGTTTTTGGTGTAAACGAGAATTGAACCTCATATCTCTTATTTAACTATTAGAGACTTTACCAGTTGAGCTAAATGGAACCTACTTGGCCCAAAAATTTAACAATTATATTTCCATTGTTTTTGTTTCGTGTGACTTGGCTCGCCATAAAAATTGTTTACTTCAGGAGATGGCATGTCAGAGTGGCCTCAACTAGACTTTTTCAAATTGTTAAGCTCATGGAGCCAAGTTAGCTTATTTGAATCAGTGTATTTTATCTTTCTATCAAAATAGAGCAAAGATGGATGGAACCTTGAATCATTAAATTAAGAGTGCTTCTAATAACTAATTAACATGTCAACAAAACATATTTAGTGTGATTGTCCTTACCCATGTAAGTTAGAAAATTCATTTGTAGCATCATTCAAGTATATACAGATTGAGATCATAGAAACATGAACTTGTACATTATGTATTTTTAAATTTTTTATAAAATATATTTTTATCAATTAGAACTATGGTATTTTTTAAAAGATGAGGAGTAACCATGATTTTTTTTTTTGTCTTTAAAACTTTCGGGACATAATTGTAAGTATCATAGAATTATCTTTGTTAGGGCATTTCAAAGATGGTTTATAATTGGTACTTTAACTGAAGCATAATCCAGACTTTCAGAGAGACTATTGTAGGGGTGAAGTTTATGCGTCATGAGCTCTCTTTACAACAAAATAAGAGCAATTGCATAAGTTGATGCAAAGTTGTGCAAAATAGAAAAAGGTGCTCATTTTACACATTTTGAACAAAAAAAACACCTATATCAGTGGGTGTAAAATTATACATTTATACACAATTATTACAATAATTGTGCATATATCCAGAGTTACTGTACTACTTGCATTTATTATTTTATTAGTTTTTTCTCTCTCTTGTCTTTGGTGCTCTTTGTGCTTGAGAAACTTGACAGAACCAGCGCCTCTCTCTTTCCATTGGTTCCCATCTTTATCGAATCGGTAAAGTTTAGCTTTGCTGCAAAATCAAAAATCCCTAGATTCAATCAGATCGCGATGAAAAAGAAAGGAAAACCTTAGGAATAGAGAGAGTGAGAGAGAGAGGGAAGAGAAACGTACAGATCGAGAATGGAAGTTTCATCCTCCTCGCCGGTGGTGACGGCGATCTCCTCGAGCTTAACGATCAGAGCAACCTGAGCTCCGGTTTCCTCGTCCTCGTTGGTTGGGGCTTCCTCTTCTTCTCTGTGCTCGTGCTCGGGTTCAGTGCTTGCCATAGCCTTTGGTTTCTTGCTTTGATGTTGTAGAGAATGGGTCTGAGAGAGAGAGGTGACGAGGAAGAGAATAATAAAAAAATGTAAAAGAATGAATATTTTATTAAATAAATGTGTATAATAAATAAACTGATGTGAGTGTTTTATAAAAATTGATGTGTAAAATAGAAAAAGTAGCTTTTTTTGTGCAAAATAGAATGAAAATTTGCATCAACTGATGCAATTGCTCTAAAAACAAGAAGAAACAGAGTAAGAATTGTAAGTTTGCACTAAAATATGTATCGATGTTTATAACATAGTCTATCATTCAGTTGTTATGGTAAATGCAATTTTCTACAAACAAGTTGATGGTCCACTTTATTTTCATTTTGTTTATGTTATGTTTTCTTATATATATATATATATATATATATATATATATATATATATATATATTATACACTCAGTAATAGGGAATAGCTGCGGTAAGTAGTAACAGAAGACATAGAAGGCGTCCGAGCGGCTGTAAGTTGGTAACATATCACAACATACCCAAAGTTCCCACAACCCAGATCTATAAGTCATCTCTTCAAAGTTGACTAGAAGGCCTGGAAATGGATGCTTGTTTTCATAGACTCTGAAGGAGTCTCCAAAGTGTGTTTCCCATAGATACCTGTTGTGAGCCTCTGTGGCTTCATCTGTACCTGGACTGTGTGGTATGGGAGTTGTGACCAAAATTCTGAAATGATTGAACCATTGGTCAAATGATTCATTCATTGCCTTGCAATTTGAAATACTTACTTGTACTTCAAAGGGCAAGTTGGCGACAGCACTTCTTAGCAGGCTTTGGGTCTTAAGACTTAGCCTCGCATAATCAGTACTCAAAATGGTCCTTATACCCTTTGAATGGGTATCCTCTTTGCCAAAGAGTTGACCTTTAAGAACAACATTTCCTGCCTCAAGGTTTACTAGGTGAATCTCTAGTGCTCTGAGGGTTCTTTGGAAAAGGTTTTTGTGGTTTTGGGTAAATGCTGCCTGAAGGTTGTCAAGAATGTGTTTAATGGAGGGTGGTAACTCACTGTAGGCTCCATTATGGAATTGTAAATGTTTTGACAAAACTTCCTGTAAAGCAAAAACCATATCACTATTGGAATATGTCACAATTGCTGGGACAAATTCCTGAAGGGATGATATCATTCTGGGTTCTGAGCCAGAAGGATATTCTTGGTACAAGTCATAAAACTGTGCATGTGCTTTTCCTTTGTTTTTTGAAGAAGCCATTGTCCACGCACTGGTGGGGCTATTCTCCTGCTCAAAGATGTTTAAACAAGCATGATGAATTTCTTTTTCAAAAATGCATTTGTTAAAAACATGAGATGGCAAAAAGCAAAAACTTTTATGAATGTATGAGATGCTATACTGTGATGATATATGGGACTGAAAAGGGCCATAAAAATCATCAACAGAGGATGTAATGGTAGAAACAAATGGATCAAGGTTCTGGGCTTGATTGTGGCCATTTGAAACTGTGGGATAATGGATTTTGGCGTTTACAAGGTTAAGGTTTTTGGAAACAGAAACTTTCTGGAGACACTCAATCTCTGTAGGTTCTGGGTTCCTAAGAAACTTAAACTTGACTGGTTGGCCAAAAGGATGGGTAGTGATTCCTTCACTATCCGTGGTGAAAGGATACAACAGACACATGAATGGGTTTCCTAAGATGACCCTATCTGTCATATTCTTAACTAGAACAAAGGTGGTTTTGAAACACGCATTGTCCTGGCACACATGAGCTTTTGGGATTTTGAATTCAATCTGCATTTTCCCACCGCTTGCGGAAGTTAACCTTTCCTTGGTTTTCCGAAAGTATTTAGAGGGAATGATTCCTTCTTGAATGCAGTTGAGATCAGTGCCTGAATCTATTAAGGCAACTACCTTGAATTCAAAATCTTTGCTTATGACAATCCTGACTTTGGAATGCCATTTCTGGAAGTTAATCCGACTAATGGTTTGTAAGAACGGTCCATTGGATGGTTCTGGCTCCATATCTGCAGTAGGATTAACGGTTTCATCAACTTCTTCATCAGAAGGGTTCTGTAATGAGATTCTGTCCTCATTGCCTTCTTGAGAAGTGCTTTCTAAATCTTTGACCCTAAGGTTCATGAGACCATGATCAACCCTGAGGATGACTAAGTCTTGCTTAAGGTTTCTCATTTCTGATTTAATATCCTTAACCTCGTTCTGGAGATCTTGGATAGTAATCTCTTTCTTTGATTTAGTAAACCTATTGTAGATTTTTTCCAAATCGACTTTGGGTTCCTGAAACCTAGGTTTGGATGTACTAGCTTCCTTAACTAGGGTTGCGTGGAACTCACTGAGTCTTTGAGATTTCTCTTCTGGGTCCTTGATCTGTTCTATGAGATCTAGGAGGAGTTCTTCTTGTTTGGAAAGAACATGGATAGTTCTGTTTCTGCAGCAACTATCATGGCATGCTAAGATTTCGTCTGAGTCACTAGAGGAGCTAGAAGATACCCTAGATGTTTCAGAGGAAGATCTAAACAACTGGTGTTTCTCTTGGTCACTGGACACACTACTCTGGTGATCGAGTGCTAAGAGTTTGAAGATTTCATCCTTACTGGTTTGGTCAGTAATGAGGGTGTTGATAAGGGTTTTGGCCTTAGCCCTACACTCACTTTTGAAATGACCTTCTTTTCCACACTCATAGCATTTTCTTGATGCTTTAGGTATGAATCTTCCTGTGGGTTTGGATCTGCCTTTCTTATAGAAATCATCAGTTTTGAACTTTTGTTTTCTATAGTGCTTGAAAGCAGGTTTCTTCCTATGAGGCTTTGCAGAGGGTTCTTCTCCTCTGTGTTTGGATTTTCTTTTTGGGATGATAGAAGGTAAGCCGTATTGGGTACAGAAATTCCCTATTTCGTACTTGGCTTTGCTCTTGTTGGCTTGACTCTGGATTTTGAGGTCTCTACACATTTTCATTCCTTCATTGCGGATTGTGCTAGAGATATCTCCATAGGTTAGGTTGTCATAATCTATGATACCTAGCGAGCTAGCAAGAGTTTCTTTGACCTTCTGCCCAAACAATGTGGGTAAGCCATTGATAAACTTCTCCTTCCAAAATGGAGAGTTACAATCGCTTCTATGCATGACACGGGTGGTGAATACATCCTCATACCACCGGTATTCTCCAAGGTTCTTACATCTAAGGTTACTCAATTGGTCGTAAATCCTAGATGTGATATTGCTGGGTTTTCCTATGAAGTGTTTCATGATCGTGTAGATCAGGGTATTGACTCCATCGGGAACACCTCTTCCTATGCTTTCGTCAAAGATAGGGTTCTCATCCTCATCTTTTTGGACAGCATGTTTAATGTCTTCCTTGGAAGATTCTGTCAGGCAATTGTTCCACCAATGCAACAGTTTTCCAGTAAATCCTAAAACAATGAGCTCTACAACCTCAGTATTTGTAATACCATCATTTAGATAGTTATTGGCTACCATGGTTATATGCTGGATTTTGTTTAGGATCTCTTGTTCGGACAAACCATCTATGTTCCATTCATAGAGTTTTCCGCTGGATACTGTAAATTGTATGGATCTTTCCTCGTATTGGAGGTCAGGTGGTGTGGGCCTGGGGTACCAATTCTTGGTGAGGCTGGTTGGGTTTACCTTTGGTTGGTAAAGCCTATTTACCTGTAATCCTCGAAATTGGTCTTCTATTTGTTCTATCTCCTTTTCATTATCTGAGGAGGTTCTGCTAGAACTGCTAGAAGTTGTATGGGCTTCTAAGGTGACTAGCCGGTTGTCCCTATTGGTTGAGGCCTGGTCTGGTGAAGGGGAAATTGGTTCTTTCTTCATGAGTTCCTCAAGCTTTTGGGTGACAATTTCTATGGCTGTTTGGTCCTTAGGTTTGAGACTGGCCTGCCTAGTTATAGGGAGTTTTACTAAAGGCTTTTCTAGGGGCTGGATAGGTTTGCTTGGGTTTCCTGGTTGGAGGATAACCTTGTTGTCTATCTGGCCTTCTATCCTATCAAGCTGTTTCCCTATGACTCCTAAGCACTGGTTGGTATAGTTGTTCTGCTCTATTACTTTCTTTACAATCTTTTCTTCTGGGGTTGTACACTTGAAAGGGGAGGCAGTAACATCAGTACCACGGTGGTTAAAGAGTAAGGCTTCCTGGGGGGGATGACTGGATCTAACAATTTCTGGTTTGCTAGAGCTTGGTGCATCCTTTTTGGGAAGTAACTTCCAGTTGGTTTTGGTAATGACACAGTTCTTTTTATGCCATTGGAAATGTTTCTTAAAGTATTCAAAGAAAGGATAATCAGCTTTTACCTCTTTCATGAATAACTTCCATTTCTCCAAAACTTCAACCTTTTGTTCCTTGGTATGGTTGGCTCTATAGGCTTCTCTTTTAATTCTGTTTTTCTCAGAACTAAAATCCTTTTCAAGAGCGTCCATATCAGGGATGAACTCAGGGATGAACTCTTTTGTCAACACTAAGAGCTGATCATCATATTCAGGTTCCTGCTGAATAGGATCTCTCATATCAGTTCCTGATGGTGAGGGAGGTTTAAGACTGTCCTGACTGTTGCTGTCTTCTTCTTGGTCAGCAACTGAGTCTTGTCTGGCTGTGTAACAAGGGGTACTAACCTGGGAGTGGTCTTTAACTCCTTGGAACAGCGGACCTAAGTCTTTTCTAGACATGGGGAAGGGAGTTCGTGTTCTAGACGAACTACACTGGGATGCAGGTCTATCTCTAAGAAGGATAGGTGGCTGCCTAAGGGGCTGGCGTAGATCTACGGATCTAGACCTTGGTTCCTGGTACAGATCTACCGAAGATCTGGGTTCCTCAGTTAAGGGTGATCTAAACCTAGATTGGTCAAAGCTAAGTCTAACCGTTCCATCGGCTAACTGCTGGACGAAATCTAAGTCTGGGTTCCTAACTGGTTTCTGGACCTGTAGAGGATAGTTTTCATTTTCTATCGTCCAATGGGTCGGGAATGTGACTTCAGACCATTTCAGGGTTCTTGGTACCTGAACTGTGGATCTAACGTCTGGGGTTTGGATAAGAGTGGTTTCTCCTGCCTTTCTCTTATCAACTGCTTGGATGGACATGTTTGTCCTCATGCACTTATAATACACTCTGTATATAAGGGCAAGCTGTCTGGTGCCATGTAACACAAAGGTTCCATGGGTTTTGATGTTGAGGGTGAGGACCTTCATGATGTGAGGGTCGTCAAGCGCAACAGTGAAGTTTGGGAAACAGTCGAAATGAATTGGACCGTTACTCAAACTGGATTCAATGGTGCCTAGAAGACTGTCATTAAATTTGAGATGACGGGTGTCTCTAAGGGCCATAAGGATTGAGTTGTTCAACCCTTCTCGGATCAATGGTTTTACTCCGACTTGGACAAGGCCTATGTGGAGGAATTTATGATCTCTTTCCCTGTGAGCTTTTATGGCGGCAGGGGATAACAAGTAGCATGTTTCATACTCCTTGTTGATGCTGTATATCTGTTCTATAGTCCTAACATGGTAGTCTGTTCTGAAAGACTTTTTCAAGGACCATGAAGATGACTTATAGATCTGGGTTGTGGGAACTTTGGGTATGTTCCAATCTCCTAACTTCTGATCTAGATCTGAAAGCTGGTACGACTCACTGTTGATGGTTCCATCTTCTGCTGGAATCTCAGGGAGGGAAGTACTGCTGGATCTAATGCTAGTGGATGAGTCACTCCTTCTAAACATCCTATTCATCATCTCTGATTACAAGCCTAAGAAATCAATTACAACCTAGACTGCTTCTATCCTCCAATTTCTGGATCTAACCTTAGATCTGAAACAAGGTGTGTATGGATGCTTTCTGTGATATGTTACCAACTTACAGCCGCTCGGACGCCTTCTATGTCTTCTGTTACTACTTACCGCAGCTATTCCCTATTACTGAGTGTATACGAACCCCTTTCCCTCAAAACGCCTCAACGCCCTCTCTGGCTAACGGCTAACTGGGGATCTTCTGGTTCACACTCAACCTCGGTACTCTAGACTTACTGGGCAACAGACTGGCATAGAACTGGTACTTACACCTAGACTTACTGGATAACATGTCTTCACAGGACTTGGCTTAGTACACATCTGCAACAAACTTTGGGCTAAACACAAAGATAGGAAAAAGAAGATGATCTGGGAAGCAAAGGATCAGCTTAAACAGATAAACACAAGATAATGAACAGTTTGAATGAACGGGAGGCTCAGCCTACCACCAAAAGAAAGAACAGTAAACACTGACTAAGATGAAGTAGTAGATGAAGAATGCAACATATGGGAGTGGAAGTGCTATCAGGAAATAGATGTAAAACAAAATAATGTTTGTTAGAGATAACATACTTCAAAGTAATGCACAAAATAATGGATAACTATGGCGGTTGAACCGGCCAACTTGATTATAATCAAAATAATTACAGTAACTTACAAGACACTTTCGATCGAGCTCAAAATGGCTCTGATACCAAATGGGGGTAAGCTACAAACAGAGGGTGCCGTTCTGAGGGCACTGGGGGCGGAAGGATAGATAGGTTACAAATGTAGTTCTGGTACAAGTGTAAACTAAGGGGGAAGGTGTAAAAGCCATTGAGGTTACAATGTATTTCTGATTACAATTGCAAACTGGAGCTCTGAGGTAGTCTGGAGTAAATGGCAGAACTAAGCCTGCTGAAGACTGATGCCAAGGGTGCCTTATATAGATGGAGGGAGCCTTGGATAACTTCAGGAGATTGCTGGAAATGCGGACGGAAATCACGGAAGGTAAATTGCTTTTTCTTGGGTGAATATCTTTTCCACCGAAAGCAATAGTAACTTGAATGATTCTGTCGGGGCACTGTAGAGTGAACAGTAGCTGGTCACTGTTTGTGAACAGTGTCTTGTCCCCTTGCTTTTCTGAATAGTAACTCTGCATAGTGTTCTGGTACTGTGCAGTGGATAGTAGCTTTTGTCGGCAGCTTTGCTGGTGCGGGTACTGTTCTGAATAGTAACCGTTTTGGCAAAGGTGGTTCTTGAGCTTTCTGGGACCTCTGGAGCTGTTCTGGAGCATCCAGGACTTCTGAACTGCTATCTTGGTGCTGAACAGGGATATCTTTAACCAGTATCATAAGCATCGAACGGTACCCATGGGGGGTCGTCTTCACAGTTAGAATGCTCATGATAAAGATCATATTGGTTGCATAGGTCACAATACAAAAGGGGTTCATATTCGGGGACCTTCCCTGGAACATGAAGACTTCTTGGGTTTAAGTCTGGGCACTCCTTTTGTAACCCAATGAAAGCTATGTCATAGGGTTTGTGGCCAAACACTGTGATCCTGTCAGTGCTTCCTATGAAATGATAGCTATGCCATAGGTCTTTGATAACATCAAGGATATGATTGTTGAAGTATTTTCTCCAACGATAAGCTAGGCCAGAAGGGTCTCTGAAGGATAGATGAGAGTCTCCCCTGAACCATTGCCCTTGGTGGCGACTATATCCATTGATGAGAACAACATGTTTTGATGGCTGGACAGTCATCCAATTGTCTTTCTCCCACCGTGGGAGGGTACTCCAGCATCTGATTGAAACAAAAGGACTATTGATTCTTGCAACAGCCTTTTGAATGATTTGTGGAAACTGGCTGATCTGTAGATGGTCTGAGAGTTTAATCAATCTGATAAAACCATATTCAAACATCTGTGAGAGCCAGCTAGGGTCCCTATCGTCACCCATTGAGCCGTCTTCAAAGTTGACTAGAAGGCCTGGAAATGGATGCTTGTTTTCATAGACTCTGAAGGAGTATATATATATATATATATATATATATATATATATATATATATATACACACACATATATACACACATACGCGCGCAATAGAATTTCAACCTACAGCATCAACTCTATGATAATTGCTCTTTATAATTAGGCTAAAACACTGATCAATTTTTTGTGTGCGTGGGGTTCAAATCCTAGATATCTTATTCAATAACAATAGACATTACTAGTTGAGTTAATTAGAACCCATAATTTATGTAATGCTATAATACAATTTCCTCGTTAAAAAATAACAAAATTTAGCTACAAAATTGGTTGTAGCCTAAGACTACAACATTACTCAATAAAATAAACATTACTACTTATTTTGAAAATCTAACGGTAGAATTGCATATTCTTTATGCTCTTCATACACATGTCAAATTTTCTATCAATCAGATATTATTTACTATATGATCTATAAGCTTTTATTTTATGCATAATTTTAAATTACAATAACTTGAAATTTAAACAATTTACTGATGAAATAGCTATTAATTTTTAATTTTCTAGAAATTTTGCAAGTATAAAGGATATAAGAAAAAGATGTAATCCATGGTAGATTTGTCAAAATTCACCTCCAATAAAAAAAATTAAGTAAGGTTGTAATTTAAAACTACAACTAATTTTGTAGCTAAACTTTGTTCATTAAAAAATTATGAGTGTTTTTATTTTTATTTTTTTAACAAAAAGCCTTTTAGATCATTAGATGAGACTAGAATTTGCTTGCTACATATCATTAAGTGGCTAGCCTATTTTCATTCATTAGTTTATAAAATAAAAAGAGAATGAGAATTGAAAGAGAGTGAGAACAGATTTGAAGCAATGAAGAATAGAAAGAAATGAAAAAAAAAAAAGAAAAAAAAGAAGAAGAAGGCAAATCCAGCATTTGAGAGGGAGGCTAAGGCTGTGGGCATCATCGTTATTGTCGAGGTTGGTAGTGCTTTCGTTAAGAAAATGCCAAGTCACTATTCTACTAGCCACATAAGCAATACAACTAATAAAATGACTAATACCACTTTATTTTTAAAACTTGAGAGACAAATAGCGTTCACTTGAAATTTGAAGAACTAGTTACGCTTACAGGATAAACTTGAAAGACCAATAGTATAATTTCATAAAAAATAATCTAGTCATGTGTGTAGCCTTAACTTATCAAAGGCTTTTTTACGTGCCTATAAAGATTCATCAATGAAATTTTTGTGCAAATAACATCAAATTAATAGAAAGTGTCACTAAGTGTGGGAGATGTGTGTTTTTTTTTTTTTTTTTTTTTGAGGGGGGAGATGTGTTTTTCATATAAAGGAATATTAGCATATATTAGAACAAGTGTCTAAAATTATCTCTATATGTAATCATTTTTTATCCATCTAAAAGTTCTCTTCTACGAGAGAACCATAAGATTCTTGGTAAGAGCGAACATAAATATGGATAGCCTACCCAATTTAATTGGATTGACCCGACCCAAAGGACCACAATCGATTTTGACCACAGTTTGGATCAGATATGGGTCTAGCCTTCTTTTTTGGTAAATTATCGTCTAGAAAAAAATCCACCCTCCTTAATCGATATTTCGGTCATTATACCTAGATTTATGTCCCACATGGCTCTTTTTTATTTGTTAATGGAATTACACTTTTGACACATGAGATCTTATTTTATTATTATAAATTTTTTATTCTTTAGAATAGGAAAATCATGGATGGTGAGAGTTGCATTCTTCCTTTGGATATGGAATTAATCTATTTATTATTAATATTTTTTAAGGTCTATTTGTTTTTTTTTTTTTAACTATTACATAATTTCAAGTATTTCCAAAATTTAGGTCTTGATGAGATTTTTCACTTCTTTTGAACATTGCTTTGCTTATTCTAATAAGTAATAACATTTGCTTCAACGCGAGCAAGAGTGTGGGTTTCAGTTAGTTCAACTAGTAAAGTCTATGATGGTTGAATAAGAGATTTGGAGTTCAATTCCCGCCTACACCAAAAATCGAGTGGTGATTTGGTCTAATAATAAAGAGCTATCATCAGAAGCGGGCGCTATAAGTTGAAACTATCTCTCTAAAAAAAAAAAAATAATAAAAAAAAAAACTTGGGCAAGAGGAAGTAATTGATGTAAAGATCCTATTTCGTTTCTTATCTTAATCTGATATCATACAAGACAAGGGGGATTGGTTCCAACCTCCAAGGGAGACAAATGTGATGTACAACTTTTGGGTTGGGTAAACAAAAACTAAATGGTGATGAAAGCATTATAATGTTGTAGATTATGGGCTTATTAATGAGTTGGGTTTTCTTTAAGATAATTGTGTAGGAAGCTTTGTTTAAAATTATTGGTCCATGACTTAGTTCATAGGTGCACGAATTAGGCTTATTGGTATATATGATCATATGCTCGTACTATGGTTTTAAAAACCGGTACAGTGAAAGAATTGGAAAAGTGACTGATTATTGGTTTTCTGATCGGATCGGGGTCCGACCGATGGTCGAACCAGTGACGTTATAAATAATTTAATTAATAATTTTTTTATATACTAAAACTAATAAACTAATAGTAATAAATATGTTTACATAAAAAACATATAAGTATATAACATCTTTTTAAATAATTAGACATAATAACATTACAAAATAATCATCCTTAACATAATAAACTTTCAACAAAACCAAATATATAAGTTCATTACATCCAAATAGTAAATAAGTTTCAAACAGAGAACCAACTAAATAAGTTCATTACATCCAAATAACAAATAAGTTTCAAACAAAGAACTACTAAGTTTTAAGGTTCATTTGATAACAACACAAGCCTCAATTGTCATAAAGATAATTGAAATTAATATCATGTGAACCAAATTCTCCACCACCACCACCACTAGCATCATTATCATCATCCTCGTCCTCGCCCTCGCCCTCGTCCTCATTCTCTTCATCTTCAACTTTAATAGGATGATTTTTATCTTTAAATCTAGGAGGAGCATCACATTCAACATCAAATGATTCCAAATTAATGTCATCATCCTCAATCACTTCATTGTCCATATCTATACAAATTCCAAAACCAAAGAACAATAAATGAAAGAATGATTCTAATAATCATTTCTCATAAATCATAAATAGTCTAATTATAATATGTAACTAGGCAAAGAATTCACAAATTTTTTTATAAACTAACCTCCTTGTGCATGGCTAGAAGGCACTTCTTCAATTGGATAAGCTCCCTCTTCATATAATGCATTCTCTAACTCCTTGTGATTAAGAAGTGGAGGTTCCTCATCTTCCACTACCCAAAATTTAGTTTTATCAATACTTGCATAACTTCTTACTTTTGCTACTATACCATAAGATGAACATGTGAATAATTACTAACCAAACACATATTAAAGTTTTAAAATAAGAGAAAGAGTATTAGTAGTATTTGAATAATTGAACAAGATCTATATACCTATTTTTCAACTGGTAGTTATAATGAACATACACAAAATCATTAAGTCGTTGATACTCCAATCTATTTCTCCTTTTGGTAAGTATTTGTTCAAGAACACTCCAATTCCGCTCACATCCCGAAGAGGCAACAATTTGGCTAAAGATTGGAGCACATGATCCAAACAACTTTCACCACTCATCTAAGTTCCTTATACAACACAAAACAAAGATACAATGAATCAATAAAACATAGCTATACTTATAAAATATAAAATAAAATAAATAAAAAAAAAAGCTATACTCTTTAAAACATTTTTTCATATTATTATTAGCTAAAGTAAACAATATCTTACCCGACTAATTTGTCTTGGCTGTTTCTTAAGCAAGTTGAGTTCCAAAAGTTTGTTCATGCTCTCAGAATAGTTTTAATTCTTCCACCAACTCAAGTTGACCACTGGAAACTTTTGATTCAATAAAATATATCACAACAGATTGTGTCTCTAGCCTCTTATCAAAAGTGGATGGGTCATATTGGAATGCATGATTCAACCAATAAGTTGCAGCATGAATATCTCTATAGAATTAAATATCCCAATGATCTTTGATAATATTAATATAAGGTTCCCATAATCTCTTCTTGTCCTAGAATTTTTTTTTTTTTGATTCCATCAATTGCTCTATATATGTCATCATAAATATATCTCATGACTGGTTTTTCATTAGAATCAACAATGCGTAATAAATGAATCAGTGGTGATACAATATGCACAATTACATGACAATCATTCCAAAATGGATTGTCAAGAATGATTTTCAACACTTCTTTTGCTTTATTATCTTTTGCATATCTTGATTCAACATAAAAATGGCTAGTTACCAATGCATGTAAGTCATGCTTATGATCCTTAAGGCTCCCTAAGGCAAAAAAAGTAGTAGCAAATCTAGTTGGTCCTGGACGCATAATTTCTATCCAATTTTTTCTATTCCTCAACCAAGATTGCAAAGCCACATGGTTATATATGAACGTTGTGATTTGGATGCATGCTTTGCAAGTTTATCTACATAATCTTTCTTCCCAATATCCTTTAAAAATTAGGTTCAGACAATGTGCTACACATGATGACCAACTAATGTTCCTATATTTTGCATACAAAATTCTTCCAGTAGCTATATAACCCAATGTACTGCGTTTGAAAGACCAATCCAAGTAACAATTTCATCAAAAAAGTTACTCAAAGTAATAGCTTCCTTAACCAAGTCAGAAGCATCAACAGAACATATAAAAATAATTCCTTTAGGACAACAGACAAGGAAATTAATAAAATATTCTATACCTAGTATCAGTCCACCCATCAGTCATTATTGTACAACCAAAGTCAGCCCCATATGAATGATGAGAATCAACAATCAATTGGAATTCTCTTTTTGCTTCTCTCAACAAAGGCGCTTAAAGGGCATGATAATTTGGACTTCTATATCCAGGACCATAAGCAGCTATAGCATTCAACATTGGTTGATAATAACTAGAATTCATAGCATTAATTGGAATGCAAGAATCATACATCCATCTTGCTATAGTCATATCAACCCTCTTCTTCTTTTCTTTGCAAGAAAACGCACTTTAATAGAAGCTTGAGCTCCTAGCGTTGTTTTAGGAGTGAAGTATTTGCCAATGTCACCAACCTTTCTCTTGCCAAGATTGGATCTTGGTAGAAGACTACTAGGACCACTTCTATTTCTCATACCTAAACTCCTACCACTAGGAGTAACTTCTTGGACATCTTCAAATTCTGGTGATTCCTATAATGACGAATAATTAGATGCTTCTTGATCATGTTTTGCTTGTTCTTTAGACTTAGAAATTTCCTTCAAATTTTCCACCTTCTGAAACCTAACATCATAAGGTATACCTTTACATGGTGCCGCATTGCCTTTAATTCCAGTTAGATGTCTTTTCATCTTATTGATGCCTCTTCCTTTATAAACTTTCCCACAATGTATGTACCTATAACTATTTTTTTTTCCATCTTTCAACTCTTTGGCTACATGATCCCATGCTAGATCACATTTTGCTCTCACAGATGAAGTATTAGCATCAAACTCGGTTGTAGAAGCATGTTCATTAGATGGTACAGAGGCGGACTTCATTCCACTCAACAACTTTAAACTGACAGCAACCATGTTATCAACAAATGAATCCATTAACACAACATACACAAAATCACAAATAAATAATTCACAAACAATACCAGTGTATACAAATAAATCCACCAACTATGAACACACACAGGCACACATGTAAACTAAACTGCTCTGTAAACTATAATGCTCTATAATCCATTAATTACTAATAATTGAATGAATAATTGAAGATAGAAGTTACCAGGGGAGTAGCGGACTTATCTATTTGAAAATTTAAAGGCAAAGAACCAAAGAACAAGAACGGAGAAGGGAGAACATTCAGCAAACAATGAGATAGAGAGATTGAGAGAGTTAGAGAGATTCAAATAAAATAAAGTAGAAAGAAAGAGAGTTTACCCAAATAAGAGGAGGCGAGAACTCGGTCGAGATAAAAGAAAGGGAGGCGAGAGGCCGAAGGCAAAGCCTCGGCCATCGAACACCGAAGTCCAAAGTGGTAGTGTGGCACAGAGAAGATGAGAGGTAGAGGCATTGGGTGAGAGTCTGAGAGATTGTGAGAAGAAAAAAAAATTGAGAAAAGGAAAAGAAGAAGAGGCTGCCGCTGAGAGTGAGAGAGACTGAGAGAGGCGTGTGAGGGAAAGTTTGAGAGGATAAGAGTTTTTAGGGTTAGGAAACTTAGGCCTTGTTTAGGTGTATGTAATTACTCATCACTCATCACTCAAATATCATCACTCATCACTCGTCACCCTATAACTCATTTCCTATCACTCAAAAATCCCCAAATATCACCTAAGCCCAGTTTAGCACCTAAACCCAATTATGTTTTCAAATCCAAAAACTCAAAAATGTGGGACCCACCCTCTGACAATATGTCTTCTTTTTTATTCAGTTTTTAATAAATAAAAGCTTGACTCTTTCTCTTTGTTAGTATGTTGTCTTCTTTGTTCCTTGTAACTTTTGTTAAGGAAAGTATTTCCATTCATGACAGTGTTGATTTCGTGGGCAAGACAGCAAACTCATTTCCAAATATAATCCCAACAACTATTGTGAAAACTAAGTCAACAAGCACCTCTGTTATGAAAAGCTTAAACAAAGGAATATACATATATTCCTTAATATATGTATATTCCTTGTATATGCTTTATAGTATATACATTCCCCTGGTTGTATCTCATCAATTCAATATAGAGAAATAATTACCTCTTGTATCATTGAGATTTTATAGCTTTAGCGTTTGATAGCAATCAAACTATCACTTCAGACAACTACTATTTTTTCCATTGATGAGAAGAAAGCTTTGTGCTTGAGAACAACTAAAACCAATGACTGAAACAAATACCAGAAACAACGAAAAGTTGTGGTGGATCTACCCACTTGGTTTCTAAAACTTTGGAAAAATGGCGGTGGTGGTTTTCGGCTTATCTCGCCATCATCCTTCGCTGGTTTGAGCTCTGGCCGGCGCAAGTTGGCTAAGGTGGGGCTCAGTAGGTGTGGCTGGGCTGAGGGTGTGCGTGAGGAGGTCTGAGGTTGGAACTTGGATGTGGGATATTTTTGTGTGGGTTGGATTTGTGGTGTGAAGGAGCCGTTGGTGGGGTAAGTGAAAAGTAGCGCCTGAGGTGACAATGCTCTGATCGTGGGTCCCTCACATGTGTGTGTATTTACAAAAATGCCATCATAACTCAGTTTTCATAACTTAAAAACACCAAAAACTTGTTTTCAGTTTTGGTAACTCATTACTAAAAAATGTGAGGATTGAGTGATGGAAACAAAACTTGAAAACTAATCTAAACAGGCTGCATCTTCGTGGGTCCCACCATTTTTGAGTGATGAGTGATGGAAATTGGTTGATGAGTGACGACACCCAAATCCAAACAGCCCCTTAGGTTTCCCTAAAATGACGTATTTTTAGGTTGGGCAAAAAGGTCCAAAACGGTGTAGTTTTAATTTTCAACACAACTAGCCAATAATCGGTTCAATTGTATTAGTTTTCGGTTTTCAATGTAAAACCAGCCAGTTCTTGGTCAATTCCAATTTTTTGCTATTTTCCAGTTTTTAGGCATAACCAGACCAAATTAGTGGCCGGTTCTCGATTGAACTGGTTGGACCAGCTGGTTTGGTTCGATTTAAAATCATGACTCATATGTGATAGTTAGGCTGAATATAAGAACAAAGTTCATTATTATATTTTGGTGTTATAGCCAATTTGATCCATATTATATGGGTTTTTTTTGTGGAACTCTCAACGTTTGTAAAATCAAGTTGATGTCTATTTTAAAAACAAAATTGCTGAAGTGGATAAGGCTGTTTGGTAAAGAAAAAAAGTTGTGTACTTTGTTTTCATTTTCAGTGGGACTTACTACTAAAAAACTAGTTTGACTTTGTTATTTGTAATCAGTTTTCATTCTCAACATCCAAAAAAGTGAGTATGAATACATCTTTTTACCGATTTCATTTTTCACTAAAAATGAATATAGTGGCATTTTTGTAAAAAAACTCAAAGTCTATGTTGAATTTTTAATTGAAAAGTGAAAAGTGAAAAAAAAAAAAATAGACAAAAAAAATTTGTGCTAAACATAAAATGAGTTGGAAATAGAATTATAGAAGATGAGTACAGGATTTAAGAAAGAAAATATGTGTACAGAAAATAAAAAGTGAAAATAAATACACACTTAACGAGTGTATAATGTCAAGTCCAAAAAGTGCCAAGTGTATAACTTTCACCACAACTCAGCAATATGTAAATGGTAGAAGTGTGGAACTCAACCACTTTCAACTTGCACATGCCAAGTTATAACTAAAGTTGTGTAAAATTTTAAAGCAAATGCTAGTACCACAAGTAATAAAGATGTAGACTCAAATAAACCATTATTTTTTCCTTACTATTCACATCAGTTTGCAGTAAAAATTGCGTAAAATGTTGCGTTAGGCTTAGCATTTTCATGAAATAACGCCGTTAAACCTAAAACGTTTGACAACCACACTTTTTTAAAACAAATTTTTATTTCCCACCATCACCAAAATGCTCAGTCCCTAAACCAATCTCTTTCTCTCTCTCTCTCTCTGCCGTTCCCAACTTGTCGCCGCGGAGAGCCACCCCCTCCAAACCCTAATTTTTGTGGCAATGCCGGTGATGAAGACGATTAATTTCGCGGTGTTGTCTCTGTGACGAAGACAAAGACGATTCCTTTCTCGGTAATCTCTGTGACGAACACAGAGACGACTGCTCAACCTATTTTTTCAAGGTTTGTTTTTTTCCATTAACAGATTTGAGATTTTTATCCATGGGTTTTGTTATTTCCATTGTTTGTGATTGATTTTCAAAGTTTGAATATTGGAGCTTGCCTGATGTTAGTTGAGTTTTGTAGCTTTGAGTTTCTGGTGGAATTGTGTCTATGTTGTACTATCTCTATTTAATTTTCCTATTAGTTTTTTGTTGTTAGTGATTACTGGTGGTATTTGGGTTTGTTGTAGCTAAAACTTTGATCATGGTGCAAACTTTTTTTTTTTGAGTAAATTGTAACTGAAATGGTCAATGGAATCCAGCAAGTTTAAACGATTTTAGTGGTGGTCAATATTTAATTTAGATAAGTACAAGAGAAAAGATCATTCAAATATCCCCTTAATTTAAGCACAGATACGGTACGGGTATGACATGGTGACATGACCAATTTTTGAAAAATTATAACATAAAATGGTTGGTATGACACGGATATGACACTACAACACTATGAAGTGTCCGTGCTTCTTAGATTTTTTGTGAACTGATATATATATATATATATATATATATATATGACACGGTGACATGACCAATTTTTGAAAAATTATAACATAAAATGGTTGGTATGACATGGATATGGCACTACAACACTCTAAATGAAGTGTCCATGCTTCTTCGATTTTTTGTGAACTGATATATATATATATATATATATATATATATATATTTATATATTTTGGAGAAAATTTTGTGAACTGATTTTGACTTGACAGATAAACCAATTGGATCAAATTTAGCTGGTTTGTAGCTTTGATTTGGTTTCCCTTTTAGTTTATTGGTTTAGTTGGGTAGTTTGTGTTGTTAAATTTGTTATGGTTTGATACTTTATTTCCTTGTCATCTACTGGGTGTGCCTCTTTGGGCCTTTGTGTGTATCTACAGCCTTTTCTTATGCTAAATTCGTTTGTGTTGGCTAAATGGGTATGCTAGGTTGCTTGTCGCTTTTTTCTAAGCTGGTTTACATGTTTTTTTTGTTTTTTGTTTTTTTTTTTGGTTTTTTTGGTTTTGTTTTTGGACTCAAAAGGAGGCTCGAGTAGAACCAACTCATGGAAGCCCAAAAAAATTAAGCACTGCAGTAGACATTCCGAATATTGTCATGATTTTGACTGTGATGATAGTGCATATGAATTTTATAAAGATTATGCTCACCAAATTGTTCTTAGTGTACAGAAACAATTTATAAAGAGAGGAAATATGGGACAGGTCATAAGGAGAACATTTTGTTGTTCAAAAGAGGGTGAAGGAGGTGTTGACAAACGCCAAGAACAAGTACATTTTCATCACCCAATTTCATGAATAGGTTGTTTAGCACAAATTACATATCAACTTCAAAAGGATGGTATGTTAGAAGTTGTTTCTTTTCTTGAACAACTAATCATGAGTTTGCTCCTTCACCAATGAAACATACGTTAAGATCAAAAAGAAAAATTGCCCGTACTCTAAAAGCTATTGCAAATGTTGTAGAGAAGTCTGGAATATCAATAAAACAAACCATAGATTTTTTGAGCATGCAAGTTGGGGGTCATGAAAATCTTGGTTTTTGGATTATGACTATAAAAATCACGTACATCGTGAGAGGAGAAAGGAAATGTACTAATGATATATGCATGTTTGAGTAGCTTCTAGTTAGGCACTAATGATATATGTAAATGACTAGATTTTTAAATGCAATGGAAAGGTACATTTCTATATGTTAGTATCCATATGTGCATAACTGCCTATTATGTAATGGAAAAGTTTTGTATATGCCTTTTTTGTTTCATTGCTAGGTGGTGTTCATTTTTGGTGTTTATGTTTCAAGATGGCTTTGTTTCATGCTGCATAATGTATAAACTAGAATGAAGTGGTATATTATAGAAGCTTTATGACTATTCAGATTGCAAGTCATGTTTGCAACTTCTTCAAAACAAGTGAATATTTTATTGAACTTTAGCTCTTGATCTTCTTGTATTTGTTTCATTGTTCAAAGTGTTCACCATCGTGAACACATAATGTTCAATTTTTTTCAATAAAAGTCTTATTACCTTTCAAAAAAAAAAAACCAAAATACATACATACAAAGTACTATAGGCTATCCAAAGCCAAGTGCAATTACCAAAACAAACTAACCAAGGAAAACAAGAATACAAGCAATTACAAACCAACAAGCCAAGACAGTTTCCAAAACAAACTACTAAAAGGAAACCAAAAAGCTATTCAACAACATTTCAGTCAATCTCTAGTGCAAAATTTAGGCAAATATCTCCCACTTTTAGCATAGTGCACTGTTGGCAGAGGTGCTAGGAAGCAGCTAACACACATTTCATATACAAAGTCCAACTGAAATAACTTTTGTCTTGTCCTTCATTTTGAGTTCTTTGTTTTCTTTTCATTTTTTCTGCTTACCCTTGCTTAAATCCATCCCTCGCATTCCCTATATGTTGAAATAATCATGATAAAAAAGAAAAAAAATTAAACATCTTATAAATGCAAACATTGCATGATATGAAATATATGCTAAAAAAATAAATATAATAAGGCCAATATGAGATCTATGAGATCTTCTATACCACAGTATTTTTGCTTGTATTAGCTATATTAGCTATATTCCCTTTGAACAAGTTTCTACCACCACAAACAGAGAATGTAAACAAAAAATACAGTACTCAAACCAGCAGCACTCAAAGTTGTAACATTACAAAGTCCATTACAAAGTTTAGTGCAAAATTTCACAAAGGAAAATCCAGTAATGCCATTTTATGCATTATGGTTCTTGATGAGTGTTTTTCTCTCTGATTTGATTTAGACTATAATCTGTTCAAAGACGCTTATTTTAACATTACAAAGCAAAAAAGAAAGTTTGCACTTTATTTAAAAACTTTATAGATGTCTAGCATTACCAATATTCAAAATCTCAATTACGACAATGGATTAGACAAAATAACACAAGTTAGCACCTTTAAGCCTTCGACAATCACGAACACAGTACATTAAACAATGTCTTTCTTAACAGCTTGTATCTCCCAGCTTGATATTTGCTTTCCATAACAAAGGCTGCAAACCTAAGAGCTACTGTTAAGTACAAGTGCAACCACTTCGCCTTTCATAATACAAAGGATAAGGATTCACAAATTGTATGATAAAGGACTACGGATTTCAACTAAGCCATCCAACTATACCAGCCTATTGCAATTTGGTTCCTTATTCAATCATTGCATAGAAAGCATATAATGCAATTGCATATAATACAAACGTTTTTTTATTTATCAAAATACTAATTAACACATCACAATTTAATGCCTACCCACAAACTATGAAAATCCACATTCTACTCAAGCGTGAGTTTGAACTTTGAAATCATTCCCCTGGGTCTGCTCTGAATTATGCAGTAACTGGGGGTATTGGTATATAGTTTCTGCTTTAACATAAGTCTGCAATGGCTTTTCGGGGAACTAATATTTAGAACAAGTACCAATTATGGGTTATTGTTTGATTTTTCAAAGGATGTAGAGGAACTAATATTTAGAACAAAAACCATCAGGCAAAGGTTACAACATAGAAGCACAAAGAAATCAACAAAACAAGAGAAAAAGAAAGTCTCAATATAAGCCTCTAACAAGTTAAAGATTCTTTAATTTTAGATCAATAGAAGGTTGAGGAGGGATACTAGAAGTCGTGAAGGAGGGTGGCAGATTCTTGGAGGAGGATTTAACAGCCGACCGCTGTACAGGGGAATTCCTCGCTTGCTGGGTGGGGTTGGGAAGGATTACAAAGAACATAACAAGAATCAAATCAGAAATTGACAGGAAAACGAAAAAGAAAAAGTTAGAGAGACATGGTACCTTGAATCTGAGAATGATGAGGGAACAGACCGTATAGTGAAAGAGTTTATAAACTGGGTCTCTAATTCCTAGTCATGGCTGTAAATTGAGAAATTCAATCTAATTAGATGGGATTTGTAGGTTGCGTTTGTCTTCTCTTATGCCGTATGGTTCCCTTCAATTTTTGAGATGATTTTGGATCCCAATTGGCAGCCCGCCATCGTTAGAGTGAGATAAGTAGAGGGTTGGGAGGGGTTGAAGACTTGAAGGGTAGGCGGTGGAGGCTGGGAACGGTTTGAGATGATTTTGGCTCCTGAACCTTTAGGGCTCTTGTTGTTATTACTGTTGTCATTATTGGTATTGTTGCAGTCATTGATGTTAATGTGACTGTTATATCTTTACTATTATTGTTGTTGTTGTTATCATTATTTCTCTCTTGTTTATTTACTATTGTTGAAACTGTTCTTGTGAAAAAAGATCATAGTAGTTACTGACTGAATAGATGGCATGCCAATGAAAAAAATTCCTTTTATAATAGATCATAAATTTTCACTGATTGAATGTATATGGAATTTTAGTTTCTTATCAGTTTAGAGTCGACTCCTGGTTCACTGTTTCGTACAGATGCAGTGAAGTATGCATTAATTGGCTTAATGAGGGATCTCAGAGGATTTCCAATGGCCACAAATTGGTTAGTATAAATTGAATTTCTGAATTGTAAGTATAAATTGAATTTCTGAATTTGCTAATTGTCAATGAGTGTTCAACTATACTACTGTGAATGCTTTTGGATATTTTCAGTTGCAGGACTTATGGGCTTCTATTTGATTGGCTATATTCTGCGCACATGCCACTTCTCTTGTAAGGCATCTCGCATTGGACTGACACATGAGAGGTAAGGAAACACTGTTAGTTTCTGCCTATATTCTGATGTTTTGAACAGTGCCCACATATGTATGAATAGTCAAATCATACTAGTTAGAATTGGAATCCACATTTATCAACTCAACTAAGTCTTAATCCCAATGATATTGGGTTGGCTCTATGGATCCCATTAACTATTTGTCATCATATGTATAAATATTAGGATCAAATGAAAATGTTACACCAGTCCATAACTTCTTATAGGATTAATAATTTGAAAATTTGACTGTTTGATTACATGTTTTTATTACTCTTACTATGCACCAAATTTTGTGTATAATTTGAAGGTTAAAAAACATGAAATCTAAAAAATTTATGATGAGATAGTTATTGATCTTCAATCATCTTGATATTTTGAAAGCATGAAGGGTATAAGGAAATAATGTAATCTTTTTTTTTTTTTGGAGAATGAAATATGTAATCTATGGTTGATTTGTCGATATACTCTTTAAATGAAAAATTATGGAGTGTTGTAAAATTGCATAGAGTTATATTAGATGTAACTTAAACCTAACCATATATGTGCGTTTGTGTGTGTATGTATGCATGTATATATATATATATATATATATATATATATATATATAAACCATGTCTCTCTATTTTACATTTTAGTAGTTTTTCTTTTTTAATGTTTGCATGAGATGGGGGAGCTTGCTGATATCTCTCTAGTCTGTTGGTTGAAGGAAAGGGATAATAATCTCTTGCATACTCATCTTTTTTGGATTATGTTATTTTACACTACCTAAGAGCAGCAGTGATGGCAATGGCAACCCAGCCTAGTGGCTGTAGTGATGATTGAATAGTGAAAATGCCCATGGGACAAGATTGAGTAAGCCTAACTACCTGCTGCATCTTTTCATTTTTTTGGAAATTGATTTATGTCGGAGGTTGCGTTGTGCTTGTGGTTGGAGAAGAACACCTACTCTAATAGATACACACTTGTCTCTATGTGAAATTTTCAGTAGACCTTTTCCATGGGACAAGATTGAGTAAGCCTAACTCCCTGTTGCATCTTTTCATTTTTTGGAAATTGATTTACATCGAAGGTTGCATTGTGCTTGTGGTTGGAGAAGAACACCTACTCTATTAGATGCATGCTTGTCTCTATGTGAAATTTTTAGTAGACCTTTTCCATTGTAGTAACGATCAATGTTTATGTCTTCTGATGGAACTACTTGTAAAATATGAGGTGTATGTTATTTTGATGGAATTTGGAGTTGATCAGACATATGACCCTCTTGTCCACATTAACTGCCATATGTGTTATTTTTTAGGGTTTATCCTGATTCAGTTCATTTACTTGATATAAAAATTTTGATTTATCTTAGTTTTGGTTTGTGGAATAAATTAGAAAAACGAATTCATTTTCCTGCTTTCTAAGATCTAAGCATATTAGCTTCTGCCCCTCTCTTTGCATCTGCATTTCTTTAATAAGTGAAGGATAGAAGTTAAATAAGTAATGACTAATGAACAATGTATGCAATTGAAAACATACATGCAGACATATATCAATTGTTTTATGATATATATTTTTGTTCTATTTGTTAGTTTCATTTTGAGGGTTTTTTTTTTTTTTTTTTTTTGGTGTCTTTGTTTTTACTCTCATTCTTATTGGTTGGTTCTTAGATCTTTCTCATTTCTTTTCTCATAAGGTTCTTTTCTTACTTGCCTAACAATGCAGGTATACCACACCATTGTTGAAATTCATGGCTGAATTTGTGCTAAACAAAGCTCAGCTCTTCTTCTCCAAATGGCACACTTCTTTTCCGTGAAGTCAGTAAATTAGTCTTTGCATATGGGTCAAGGATTTCATCTCTTCCAAATGTTGCAGATTTATATGCCTTTAAATACAAGGGTATATGGATTTCCTTAACCATCATTTCAAGATGTAAGAAAGTAAACCTTGTTTTACTTTATTTGCTCGGTGGTTTTATTCACTGTGATGTTGAAGTCTAATAGGATCTTTTGTTGGGTGACTAGTAGTTTGGTTTGTGTATTATTTTGTTTTTGTATTTTTCCTTAATCTAAGAATGAAAATTATTTTTGTTTCTTGAGTAGCTTTTTGTGCAGTTGTACTTTTTACAAAAAATAGCACTCTTTTTTTTTTTAATGTACCTAGTACACGTTCTTGAATATGTTGGACATAGATCATATCATTTCTTGCATCTTTTGAACCTTTTGCTTGACAAATTCATACATGCAATAAGATTTGTATGACCTATTTTGAATTTTTAGATCTTCTGAATTCAGATTATAATTCTTTAGGAGTTGCTTTGCTATACTAGCATTCTTTGTGAATTGGAGCTCTTGCCCCCCTCTTATTGATAGGTTCATTTGAGCTTCCTCCTTTATTTAATCAAGTTATTTTATTTTCTAAACAAGATCTTTCAAAAATCTTATCTTGCTTAGGAATGCTGAGATTAATGGAAAAAGTCCAGAGTTATTATTATTATTTTTTTAACTTAGAAAAATAAAATAAAAATATTTTATTCGTACGCAAGATCTTGCAAAAATCTTATCTTTCCTAGTTATGCTGAGATGAATGAGAAAAGTTCAGAGTCATTTTTTTAATACAGAAAAATGAATTTTTTGGATTTTTTTTTTGGGGGGGGAGAGGGGGAGCGGGGGGTGGGAACTACAATTTAAATGTATAATTTGAATGAGAGGGTTTTAGATGTCTTAAATAAATGTATTATTAAGTTCATTTTACTTTATAAACATGCTCTAAGTTGTAATGTCTTAGTTAAAGGTGAATTCTGAATTATCAAACCAAAATCCCATTGCTCTACTCTTCAGTCTTGATTTACTATATAATTACAATAAGGATATAATTCCATCCTTCCTAAATTTCGTTTTTGGTCACAATGTCCTCTTCCTGATACCATAACCTTCTGTACCTTCACTAATATCATTCTTGCATCATTGTCTGTTGCTATACCCTGTGCACTGGCCAGTTCTACAAGTTGCCAATTATGACACTAGTTTACGCTCTTTTTGTAATTTTTTTTTATAACTTTTTTCATTACAGAACTTTTGAATACTTTTCCAGTTGCATAGCATACGGAAAGATCCAGCTTTCAGAGTTTGGCCATATTAATATTCTGGCACAGTATAGTTGAAATTAGTAAGAGTTAGTACTGGTGGTTTGGAGTATATAATAATAAGTAATTACGCAGCACATAGGTTGAGTGTTATTAAATATTTTGTATTTGATGAAAAATATATGTGATGCTGATTTTTTTTGTCACCACCAATTGACAGCCCTTGCTCAAAAACTATGTCAACTTTGGTGTGTTTGAACTCTATGGTGATAGAGCACTCTCTGATGCACTAGATGTTGCTCTTAAGATGACACTATCAATTCCTCTGGCTGATATATTGGTGTTCCGTAAGGTATGTGAACTTTTCTCTACAGGCCTTGCTGGAAACTATGTCAACTTTGCTGCATTGAATTGTTCTACGTTATATATATGTTACTTGTAATTGTTGAAGCATGTGTTCACCATCATGAACATGATGTTTTCTTTATTCAATAAAACTTTGATTACCTATATATATATATATATATATATAATATTTGTGTGCTTGTTTGTAGGTATTTCTTTTGTATTTAAGTTGATTTTTGGGTAGGCACTACTTATCTTGTGAAATTGGGATTTTGTTTCCATGATAAAGGCATATTACTATATCCTTAAATCAATGATATGAAGCAGCACAACGCAATTCCAAAGAGGGCATGTGTGGAATATAGGAAAAAGAAGAACAAAAGGACAAAAACAAGAAAAGATAATCTAGGAGTTAGCACCTAAATTTGCACAAAGTTGGCACCAAGCAGAGAGGAGATAGAAACCTAGGACTTAGCACCTAGGGTTGCCTAGAGTTAACACCAAGTCATTGGAAAACTCCATTAAAATTTTGTTATTCAATCAAGTATTCCAATGGTGAATTATGGGACCCTTTAAATAGGATTTCTAAATTAAATCCAATATGGACAGGGAATAACTTGTAATCAAATTACATCAAATGCAGGAAAAAAAGCTAATGACAAATTCAATGCGGAATAAAATCATAAAAATCAAATAAATTCAATCGGCATATCATCCAACAGAATCAATCATTAATCTGGTACTATGGGTATCTGGTGTTTGTACCAACTCTCCAGAGGTGGGGAAGGCTTGACCCCTTCGAGTGTAGCTCCTGGCAGCTCTGAAAGTACTCAAACATGTCATGGTCTAGCTACTGTAGCTCACCTTTGGTGATCCATTCCTTCCAACAAACTAGGTAGAATTGAACTCCTTCATTCCTAGTGGAAATAATATGCGCATCCAAAATACCATCAATATGTTACTTGCTGATGGTGGGTTTAGAAGTGCTGGATCAGGTATAGGGTTTGCAATTGGGTTATAAGAAGGCTCATAAAAAATTTGCATGATAAGTTGATAACTGTTGGACTTTTAAAACAAGGAATTCCACGTAATTATCAACCTTAAAATAGCATGGCATCCCAGAGATCCCCAAATGGCTTTGTCTTCGCTGTTTTCTAGCCACTTTATTTTCTCTGTTGCACTTTTAAGAGGTTCACTAGCCACTTCGTTTTCTTTGTTTTCTCTGTCAATTGGCTTATTGCTAGGGTTGGCTTTAGGCTGAAGTGATCTTTCCAGCGGAGTTTTACCTGAAGGTTACTCAATGTGTTTCGGGTTTTAGGGTGTCTTGCTAATTGGCACGTAGTGACTAGTTCATAGTTTTGAATTAGGGTGTATGTCTTGTCTAAGGTTGTGACCTCACGTAGAGCAAGTTTCTTCTTGACATCTATATTGAAGTCTTTTCTAAAATTTTTCAAGGTCATTCTCTCATCTTCGACTACATTGCATCATTGAATTGTTCCATGCAGTCTGCAGTGGTATGTTTCCTTGTCTTAGACTATTCCACTAATCTAGAAGTTAACCCTAATAGGTTTACTTATTTAAAAAACACCCAATCAGTTATGGCAGGTTGGTTTCTCCTAAAGAGGAGCTGTTCAGAACTTTGCCAAAAGTGTTTGGGACTGCATGAGTTTCATCTTGGCAAACTTAACCCTCTTGTTAGACAAGTTGTACCATTCAAGGAAGTGATCCATCTCATGTAAATAGTCAGTGAAGGCCATTGGTCAAGGCGATTGTCAAAAGTAGATGCCTCAACTTTGATACTCCTTATTGCCTTTTCACTGGGGTCTCTAGGTTTGCTAGGGTTAACATGATTCTGACGGTCTAAATCATGTCTTAGAGCTGGGTCCCTATTGAAATTGGCCTAATAGTTTTGCTACTAGTTCACTTTTAAAGTGACTCACACTTTGTGCCTGTTTGCCACACCCCTCTCTAGTTTAGAAGCATAATGCGCCATCACTTACAGCCCTTTCCTCCGTTGGGGACTTTCATGATATGCAACGGGCAGCATCTTCTATGTTGTTATTAGCAGGCAAGCAAGAGACTTTGCTATGACTTATGATAACCTTTTGAATATGGGGTTGTTGTTTGAAAAAGCTATACCTAGAAAAAAGTGCAGTGTAGGAAAACCTTACTTTGAAAAAGTGCGGTTTGAAATAGTGTTATCAAACAGGTACTTAATTACTTCAAAAGTGTGACAAACATTAGTAAGATAGATTTTGTCCTTACATGATAGTAGTTGTTGTTAAAATTGAACGATGATAACACAAAATAGAGCAACCAGTCAACCTAGGTTGGTGGTATTTGATATTTGTATTGCAACGAAGAAAAAAAAAAGACTTGGACAGAGAAACCAAGAACTATGTGGTGTGGTTTGAAGGTAGAGAAACAATTCGCGTTTAAAGATAGAATGGAAAGAGAGAAGGGAGAAGGTAGATGAAGATATTGATAAGATGTGGAATGAAGTAGCTAGTTGTATTAAAAGAGTGCTACATAAATACTTGGAGAATCTAAAGGATATGGGCTATTGAATAAGGAGAAATGGTGGTGGAATGAGGAGGTTCAAGCAATAGTATACTTAAATGTAGTGACAATGTTGCTTATGAAAAATGTAAAAGTGATAAAGAAGGAAAAAGGACAGTCTGAGTGGCTAGATTTAAGGCTAAGGATGAATTATATCGCAAGTTGGGGACAAAGGATGGAGAAAATTACTAAGACAAGGGAAAGAAAAACAAGAGACTTGAAATGTGTTACAATTAAAGGTCAAAGTGTGTTAGTTAAACAATAGGAGATTAAACAGAGATGGAAGAGTTACTTTGATGAACTTTTAAATGGAAGTCATTCAAGAACTTAAACAAACTAAGTAATCTAATTGAGGATAGAAACTGTGGGTTTGTTCGAAGAATTAGAATAACCGAGGCAAATGGCATGTTTAGGAGGATGAAAACTGGAAAGTATGTGACAATTGACATGCTGAAATCTCCATTGAAGTTTGGAGTGCTTGGGTGATGTGGGTGGAGGACAGTTGCCAAACCTTTTCAATAAGATCTCAATTGTTAACAAAATGTATAGTGAATGGAGGAGAAGCACCTTAGTACGTATATACAAGAACAATGGAGATTCTAAACTATACAAACTAACATTGAATTAAATTTATGAGCCACACTATGAAACTTTTAGGAGAGTGAACATAGGTTAAGACACGAAATAATAATTTCATAGACTCACTTGGTTAACCTGGTCGGACAGCCAGGTCCAGTCTGGGTTTCAAAACAATGGTTTTGAGCAATGAATCTTATTTAAGAAAACAAAAAAGTTAATTAAATAGATAATTCAATAAAGTTTTACCTGTACTTCTGATTCATTGAAAGCTTCCGTCATCCATCATATTAATTTCAGGTATTAAAGAGCTTGGAAGCTAACAGTATAAGTGGTGCAGAATAAGATGTCATATAACTCATATACTCAAGTTGGTCATTGTGAGTAGTCAGAATGCTTTCATAATAATGTGGCTAAGATGCTGTTTGTGAACAATCCCAATTAGTCTATTGAGGATCCATAGGACCATAGGACTAAGGCTTTGTTGTTGTTATAATATGCTGCTTGTTGCTTATTTTTGTTCTCTCTCTCTCTCTCTCTCTCACTCTCTCTCTCTCTCTAACCCTGTGAAATAATACATTGTTAATCACTTATGAGGGTAGCCAAATAAGGGGTCCATTTCTGATTTGGATTATTTATTGTTATTTTCTTGTACCTTGGTCCCGGGAAAATCCCAAAATTTGGATTAAATATTCTGCGGTTGCGGTTTTGCCTGGAGCACATTTAAAAAAAAAAATTTTCTTAAGTTGCATGTGTCAGTTGTATTAATTATTTCCAACTAGGTTGACAAGTTTGACTGTAATTATCTGTTGCTTTAGTCATTTTTATGTTGGTTTATATATCAGTGTTTACTTCTTTGGTTTTCATAAATGATTATCTAAACCTGTTTAGCTATGAATTCGATAACACCCAAATATATTATTAAATTTAAGGGAATTTTTTTTTAAAATTAGTTTTGATTACAGGTGATGTGGAGGCAGGAGGTGAAAGTAAAAGAGCCATAGCCTAAGTGCAGGAAAAACTGAGATTAAAGGAATAAGTGAAGGTCGATCTAAATAGAAAGTGAGATACCTTGCACCAAAAGATGGAGATCAATTGTCAGCATATTAAGGATGACATGCAGTGACGTGAGCAGGAAATATCTCGTCTCCAATTGTCTTTGAATTTCAGCAATCTGCATCATCTACCAGATGTTTTCTTCACAGCAGGACTAGATTGGGCTTCAAAATCAGATGTTTAGGGACTGAGTTTATCTCTGGGTTGTTTTTCGGCTAAGGTTCATATATTGAATTAGTTTGTTGTTATCAGGGTTGGTTGCTGTTCTATTGAATTTGTGCTAGTCTTTTTCTTAGTGTGAATCTTTCCTTTGAGCAAAAAAGAAAAAAGTTCTTCATATGTAGCAATTGAGGAAAAGCTGAACCCATGGTTATTGACTTCTGTTCTTCCTTGAATAAATTTTGTTGGCTTTAGATTAAAAGCTTAATTTTCCGACATGAAAATTATGAAACTACAACTCGAGAAATATTGGACCTGCAAAACCACTCTAGTGACACCTCTATCCAAGGCTATTTATTTATTTTACCAGGATCCATGTATCAGAATTGGGATAAATGTGAATTAACAGTCTTGATTCTTCAACTGCTTCAATACCCTCTAACAACAAAGCTTGGGCTATCATTCATTTACTAAAGCTAAGGCAACTTAAATTAAGGACACAAATCATAACATAGGGATATCAAATCATTTGATAACACATTTGCTTTCTACATTGTAATTAAAAGACAAGTAGTTTTTTCTTTGGCTAAATGAAAATTAAAGGCATATGTTGCAATGAATCCACCCCAGCAGCCAAGATGGAAAGTCAGTCTTATTTACCATAGTTTCTGAACTTCTGCACATAAAAAACAAGTACAGATAAGATTAATGCAAAATACAAAACAAATTTAGTTGCAAATCTATTCCTACTCTAGTTGCAAATAAAAAGTTGATGACTTTGAGTCACATTCTATCATGTGCAGTGGTAGTACAATTTCTTAGTCCAAGACTAAACACAAGCATACTAAAATGAATATGTAGAACATCTAACATATGCAAAATGAACAAAGGACTATACTAAAAATATTCAAGCTGATCACCTGATCGACCTCAAAGCTCAACCTCCTACACCTCAGCAATGTCGTCCTCGTCCTCGTCCTCATCAGTGAGTGCAATATCTATAACCTCTGGGGCGGCCTCTAGTGGTGGGACATTAGCTTGCCTAGGCCAACTCTTAATGTGTAGTGTCACCCATAAGCAAAGGGACACTAGCACAACAAAGATTAAGGCCAAGAACACCATCAGGAGGATGATCTTGAGAGAGTCCTTCTTGTAGGAAGGATCAGAAAGGATGAATGGCATTGCGGGAGTTGGGGAACCATTTGGTACTTGGGTGGTGGAGCTATTGAAAGTTGGTGTTAAAAATGACATTTTGAGACTGGAAGAAGAAGAAGAGATGACCGTGGTAGTAGTTCTGACCGTGGTAGAAGAAGAAGAAGAAGAAGAAGAAGAGATGACCGTGGTAGTAGTTCTGACTTCTAAGAAATATATATCATTTATTAAATAACAGTAGTTAATAAAAGCAGCTCCAATTTTATTATAAAAGACAAAAGGAAAAAGATAAAAATTGGCTTAAATAGGCAATAAATATAATTAGAAGCAAGAGTAAAATTGGTTCCAGATTTTTCCTACTGTCCAAAATGTAAAGAAATAAGTATACCCTGTACCCTTTTATAAACTTGGAGAAACCTGTTTGAATAAGTATAAAAATTAAATTCTTTTGAAATATCTGGTGCGCTATATAAATAAGTATTTAGGACATTCATACAGTTTGGCTAAAAAACTATGGAAAATTTTTAACCATATGCATTGAGAAATATGAAGTTTATATTATACTATATCTACGTCCCAAGGTGATTTATTACGCAGTTCCATTTGAATTTAAGCATGAATTTTCTTGATGAACTTTTCTATACCAATTCATTTCACTCTTTTTGTTGCCATAGATATCAGGATCTTTTTAACCAATAACAAAATTAATTGTTTGGTCATGATATTTTCATTTTGACCAACAGTAAAATAATCATTTCCTCAATATGGATGAATTCAACAAAGAAAAAGACCTTATTTCTCTTAGTTGAAAACACAAAACATTTATTGTAATTCATAATTGTAAAGTTTTACCTATATCAATAGAAGTGCATCAAAGATCAAGATATCGACAAAACAAGTGTAAATTTCATTTCTATCCATCTCGTTGTTATAGAATTCAAATCCTCTTCTAGGACTTTTTTTTTTTTTGGTTGTTATTCCATTTAATTGAATCTGATTATTGTTGATACCCAGTTTTTATAAGAAGGGCCTAATTGTAGGAAAGCCCAGAACAGGTCAAAGGAAAGAAAGAAAGGACTAAGGAATAATGGCAGGAAAAATGGGGCCATGCCCCTAAGGCTCAAAGAGAAGGAACACCTATAAAGAAAAGGGTAAGAAATAGAATACAATGGCCATGGGCAATACGGAAGAGAAAGCCATGGTAAGATGACCCTCTCCAAAAGATAAGAGTACGGCCCCGAATGGGCCCAAAAAGAAAGGAAGAGGGAAAAGGCCCAATGAGCCAGTCCAACATGAATTAGTATAGATCAACATAAAAAAGACCCTGAAAGGCCTACGGGCCCAAAAGGGGAGATGGGTCAAGCCCAACTTGCCCACATTGTCCTCGTGAGGGGCAGCGGTAGAAACTGCGTGAGAAAGAAAGAAGACAAAAATGTGAAGCAATTAGACCATAATAATATGGCCGAAGCACCACCAACCTGTACCCAACCAATGCAAAGGAGTGGGCCCATGGTCAAGGGAATTAAAGAGGATGTGGTTTGGTAGAAGGGTGGAAAGGGTTTATTTCCAGTATCCAAGGTCTCTTTTGGGAGGTGCTCTACTGGGAAGGCATCTTTACCCAAAATAGGTAGCAAACTGACAAAGACTACTTGATGCATGCTGGAGAGATAGATAGAGAGAGACTCGAGGTTTTACTCTCATCAAAAGAGAGGGAAGGGTATACAGCAGAACATAATGGATATGAATTTGTCTTGAGATGGGTAGTGGAAGAGAGAGAAAATGCTAGGCATGCCTAGGTGAAGTGGAGGCTGAATCCATATGGCTAGAATGGTAGTGGGCATCTCTGAGGAGTGTTCACTGCAGACAAAAATGGTTGGTAAACAATGAGGATAATAGGGAGAAATCATGTAGGCTTGATCTTGTATAAATAGGAACAGTGCCCATAAGAGGAATGGAAAGCGACTAAGGCAAGCAACACAGAGAGTTGAAAAGGAAATAAAAGAGAAAAGAGAAAGAGTGAAGTAAGACTTAGGAAAGTAGAAGAGTAAACATGGCAGAAATAGCATGCATCAATAGACAATCTTTGCCCCATCTCATGTAATAAACTCGCTCTTTGTAATTCCAACAAAACAAGAAGTAGCTATCTAGACACATTCTCCAAAATGCACAACTTTTTGGCTTAACCCAGTAATAATTTTGTTCAAGTTGGGGTTTGGGCTCTCTTTAGTTCAATTCCTACGGAAAACTCATTATTTATATTATGTTGTTTTAACTACATCTAATCGCTAACTGTTTTTTGACTAATCTTTTTGCCATAACACATATAACACACACACACACACACACACACACACACATATATATATATGTGCATATACACGCACTTACACATACATACATACATACATACATACACACACACACACACACACACACACACATATATATATATATATATAGAGAGAGAGAGAGAGAGAGAGAGAGAGAGAGATGAATTCAAGTTACACCTAGTATAACTCTAAAGAGTTACACATTTTTTAAACTATTGGATTTAAGTCGATCTAACAATAAAAAAAAGACTCCCATTAATGCTATTATTCTGATTAGGATCTCATTAATTATCCCTTATTTATTATATTTTATATCTATCTCTAAACCCAAAAAAATGTTATATTTGACTCTCTCTCTTTACGTTTCTCTCTCTATCTCTTTCTCCTCCACCGTTGTTCCACCTCCATGGATAGATTGCCGGCAGAAGAAGGAAAAAAAAAATGGAAATGCTTAAGAAGCGAATCCCGGAACATTGGATGACAAGCAGCATATATATATATAAATATATATATATATATATATATACATATGAGATAGATTCAAGTTACATATGGTGTAACTCTTAAAAAGATACATCTTTTTTACACTGTAAATCTTTAAAAGATCTAATGGTTAAAAAAAATATTATTAAATATTATTACTTTCTACCTTATTGCCTAATTAATACTAGCATTGTTATTACCTTTTTCTAACTATTGATTTTAATTAGATCTAATGGCTAAAAAAAGACTATTGTCCACATCTGTTTGGCTAATTAAGAATATATTTTCTCTCTCTTTCGTCATTAAATTCCAAACCATTTTTAGCGCAGTGAGAGAAAATTAATTTTCTTGGTTTTTTACTTTTTCAGTTTTTCTCACTCTCCTCACATTCTTCTCCAACTTATGGCTTCTCTATTCCCTGATCTCCACAACCAGCCAATATCCACATATTTTTTGTTTGTTTGTTCTTTTGCTTACTTTCCAATATTGGTTTTTAGAATAAGAACTATTTCTAATGGTTTTCATTGTTATTTAATAGTGAGCTTTAATCCTTGTGATTACATGAGATTTTATTAGTTTTAGTCATTTTCTTTTAATTTTTTTTTGGCAGCACTTATAAGATCTACAAATAATTGATATAAAGGCAAAGTTAATTTGCTTCCCGTTAATTTCTTTTGGGATGTATTTTATATATGCATAGATTTACATGAGATCCAAATATGTAGATTACAGTTGTTTTGAAAGTTCGGATTGCACAAGTGTATCAATTCCGTGAGATAATATTTGGCTTGGCTGGAGTTATATGAAGTTTGAACTAATCTATAGTTTTCTTCAGTTTTAGACGTATTCTCAATCAAGAGAAACCAAATAAAAGGACTCTTTAGTGATAAGATTCATGAATTATAGATAATTTTTTTTTTTTTTGGATTACTAAATTGACATTTAGATCAGAACTATCTCACTTCATTGCCAAGGTACAGGACTCTAACCAGTAAAATATTTAAATTTTTGGCCTCAATTGGTTTTACATTGATATCTAAAACTAAATTATACTTCTAGATTTAGCAAACTAAATTCTACATACAGCTCCAATGAGTTGTGTGGATCAATGGAGAAGAAAGACGTGAGTGGTCTAGAGAGAGAAGAAGAAGATGGGAAAGGTGGAAGGAGTTAATGATTTATTTTAATAAGAGAATTAATGACTTTTAATGCATTAGATTACTTATTTTTAGAAGTTGATAACATGACAGCTTGTGTGTTATTAACCATTAGATCTTAATTGAAATCAATGGTTAAAGAAATGTGTAACTTTAGAAGAATTACAATATATGTAACTTGAACTCATATAAATATATATATATATATATATATATATATCACACATTTTAATTAACAATTTGAATCCTTTTTAGTAACTCAACTCCATCCCTCAAAAAAAAAAAAAAAAAGTAACTCAAATCCACATTCGCTTGTTCATTCTATTGACACTTTTCTTTTTCTTTTTTTATTTTGAATAAACAGAGAGAAGTCTATTAAAATAGTAAATGCATCGCTCCATTCTTCACAGAACCATTTATGTGTTCCATTGAAGACGATTTCAAACCACACTCGCCTAAGGACCCATTGCTCCCACCACATCACCAAGGTTGGGAGAAAATGATCAACTGCAATACAGTCGGCCCACAATTTTCTAACCGCCTGTCTTCATTTCCGAGCTTTGTTGGCATCATTCAGAACTTCCTTCAACAATAAAAATAAATAAATTTCATAACATTAAACAACATAAAGTTCAATTCTACAAAACCAAACCAAAAGGCAACATGTATGCTGATTAGAATGAAGAAAAAAATCATAACACAAAGAATAAACTTAAATCCAACCAATTATCAATAGCAAACCCGTAATCGAATTTCAGAGCTTGTAGAGATACTAAACCTAAGGCTCTTGCTTGGCAATTGAGTAAATGGAGAAAAGATTTAAACTTTTCAAAATTCAAGACCAGACTGCATTCAACTGAGCCTAAAACAACTAATTAGCTTTCATTAAGCTGAATTTTTCATCTGGGTGTCTGCTTCCTTCTTCTTCTTCTTCTTCTTCTTCTTCTTCTTTTTTTTTTTTTCTCCAAATTCTGCTTTATCCACACCATCCAAACTGGCCATAAATGTTTGTTGAGAAAACTTTGCATACTTGTCTCTTAGAAAATATCGTGGGATGAACCGAACTTCATATAAACATATGGGTGATAACACATCTCTAAAATCCTATGGTTTGACTTACCTATGATTTGTTTGAGAAAGTATTAATGGACTTCACTCTTGAAATGTTATATGATTTGATATGAGTATCTGTAGTTGCAATGATTGGAAAGCATTTGCTTTGGAAGGATTTATAGAATATGTGTGAAATTGAGTTGTTTTGAAACCTACTTTTTGTGAGCACCCTAAAAAATGATTTGAAACCCTATGGCAAGTTGTGAACAAAAGCACAGTATCGCATTTAGTCCTTAGCAAGGGACGGATGTACTATAACTAGTCCTTAGCAAGGGATGGTACCAAAGAGGGGATAGTGCACCTTGGTAGCTCCTTAGCAAGGGAGTTTACCATTGTTCCAAAGAGGGAACTCCTTAGCAGGGGAGTGCACCCTTAGTTTCCAACACACTCAAGGATTTATTTGCGTCGTGCAAAGTGAGGGTCCCTAACATCACAAAGACGGGGCAATCACACGTCACACAAATGTCATCACAAAGACAGGTAATCACCAATATCGTCGTACAATGGCAAAATCACACACAACAAAGGATCACAAGTTAAATGTATTCAAACTACATAGTTTACTTCAAGTAGTTTCATAAAATTGTCCAATAACCAAGATATCTGTAAAATTCTCAAGGTCTTTAAAATATTTCATTGTCAATAATATTTTCTATCAATTTCCCAAATATTACTAGCCAAGGTAAAAGTATCTTTAGAAATTTCAACAATGCAATAATTTCATGAAATCCATTATCAAAGGATCAAATTAACAATGCTTATATTTTCCATACCAACAATATTCATGCACACCCGCATATGCAATATAAAACATGATACACTTTTCATAATTAATCATATACCTTAAGGTTACAACATGACACTTTTTAGGATAATATAGTTTCCGTAAACAATTTCCCAAAATGTGTTTAACCCAAAATTTCAAAAATCCCATTAAGAAGCTACTTATCTTGCAATCTGCAAAAAGCCTAACTTCCAAAGCTCCAAAAGGAGGTCAACTAGGACCTGAATAATGTCAAGCAAACCTATCACGATAAGTATCAAGCTTGATATTGTGTCTAGCTATGAAATGGGAATCTCTAAGCAAGTGATTAATTAGGCAAGCCTAAATATTTTAACCTCACAAGTAATGTATCCTGCTTCCAAAGCTGCTAAACAATTTAATATATAAGGCATAAACTTCAATTTATAATTATGTCATTCAAAGTCTTCTCCTTTAATATCAGAGATCCTAATACTTTATGAATTTCTTCCACAATATAGATGTTGTCAAGAGACCTATGAACAACATATATAACAATATCCACCGTTACAAACCTCAAATGTAAACCCTCCAATAAGTCCGGATAAACAATAAAAATTAGATTTACCAATTGTTTGACGTTAGAAAGCCAAAACCCCCAAATCTTAACCATTGGTAAACCTCAAATGGTTACCATTATACGAAATCCACAACCATTCACCAAATAGGCCCACCAAAACAAAACCCATATACATAATCACAAGAATATCACATCAAAGGCTTAGATTAGAAGAACCTCTAGCAAAAATATGAGAATCCAAAAACTAATTAGAGTTTTACCTTAAAAAAAAAAAAAAAAAAAAAAAAGACATGAAGGAGCTTAAGAGCTTCCTATGGTGTTGTCCTGTGAGTCCTGCCAGAAAAACTACTGTGAAGATGGTGGTGGAGTGATGCACTGGTAGGAGAGGGAGAGGTAGAGGGGTGTGTATGTGGGTGTGTTTGTGTTTGTGTGAAATGAGAAAGAGAAGAGAAGAGTGAGTTACATGGCCGGCCAAAGAGGGAGAGATATTTGTGAGATTTTTGTGGTTGAGGGGAGTGGGGAAGGTGGGGTCACCGTGTGGCTTCAGAAAAATCTAACCACTATTTTTTTTTTAAAAGAGCATGGGGCGTTGCATGGGGCGTTACAGTAAGCGCCAGAAGATCATCAGAAACTTCACCAAACTTATTGCAGCTGCTTATGATTTTACAAATATAGAAAAAAAAATTAAAAAAAAAAATGTTTTAGACCTCTATTTTATCTAAATGCTCTAATACCAATTGAAAATCCTAGTTTATACCCCTTTGTTAATTATGCAAAGGAATTATTGATTTGCCTCAATTAAGTGATTCACAGGATAAGTATATTTTCACCATAGTTAATCAATCACCAAATGATAATGAAACCAGACATAAAAGAAAAAATTTAAAGAAAAGGGAATAGAGACTTACCAAGTGAAGTTATTGAATCCCTTCTGCCACCTCACTGCTCTTACCTCCATGATTTATAACCAATTCATTAATTTTCAATTTTAAACCAATTATTTTTTCCATAAGCAGGTTCTTCTCTTTCTCATACTCCTTCAACTAGTGTTTGTTCTTGGACATTTCAAAGGTTATCCCAATCAATGTGTTGCCATAATTGGGCTCCTAATGTTCTTCCTTCCTCAACCTCAAGAATCTTTTTCTCAAGCTCCTCTCAGAGTCCATGATCTTTATTTTTGAAATGTACCGATGCGACTGTAAGTTATTTTTTCTCTTTTTTATTGTATTCTAATAGCTCATAATCATCTAAATTTTTTGAGTTAAGCCTTTCTTTCTCTTTGGCTAACTTTTGTGCCAACTCCTTCCCCTGTACTAATTTTTCTTTCTTTATTCTAAGCTCATCTTGGAGCTCATCAACTTTTTTCTCAAGGTCATTCACTTTGGCAAGAAGCTCATGTGTCTTTTGAGTATACTCCTCTAGTTGTTCTCACATACTTACAAAGGAAGAGGAGCTAGCTTTATAAAGTTTGATGAGTTCCATTCCCTTATCAACTTCCTCCTTCAGCTCCCATTATAGTTCATCAATCTTACATTGTTGACTTCTTATTTTGGCAAGTAACTCATTTGTCTTCACTTCCAGCTCCTTTTACTTTGATTGCTTTTCCTTCTCGAGCTTGAGATACCGATTCTCTTCAAGGGCTTGTTGCTTTTCATGCTGAAGTCTTTCTATTTGGAGTATGAGATCATTTCCTCTCTCTTTCCATGCAACTTCTGCAGGTTTCTTGCCCCCAGAATAAATTTTGTGCAGACTTTCGGATTTCAACTGGAAATTAGGGAAGATCTGTCTACAGCAAACATCTTCTATCTGACAAATCCTATCTTTTGCTCCCTCAATTGCAGCAACCAGCATGATACCAAGGTCCAAGATGTACCTTTTATCCACGTAAACAAGATACCCTTTTTTAGGAGAGTCTTGAAGGTGTCCTTCCATCTCTAGCATTAAAACAAGTACAACAGCCAGGTAAGATAACATCAACATTGGAGTACAGAATCTGGACTTCAACAAAATTTAAATTGAAAAATTTGAATTTAACAAGCTATTACTATGTAAGGTATTACACCACAAAAAAGTGCAACAGCTAGTGGGATTTTATTCTTTTGAACCCATGAGTTCACCATCTACCCATTCTTCTAATAAGGGGAAATGTCATTTGAGCCAGAACTCATTGACAGAATTTTTTATTTTTTGGACTGATTCTTCAATCGAGTTTTACCATCAGACCATCAGACTGCCAATATCGCCCTAATGCAAAAAACAAAAGCTTTTCATTTTTCCTAATGCTTCAAAATTCCATCTATCTATGCAGCATACACTGGAAAAAATGCTTGTAATATAATTATTTCACATCAATACTTACTAACCCATCTAGGAGTTTGTTTTTGTGCCCTCATTTGGAAATTAATTTAAATCACACAAGTCAATCGTCATATAAGCAAAGCCTGTCCTGGGCTCTCAAACAAATCTTATTAGCTCAATTACCATCCTTGAGATGTTAGTCTATGACTCTATCCAGTGACTAGTTGGGACAAACCTCCTCTAAATTATCATAATGCTCCATTTACTACTATCCATACAGAGCAAAAGCTTGCATTGTTTTTTAGCTCTTAGAAAGCCACATAAAATGCTAATAAATAAGAAAGATCACCCCAGTTCATCCTTCTTTTGCATTATGAACATTGAGTAATGTCACTCTTTTTTAATTTTTTTTGCTGATAGGTAAGAATAATGTATATTAAAAAGCTGCTTTATGCAAAAAAAGCACAAAGCATTCAAAGAGTACAAGAATAAAAGACAAAAGAAAAACAAGAAGAAAAGAAATTAATTACAAAAGAGGCAAGAGCTAAGGAACAAAGGGAGGGAGCCACTAGGTATGAGTCCCTAAGCCCTAGACCAATAAAAAAGATAACCACTAAAAGAAGCAAGCAACTGGTCTCCCAAACTATCCCAGTCCTCAAACGTCCGTTGATTACACTCCCTCCAAATACAATACATTAAACACAATGGAACTAAATTCCAAATGTGTGATGCATGCTTCCCCAGCGAATTCAACCAATCAAAGAGAACATTTGATACCATTCTTGGTAAAACCCACGAAACCCCAAAAAGATCTAAAACTAAGCTCCACAACGATGAGCCTTCTCACAAAGAAGTAGCAAATGATCCAATCTCCCCACAACACACCAGTCAACAAAAGCAAGACCCCTACTTCTCAAAAGATCACCCGTGAGAATCTTATTCCAAGCTTCAGTCCAAACAATAAAAGAAACTTGCCGAGGGGCCCTAACTTTCCAAATACCTTTCCAAGGAAAGGCAACGGAGTATGAACCTCGCAACTCGTTGTAGAAAGAACGGATGTCAAAATCCCAATTTTTCTTCAACTTCTATCTCATATGGTCCCCATTTTCTGTTGAAGGTGTATTGGACTCCAAAAGATGAAGAAAATCCACCACAGAATCCAATTTCCAGTCATTCACTCTTTATACAATTATAAGAACATTATCAATCCAATTTAAACATATGTAGATTAAGAAAAGTGCAATTCCTAGGATTAATTCAGCCTCTTAGAAAATTGTTAGAGGAAAAAATACCCCAAAGAGTAGAACTAAAGGCCATGAGGTCTAGTTCACTAATTCAAAGTGTGCCTTCTCACTCTCCTTGTTCAAGATAGAATTTAATAACCAATTAACAAAGCCAACAAAGTCTATAAATTAACAAAGATATATAAATTAACAAAGATAGAATTTAATTCAAAGTGTGCCTTCTCACTTTTGTTAAGAACATTATAAATTAAAAATTATCCCTAGGCTGCCACACTCAACTGGAGAAGAGAGCTGCTTGAATTTTACAGTAAGACCGAAACACTCTGTATATACATTGTAAGATCCTTAAATGCTTAGCTTTGGAGAATTCTGCTCCAAAAAAAAAAATTGCTACTGTAGAAAAAGGTGGCAGTCATGGCAACAACTGGCAATACAATCATGGTCAAGAATTGATTGTTTTGTTCAAAGATGATCCACATTTGGACCTCTTGCAGATACTCCAAAAACAGAAGGACCAAACTAGGATTTGCAATTCTTAGTCTTCTTCGCAGTCAGTCAGATTCACATTGCACCAACTGAAATAAAAATAGTAGGGGGAGGGGGAGGGAGGGGGGGGGGGGGGTAGAAAAAGAACTCCATGTCCTTAAAAAATACTAGGGAACAGGATTTCAATCTATCACAATTTCAATTCAAGAACAACAATTCTATGCCTACATATACATGTATGTATATATGTTTAACAAATTAGGACCAGCAACTTTCATCTATCCAGATCATATCAGGTAAATGCTTTCCAGTTTCTTTACATAACAATCCATCATAGTGAGATTTTCAAAATTCTCAATAGTTACCCAATTAAATTTCCATAAAGTTTAATTTGGGCCAATCTAGACTAAAACACAAGCTTCCATGAAGATGCTTATCACAAATTCATGAAAACAAGATACATATTTCTATAATGCATAATTTTTTTTTTTCTTTCTCCTTTTCCTTCCTGAAAAGAGGCATTTCCACATAGAGCTAAATTTCTCTTCTTCTCTCTATAGTAAGCTCTCAAAATTACAAAGTTTGCTGGGGAAATCTAAAAAAATAAAAATGTATGACGAAACAAAGACAGCAACCACCAATCATATAGATATAGAGAAACAATTTTTCAATTTCATACATCATATAGTCTGTTACATCTAATAGCAAAAAAATACATACATCATATATATGATTCAAAAGATACCTACCAGATTGTGACAATACAGCGACGTGTTTCTTTATTAAAATTAGCTCCATCATCCAACTGACCATTTGCTTTCAAATGCATCGCTCCATTCTTCACAGAATCATTTGTGTTCCATTGAAGACGATTTCTAACCACTCTCACCTAAGGACCCATTGCTGCCGACCCCACATCACCAAGGTTGGGAGTAAACAATTGACGGCAATCTAGTCAGCCCACAATTTTCTAACTGCTTGTCTTCATTTCCGAGCTTTGTTGGCATCATTCACAACTTCCTTCAATCATAAAAATAAATAAATTTCATAATATTAAACAACATAAAGTTCAATTCTACAAAACCAAACCAAAAAGCAACATGCATGGTAATTAGAATGAAGAAAAAAAATCATGACACAGAGGATAAACTTAAACCCAACCCATTATCAAAAGCAAACCTAAGGCGCTTGCTTGGCAATAGAGTAAATGGAGAAAAAGATTTAAACTTTTCAAAATTCAAGACCTGACTGCACTCAATTGAACCTAAAACAACTAATGAGCTTTAATTAAGCTGAATTTTTCATCTGGGTATCTCTGTTTTTCTTTTTTCACTCCAAATTCTGCTATATCCACACCATCCAAATTGGCCATAAATGTTTTTTGAGAAAACTTTGCACACTTGTCTCTTTGAAAATTTCATGGGATGAACCGAACTTCATATAAACATATGGGCGATAACACATCTCTAAAATCCTATGGTTTGACTTGCCTATGATTTGTTTGAGAAAGTATTAATGGACTTCACTCTTAAAATGTTACATGATTTGATATGAGTATCTGTAGTTGCAATGATTGGAAAGCATGTGTTTTGGAAGGATTTATGGAATATGTGTGAAGTTGAGTTGTTTTGAAACCTACTTTTTGTGAGCACCCTGAAAATTGATTTGAAACCCTATGGCAAGTCTTGAACAAAAGCACAGTATTGCACTTAGTCCTTAGCAAGGGATAGTTGTACTGTAACTAGTCCTTAGCAACGGACGGTCCCAAAGAGGGGACAATGCACCTTGGTAGCTTCTTAGCAAGGGAGTTTACCGTCGTTGTTCCAAAGAGGGAGCTCCTTAGCAAGGGAGTGTACCTTTAGGTTCCGAAGAGGGTACAGTACAACCCTGTCAATGGGGTGTAAATGTTGACCACAAATAAAAGGCCTAGGGAACTGTTTTATGTTGACCCAAAAGTCCAAAAGACCTCTTAAGTGGGGTGGGGTGAGGGAGAGACAAGCTTTGAATGATGATATTGTTCATAGAATAATGTATCCTTCTATATCTATGTTTTATGTTTTGAGAACTCTACCCACACTATTGTTTTAGAAATATTTTGTAATTGTAATCTTAACCATTTTGCAAAGTACAGAATGCATCAAATAGACAATATTTTTATTAAATGATCTTTTATTAGCTAGTCCTACTACTGAGTATCTAATCTCTCCCCTTTCAGATTCTTTTAAATAATTGAGGCAATTCTTGATGCACCATAAACATAATACTTCAATCACCACCAAAAAAGTAAGCTCCATGCTCAAGGTATAACTAATTGAACTGAAAAACTGTGAAAGAGTGGGATGAGCTAAAGCCCAGTACGTAGCATAATTAATGCGGGTGAGGGAAATGCAAGTCTCATAATAAAGAGAATTTAACAAAACATATTATAAAACATAGCACAAAACTGCTTCAAAATATCTCAATGTGAAACTACATAATATAAATATATACTGTGAACAACATTAGCACCATTCAAAACCAAGAAATCCAACCCTAACAACATGACAAGCCACCACAAATAGAGAAATGCCACAAAGACATTATACCGCCACAGAGACATTATACCGCCACAGAGACAGGTCAAAACCCACACACCACTGGCATGTGGTCTATTGGCCCCATGGGCAGTAGCCCCACCCACACCCTTAAGGATTTACCTCTCCCCCCACGGGCAGCATGGGAGAACCCATATAGTACCTCTTTTGCATGTGATTTATTGGTCTTGCCTAGCCTCACCTACACACTCAACGATTTACCTCTTCCGCCCATGGGCAGCAAGGAAGGACGTGTTACATAGTACCCCTTTTGCATGTAGCCTTTTGGCCCTATGGGCAGCAGCCTCACCCACACACTCAAAGATTTACCTGCATCATGGAAACTGAAGGGCTCTAACCTAACTCGTCGTCACAAAGACAAGGTAATCACATGTCACAAAGATGTCGTCACAAAGACAGGGCAATCACACGTCACATAGTCATCGTCACAAAGACGGGGTAATCACCAATATTGTCATACAATGGCAAAATCACCTCAAAAGCTTACAAGTTAAATGCATTGAAAATACATAGTTTACTTCAAGTAGTTTCATAAAAGTTTCCAATAACCAAGATGTCCATAAAATTCTCAAGGTCTTTAAAATAATTCATTGTCAATAATATTTTCTATCAATTTCCCAAATATTAAGTCAAGGTAAAGCGTCTTTAGAAACTGCAACAATACGATAATTTCATGAAATCCATTATCATAGGATTAAATCAACTATGCTTATATTTTCTATACCGACAACTCATGCACTTCCCCATATGCAATATAAAACATGATACACTTTTCATAATTAATCATATACATTAAGGTATATGACACTTTTTAGGAAAACACAGTTTCCGTAAACAATTTCCCAAAATGGGTTTAACCCAAAACAATGTTTTATGCAATATGATTATTTTTCAAAAATCCCATTAAGAAGCTACTTACCTTAGAAGTCCAATCCAAGTTTACCTCAACCGGACACCGCATTAAACCAATCAAGTTACTAGGTCCATCACCAAGTACCTTGGAACCTAGAAACACAAGTATCAAGCCTAATAATAACAAGGTCTACTACAAATTACACTATCAATCTTCATAAATCAAAAAGGATCCCCTCAAAAATCAAACCTAAGGCCCCAAATCCTAGCTTAACTATCCTAAGACAAGTGCCCCTACCCAAACGGGAACCAAACAAGCATACAAGAAACTCATAGGGCTATAATACAACCAAAGCCTTTTATTTCCCTACCGCAAACAATGTGCATTTACCAACTTGATACAAAGCGTGTCACTACCAAACCATGATAAAATTAACCAAAGTAAAACACTTGTCAAAGAAAGCACATATGAACTTACAAGCTAAACCACACAGCAAAAACTTGGAGTAAATTCCTTAAAGTCTCAGCATTCTAATCATATTTTCAGATTAAATTTGCAGCGGGTTAGCCCTTTTTATAAAATTTGTTTGGTCCACTTAGTGTTATCCAAAAAGCTTGAAATTAAATAGGGAGAAGCTCTTATATGTCTAGTATGTACCACCAAAAATTTGGCTCAAAATAATTTTTCTATAATTTATTAAAAAACATGTAGCGCAGCTTACTCAAATCTGTCAGAGACAGATTTAGAGTCCCAAAAGAAAATCACTATAACTTTAATGGACAAAACTTAGGTACAATACTTTAGGTGCTGTTCCTTAGGTTCCTCATTTAAGATCGAGCCATGTGATTACTTAACTAAAAAATATACTTCAATCCCATAAGAAAAAATCCACATGGCAGAATCTTAAGAGGGGAAACTAAGGAACAGCACCTAAGTACTGTACCTAAGTCTTGCCCAACTTTAATACCATGCCAAAAGCTTTGAGAGTTGATTAACCTTGAAGCCCAGGGCCAGCTTAACATGGGAGGCAACTGAGGTCATTCTCATTGCCTAAGGCCCCAAGTGAGAGAAGGCCCCAATTATGGGTGAAAGAAGGCCCAATATTGCTTAAAAATCCAGCATGTTGACCCAAATAAAGCCCAAATATTAAATCCTAGTCCTGCACGCACTAAAAGATAGAACAATCACATGACCCTCTCCAAAACTCCAAAATTAAAATACTCAATCAACCAAAATTGTTGTTAGCAGCTTGGCTTGCTTTCCTTTTCCAAAATTCTTCTATCTTTCTTGGGCAGCTTGGATTTCTTTGTTTGAGTTTCTAATTTTCTCTATACTGGTGGGTGTAACTGGGTCTGTGTAGTTTTATATTTGGCTCTGTACTGTACGACACATTCCAGACTTTTCTGGTCTTTGATTTTTTTAAATGGACAAATTTACCGGTACACGGGTACAGTACAGTGTACGCTTATTATTTGCTTTCGTTTAGATTTTTCGATTGTACTAGACTTGTGTTCATTTGGGATTGTCAAAATATTGAAAGTGCCAAATGTGTTTAAGAAGATGGAATAGTTGAGGCATATATATTTACCCCAATATTAGGAGGTAAGTGAGACATTAGAGCTGACTAATCCAAAATAGCGTTTTGATCCATTTGTATTAGCAATAAAAACAAGTCCTTAAAATCCCATAATAATCTATGTTGTAAACCCCAAGACCCCATAAAAGAAGAAGAAAACAGGAATCTAGCTGATCGTTGATGAAATTTAAAACACCTTGACAAAGTATTACTACCAAATATAGTTAGACACATCCACTATCAAGCACTATGTCTACCTTGTAATCATAGTTGACTTTAGCCAATGGTTCTTTACAAAATCAAACAAGGCATGTTTTCTAGCTAAATTAAACCATTGTAGAAACTAAGCTTTCTGATACAGCTCTATCCTAGAAGGTGATAGTATGTAATACACATTCACATTCTGATGAGTTTGTTTATATCTCTAACCTTTAATAGCACAACACTAAGATTTTCTATCATTGTGAATCACTTGATTTTATTGCACTTCATCTTCCACTCTTGTAGAAAACCAAATATTAGTATCAAGCCATGGAAGGGTGCTTCCACATCTATTGTGAGAGGAATCTCTTTAATCCTGCACAGCCTCTTTGATATGCTTTTTTTTTTTTTTTGATAGATAACTCTTTGATATGCTTCTTACATCAACCTCTTTGCTACTTGTTCCGACTCCTAGATTGGTTTAACCAAAGCAACAGCCTAGAAAGGGGGAAAGAATTAGAGAGTTTAAACTTAAAAGGTTGAGAGTAACAACACGTTTGATTAATTCAAAAGTCAAGCAAACACTTGACACCCATTCAAAATTGGTAAAATAAGAAATAACACTTTTTTTTCCCTGTAAATGATAAGAATGCCATTAATCTCCATTATGTTAGTAATGAGGTAGAGTGAAATGAACAGTTTTTTGAATTAAGACACAATAACCACTTTTGGCCTTTTGCAATACAAGGGATCTCAACAAGACGGAAAAAATTAAAAACAACAACAATAATAATTACAGAATTAGAAAGCATGACAAACCTCATATAGTCATATGTGACAGCATCCCACAATTCGCCGTTAGCAAGGATAAGAACCTCAAGGGAAGCATCAATCTTTTCCTTTTACAAGTTCCATAAGGATGTCAGTGGCTAATTATTCACAAAAAACTGAAAATGAGAAGCATGAAAGAGGCACTCTTAACCTGACTAAATGTATCAACCAAAGCTCTCTTGGACTTGTACTACTATTGACAGGTGTAATTAAACAATATTCCTCTAGCAGAATGCTAATTCACATATGTAGGTACGTTGAGAAATGCCAGTATAAATTTTTTACATTTTCAAATTTAACAAAGATTGTTAGTGCCTAGAATTATTCTTGCACACTCAAAGGTAATTATGATGCAGGCATAACTTCATTTGTTTTTCTTCTTAATAATAAATAAATAAATAAATAAATAAAGGTGATCATAAATTTTCATTTGAATCACCATTTACCATTGTAAGAAAGTAAATGACTTCCTTTATATAGTAAGCATCAAAAGTCAATGTTAACAATCACACGCACCTAAAGTTCTAGATCAGCAACAACATATTACGTCAAGAGACTATCACCAAATGCACAAGAAAGCAAGAACTCCTCCAACTCTCCAAGTTGGTGTGATATAATTTTAATCACCAAGACACATGCAATTTACCAAATCACCAAAAATCTTGAAAATTAATGTATGATGAGCTTACCAGCATTCCTCAATCCATTATGGCTCATTAGGTTGGTCTAGCTTGTGATCTAAAGAAACAAAATAGTTGCAGAAAATCACAAGATGATAAACAAATGAGATAACAAGTTAGCAGAATAGGAAGCACATAACATTTTAAGGAATCCTCTCACATTAAAAAGATCTTATATATTATATATTGTTAGCTACTCTCCATTATTAAATGGTTAATACATCATCTGCAATGCGGCACTTATCAAAGGAACTCATATAATTAAATCAACTAAGTCTCCCGATTAATGAGAAACTAATCCTTGAAGGGATTCAGAGTAGCAACAAATAGCACCCAACTATTCATAAATGAATAAAAAAGAAATGACATAATTGAGTGTTTTCCTACAGCAAGCCAGAGCTTTGGTAGTAGTAGTAGCTCCATAGAAATTGGTAATTTGGTAGTGTATCTCTTGACAGAATTCAAAATGAATAAACTCAACTCAAGGGATCAGAATGCATTTTTTGCTTTATCCTTATTTGTTCTTCTTTCCATTTGAATAGATAACAAGGGTTGAACTTTCTTGTTCATTAAAAATTTCCTAAAGCATTTAAACACATATGTTGCAGTATTTTTATAGTTGATCAATCTTGATATATATTAAAAGGTAATAGCGATTTAAGTGTTGAATTTAGAATTTATCAGGGTGGCATAGTTGAAAGCTCCAAACTAACCCATTTGTGATCTCAAAAATCAGCATGGAGAAGCAAACTGCCAACCCAAACCCATCTTGGTGGGATAATTTCATCAAAGATGGTTTTTTTTTTTTTTTTTTTGTGAGAAAGCATCAAAGATGGTTTAAACATGGTAAAAGCTGCTGATTCTAGATTTTTTTTTTTTGGCCCCTATTTTTTTTTTCTTTGGAGAACATTAAACTTTAATTAATTCTTTAAATCATCAGAAATACATAACCATTCCATACCACATTTGACATCATAGGGCTTTATCACTTCAAGTTATATAAAAGTCATGCAATTTTCTACATATTGGTAAACTTATGAAATCTTAATCCCAAAACCATGGGGTTTGTATCAAAATACATAATTTTCAAATGGGTAAAATCAAGGACAATTACCATATGTGTAGCTATATAATTGGGGCACCAATTTTTCTCCCTAAACATGGCCACGAACTCATCTGAAAATTTCATACAAGACAAAAAAAATTAGCTCATTAACAATAAAACTAAGCTAATACACATCTATTTTTCTAAGATAAAATAATTTTAAGCCAAGCATTCGGGCTCGCTAAGTTTAGAGCTCACTCAACTGAGCATAAGATTTGATTCCGTGCACTGTGAATAATGGTCAATCACACCAAAAGTGAGAAACTTTTACACGAGAGAAAGAAGAAGTACTCCATTGAAGATTTTTCCCTTTATGTTCTCTGGGGAATTTTGTCGAACATGTGGAGTGTTGGGCTTTTGAAAATGGCAAAAGACATGGATTTGTTTTTGTGTGAGCTGGGTTGGCAATTAAAGTGGAACTTTTAGGCTTAATGGTAGTTTTTGGATCGGGCTGGAGAAAAAAAATGTTGTGTTTTAATTTTGGGCTTATTTTTATTTAGGCTTGGGCTTGAGTTCTTTAAGAGCTTTAAGTGAAGTTTCGGGTTGGCTTTTATGGTGGAATGGGTTAAATTTTGAGGTTGGATTTGAACTGAATGAGTTTAATTCAAAATGGGTCAAGATGTGGGCCAAGGCTGGTGTGGATTGGATTTAAAAGAAGAATTTTAAGTGAGATTGAGTTGGGTTTGATTTAAGTGGGCATGGGCCATGTTTTCAGATGGGATTTTCAAATGGGCTGGTGAAATATTTAATTGAATGGGAGCTCGTAGCCTAACAGATCGGGTTCAACCGTTCAAGTTACAAAAAGCAACTCATAAGTATAACGTAGAGCGTTGCTATTCATGTTTGCGTGTCGAGTTCGTGTCGTGTTAACTCATGAGTATCCGATTATATGGATCAACATTATCCAGATATGTTTATTAAATGAGCCAAAATTCTTCAACTTTAACCCATTTATTAAACGGGCTAGTCGTGTCGACATATTTATCAGATTTTATCAAAATAAAAAAAATATTTATGAAAAAACAAGCAAATAAATATTTTTAATATAAAATTCAGAACTAATGAGTAATTGTATCACAAATAATTATTCAAAACTAAAGCATATCTTAATATCACAAATAATTAATCACAATATGTCAAAAAAAAAAAAAAAACCACAACAACTAATAAGTTTATATACTTAAGATTTGAATGGTATATTGGTAAAATGTCATTTAATTAAACAAGTCAAACGGGTTCCATATATTGAACACTAACCCAACCCGTTTATGAAACGGGTTAGTCGTGTCAACCCGAATATGATACAAACCCATTAAGTGTTTAACTCATAATCTGCTAATTTCATATCGTGTCATGTCAAGTTCACGGGTCGTGTCCAATTTTGCCTCCCCTAAGTATTTGTTTTGTGGGTTTGTTTTTGGCACCATTGGGCATCAAATAGTTTAGATATGATTCAATAGTTTTTGAGTAATGCTAGGGACACATAAAATGACACAATTTTGTGCCACAACTTACTACGCGATGAGTTATAATTGGTAAAAGAGTGATGGTGGGCCATGTGGAGACACAATTTTACCAATCACAACTCAACACATGGCGAGTTGTAGTACAAAATTGTGCCATTTTTATGTGTCCATAGCACTATTCTTACTTTTTTTTAGTCTTACAAAAGCAAGTTGTAACTTGTAACAAACTTGCTCATTTCATAACTCATAGTTGTGTTGGGCGAATCTTGTAATTCTAAAATTGTATGGATGAATGAAATAGGAAACTCCACCATTCATTGTTGGCCTTTTTTATATGATTACGTGCTCTAATTTCTAGAAAATTAGTACCTATTTTTTAAAGTTGAAGTCCGTAAACTTCTATATAATACAAAATAGCCTTATCGCAATGAAATTTTTTGTTGCAATAAGCTTCATAT